>BSUD01000004.1:16812410-17002809 GCA_033239045.1 Fagopyrum esculentum | reverse complement strand
AAAAAAAAAAAGATAGTAAAGACACTTATCTTTTCAGTCGAAGTAATTTGTTTTGCTATAATATTTTTTGTATCTTGGAATCTGAAAAACACAAAAAATAAAATTAATTGTTCTGAAACTTTAAAAAAATTGTAAAAAATCAAATTTGAATTAAAAAAATTTATTAAAAAGAACGAATTTTAATATAGAAATCTAAAGCTTCCTAAAACAATTTTGTAAAAAATCATAAGTATTAGGGTTTACAAAGAGACTAATAAAAAAGGAAGTTTAGGTTTTATGAGTTATTTCCTTTCGGCCACTTGTGATCGTTTGTTTTCGATTTCCTTTTCGCAACTTGTGATCGGTGATTGAAACCATGGATGTTTTCGTGTCTTAGTTTTGCCATTAATGATGATGAAAGTGAGAGTGCGAGGAAATTTACTGAATTGAGTGGATTTATGTGAGAAATCTATGTTAATCACCTACCGAAATGGAATTGATGGATCTTCACAGGCGGAACTCGGAAGATCTGTCTGCGAGTAGGAAAGTGAGAAGAAAGGCGTAAGTTGATGGATCTTCACAGGCGGAACTCGGAAGATCTGTCTGCGAGTAGGAAAGTGAGAAGAAAGGCGTAAGGGGAGAGACTTTCATAAAAAGGGAATAGTGAAAATCAAAGTTGTTGAAATAACAATTATTGAAAACAAATTAAGGAATGAATAGACAATATCATAATGAATGTGATGATTGAAAACGTAGGAGATAACGTGAAAATTTAGACGAAGTAACTTTGAAAAATCCGATCTTCAAATTATCACAACCCTTAAACAGATGAAGAAATATGATCAATATTGGAAGACAAAAGTTGTCACGAAAAGGATGGATTGTTATCTACATATATAGCGTGAGAGATAAAACGTGGAGGAGAAGTAAAACGTACCTGAGAAGTTTAGGTTTTATGATCAACCAACGTAAATTGTGGAATTAGTAGATTTTGTTAGATTTTTTATATTTTTTAATTTGATAAAGCATACAGGCAAAGTCTAGAACGTGATATATTTAACTTTTTGAATTAATTTTTTAAAAGTTTAGTTAAAAAAGATTTGTTTTAGATTTTGTTAAGATAAAACGTACAGGAGAAGTCTAGAACGTGATATACTTAATTAATTGGATTAATTTTTTAGAAGATTATTTAAAATAAGATTTGTTTAAGATTTTGTTTTAGTAAAAAAAGATTTATTAGCTTAATTCTTGATTTAGTAAAAGATTTAATCCGAGAAAAATTGTGTGGGCGTCACGTCAGCATTAGTGTAGTGTAATTTAATAGTATATATAGACTTTGTTAAAAGATAGTTAAAAAAGATTTGTTTTAGAATAAATCTTTCAACGTAAAACTCCTCACACAATCTTTTCAGATAAATCTTTTCTCTAACAAGTTAATCTTCTATATCTATATATTATACTAAAGTACACTACAATAATGCTGACGTGACACCCCATAATTTTTCTCAAATAAATCTTTTACTAAATCATGAATTAAGCCAATAAATCTCTTTTTACCAAAACAAAATAAAAATTTTTTTATAAATAAATCTAATAATATCAAAATTTACAAAATCTGTAATATCCGGAATTTTTATTCCGTCTGTTTCTGTTATAAACCCGATCTCGATCAGTTGATTCATATCCGTCTACTTAGTTAGACATATTATTATAAAATTTATCATTTTATGTAGATTTCCTTCACATAAAATGATAGAATCTTTTAATAGTTATCATTTTATGTAGCTTACTTCCGCATAAAATGATAGAATTCTTATAATCAATCCTAAACTGTAACATAATCCGTATCCGTCTATTCCGTACATTCAATGGTCGGGATCTCATTTCCGGACTGCAGCTAGCACCGGGCTGCTGCTCCCTTCACCATTTCGCCAGCTCTAGTCCGTATGCCAGCGCCCAACTTCTCCAGCCCAGCAGCCCGCATGTCCAGCCTTTCAGCTTGCCAGCTTCAGCCCATCTGCAGCCCAGCTCTGCCCATTTTCCAATCCCAGCGGGTCCAACTTCTGGCAGTCCAACAGCAGGCACAATTTCGCAGCCCAACCCAGCTCGCATCCAGCCCAGGGTGAAGAGGAGAGGACGGCCGTTTCTGTCGCAGCTGAAGATGCTGAATGTGCGTATATCACGCCTCAGCGGAACATTACCAACAAGGTAACCGTTCGCAATTAACGCAGACTATCAAGTCCCCACAGCCTCAGCAGTAACGCATTCCTCCCTATCTTCATATCTTCTTTTCGATTCTGAGAAACGTACCTCTCCAGCCATCCACAGACCATCCAGCGCAACCATTCAAATCCGCCACAGACACAGAAACGCAGTAGTGAAGAGGCCAGCGAGCCTTATAGCCGGAGATCTCGTTCTAGACGTCCCCTGCTGCACTAGTTGGGGTGAAACTGGGTTCCGCTGATCCATCCATCCTCCTCTCGCCGATTGTTCGCCCCTAAAGGTGTGTGCAAATAAGCTTTAAATTTATAAAACTAGAATCAAGCAGCGAACCCGCAGTGTACGGATCGACGTAGCTAAGCAAGAATTCCAGAGTATCGAACACAGGGATTTGGGTGGGAACGAATTCAATTGTAGATTGTCAAGCGAGTAAATATGAGAGTTCTTGCAAATATTGGGAAAACAACGATCCTAAAGATCCAAGTATCCAGTTGTGGCAGTCGATTCAAGATATACTAATGATATAAAGACAGAGTTGAGATATGCAAAGGTATGCTAATATAAGGTAATCGTACGGTGAAGTTCCAAAAACCTTATATGACTCGCCTACAAGGCACTCTCTATACAGGTTGTTGAGGCTCAATATAGAAAGATTCCAAAGGTAAGAATTTATGTCAAATACCCAAACTTATAACCCAAAGATCAAGACTAACTTAACCGATTGAGGTTGTGACACTCACAATCGAGGTAGAGGTTGTTGAGGCTTCACTACCACCTAGGAAAGACAAGTCCAAACTAAGTTAAAGCAAATCTTTAACTTTGGATTAAAGTAAAAGCAGGCTCGTAGACTTAGGAGAAATTACGGTTAGTTCTTGGTGTTCCACGGTCGTGGACTCAAGAACAGCCCGTAATTTAGGGTTTGTCGGCGATTCTCTCTAACTCTCAGGGTATAATCTGTTTACGATCGATCTATCATCATCTAAGCCACAACTATCAACCCTTCACCTTAGAATTGTTAAGGGTTTTTAGCCAATAGCAGTCATATTTGATATCAATTCAAGAATTAAAAGATTTAAAGATGAAAACTTCCGAAAACTTTCAATAAACTCTAAACCAATCTCAAAGTCACAATAAAAAACGAACAACGTCACTAATTCCAGAATAAAACAATTAAACACAATCTTTAGGTAAGAAGGAAGAACGGGATGTCAATCCGTCTTCTAAGTCGAACCTAAACAAGAAGAGAAGTCTTCTTGCAAGAAACCTCCGAATCTTTCTTCAATCCGGGAAATATGGAAATCCCAACGTAATCTCCACCAAAGTGCAAGAATTTGGGCAATTCCAAGCACGAACGTAGATCTTCCACAAGATCTCCAAGATACCTCTAAATGAGGGTTTATGCGTCGCTAAGCGGATTCCGAAACGAAACCCTACGCCGAGATGTAAATGATGATAAGCGTCGATGACGGAATCTCCCTTCGTCCGTCTTTTTATAGTTGTAGGGTAAAATGTCGGCCCGGCCCAATCTTCAAAAGATCGTGGCTTCAAAGTGTGGCGAAAAAGATTCGCCAAGATCACGGTCGTGGAAGGTTCCACGACCGTAATTTTAGGTGTGGAAAGTATCACGGTTTGCATCATATGTTCCACGACCGTAATAGTTACTGGAATGCATCACGCTTCTCTTCACAAGGTTCCACGGCCGTGGAACTGAACATGGTTTGTAATACGGCCGTATTTTAAGGCGTGGTTTAGGGCAAGAACGTGATTCTTCCCTAGCTTCGTGCATTCCTCAAGTTGGACTCCAATTTGCTTCCTAAGAATGTCCTCAATCTATGGACACACTCAATCAACTCCTCTTTTGCTCGATTCCGTTCGGAAATAGCTCCAAATCACCTATAATCAACATAGAACTAGTGTAGACATCCATATCGACAATATAGGCAATACTAGCTCACATATGCAACAATGCTTAATCAAATACTATCACTATGAATCAAATATGTTTAGAAAACGTGCCTAAAATATCACAATATTTCATGCTAACAAATAACCCCATACTTAACACTTGCTTGTCCCTAAGCAAGGTCTCTCGAAAAGCTTTTTAGAATAAGAGTTAGGATGAAATATGTGTACCTTCTTTTTGATGAATGTGTCTTCTAAAGAATAGATCATTCTCAAACCTTGCTTCAATCGTTCATCAAACTTTCACACACTCAATTAAAGAGTAAAAAGCAAAGAAAATTCATGAATCAATTAAACTTCTAAACAAGCATCATAACCTTCAAACATTATCAAAATCAATCATAAGGAACTTCAATTTAGATCACAAAGTCATATAACATTCTTTTGATCTTAAGGACTTCCAAAGAAAAGGTCTAGAATGTGGAAGGGAAGGGAAAACTTTAAGGGAATGTGGTGCATGAATCCGGGAAAGTGGACAACTACCTTCTTCTTCTTATGCGGTTCCCGCAACACTTCA
This sequence comes from Fagopyrum esculentum, assembly GCA_033239045.1. Taxonomy (NCBI): domain Eukaryota; kingdom Viridiplantae; phylum Streptophyta; class Magnoliopsida; order Caryophyllales; family Polygonaceae; genus Fagopyrum; species Fagopyrum esculentum. The sequence goes on along the minus strand of BSUD01000004.1, from coordinate 16,998,131 downwards.
ACTTAGAGCTTCGCTCTCTTCTTTTCATTTTTCGACTTTACTTTTGGAGTTATGGATAGAGGTGCACAAAAACCGAAGCCTAGGAGATCGGCGTTTCTCAATTTTTCAAGAGATGCCTCAAACCCTTAGATCACATACCATAATCCGTTAGGAGTATCGCTCAATCCGACTTTGGCAAGACACAAACACCCGGCTATGTGAATGGTGCCGAGTTACTCATCGTCATGATTGACTTCCCCAAACCTATAATTTCTTTCTATTCTTTTGATTGCAAATAATTGCTCTCATGGCCCTCCCACATCAAACATGCCTTTTTCATTCACTTCTCCAAATTCCCGGATAGGTAAAGGAGGCTAATATTTCAGTGAGGAGCTAGATGATCAAAGAAAGAAGAAAGAAAATATCGAATTGCCTTAATCATTTCAACAAGAAGCATAAGAACTCATAGTGTGATTTCAACTTCAATTTCTCAACATGATTTAGGTAATATTCTTCACATTATGAAACTTGCAAAAGAGGTAAAATTCGTTCATTCAAATTCTTTTCAATTCACTATTCTTTTAAGTGTGCAATTGTCATCAAACTCAATTCACAAGTAGTGATTATCATGGAAATCATCTCAATTCATTAGAAGCACAAAATTTTCTTTCTTTCAATTTTTATGGGTTTTTAAAGTTCTTTTTCATGCAATGCGAAAATGAAACGTGCAATAATATGATGAACATGCAACGATAGTCTCAAATGAAAGCAAACATAGCGAGTAGAGTTATTACAAACTTTTAGTACACCCCACCCCATACTTAGGACGAACATTGTCCCTAATGTTCAAAAGAAAGAAAGAAAAGAAAGAAAAGAAAAAGAAACTCACAAAGTGGTGGCGGGAATGTCTAAAACGAACGGTCATGCATCAAATCACTGCGGTGCCGGCGGAGGCGGGAATGGAGAGAAGCTGGAGTCATAATACCGCCCAAACTACTGGCGGTAGACGTCCCTCATCATGTGGTCGCGGTCGTCTAGGCGTCCGTCTCTAGCATCGGCTCGGATCTCCAATGCTCCAACTCTCTCTGAAAGGCCTGTGGCCCAATCCGGCATCTGCTCGTACCATCCTGGAGCCTGACTGTACCATGCTGGGGCGTCGGATGGTGCTGGTGCTGGTGGTGGTGCTGCTGGCTGCTCCGTGGACCAAGGAGGGGGGACGGCATACCAAGTGGGAGGTGTGGTCATCCACGTGGGCCTCTCACTCACGCTAGCGCGGCGAGAAGACGAACCTGCGGATCTAGCTGGACGTGGAGAGCGTCTAGGTACATCTGGGGCCGCTTCCGGCTGATCTGGAAACGTGCCAAACTCCTGCTCCGCTCCTCCTCCACTCTCGAACTGATCTCCCATATCCTCCTCCTCCACAACCGGTGGTGGGACATAAGGGGGAGCTACTATCCTGTTCGCATGCATCGCAGCGAACGTCTCCTTCCAATTGTGGCGTCCCGCCACAATGGAGTACTCCGGCAGCCACTTTATACCCCTGCCCGTCCTACTCTCCCAAGGCATGCCCGCATAAGGCGGACCTCTATGTGTGGGGAAAATGAGACCCCTAACCATGAAAGCATGTAATCCTAAAGGAACGGCCGGTATGCGGGTGCAGGCAGAAAAATCCACTCCAAAACTCCTAGCAATGTGAGTAACTATCCCACCATATCCGATGTTTCCCTTCGCCTTGTTCTTGAGCTTGCTCATAGTAGCAGCCAAGAGAGTAGCACAATCTGCACGGCGTCCATAAAGCATGCAATAGAGCAAGAATAGCTCATCCGTCTTGATCTTTTGGGGCGTCTCCATCCTAGGAAAGAGACACTCCGAAAGAACACGGTGAGCTATCTTCAAGGCTAGATGGTACATCAATCTAGCCTTGGTATCAGCGGGTTGCCAACGGTCCTCGTCGGCGTAAATCATCGCAATTTCCTTCCAAAAGTCCTTGGCGGAAACGCCACTCGGAAATCGACCATTAAAGGTCTCATGAAACCCAAAAATAGTTCCAAACTCAACGATACTCAAATGGTAGTCTCTTTCCATGAGACGGAAAGAGACGGTCCTATCTACGTGGCTGTGCTCGAAAGACGTCACAACCTCCCGGGTGATCTCCTCATAGGCGTCTTCTCGGATAGCCGAGAAGATAACTAATCCGGCTCTGTCCAAGAGCCAAGTAAGGTCATCAACTATGTTGAGAGGATATAGATCCTCCAACAACAAATATCTAGGGCCAATCACTGGCCTCTCCTTGATCTTCTCGTATGCGGCGAGATGATTCTCATGTATGGTCGGGACTCTAGGGTGAGGAGGTGAGGATGGAGGTGAAGGTGAGGATGGAGGTGAAGGTGAAGAGGGTGGTGGTGCCCTAGAGGATGAGGAGGAGGAGGGATTACCCTTCCTTTTCTTATTCTGGTCACCTTTCTTCTCTTTTATCCTTCCCGAAACTCTTCTTACAAAATCCATTCTGCACAAAAATTACGGTCTGTTCGTCCAAAACCACGGCCGTAATTTACCCAATGACCGTGATTCGTCTCAAAATTTCACAAATCTCAGCAAATTCACAATCAATCACCACAACAAACAGTCCTAGTCTAATTCCTTCCAGTCTCTATCAGTTCTTCCTAAAAATCTATAGCAAAAACGAACCAAATTGGCGAGAATCAAGAAGGGAAAAGAAAACCTCTTTTTCGGATTGAAAAATCCGAAATGCGCGTTTGTCGGTGAATTTCCGTTCGATTCGTCGCTTGGATCTTGTTTGTGGTTGAATTTGCTGCAGTTTGGGAAGAAGAATCGTTGAAAACGATTAGAAAACGAAGATTTGAGAGGGGTCGTGGGGTTTCGGCACTTAGGTCGTGGAAAGAGGGATTTTTGGGATGAATTTGTGGAGAATGTGGCTTATATAGTGGCCGGCAAAATTTTCGAAAATCACGGTCTATCGGGAGGTTCCACGGCCGTGGAAATGTACGGAACCGTGGTTTTGGTGATTTTTCAAAGGCTTTTGGAAATTACGGTCACTGTAGCTATGGCGACCGTAATTTAGACCGTGGAACCCTCTGTAAAGCTCCAAAGTCCAAATTTCGTCGCTTTTCTTCAACATTCTCCTCCCTTTTTCCTTTTCCATCGATCCTGCAACCAAAAACACGAACATACCGGAGGAAATCGAGGCAAAAACAAAGCAAAAACGTCTATTCTAAGCTAAACTATGAATCGAAAACAAAAACGAAAATGCAATACCTTGGGTTGCCTCCCAAGAAGCGCTTTGTTTAAGGTCCGTAGCTAGACCAATCTCGCACTTATTCGAGTGCGGTAGGCGCAAACTCCTCAGCTTGGAGTTCCGGCGTATACTTCTTGAGTCGTTGGCCGTTCACCTTAAAACTTCCGCTCGCTTCACCCCATACTTCAACTGCACCATGGGGGAAAATATGCTTAATTAGAAAGGGTCCGGTCCAACGGGATTTAAGCTTACCTGGAAAGAGGCGAAGTCTTGAATTGAAGAGGAGAACTTGATCTCCTTCTTTGAAGTCCTTTGGAATGATATGCTTATCATGCCAACGCTTTGCTCTTTCCTTGTAGATCTTGGCGTTTTCATAGGCGTTCAAACGGAGTTCATCCAGCTTATTGATGTCTAGGAGACGCTTCTCTCCCGCTTCCTTCATGCCGAAATTCAGCCACTTGATAGCCCAAAACGCTTTGTGATCCAACTCTACCGGCAAGTGACAAGACTTCCCATACACGAGATTGTATGGTGTGGTTCCTATGGGAGTCTTGTATGCAGTCCGGTACGCCCATAATGCATCGTCAAGCTTCAAGGACCAATCCTTCCTAGTCCTTGAAACCGTCTTCTCCAGAATTCCTTTGATCTCCCTATTTGAGATCTCAACTTGTCCACTAGTTTGTGGATGATAGGGGGTAGCGATCTTGTGAGTAACCCCATACTTAGCTAGAAGAGCTTCAAAGCGACGGGCTATGAAGTGAGAACCTCCATCACTAATGATCGTCCTTGGCGTTCCAAATCGCGGGAAAATGGTCTTGTTGAAGAACTTAACCACCACCATGGCATCATTTGTGAGAGAGGCAATTGCTTCCACCCATCTAGAAACGTAATCTACCGCCAATAGTATGTATTGGCTTCCACAAGAAGACGGGAATGGTCCCATGAAATCGACTCCCCATACGTCGAAAATCTCCACCTCTTGGATGTTGTTGAGGGGCATCTCGTTTCTTCTAGAGATATTGCCTGTTCTTTGACAAGCATCGCAGCAAGAAACAAAGGATTGCACATCTCTAAATAAAGTGGGCCAATAGAATCCAGATTGCAATACCTTTGCGCTAGTCTTGTTCGAACTAGCGTGTCCTCCACAAGGTAGTGAATGACAATGGTGGATGACACTTTGCATCTCATCTTCCGGCACACATCGCCGAATGATGCCATCCGGACCTCTCTTAAAGAGGAGAGGCTCGTTCCAATAGTATTCCCGGACGTCCTTGAAGAACTTCTTCCTTTGTGCGTATGATAGTCCGGGTGGTATCTCCTGGCAAACCAAATAGTTAACAAAATCAGCAAACCATGGTTCGTTACCTTTGGAGATCACTTTGATGCACTCCTCTATGATGTGTAGGTGTTCGTCCGGAAAGGAGTCATCAATGGGTAGATGGTCGTCCTCTAGATGTGTTAGGCGACTCAAATGATCCGCAACAGAATTTTCTGAACCTTTCTTGTCGCGGATCTCAAGATCGAAATCTTGTAGGAGAAGAATCCATCTAATTAGCCTTGGCTTCGCGTCTTTCTTCGCAAGGAGGTACCGGATCGCAGCATGATCCGTGTAGACAATCACCTTTGCACCTACAAGATAAGAGCGAAATTTGTCAATAGCGTAGACAATGGCTAAAAACTCTTTCTCTGTAGTGGCGTAGTTGAGCTGTGCTTCGTCTAGCGTCTTGCTAGCATAGTATATGGCATGGGTTCGCCCTTCCTTTCGTTGTCCAAGAACAGCTCCAATAGCTACGTCACTAGCATCGCACATAATCTCGAAGGGAAGAGTCCAATTTGGAGGTTGGATAATAGGCGCTGAAATTAGAGCTTGCCGAATGGTGTTGAACGCATCCAGACATTCCTGCGAAAACTCAAAAACCGCAACCTTCATCAATAGATTAATGAGAGGTTTTGATATCTTAGAAAAGTCCTTAATGAAACGTCTATAAAATCCAGCATGTCCTAGGAAACTTCTTATCCCTTTCACCGAAATTGGGGGAGGAAGTTTCTCTATGGTTTCTATCTTGGCCTTGTCTACCTCTATCCCTCTACTAGAGACTAAGTGACCTAATACAATTCCTTCCTTAACCATGAATTGACACTTCTCCCAATTAAGAACTAGGTTAGTGTCTTCACATCTTTGTAAAACAAGAGAAAGGTTAGAAAGGCAATTGTTAAAAGAGGAACCGTATACGGAGAAGTCGTCCATAAAGACTTCCATGATTTCCTCTACATATTCGGAGAAGATGGCCATCATGCACCGTTGGAAGGTGGCTGGGGCGTTGCAAAGCCCGAACGGCATTCTCCTATAAGCAAACGTACCCCACGGGCACGTGAATGTGGTTTTCTCCTGATCGTCCGGATGTATCGGAATCTGAAAGAAACCACTATAACCGTCAAGGTAGCAAAAATGTGAATGTTGTGCTAACCTTTCAAGCATTTGATCAATGAATGGCAATGGAAAGTGATCCTTCCGCGTCGCGTTGTTGAGCTTGCGGTAGTCTATGCACATCCGCCATCCAGTTACGGTTCGGGTAGGAATGAGCTCGTTGTTCTTGTTGGTGATGACCGTCATTCCTCCCTTCTTCGGAACTACTTGAACTGGACTCACCCACTTACTATCGGAGATAGGGTAGATGATACCTGCATCAAGAAGCTTAAGAATTTCCTTCTTGACAACCTCCTTCATGGTCGGATTCAACCGCCTTTGAGGTTGTCTCGAAGTTCTAAAATCCTCCTCCATTAGTATCTTATGCATGCATAGGGAGGGTTTAATTCCTACTAAGTCCTCTATAGTATAACCTAAGGCTTTCCTATGTTTCTTAAGGACAATCATGAGCTGTTCATGTTCATCTATGCTTAGTTCGGAGCTAACAATAACCGGAAAGGTAGAATTAGATCCAAGAAAAGCGTACCTTAGATGAGTAGGAAGCGGTTTGAGTTCCATCACTTTCGGAGCTTCCAATGATCCTTGAGAAGCATCCGATCTTTCCTTAGAAGTTTCTAAGGGTGATGAGTGTGTTGGAGAGGAATCAAAAGAAGTTGAAGAAGTATGCCGATCACCCTCTTCCACGGTCAGAATTACGGGCTCCTTATATGTTCCACGGCCGTGTAATCCCCTAGAATGGAGGCTGATTTTGGTTGTGAAATCCACGGTCGTGGAATACAGGGTATAACCGTGGATTCTAACATTCTCAGCCTCATCGTGGAGTTTCTCAAACTCCATTTCATGCATCTCCTCTTGTGCTTCCAAGGCTTCAATTTCCTCTTTGCACTCTTCTTCTTCCCCTACGTTTGTTAGACTCATGGTAATGACTTTTTGTAAAGGATCGTTAAAGAGAATCGCACTTACCTCTTCCCTAGATAAACCTTCTTCTTCTTGGATATCGTATATATCCTCATCAAAGATTGGTTCCTTCACTAGAGTGGAAAGAACGAACTCTACTTTCTCTTCTCCAATATCAAAAGCGAGTCTTCCATTCTTGCAATCGACCATGCAGCCGGAAGTTGCAAGAAACGGTCTTCCGAGTATGATCGGGACCGGACTATCTGCAGGAATGTCAAGCACGACAAAATCAATGGGAACAAAGAATTTACCTAGCTTGACCGGGACGTCTTCTACAATACCGACGGGGCGAGTGATGGATCGATCCGCCATGTATAACGTCATCTTTACCGGTTTAGGGTCGCCTAAACCGATCATCCTGCACAATGCAAGTGGTATGATACTCACACTTGCTCCTAAGTCACATAAAGCGTCATATGTGACATCTCCCACTCCGATGGGAATGCAAAATGACCCCGGATCTTTCAACTTTGGGGGCATTTTCTCCTTCATGGTTTTGATGAGATCCGAAGAATCCGAACTCATTTTGACTTCACCGAAATCTTCTAGCTTCCTCTTGTTAGAGAGAAGCTCCTTCAAGAACTTGCCATAGGCTGGCATACCTACAATAGCATCAATGAATGGTATATTAATATGCAGCTTACTCATGAGTTCTATAAACTTACCGAATTGTTTGTCTAGGCGCGCTCGCGCTCTAGATTGAGGGAATGGTAGGGGAGGTTTGTAAGCTGGAGGAGGAACATAGACATCTTCCTTCTCCTTCCCCTTCTCCTTGTCCTTCTCTACGGGGACTTCAACGAATGTAGGCTGCGGATCGGTTGTAGTCGCTCCGCTCCTAGTTGTTATCGCCATCACCCTTCCCTTAGGGTTGTCCTCTGTCTTTCCTGGAAGCTTCCCTTGATTTCTAGGAACTTCCTCCGCGTGGTTGAACATTTGGTTTTCTAAAACCTTTTGAGCTTTATCAACCTTAGAAACTTGATCATCAACCTTGATGAGGCGGTTCTCCAACCCTTGAAGCTTTCCCAGGATCGTCTCCAACATGGGATCGGGCTTCTCCTTCCCCGAAGTGTTTCCTCCATTAGATGATTGCCCCTGGCTTTTCAAAGGAGTAGAGGAAGAGGAATGTGGAGTTAGTGAATTAGAATTGGAAGGATAAGAGTTACCGGAATTTTGTTGATTGGAGCGCCAATTGTTGTTGTTTGAACCCCTATTGTTGTTCCAATCGTTGTTCCGGTTGTTGTTGTTTCCATTCCAGTTGTTATTCCGGTTGTTGCCCCGGTTATTGTTGTTGCCGCCATTATTGTTGCCCAAATAACCAACATCCTTCCCTTGTTGCTTTGGGAAGTTGGTCTTGATAGCCTCCTTCAACTCTTTGATCTCATTGTTGAGGGAGAAAATCTGATTTTGAGCTTCATGTGTGAGCTTTGCTCCTTGCTCCACACGATTTCCCTTCACTTTCCGGTGGGAATACTTCTCTATGACTCTTGCTTGCTTCTCAATGAAGTCCCAAGCGTCTTTTCTCTCATGTCCATGAACGTTCCATATGAGAGGGATTGGAGGTTGAATTGCGTTCCCGCATCCAGCCCCTTGTAGTAAATCTCCAGCAAGGCAAGCTTGGATGTGCCATGATGAGGGCAATCCAAGAGCAAATCCTGAAACCTTTCCCAAGATTGAAACAAACTTTCGTTAGGTCTCATGGAAAAAGCATTAATCTTACCTCTAAGTTCCGCCGTTTTGGAAGGCGGAAAGAATTTGGTGAGAAACTCCGCGGAAAGGTTTTCCCACGTGTCTAGTTTCCCATTAGGAAGAGCTTGATACCAAGACAGCGCTTTCCCTTTCAAAGAGAAGAAGAAGGGTTTAAGCTTGTAGCTGTTGGTAGTAGCGCCCTTCGGTCTCATTGTCTCCATCATACACTCAAAGTTCTACAAGTGCTGGTGTGGAGATTCAGCGCTTGTACCGCCAAACTGGTTTTGGCGAACAAGAGTAATAACTTGAGGGTTGAAGCTAAACCCTTGTACATCTTCAGCATCAAAGTTCACGCCCAAACGGCGTGGTTGTTGTGTGGGATCCATCCGCTGGCCAAGAGTTCTTGGCTCGTTATCCACACGTTCGATCCTCGCGTTCCTAGGTGGAGCACGACGAATAGCAGCCTCTTGTGGATGGAAAGGATTCACATTGACCGTAGGATCAATCTCCTCTAACGGTGGTGTTCGCTCAAAAGGGTGTGCGTCAAAGTCTTAAATTTATATCTAGAACTCAAAAGCAAAGCGAACCTGCAGTGTACGGATCAACTGTAGAAAGGTAAGAATTCCAGAGTCGAACTCAGGGATTTGGTGAGAAAAATTCCGATTTCAATTATCTAGCGAAAGTATAAAAGCTTTTGTGATATGATAAAGAGAGAAATGATTCCAAGGATTCAAGTATCCGATTTAGGCTTTCGATTCAAGACACTTCTATAGATATAGGACATAATTTATATTGCCAAGATTAAATGTTCAGAGGTAGGATTCGTACGATGAAGTTCCGAACCCTATATGACTAATCTATAGATTCTCTCTATAAGGGTTGTTGAGGCTGCAATATAGAAAGATCTAAAAGATAAGAATTATATTCAAACCAACTATCTAAACTCCAGGATATGACTCTCCAAAGTAAAGATTAGAAAGCACATTTAATTTCTTAATAAAGGATGTTGAATCTCTTTATTACTCAAATCTTGAAATCTTTATCTAATAAACGTAGAATCAGGTTTGAAGTGTCTTCATACATTCAATTAGGGGGTAAAAAGGTTAATCAAGATTGGGATTCAGGCAAGGATTAGTTTTGGTTAAAGATTGATTCAATTAAAGTTCGTTAGAAGGATAAATCGTGCTGTTCATAAGAAAAATCGGCCGATTTTCCTCAAGAACAGCCCGATTTTCCTGTTTGTCGCAAAACTAAAACCTAAATTCTCAGGGTCCTAATGTTTGAATGAGTTCAGTCTATCATCATCTAGGCCTTAATCATCAACTATTCTCCCCAGAATCACAAGGTTTTTAGCCAACCATTTTCAAAATCGAATCAAATTAATTATTAAAGAAGATATCGCAAAGAAACCAATTCTTGAAACGAAAAATTCTATAACTCTCAAATCTGTAAAACAATCGTCAAATCTATTCAAAGTATCTCTCAACAACTCAATTTCGTGTTCACAAACCACAAACAAGACAATGGAATAGAGAAATCTCACTATCAAAGATTAAGAATGACTTTCCGGCAAAGGCTCTTCAATCTCTCTCCAAGAATCGTTGATTTCTCTAAAACGTGTAAAGATTCTCTGGTGCGACCTCCTCGTCTTCGTTCGTAGGGTTCTCTTCTATAGTTTCTTGCAGATGGGCCGTTTGGCAAAACTCTCATCTAGCCCAAATTAATTGGGCTTTATGTCGTCTTTTCATTTGGCCGAATCGTGAAGAAAATCGACCCAGTCGATTTTGGTACAAAACCGTTCGATTTCAATGTATGAAAATCGTCCGATTTATGTATACATTAGCACGATTTTCTTCAACAGAAAGTGCTCTTCCTTTGGTTCGTCTTCTATGCTTCTCCTTTGCAATTCCTTAGCCCTTTGTGTTCCTTCTAAGACTCCTTTAGCTTCCTTAACACCCTTGGATGCTTCTTGCTCCATTTTTGCTTCCAATTCAGCTCTATTTACCTGCAATTCATCAAAATCTCGTGTAGACCTCTATTTCCGACAATTGATTGAATAGAACATAAAAGGTATTCAAAATCCCTCTAAATGCAAGGTAAATAGAGATAATGTGCTGCAATATGCATGAATATGATGATACATAATTCATGTCATCAAAATACCCCATACTTGCCTCTTGCTTGTCCCTAAGCAAGACTTAAATTCAGAATATAAGATGTCATGGATTATGCATGTATGAAGTTCAAAAATTTTTCTTTTGGTAGTGCTCCTTTTTATTGGATCGCTCTCAAAGTGGTATTTCAAGGCATAAAAGGGCAAAGCATGTATCAATGATGACTATAAGATGAACAAACTCCCTTTTCTTTCTTGAAGGCATAAATAAAGAACATGATAAAGGTGTAGAGGCAATCAAATTCAAACAAATCTAAGCCATTAAGTCTTAAACATATGCATAAAAGTCTCAAGGTCTTCAAATCAAAGGAAAGGTTCAAGAAACGTATTAAGGGAAGGAGTTCTTTTTGGCAATTGTGGTGCTAATCCGGGAAAGAGGAACACATAACACCTTCAAGAATTTTCTTCACCGCACATGCTTCACATGTAGAAAGCTTTGCTTTCATTATACTTTACTTTTTGAGAGTATGGACAGCGGTGCACAAAAACCGAAGCCTAGGAGATCGGCGTTTCTCAATTTCGAGATGCCTCAAACCCTTGATGCACATACCATATCCCGTTAGGACTTGTCGTTCAATCGGACTTTGGCAAGACACAAACACCCGGCTATGTGAATGGTGCCGAGTTACTCATCCTCATGTTCAACGTCCCCAAACTTATGAACTTTTTCACTTTTTCAATACATTTTTTTTTCTTGGCCCTCCCACATCAAACATGCCTTTTTCAATCACCTATCCTAATTCCCGGATGGTAAAGGAGGGTTACATATTTTATTGAGGAGCTAGCATGATCAAGATATGAGAAAAGAAAAGAAGTGAATTGCCTTAGTCATCCTTAAATGATGTAAAAGAACTTGTAATATAGCTTCGACTATTATTTCATTCTCTCATCAAAACAACTAAATCATATAACTTATTCGTGTATTCAAGTAACAAAAGCAATTTCCTTCATGCTATAGTCAAAATCTCAACATAACTAAGCATCTTTTTGCCTATCCATATACACAATTTTCATCATAGAGGTCATTTCCATATAAGAAGCACTTAAAATTCTTGAAAATTCACAGGTTTTGAAAAAGTTCATGCAAATGCGAGTGTCATAAAAGAAAGCAAGCCGTGCAAGGGTTATTACAAGCCAAATTGTCAAGAGTAGTGGAAAGTACATAGAGTGCTAGAATGAAACATAAGGTATTGTAAGTACCCCCACCCCATACTTGACATCCACATTGTCCCCAATGTGAAAATCAAGCATAAGAAGGAGAAAAATACTTACAATGTAAAAGAAGTGGAAGCTCAATCCTCTGTCGGTGGTGGAGGTGGTGGATATGGATACATCAGTGCGGAGGGATCGTAGAAGTGGCCGAACTGGTGGTAGTACATGTCCCTCATCTGGCCATCATAGGATGAATGCCTAGCGTCCGTCTCCTCCCTGTAGTTCCTGAACTGTGTGTTCAGGGTGTCATAATCGGTGCGGAGGACACGGTAGTCAGTGCTGAGGCTCTGGAAGCTAGTGACTAGCTCCCTGAAATGGCGTGGAGCTCGGCGTCCTCGTCTAGGGCCTGGAGCATGTGCATAAGAGTGTCGAGGTGGCTGCATGTCATCCTCCGTCTCCTCATCCTGCCTGCTAGTCCTGCTCGGTCCTGCTCCATGAGTGTCAGTGTCCATGGCATCCGTAGCATGCCCGCTATGGGTATCGCTCTCAAACTCGAGCATAGTCTCCTGTCCTCCATCCTCCTCCTCCTCTGAGTCACCTGCATCATCATCATAATAAGTAGGAGGTGAGAACTCCTCAAGCATCGCCTCAAAGGTCTCCTTCCAGTTCCTCTTATTCCGAATGGTGTATTCGGATTTCCATATGATCTCGGATGGCTTCTTCTTCGGATCCCTGTGCCATGGCATCGGTACATGAAGAGTTCCTCTCCCACGAGGAATCAAGACCTGTCGAACCACCAACCTCTGCGAGCCTAAAGGAAGGGCACTCTCAGCTAGAGTGCATCCCGAGAAGTCATAACCTAGAGTCCTAGCCACATGAGTGACCAAGCCTCCTGCGCAGATGTCACCCTTGGCTTTGTTGGCTATATTTCCTAGATAGTCAGCAAGCATGGTTGTACATACTTGTCTCCTTGGAGTAGAGGATAAAAAGCTCATCAGCCTTGAGCTTCTGCGGAGTTTCAGTCCGGGCAAACAAACTCTCACTGAGTATCCTATGCACTACCTTGAAGGAAAGGTTGTACATACTTGTCTCCTTGGAGTTTCCGGGTCTCCACTTATCCCCTCCGTATTCTCCTATGGAAATAGCTTCCCAAAAATCACTAGCATTGAGGCCTCTAGCAAATGTGCCTGCATCTGAATAAGAAAAGCCAAACAAGTCGCCAAAAGCATCAATAGACAAAGTGTGGTCTTGGCTCATGAGGCGGAAAGTGACCATCCTTTCCCTAGGGTCGTGCTCAAACGTACTAAGGAATTCTAGGGTGATCTCCCTATAGGCATCTTCCCTGATCGTGGCAAACTGTCTCAACCCTGCTCTATCAAGCATCATATCAACATCCTCTCGAACATATAACGAGTCTAAGTCATCAAGCACTATGTAGCGAGGAGGGGTGAATGGGCGATCTATAATGCGTTCATAACGTTTCTTATGCTTGGATAGGGGAGGGGGGAGCTTGGGGATGTTGGTAGGTGGTGGTGGAGGTGGGGCAGGGGCTTTGGAAGAAGATCCCTTCTTCTTCCCCGTGTTTCTAGTTATCCTCTTGACAAGATCCATTCTAAGTCCTAAAAATCGACCTGTTCTTCACAAAAATCGGTCGATTTTTCTGGGCTGGGTCGATTTTTATCTCGATTTCAACGATTCTCACAATTCTGTAAAGTTCTGTTCAATCTATCACCACACACAGTTCTCTACAGTGAATCCTAAGCAAATTCCTCTATCAATTCCAACAACAAAGCACTTCCTAAGCAACTTCGATTTCAAGTGAGAAAACTTAGGTTTTGGAAAGAAAAACCTGAATTCCTTATGGAGCAGTCGATTGTCGTGCGTGTTGTTGTTAGATCCGTGTTCCTTGTTGAAAATGCTTCAGTTTGGAGCTAAGAATCTCTTGAAATGGTTAAGGAAGGAGGATTTGAGGGTGTGGCGGTTTTTCGGCGTTCTTGAGAGAGGGAAATCGAGAGTTGGAGGTGTGTGAATGAAGAAGATCGAGTGTGAAGTCCTTATATAGGGTCGACGATTTCTGAAGAAAATCGGCCGATTTTTGATGTCGATTTATTTGTCGGGGCGATTTTTCTTTCTGACTGAAAAAATCGGACGATTTATTTTGGCAGGTCGATCTTCAGGTCGATTTATGTTTCTGTTGAGAAAAATCGACTTGCTCTGTTACTGAATCGGACGATCTTCTTATGGTAGGTCGATTTCCTTCCTTGTTTTTCTTGAATCTCGAAGATATAACTTAATTGTGCTCCATTCTCCGTGAATCTCTCGCATTTGAACCTAGTTTCCTGCGATTAATGACACGACAAACCAAGAGTGCATCGAGGAACATAAAAAAACGAAAAACGAAGAAACAAAGCAATTAATCTATTCTAACTAAGCGAGGGAAAGAAGGGAAAACTATACTATCATTGGGTTGCCTCCCAAGAAGCGCTTTATTTATCGTCTTTAGCTGGACGGTGTATGATGTTGTGTTCAATGGAGGAGGATAGGAGCTATCTCCTCGACCGGAGCTTCCGGTGTGTATTTCTTCAACCGTTGGCCATTAACCTTAAAACTTCCGCTTTGTTCACCCCATACTTCAACTGCACCATGGGGGAAGATTCTTTTAATCACAAAAGGTCCTGTCCAACGGGATTTGAGCTTACCTGGAAATAGACGCAGCCTTGAGTTGAATAGGAGGACTTGGTCCCCTTCCTTCAAGTCTCTCGGGATGATGTGCTTGTCATGCCAGCGCTTTGTCCGTTCCTTGTAAATCTTTGCGTTCTCATACGCATTCAGTCGGAGCTCATCTAGCTCATTGATGTCTAAGAGCCGCTTCTCTCCGGCTTCTTTCATGTCGAAGTTGAGCTACTTGATAGCCCAATAAGCTTTGTGTTCTAGCTCTACAGGAAGATGACAGGATTTACCATAAATGAGATTATAGGGAGTCGTACCTATTGGTGTCTTGAAAGCTGTCCTGTATGCCCATAGTGCATCGTCAAGCTTCATTGACCAATCTTTCCTCGTTTTAGAGACGGTCTTCTCTAAAATCCCCTTAATCTCTCTATTGGATATCTCGACTTGTCCGCTTGTTTGCGGATGGTAAGGTGTAGCTATCTTATGGGTCACCCCATACTTAGCTAATAGAGTCTCGAATCGACGGGCTGTGAAATGCGTACCTCCGTCACTAATGATGGTTCGAGGAGTTCCGAACCTTGGGAAGATTGTTTTGTTGAGGAACTTCACCACTACCATTGCATCATTGGTAGGAGAAGCAATTGCCTCCACCCATCTTGAGACATAGTCTACGGCAAGAAGTATATACTGGTTGCCGCATGAAGACGGGAAAGGTCCCATAAAGTCGATGCCCCATACATCAAAGATCTCTACTTCTTGTATGTTGTTGAGAGGCATCTCATTCCTCCTGGATATATTACCTTTCATTTGAAAAGCATCACAAGAAACAACAAACTTTTGCACATCTTTGAAAAGTGTAGGCCAATAAAAGCCGGAGCGTAGTACCTTAGCACAAGTTTTGTGGGAACTGGCATGTCCGCTACATGGTAGAGAATGGCAGTGTCGGATGACACTATCTATCTCATCCTCGGGAATACATCTCCTGTAGATGCCATCTGGACCTCTTTTGAATAGAAGAGGTTCGTTCCAATAAAAATGCCAGACGTCTCTCAAGAACTTCTTCTTTTGAGCATATGAAAGTCCGGGTGGGATCTCCTGACAAACAAGGTAATTTACAATGTCAGCGAACCATGGATCATTACCTTGTGATATGTGTCGAAGACACTCTTCAATCTCATGCAGCTGCTCGTCAGGGAAGGAGTCGTCTATCGGAAGCTCATCCGATTCGCCGGTGAGTTGCGGAAGACGACTAAGATGATCGGCGACGGAGTTCTCCGATCCTTTCTTATCACGGATCTCTAAATCAAACTCTTGTAAGAGTAAGATCCATCGTAGAAGTCTTGGCTTTACATCCTTCTTCGTGAATAAGTATCGGATTGCGGAGTGGTCCGTATAGACTATCACTTTCGCACCTACAAGATAGGAACGAAATTTCTCAAATGCATATACTACGGCTAAAAGCTCCTTTTCCGTAGTTGCATAATTGTATTGAGCCTCATCTAGCATTTTGCTAGCATAGTAGATGGCATGAGTGCGACCATCTTTCTTCTGACCAAGAACGGCTCCGATAGCGACATCGCTTGCGTCGCACATGACCTCGAAAGGAAGAGTCCAATCGGGTGGTTGGATGATTGGTGCCGAAATCAATGCTTCTTTGATCCTGCAAAAGGCATCTAAGCAATCTTTCGAGAATTCGAAAGTCGCATCTTTCATCAAAAGATTAGTCAAAGGTTTTGAAATCTTGGAAAAATCCTTTATGAATCTCCTATAGAAGCCTGCATGTCCTATTAAGCTTCTAATTCCTTTTACCGATGAAGGGGGAGGTAACTTCTCAATGGTTTCTATCTTTGATCGATCTACCTCTATTCCCCTTTGTGACACTAAGTGACCTAACACAATTCCTTCGGTGACCATGAAATGACACTTTTCCCAGTTTAGGACTAAGTTAGTGTCTTCACATCTCTTAAGAACTAGTGAAAGGTTATAGAGACAGTTATCAAAGGAAGAACCATATACCGAAAAGTCGTCCATGAAGACTTCCATGATATTCTCTACATATTCGGAGAAGATTGCCATCATACACCTTTGGAAGGTGGCTGGAGCGTTGCATAAGCTGAATGGCATTCTTCTATAAGCGAACGTACCCCATGGGCACGTAAAGGTTGTCTTCTCTTGATCATCCGGATGAATTGGGATCTGAAAGAAACCGCTATATCCATCTAAATAACAAAAGTAGGCATGTTGGGCTAACCTTTCCAACATTTGATCGATGAAAGGAAGGGGGAAGTGGTCCTTCCTTGTGGCCACGTTCAGTTTGCGGTAGTCGATGCACATTCGCCACCCTGTAACTGTCCGTGTAAGGATGAGTTCGTTGTTCTTGTTGGCAACAACGGTAATGCCTCCTTTCTTGGGTACTACTTGTACCGGACTCACCCATTTGCTATCAGAAATAGGGAAGATGATACCTGCATCGAGTAGCTTAAGGATTTCTTTCTTCACGACCTCTTTCATTGCCGGGTTTAACCGTCTTTGAGGTTGGCGTGAAGGTTTGTAATCCTCTTCCATTAATATTTTGTGCATACATAGAGAAGGCTTTATTCCTACTAAATCATCAATGGTATAACCTAGTGCTCTCCTATGTTGCTTCAAAACATGCATGAGTTTCTCTAATTCATCATCATTCAAATTTGCATTGACTAAAACCGGATATGTGGAGTTAGTGCCAAGGAATGCGTACCTTAAATGCGTGGGAAGTTGCTTTAATTCTAGTGATGGAGGTACCTTGGTTGGTGATGAATCGTGGCTTTCGGGTGCTGTGGAAGAGGTCTCTATAGGTGTGGGTTCTTCATCAATAGATTCGGAAGTGGCTGCGGTGAAGTCTGGGGAATCCATAGAATTACTCACTGAATCGACCCCACCTGTAATAAATCGGTCGATCTTCTGCACGATTTTTGTTTCTGTCGGAAAAAATCATGCTACCTCTTCATGAATCGGACGATTTATTTTCGTCAGGTCGATTTTAGTTTCTGTCGAAAAAAATCGTGCTACCTCTTCAAAAATCGGACGATTTTTTTCTGGCAGGTCGATTTTCTTTACAGTTTCCGGAGTCCACTCTAGTTCTTCAATTTTTGCTTCTAGTTCTTCCTCCACATCATTTAATGCTTTCACATCCTCATTGCAGTCATGTTCTACCCCTTCCTCCATGATGCTCATGCTAAGAACCTTTTGAAGAGGGTCTTTCATCAAGATCGAACTTACTACCTCCCTAGACTCCTCTTCCACAACAATTTCATAAACGTCGTCTTTCAAGGCTGGCTCCTTGATTAAGGAAGATAGTATGAATTCTATCTTTTCTTCACCAATATGGAAGGATAGCTGGCCGTTCTTGCAATCTACCATGCATCCAGATGTGGCAAGGAATGGTCTCCCAAGGATGATGAGAACCGGGTAATCTGCAGGTATGTCAAGAACGACAAAATCTATAGGGATGTAAAACTTACCTAGCTTTACCGGAATGTCTTCTAATATTCCCACCGGCTTAGTGGTAGAACGATCAGCCATGTAGAGTGTGATCTTCACCGGTCTAGGCTCTCCTAGACCAACTGCCTTGCTTAGAGCTAGAGGTATGATACTCACACTTGCTCCAAGGTCACAAAGAGCATCATAGGTAGCTTCTCCCAAAGTGATGGGTATGCAAAAGGATCCTGGATCGCGGAGCTTGGGTGGCATATTCTCCGTCATAGTCTTGATGAGTTTGGATGACTCCATACTCATCTTGACTTCTCCTATATCTTCCAACTTCCTCTTGTTAGAGAGGATCTCCTTGAGGAATTTCCCGTAAGCCGGCATACCTAAAATCGCATCCATAAAAGGTATGTTAATATGGAGCTTACTCATAAGTTCAACAAACTTACCGAAATGTTTATCTAGGCATGCACGCGCTCTAGATTGAGGAAAAGGTAGAGGTGGCTTGTAAGCGGGAGGAGGAACATATACTTCTTCCTTCTCTTTTGACTCTTCTTCTTTTGTGGAGGTATCAACTACTTTAGGTTGAGGGTCGACGGTCGTCTTCCCGCTCCTAGTACTTATTGCCATAACCCTTCCCTTTGGGTTATCTTCTGTCTTTCCGGGAAGCTTCCCTTGATCTCTTGGAACTTCTCCGGTCTTGTTGAATACTTGGTTCTCTAAAGCTTTGTGAGCTTTGTCAACCGAAGTTATGTAACTCTCCAATCCTTGTAGCTTGCCTAGAATCGTTTCTAGCATGGGATCTGGTTTGCTTGATCCGCTTGATTGTCCCTGGCTTGTAGAAGGAGTAGAAGAAGATGGAGGTGTTAGAGCCTTTTCAGCATATGAGTAAGGATTACCTGAACCTTGCTGATTTGACCTCCAATTGTTGTTATTTGAGTTCCTATTGTTGTTGTTGTTCCAATTGGAGTTTCGGTTGTTATTGTTGTTGTTGCTCCAATTGGAATTCCGGTTATCATTCCTTTGATTGTTGTCCCGCCCCATGTAGTTGGCTTCTTGCTCCTTAGTCTTTTGAAGACTCGTTTTGAGCACTTCCCTCAATTCTTTGATGTCATCTTTGAGGGAGAATATTTGTGTTTGAGCCGCTTGATTCAACTTGGCTCCCGGATCGCCTTGATTCCGGCTATTTGATTCCACCTTCCGGTGGGAGTACTTCTCAATCACTTGGGCTTGCTTCTCAATGAAGTCCCAAGCATCATCTTCTCTCATATCCATGAATGTGCCGCAAGATAGAGATTGGAGGTTGAATTGTGTCTCCACATCCAACCCTTTGTAGTAGATCTCCAGTAATTCCAGCTTGGAAATGCCATGGTGTGGGCAATCCAACAAGAGATCTTGAAACCTTTCCCAAGATTGAAACAAGCTTTCGTTAGGTTTCATAGAAAAAGCATTTATTTTACCTCTTAATTCCGCCGTTTTGGATGGCGGAAAGAACTTGGTGAGGAATTCCGAAGACAATTCCTCCCATGTAGCTAACTTCGCAGCTGGAAGTGTTTGGTACCAAGCTAGAGCCTTGTCCTTCAAAGAGAAGAAGAACGGTTTGATCTTGTAGTTGCTTGTAGTAGCCTTCTTCGGCTTCATAGTCTCCATGAGAATCTCAAAATTCTGCAAGTGTTGATGCGGAGATTCAGTACTTGCTCCGCCATATTGACTTTGGCGAACCATAGTGATGACTTGTGGTGAGAAGCTAAACTCTTGGATGTCTTCAGCTCCGAAATCCACACCTAGACGGCGTGGTTGCTGAATCGGATCCATCCGTTGCCCCAAAGTTCGAGGTCTATCTTCATTATTGACAGCTCTAACGTTTCTAGTCGTAATGCGAGGGACGACCTTAGGTGTTGGAGTGTTCCGGGTAGGACGAAGTGATGGATCAATCTCTTCAAGTTCCGGCATATCCGGATCAATCTCGTCATCATCGGATGAGTCATTTTGAATGGACTTAGTTGGTGTCTTGACTTTCTTCTTCTTCTTGGAGTCGTTCAACTCCAACTTCATGTCCAACATCATAGCTCTCAGTTCATCAATCTGAAATTGATGACTTATTTCAGCTTCCTTTCGAGCCTTCTCACTCAACTGGAGTTGGCGTTGAGCTTCGTTCAGTTCAGCCTTGTAGTTTCTCTCATCGTTTTCAGCCATTTTCTTCTCCTTCAACTTTCTCCTCAAAGTTCTTTCTAGTTCGGGATCGAAAGGAATTAGATCTTTAGTGGATCTAGTCTTTCGCATATACCTAAAGAACCTGCAAAGATCACTCAAGTAGACTAATCAAATCACAAGAGCAAGAGCTCTCAAGCTAGACAACCGAAAACCGGATTCGATCGAGACCAAATCCCCGGCAACGGCGCCAAAAACTTGTTCGCTCAAAAGGGTGTGCGTCAAAGTCTTAAATTTATATCTAGAACTCAAAAGCAAAGCGAACCCGCAGTGTACGGATCAACTGTAGAAAGGTAAGAATTCCAGAGTCGAACTCAGGGATTTGGTGAGAAAAATTCCGATTTCAATTATCTAGCGAAAGTATAAAAGCTTTTGTGATATGATAAAGAGAGAAATGATTCCAAGGATTCAAGTATCCGATTTAGGCTTTCGATTCAAGACACTTCTATAGATATAGGACATAATTTATATTGCCAAGATTAAATGTTCAGAGGTAGGATTCGTACGATGAAGTTCCGAACCCTATATGACTAATCTATAGATTCTCTCTATAAGGGTTGTTGAGGCTGCAATATAGAAAGATCTAAAAGATAAGAATTATATTCAAACCAACTATCTAAACTCCAGGATATGACTCTCCAAAGTAAAGATTAGAAAGCACATTTAATTTCTTAATAAAGGATGTTGAATCTCTTTATTACTCAAATCTTGAAATCTTTATCTAATAAACGTAGAATCAGGTTTGAAGTGTCTTCATACATTCAATTAGGGGGTAAAAAGGTTAATCAAGATTGGGATTCAGGCAAGGATTAGTTTTGGTTAAAGATTGATTCAATTAAAGTTCGTTAGAAGGATAAATCGTGCTGTTCATAAGAAAAATCGGCCGATTTTCCTCAAGAACAACCCGATTTTCCTGTTTGTCGCAAAACTAAAACCTAAATTCTCAGGGTCCTAATGTTTGAATGAGTTCAGTCTATCATCATCTAGGCCTTAATCATCAACTATTCTCCCCAGAATCACAAGGTTTTTAGCCAACCATTTTCAAAATCGAATCAAATTAATTATTAAAGAAGATATCGCAAAGAAACCAATTCTTGAAACGAAAAATTCTATAACTCTCAAATCTGTAAAACAATCGTCAAATCTATTCAAAGTATCTCTCAACAACTCAATTTCGTGTTCACAAACCACAAACAAGACAATGGAATAGAGAAATCTCACTATCAAAGATTAAGAATGACTTTCCGGCAAAGGCTCTTCAATCTCTCTCCAAGAATCGTTGATTTCTCTAAAACGTGTAAAGATTCTCTGGTGCGACCTCCTCGTCTTCGTTCGTAGGGTTCTCTTCTATAGTTTCTTGCAGATGGGCCGTTTGGCAAAACTCTCATCTAGCCCAAATTAATTGGGCTTTATGTCGTCTTTTCATTTGGCCGAATCGTGAAGAAAATCGACCCAGTCGATTTTGGTACAAAACCGTTCGATTTCAATGTATGAAAATCGTCCGATTTATGTATACATTAGCACGATTTTCTTCAACAGAAAGTGCTCTTCCTTTGGTTCGTCTTCTATGCTTCTCCTTTGCAATTCCTTAGCCCTTTGTGTTCCTTCTAAGACTCCTTTAGCTTCCTTAACACCATTGGATGCTTCTTGCTCCATTTTTGCTTCCAATTCAGCTCTATTTACCTGCAATTCATCAAAATCTCGTGTAGACCTCTATTTCCGACAATTGATTGAATAGAACATAAAAGGTATTCAAAATCCCCCTAAATGCAAGGTAAATAGAGATAATGTGCTGCAATATGCATGAATATGATGATACATAATTCATGTCATCAGGTGGCATGGAAGAGTCACTATCATCAGCGGATGAATGACTTCTCCTTCTTCTAGATCTTGATGCCCTTCTTGAGGATTTCTTGATTCCTTTATTCTTAAGGTCGCTTATTTCTAATCTCATTTGGAACATCTGATCCTGTAGATTGTTAACTTGGGATTGATGGCGATCCATCTCATCCCGGCGAAGATTCTCATTCCATCGGAGTTGAGCTTCTTTCTCCGCCAACTCTGCCTGAAAATCACGTTCGTTTTCTTCGGCCATCTTCTTTTCCTTGCGCTTTTGCCTCAAGGTTTTCTCTATCTCTTGATCAAGAGGTAAGAGATCTTCGGTGTTCCTAGACCTGCGCATGCACTCAAAGTAATATCAAATAAAGAGAGCAAGCTCCCAAGCTTGACAACCGGCAACCGGATTCGGCCGAAACCAAATCCCCGGCAACGGCGCCAAAAACTTGTTCGCCCCTAAAGGTGTGTGCAAATAAGCTTTAAATTTATAAAACTAGAATCAAGCAGCGAACCCGCAGTGTACGGATCGACGTAGCTAAGCAAGAATTCCAGAGTATCGAACACAGGGATTTGGGTGGGAACGAATTCAATTGTAGATTGTCAAGCGAGTAAATATGAGAGTTCTTGCAAATATTGGGAAAACAACAATCCTAAAGATCCAAGTATCCAGCTGTGGCAATCGATTCAAGATATACTAATGATATAAAGACAGAGTTGAGATATGCAAAGGTATGCTAATGTAAGGTAATCGTACGGTGAAGTTCCAAAAACCTTATATGACTTGCCTACAAGGCACTCTCTATACAGGTTGTTGAAGCTGAATATAGAAAGATTCCAAAGGTAAGAATTTATGTCAAATACCCAAACTTATAACCCAAAGATCAAGACTAACTTAACCGAATGAGGTTGTGACACTCACAATCGAGGTAGAGGTTGTTGAGGCTTCACTACCACCTAGGAAAGACAAGTCTAAACTAAGTTAAAGCAAATCTTTAACTTTGGATTAAAGTAAAAGCAGGCTCGTAGACTTAGGAGAAATTACGGTTAGTTCTTGGTGTTCCACGGTCGTGGACTCAAGAACAACCCGTAATTTAGGGTTTGTCGGCGATTCTCTCTAACTCTCAGGGTCTAATCTGTTTACGATCGATCTATCATCATCTAAGCCACAACTATCAACCCTTCACCTTAGAATTGTTAAGGGTTTTTAGCCAATAGCAGTCATATTTGATATCAATTCAAGAATTAAAAGATTTAAAGATGAAAACTTCCGAAAACTTTCAATAAACTCTAAACCAATCTCAAAGTCACAATCAAAAACGAACAACGTCACTAATTCCAAAATAAAACAATTAAACACAATCTTTAGGTAAGAAGGAAGAACGGGATGTCAATCCGTCTTCTAAGTCGAACCTAAACAAGAAGAGAAGTCTTCTTGCAAGAAACCTCCGAATCTTTCTTCAATCCGGGAAATATGGAAATCCCAACGTAATCTCCACCAAAGTGCGAGAATTTGGGCAATTCCAAGCACGAACGTAGATCTTCCACAAGATCTCCAAGATACCTCTAAATGAGGGTTTATGCGTCGCTAAGCAGATTCCGAAACGAAACCCTAAGCCGAGATGTAAATGATGATAAGCGTCGATGACGGAATCTCCCTTCGTCCGTCTTTTTATAGTTGTAGGGCAAAATGTCGGCCCGGCCCAATCTTCAAAAGATCGTGGCTTCAAAGTGTGGCGAAAAAGATTCGCCAAGATCACGGTCGTGGAAGGTTCCACGACCGTAATTTTAGGTGTGGAAAGTATCACGGTTTGCATCATATGTTCCACGACCGTAATAGTTACTAGAATGCATCATGCTTCTCTTCACAAGGTTCCACGGCCGTGGAACTGAACGTGGTTTGTAATACGGCCGTATTTTAAGGCGTGGTTTAGGGCAAGAACGTGATTCTTCCCTAGCTTCGTGCATTCCTCAAGTTGGACTCCAATTTGCTTCCTAAGAATGTCCTCAATCTATGGACACACTCAATCAACTCCTCTTTTGCTCGATTCCGTTCGGAAATAGCTCCAAATCACCTATAATCAACATAGAACTAGTGTAGACATCCATATCGACAATATAGGCAATACTAGCTCACATATGCAACAATGCTTAATCAAAGACTATCACTATGAATCAAATATGTTTAGAAAACGTGCCTAAAATATCACAATATTTCATGCTAACATCGATCGAACTCAGCAGTGGTCTGTACATCCGGTAAGAACCTATCTACCTTCCTATCTTCACCTCCTTCTTGTACCCGCCATAAGGACTCACGCAACTATCCTTTTTGTGCCCGGACAACTCCCATCTCGGCCAATCCATGACAGCAGTGAGGCTGGAAAGAGTCTTCCAATCACTGCAGCCGTAGAGCCAATCCGAGTCCTGACTTCCTCCTCCTGATCTGTCACGACGAGGAAGCCGGAGGGCCAGCTGGAACCGTCTGAAGGCGCCTCAGTCCAGTAGCTGTTGAAGAGGTGAGCCACCTCTCTTCTGCAGTCCAATTCTTGCCCTCTAGATGTTATAATTGTATAGATTATATATGTTTTCGGTTTCGTTATGAATGGGGATCAAGCCAGGGAAATGGAGGGATAGTAAGTGAGCTTTGTTGAAGTCTCCTATAGTGCCAATTTATGATAACTGGATGATAATGAGAGTAGATTAGATTGCCCCTAGAAATAGAAATGAAAAACTCATTTGTAGAACTCAGCTTTGTAAGTGAGTAATGGTCAATGTTGAGGATCAATGTTTGAGAGTTAGGTTGAAGATCCACCGTTGAAATTTTAATAGATGATAGATGGATGTATGTAGTTTACTCTATTAAAATTTGAGAAGAAATGAACGGTCGGATTAGAAGTTATAAGCTCCCGAAGTTGGGTAGTTGAGCAGTTTTTTGTAAACTTAGGATTTTGGCCAAGTATAGAAATGGTAGGTGAAATAGTCAACTTTGAGAATTTTTATAAAACCGTTGAATGAACAGTTTTGAAAAATTCTTTTTCCTAAGGTTAGATGGAACATCATAGATGATTTAGTGAATGAGTTCGGAAATTTTATAAGTTGTTACGAATTTTATATTTGAAACCGAAATTAGACCTATACGATCTTTTGAAAAGTATGAAAATAGGAAAGATACCGGGTTGTACCCAAACTAAACCTTAGGAGTTAGAATATAATTCTAGAATCTCAAATAGGAGTTTAGACATAAATTTTGGAAAATTTGGGAGTTTCGGGACCAAGGGTAAAATGGTCATTTTACCCTAAATTAGTACTGTAACTAGTTATGTATTACTAGTTCTTTTATCTTAGAAGTCTTAGACTTCTAACTACGTGGGAGTGTGCTAATGCACTTATCTCCTTTGACAGGCAACTGAGTTGCTACAATTTACAGAGCGAGTTTGGTTTACAAAGAGTCGAGCTTTATACCAGGTAAGTCCTTTGGGCTTACTTAGCTGACTTCTAAGTATGAGCATGAATGATGATAGTGGTGTGTGATTGAGATGTTTAGAGTTATAGGTTGTGATAGATATTTACCGACCTATACTTGGCCTAAGAGTAACGGGCGGTGGCATTCTGCTCAGTTAGCTTGCGAGTGCTGGGGGTTTCTTTAGGGACTAGTCCATACTCGGTTTGTAGTGATGCTACCGGCGGAGGTCAGCTAGACCTACACCCAGTTGGATAAGGAACGGAGGCGAGAACTGTTAATAGCTCTCGTGCCACAACTGTAAATTGAATAAGATGAATCACTTAAATAACAGATAATAAACGGTTGAGTGCCAGCATGATGTTTGTTTAATTTTTGTTTCTGCTTGTGTCTGTGCTGTT
This sequence comes from Fagopyrum esculentum, assembly GCA_033239045.1. Classification (NCBI taxonomy): domain Eukaryota; kingdom Viridiplantae; phylum Streptophyta; class Magnoliopsida; order Caryophyllales; family Polygonaceae; genus Fagopyrum; species Fagopyrum esculentum. Next base: position 16,972,454 of record BSUD01000004.1, on the reverse strand, counting down.
GTCATTCTACTTATATTTGGATAGTTAGCTAACGGTCGTTATGTTGTGTAGATTTACCACAGGTTAGAGCAGATGCCGAGTGATCCGGATGTTAGTGGTCAGCCGGGGTGTCGTACTTTAGGACGTTTTGCAGTTTCTTCATTTGTGGGATTTTCAGTTGGACCTTGTTTCCTTTCGTTCTTTCCGTACTTTGTTATATTACGTTTTCCGGCTGTTAGTTGTTCTGGTCACATTCATACATTGTTAAGAATTATTTTATGATTTCTGGTTTTCCTTATCTGTGCCTTGTTGTAAGATCTTGTTAAGTTGTTGTCAAACTAAGGTTGGGACCCACTGTGCGGTCCTAACCAGTAACTCCCTAAGTTGTAAAATTTGGTGTGTTACAACATGGTATTAGAGCTCTAGGTTGGCAACAATGGCACTTGAAATCTTCTAAAAAGGTCATATAAGTAAATAAACGGAACCCGAAAGGGGTCTGAGTTTTCCAAAGAAGATTTTGGTTTTAAAATGCATACAAAGTCGGGTTGGGATAGAAAGTACGGATGACCACCACTACCTCTACGGATCTCGGTATTCTTAGTATTATTATTATTATAGACTTTTACTGTTATGATAGATTAGTTAGATTATAACTGTAGTTGTTACCGTTCGTGCAGATGGCACGTACTAGGGCTACACCAGTGACTGGCCGAGGTAGGGGTCGTCCCCCCTTCCCCCAGTCAGACAGGATCGAGCTGATAGCACCCGTGCTGTTAGAGGGCGTGGTCGTGGGGGTAGACCTCCACTAGGGAGAGGTCGAAGACGATTTCCTCGAGAGGATCCACCTGTAGCAAGCATACCAGAGGCTGCTGTGGAAGAGGTAGCTGAGAGTGTAGGCCCCGAGGTCAGGCATGAGACCGCTGCTAGGTCTGGAGCGCAGGGAGCACGTTCGACTGAGTCTGGACGTGTTTCTATTAAAGCATCGGGGTATAGGGAGTACAGAGCATACGTCGAGCGTGTGGAGGTGGCTGCCAGAGTTGAGAGGCTTACCCAAGTACCACCGGTGGTACCGGCTAGGTCAGCTCAGGTGACACAGGGAGTGTCTCAGGTGCCGGCTGTACCTAAGAGGAGAGCTAATGCTGATAGAGCGCCTGCTGGGTCTAGAGCACCGAGACCGGATGAGTGGTTGAAGGCTTTCAACTCTTAGAAGGTTCCCTCATTCAGTGGAGAAATAGGGCTAGAGGTGGAGCACTGGATAGGGAAGATAGAGACTGCTTTGGAGGCAATACGTTGCCCCGAGGATCGACAGGTGGATTTGGTGCAGACCTGTTTCACAGATGATGCTCATTCATGGTGGCGTACCATTCGTAGCCGAGTCACTAGTTGGGAGTAGATGAAGAACATTGTTAGGGACAGGTACTGTCCTGTTTCGCTGAGGAGGGAGAGATTCCAGGATTTCATTGAGGCGGGATTTGAGGATATCCCGATTGCTGCAGCCATAAAGAAGTTTCAGAAAGATTTGACCTTACTTGGACCATCTACACCTCCAGAAGAGCAGCATGTTTACCTTTTCTCCAGGAGATTGAGAGAGAGTACCTGATCATACTTGGCTGGATTCCGCTGTGAGACTTTGTCTGATTATCAGGATAGGGCCTCTGCTTATGAGAGAGATAGGCCAGCTTCGAGGAAAGCAGCTCAGTCTAGTGGGCCGGATAAGCGGCAGAAGACAGGACATGCTGGTAGCAGTGCAGCAGTAGCAGGTTATGGTCGAGGACAGACTCAGGGGAGGTCCAACTACCACTCTACAGTTCAGACTCCCAGTAGAGATCGACAGTGCTTTAACTGTGGTAGCCGTGATCACATTAAGACAGATTGCCAGAGACCACCTACCACTTGCTTCACTTGTGGGAAGCCGGGACACAGAGCTACCTTCTGCCGTCAGGGTAGGGCCCCTTCACAGCAGGGATCTTCTCCTGCAAGTGCTGAGAAGAGTGTACAGAGACCTCCTCAGTACCGAGCTCCGAGTCAGCAGCAGCAACAGTACCGGGCTCCAGGACATCCTGCTTCATACAGTACGGCACAAATATCAGGTCGTGGCAGGGGACGTGGTAGTACCACTGACACCTGAGGAGGACCATCGAGAGTGTTCGAGTTGAGGAGCACTGAGCAGCCTGCAGCACCTGCAACCACAGGTACTATTTGGATCCATGACTTACCTGTGCGAGTTTTATTTGATACGGGTGCTACGCACTCCTTTATATCAGATGCATGTGTAGATAGGTTGTCCTTAGCTACAGTAGAGGGTGTACCTTTTGTGGTTGGGTTACCAGATGGGGGCAAGGTTAGAGGATCCCGAGAGATTTACGACTGTCCTATTCATCTGGGAGGCCGGATTTGGTTAGTAAATTTTCTAGTTATGCCCTTAGCTCATGAGGATGTGATATTGGGGATAGATTGGATGACTAGACATGGAGCAGTCTTAGATATTGGTAGGAGGACTGTGACTGTCGCCACTGAGGAGGGTCACAGAGTGATATTCCGAGGTTGGGACCTCGGAAAGTCCGGCACAGTTATCAGCGCAGTGAGAGCAGCCAGATTGATACACAGGGTTGCAAGGCCTTCTGGTGTTATGCCATGAAGGAGCGCAAGAGCCTGACAGTAGAGGAGATACCAGTTGCATGCGAGTTTGCAGAGGTATTCAGTGACGACTTACCAGGGCTACTGTTAGCATGAAATATTGTGATATTTTAGGCACGTTTTCTAATCATATTTGATTCATATTGATAGTCTTTGATTGATCTTTGCGCATATGTGAGCTAGTATTGCCTATCTTGTCGATATGGATGTCTACACTAGTTCTATGTTGATTTTAGGTAATTTGGAGCTATTTCCGAACGAAATCGAGCAAAGGAGAGTTGAGTTGATACGTCCATAGATCGAGGACACTTTTTGGAAGCAATTTGGAGTATTAGATTGAGGAATGCACGAATGAAGGCAAAAATCACGCTCTTACCCTAAATTACGGCCGTGGATTTTGAGTCAGAATTCGATGTTCATTCCAGGGGATATTACGGCCGTGGAACTAACAGTAATTGTTTCCACGCCCTAGAATTACGGTCGTGGAATCTTCCACGACCGTGATCTTGGCGAATCTTTTCGCCACACTTCGAAGCCATGATCTTTTGAAGAATGGGCCGGGCCGACACTTTGCCCTGCATTATAAAAAGACGGAAGAAAGGAGATTCCGTCATGCCTGCTTAGCGTTCTTGCACGCTCGCTTACCCTCGCTTAGCAATCGACGCTAAGGATTAACGCTTCCTCAATTTTGGAGGCAATTTCGGAAATCTCATTGGAGATCAAAGTTCGCATTGGAGAGTTGTTCAAAGCTCGCACTTTCAGTGGAGATTGTCGTTGTGATCTTCGGATTTGTGAAAGACCGAAGATTCTTGGAAGATTTTGCAAGAAGATCTCTCTTCTTGTTTAGGTTCGAATCGGAAACGGATTGACATCCCGTTTCTCTTCTTTCCTAAAGTTGTGATTTGTTTATTCCGTTTTGAATCCTTTGATAAACAATTGTTGTGATCTTGAGATTCATTTGAAGGTTATTGATAGTTCTTGAAAGTTTTCATCTTTTATTCCTTAATTCTTGAATTGATATTAAAATGACTGTTATTGGCTAAAAACCCTTAACAATTCTAAGGTGAAGGGTTGATAGTTGTGGCATAGGTGATGATAGATCGTTCGCAAACAGATTAGACCCTGAGAGTTAGAGAGAATCGTCGACAATCTAAAATTACGGGCAGTTCTTAAGTTCCACGACCGTGGAATCTCAAGATCCAACCGTAATTTCCCTTTAGTTTACGAGCCTGCTTTTACTTAAATCCAAAGTTAAAGATTTGCTTTGACTTAGTTTAGACTTGTCTTTTCTAGGTGGTAGTGAAGCCTCAACAACCTCTACCTCGATTGTGAGTCTCAACAACCTCAATCGGTTAAGTTAGTCTTGATCTTTAGGTTACAAGTTTGGGTATTTGACACTAATCCTCGTCTTTAGTTTCTTTCTATATTGAGCCTCAACAACCTGTATAGGGAGTATCTTTTAGGTGAGTTACATAAGGTTTTTGGAACCTCAACCGTACGATTACCTTACATTAGTATACCTTTGCATATCTCTACTCTGTCTTTACATCATTAGTATATCTTGAATCTATTGCCGCAACTGGATACCTGGATCTTTAGGATTGTTGTTTTCCCAATATTTGCAAAACTCCCATATTTACTTGCTTGATAATCTGCAATCGAATTTGTTCCCACCCAAATCCCTGTGTTCGATACTCTGGAATTCTTGCTTAGCTACCTCGATCCGTACACTGCGGGTTCGCTGCTTGATTCTAGTTTTATAAATTTAAAACTTATTTGCACACACCTCTAGGGGCGAACAAGTTTTTGGCGCCGTTGCCGGGGATTTGGTTTCGGCCGAATTCGGTAACCGGTTGTCAAGCTTGGGAGCTTGCTCTCGTTATTTGATATTGTTTTGAGTGTATGCGCAGGTCTAGGAACACCGAAGATCTCTTACCTCTTGATCAAGAGCTAGAGAAAACCTTGAGGCAAAAGCGCAAGGAAAAGAAGATGACCGAAGGAAACGAACGTGATTTCCAAGCAGAGCTAACAGAAAAGGAAGCTCAACTCCGCTGGAATGAAAATCTCCGCCGGGATGAGATGGAGCGACATCAATCCCAAGTTAACGCTCTACAGGATCAGATGTTCCAGATGGGATTACAAATGAGCGAGCTTAAGGATAAATTGATCAAGAAAACCTCAAGGAGGACATCAAGGTCTAGAAGAAGAAGAAGTCATTCATCCGCCGATGATAGCGACTCTTCCATGCCACCGTTAGAAGAGATTGATCCCACGGTTAATGTGAATCCTTTCAATCCGCGAGAAGCTCCAAATCGTCGCACTCCACCCAGGAATGCTAGAGTCGAACGTGTGGATAATGAGCCAAGAACTCTTGGCCAACGAATGGATCTAACACAACAACCACGCCGTTTGGGCGTGAACTTTGATGCTGAAGATGTACAAGGGTTTAGCTTCAACCCTCAAGTTATTACCCTTGTTCGCAAAAGTCAGTTTGGCGGCACAAGTACCGAATCTCCACACCAGCACTTGCAGAACTTTGAGTGCATGATGGAGACAATGAGGCCAAAGAGCGCCACTACTAACAGCTACAAACTTAAACCTTTCTTCTTCTCTTTGAAAGGGAAGGCGCTGCCTTGGTATCAAGCTCTTCCTAATGGGAAAATGGACACGTGGGAAGACCTTTCTGCGGAGTTTCTCACTAAATTCTTTCCGCCTTCCAAAACAGCGGAACTTAGAGGTAAGATTAATGCTTTTTCTATGAGACCTAACGAAAGTTTGTTTCAATCTTGGGAAAGGTTTCAGGATTTACTCTTGGATTGCCCTCATCATGGCATATCCAAGCTTGCCTTACTGGAGATTTACTACAAGGGGCTGGATGCGGGAACGCAATTCAACCTCCAATCCCTCTCATGTGGAACGTTCATGGACATGAGGGAAGATGACGCTTGGGACTTCATTGAGAAACAAGCAAGAGTCATAGAGAAGTATTCCCACCGGAAAGTGGAGGGAAATCGTGTGGAGCAAGGAGCAAAACTCACACATGAAGCTCAAAATCAGATTTTCTCCCTCAACAATGAAATCAAGGAGTTGAAGGAGGCTATCAAGACCAACTTCCCAAAGCAACAAGGGAAGGATGTTGGTTATTTGGGCAACAACAACAATGGCGGTGATAACACCAACCGCAACAACAACAATAGCCGGAACAATAACCGGAATAACAATTGGAATGGAAACAACAACAACCGGAACAGCAACAATTGGAACAACAATCGGGGTTCAAACAACAACAATTGGCGCTCCAATCAACAGAATTCCGGTAATTCCTATCCTTCCAGTTCTAATTCACTAACTCCACCTTCCTCTTCCTCTACTCCTTTGAAAAGCCAGGGTCAATCATCTAATGGAGGAAACACTTCGGGAAAGGAGAAGCCAGATCCCATGTTGGAAACTATCTTGGGAAAGCTTCAAGGGTTGGAGAACCACATCATTAAGGTTGATGATCAAGTTTCTAAGGTTAACAAAGCTCAAAAGGTTTTGGAAAACCAAATGTTCAACCATGCGGAAGAAGTTCCTAGAAATCTAGGGAAACTTCCAGGAAAGACGGAGGACAACCCTAAAGGAAGGGTGATGGCGATTACAACTAGGAGCGGAGTGACTACCACCGATCCGCAGCCTACGTTCGTTGAAGTCCCCGTAGAGAAGGGCAAAGAAAAGGGGAAGGAGAAGGAAGACGTCTACGTCCCTCCAGCAGCTTACAAACCTCCCCTGCCGTTCCCTCAATCTAGAGCGCGAGCGCGCCTAGACAAGCAATTCGGTAAGTTCATAGAACTCATGAACAAGCTGCATATTAATATACCCTTCATTGATGCTATTGTAGGTATGCCAGCTTATGGCAAGTTCTTGAAGGAACTCCTCTCTAACAAGAGGAAGCTAGAAGATTTTGGAGAAGTCAAGATGAGTTCGGATTCTTCGGATCTCATCAAGACGATGAAGGAGAAAATGCCCCCAAAGCTGAAGGATCCGGGGTCATTTTGCATTCCCATTGGAGTGGGAGAGGTCACATATGACGCTTTATGTGACTTAGGAGCAAGTGTGAGCAGCATACCACTTGCGTTGTGCAGGAAGATCGGTTTAGGCAACCCTAAACCGGTGAAGATGACGTTATACATGGCGGATCGATCCATTACTCGTCCCGTCGGCGTTGTAGAAGACGTCCCGGTCAAGCTAGGTAAATTCTTTGTTCCCATTGATTTTGTCGTGCTTGACATTCCTGCAGATAGTCCGGTCCCGATCATACTCGGAAGACCGTTTCTTGCAACTTCCGGCTGCATGGTCGATTGCAAGAATGGGAGACTCGCCTTTGACATTGGGGAGGAAAAAGTGGAGTTCGTTCTTTCTACTCTAGTAAAGGAGCCAATCTTTGACGAGGATATCTACGATGTCCAAGATGAAGAAGGAGAAGAAGAAGAGTGCAAAGAGGAAATTGAAGCCTTGGAAGCACAAGAAGAGATGCATGAAGTGGAGTTTGAAAGATTCCACGATGAGGCTGAGAATACTAGAATCCACGGTCATACTCTGTATTCCACGACCGTGGATTCCACGACCAAAATCGACCTCCATTCCAGGGGATATTACGGCCGTGGAACACCAGAGGAGACCGTAGTTTTGGCCGTGGAAGAGGATAACCGGCATACTTCTTCAACTTCTTCTAATTCTTCTCCAACCCATTCAACATCCTTAGAAACTTCTAAGGAAACGTCGGGAGCTCCTCAAGGATCATTGGAAGCTCCGAAAGCAATGGAACTCAAACCTCTTCCTACTCATCTAAGGTACGCTTTTCTAGGATCTAATTCTACCTTTCCGGTTATCGTTAGTTCCGAATTAAGCATAGATGAACATGAACAGCTCATGATTGTCCTTAGGAAACATAGAAAAGCCATAGGCTACACTATTGAGGACTTAGTAGGAATTAAACCCTCCCTATGCATGAATAAGATACTAATGGAGGAAGACTTTAGAACTTCAAGACAACCTCAAAGGCGGTTAAACCCGACCATGAAGGAGGTTGTCAAGAAGGAAATTCTTAAACTTCTTGATGCAGGTATCATCTATCCTATCTCCGATAGCAAGTGGGTGAGCCCGGTTCAAGTGGTTCCAAAGAAGGGAGGAATGACGGTCATCACCAATAAGAACAACGAACTCATTCCTACCCGAACCGTGACCGGATGGCGAATGTGTATAGACTACCGCAAGCTCAACAATGCAACGCGGAAGGATCACTTCCCATTGACATTCATCGATCAGATGCTTGAAAGGTTAGCACAACATTCATACTTTTGCTACCTTGACGGTTATAGTGGCTTCTTTCAGATTCCGATACATCCGGATGATCAAGAGAAGACCACATTCACGTGCCCTTGGGGTACGTTCGCCTATAGGAGAATGCCGTTCGGGCTTTGTAACGCCCCAGCCACCTTTCAACGGTGCATGATGGCCATCTTCTCCGAATACGTAGAGGAAATCATGGAAGTCTTCATGGACGACTTCTCCGTTTACGGTTCCTCCTTTAACGATTGTCTTTCTAACCTTTCTCTTGTTTTGCAAAGATGTGAAGACACTAACCTAGTTCTTAATTGGGAGAAGTGTCAGTTTATGGTTAAGGAAGGAATCGTGTTAGGTCACTTAGTCTCTAGTAGAGGGATAGAGGTAGACAAGGCTAAGATAGAGACCATAGAGAAACTTCCTCCCCCAATTTCGGTGAAAGGGATAAGAAGTTTCCTAGGACATGCTGGATTCTATAGACGTTTCATTAAGGACTTTTCTAAGATGTCAAAACCTCTCACTAATCTATTGATGAAGGATGCGGCTTTTGAGTTTTCGCAGGAATGTTTAGATGCGTTTAAAACCATTCGGCAAGCTCTAATCTCAGCACCTATTATCCAACCTCCGGATTGGACTCTCCCCTTCGAGATTATGTGCGATGCTAGTGACGTAGCCATTGGAGCTGTTCTTGGGCAACGAAAGGAAGGACGAACCCACGCCATATACTACGCTAGCAAGACGCTAGACGAAGCTCAGCTCAACTACGCCACTACAGAGAAGGAATTTTTAGCCATTGTCTACGCTATTGACAAGTTTCGCTCTTATCTTGTAGGTGCAAGGGTGATTGTCTACACGGATCATGCTGCGATCCGGTACCTTCTTGCGAAGAAAGACGCGAAGCCAAGGCTGATTAGATGTATTCTTCTCCTACAAGAATTCGATCTAGAGATCCGCGACAAGAAAGGCTCGGAAAATTCTGTTGCGGATCATTTGAGTCGTCTAACACATCTAGAAGACGACCAATTACCCATTGATGACTCCTTTCCGGACGAACACCTACATATCATAGAGGAGTGCATCAAAGTAGTCTCCAAAGGTAACGAACCATGGTTTGCTGATTTCGTTAACTATTTGGTTTGCCAGGAGATACCACCCGGACTATCATATGCACAAAGGAAGAAGTTCTTCAAGGACGTCCGGGAATATTATTGGAACAGGCCTCTCCTCTTTAAGAGAGGTCCGGATGGCATCATTCGGCGTTGTGTGCCGGAAGATGAGATGCAAAGTGTCATCCGCCATTGTCATTCACTACCTTGTGGAGGACACGCTAGTTCGAACAAAACCAGCGCAAAGGTATTGCAATCTGGATTCTATTGGCCTACCTTATTTAAAGATGTGCAATCCTTTGTTTCTTGTTGCGATGCTTGTCAAAGAACAGGCAATATTTCTAGAAGGAACGAGATGCCCCTCAACAACATCCAGGAGGTGGAGATTTTCGACGTTTGGGGAGTCGATTTCATGGGACCATTCCCATCTTCTTGTGGAAATCAATACATATTATTGGCGGTGGACTACGTTTCTAGGTGGGTGGAAGCAATTGCCTCTCCCACAAATGATGCCATGGTGGTGATCAAGTTCTTCAACAAGACCATTTTCCCGCGATTCGGGACGCCAAGGACGATCATTAGTGATGGAGGTTCTCACTTCATAGCCCGTCGCTTTGAAGCTCTTCTAGCCAAGTATGGGGTTACTCACAAGATCGCTACCCCTTACCATCCACAAACGAGCGGACAAGTTGAGATCTCAAATAGGGAGATCAAGGGAATTCTAGAGAAGACGGTTTCAAGGACTAGGAAGGATTGGTCCTTGAGACTAGATGATGCATTATGGGCGTACCGGACTGCGTACAAGACTCCCATAGGAACCACACCATACAACCTTGTGTATGGGAAGTCTTGTCACTTGCCGGTAGAGCTAGAGCACAAGGCATTTTGGGCTGTCAAGTGGCTGAATTTTGGCATGAAGGAAGCGGGAGAGAAGCGTCTCCTAGACATCAACAAGCTGGATGAACTCCGTTTAAACGCCTACGAAAACGCTAAGATCTACAAGGAAAGAGCAAAGCGTTGGCATGATAAGCATATCATTCCAAAGGACTTTGAAGAAGGAGATCAATTTCTCCTCTTCAACTCGAGACTTCGCCTCTTTCCAGGTAAGTTAAAATCTCGTTGGACTGGACCTTTTCTAATTAAGCGTATTTTCCCCCATGGTGCAGTTGAAGTATGGGGTGAAGCTAGCGGAAGTTTTAAGGTGAACGGCCAACGACTCAAGAAGTATACGCCGGAACTCCAAGCTGAGGAGTTTGCACCTACCGCATTCGAATAGGTACGACAATGGTCTAGCTACGGACCTTAAACAAAGCGCTTCTTGGGAGGCAACCCAAGGTATTGCATTCTCGTTTTTGTTTTCGATTCATAGTTCAGTTTAAAATAGACATTTTCGCTTTATTTTTGTCTCGATTTCTTCCGGTATGTTCGTGTTTTTGGTTGTAGGATCAATGGAAAAGGAGAAAGAGAGGATATTGTTGAAGAAAAGTGACGAAATTTGGACTTTGAAGCTTTACAGAGAGTTCCACGGTCCAAATTACGGTCGTCATAGCTACAGTGACCGTAATTTTGCAAATGCCTTTGGAAAATCATCAAAATTACGGTCTAAAGCACTTCCACGGCCGTGGAACACCCCGACAGACCGTGATTTTTGGAAATTTTTCCGGCCACTATATAAGCCACATTCTTCACAACACTTAACCAATTTTCCCCAATTCCACGACCTAGAAACCGAAAACACTCCTCCTCTCCCAATTCCTCGTTTCCTAATCGTTTTCAACGATTCTTCATCCTAAACTGCAGCAAATCCAACCACGAACAAGATCCAAGCAACAAATCGAGTGGAAATCGATTAACAAACACGCATTTTGGATTTTTCAATCCGAAAAAGAGGTTATTTCTTTCTTCTCGATTCTCGCGGATTTAGTTCGTTTTTGTTAGAAATTTTAGGAAGAACTGATTGAGATTGGAGGAAATTAGATTAGGACTGCTTATTGTGGTGATATTTGGTGAATTTGCTGAGATTCACGACATTAGGTGACGAATCACGGTCTCTGGAGGTTCCACGGCCGTGGTTTCTATAGAACAGCCCGTAATTTTGAACAGAATGGACTTTGTGAGGAGAATGTCGGGAAGGATAAAGGAGAAGAAAGGGGAGCAAAGTAAGAAAAGGAAAGGGAACCCCTCCACCTCTAGGGCACCACCACCCTCATCCCCCTCACTACCATCCTCACCTTCACCTCCATCTTCACCACCTCACCCTAGCATCCCAACCATACATGAAAACTACCTTCCCGCGTTTGAGAAAATAGAGAAGAGGGCAGTGATTGGCCCTAGGTATTTGTTGTTGGAGGATCTACATCCTCTCAACATAGTTGATGACCTCACATGGCTCTTGGATAGAGCCGGCTTGCTAGTCTTCACGAACATTCGTGAAGACGCTTATGAGGAGATTACCCGAGAGGTTGTGACGTCCTTTGAGCACAGCCCAGTTGATAGGACCGTCTCCTTCCGTCTCATGAATCGAGACTATCACTTGAGCATTGTTGAGTTCGGGACCATTTTCGGGTTCCATGAGACCTATAACGGTCGACTTCCTAGAGGTGTTTCCGCCAGGGACTTTTGGGCGGAAGTAGCTATGATTTACGCCGACGAGGACCGTTGGCAACCAGCTGATACCAAGGCTAGATTGATGTACCATCTAGCCTTGAAGATAGCTCACCGTGTTCTTTCGGAGTGTCTCTTTCCTAGGACGGAGACGCCCCAAAAGATCAAGACGGATGAGCTATTCCTTCTTTACGCTATGCTTTATGGATGCCGCGCAGATTGTGCTACTCTTTTGGCGGCGACGATGAGTAAACTTAAGAATAAGTCGAAGGGGAACATTGGGTATGGTGGGATAGTGACCCACATAGCTAGGACGTTTGGAGTGGATTTTTCAACTTGCACACGTATACCGGCGGTTCCATTAGGGCTACATGCCTTTATGGTTAGGGGACTCATCTTCCCCACACATAGAGGTCCGCCTTATGCGGGCATGCCCTGGGAGAGTAGGACAGGTAGGGGCATTGAGTGGCTGCCAGAGTATTCCATTGTGACGGGACGCCACAATTGGAAGGAGACGTTCGCTGCGATGCATGCAAACAGGCTTGTACTTCCCCCTTACATTCCACCACCGGCTGAGGATGAGGAGGACATGGGAGAGCAGTACGAGAGTGGTGGAGGAGCGGAGCAGGAGTTCGGCACGTTTCCGGATCAGCCGGAGGCGGCCCCGGGTGTACCTAGGCGCTCTCCACGCCCAGCTAGAGCTTCAGGCTCGTCATCTCGCCGCGCTAGCGTGAGTGAGAGGCCCACGTGGATGACTACACCTCCCACTTGGTACGACACACCCCCTCCTTGGTCCACGGCGCAGCCAGCAGCACCAGCAGCACCACCACCACAGCCAGCACCAGCAGATGCCCCCGCATGGTATGATCACGCCCCGGGATGGTATGAGAGGATGCCGGATTGGGCTACCGGACTTTCAGAGAGAGTCGGAGCACTAGAGATCCGGGCGGATGCTAGAGACGGACGCTTAGACGACCTTGACCACATGATGAGGGACGTCTACCGCCAGCAGTTTGGGCGGTTCTATGATCCGAGTTTCTCTCCATTCCCACCTCCACCGGCACCGCAGTGATTGATGACCGGACCGCTCGTTTTTAGACATTCCCGCCACCACTTGTGAGTTTCTTTTTCTTTTCTTTCTTTTATTCTTTCTTGTGAACATTAGGGACAATGTTCGTCCTAAGTATGGGGTGGGATGTACTAAATGTTTGTAATAACTCTACTCTATATGTTGCTTTCATTCCGAGACTATCATTGCATGTTCATTATGTGTTACACGTTTTATTTTTGCATTGCATGAAAAAGAACTTTAAAAACCCATAAAAATTGAAAATTTTGAAAATTTTTGTGCTTCTAATGAATTGAGATGAATTCCATGATAATCACTACTTGCGAATTGAGTTTGATGACGATTGCATGCTTAAAAGGATAGTAAATCGAAAAGAATGCAAATGAATGAATTCTACCTCTTTTACAAGTTTTATAATGTGAAAACGTTACCTAAATCATATTAGGAAATTGAAGTTGAAATCACATTATAAGTTCCTATACTTCTTGTTGAAATGATTAAGGCAATTCGATATTTTCTTTCTTCTTTCTTTGATCATCCAGCTCCTCATTGAAATATTAGCCTCCCTTACCTATCCGGGAACTTGGAAAAGTGAATGAAAAAGGCATGTTTGATGTGGGAGGGCCATGAGAGCAATTTTTTGCAATCAATTGAATAGAAAGAAATTATAAGTTTGGGGAAGTCAATCATGACGATGAGTAACTCGGCACCATTCACATAGCCGGGTGTTTGTGTCTTGCCAAAGTCGGATTGAGCGATATTCCTAGCGGATTATGGTATGTGCGCTAAGGGTTTGAGGCATCTCTTGCAAATTTGAGAAACGCCGATCTCCTAGGCTTCGGTTTTTGTGCACCTCTATCCATAACTCCAAAAGTAAAGTCGAAAAATGAAAAGCAAGAGCGAAGCTCTAAGTGAAGTGTTGCGGGAACCGCATAAGAAGAAGAAGGTAGTTGTCCACTTTCCCGGATTTATGCACCACTTCCCCTTAAAGTTTTCCCTTCCCTTCCATACTCTAGACCTTTTCTTTGAAAGTCCTTAAGATCAAAAGAATGTTATATGACTTGGTGATCTAAATTGAAGTTCTTATGATTGATTTTGATAAAGTTTGAAGGTTATGATGCTTGTTTAGAGGTTAAATTGATTCATGAACTCTCTTTACTTTTTACTCTTTGATTGAGTGTGTGAAAGTTTGATGAACGATTGAAGCAGGGTTTGAGAATGATCTATTCTTTAGAAATCACATTCACCAAAAGAAGGTACACATATTTCATCCTAACTCTTGTTTTAAAGCTTTTTAAAAGACCTTGCTTAGGGACAAGCAAGTGTTAAGTATGGGGTTATTTGTTAGCATGAAATATTGTGATATTTTAGGCACGTTTTCTAATCATATTTGATTCATATTGATAGTCTTTGATTGATCTTTGCGCATATGTGAGCTAGTATTGCCTATATTGTCGATATGGATGTCTACACTAGTTCTATGTTGATTTTAGGTAATTTGGAGCTATTTTCGAACGAAATCGAGCAAAGGAGAGTTGAGTTGATACGTCCATAGATCGAGGACACTTTTTGGAAGCAATTTGGAGTATTAGATTGAGGAATGCACGAATGAAGGCAAAAATCACGCTCTTACCCTAAATTACGGCCGTGGATTTTGAGTCAGAATTCGATGTTCATTCCAGGGGATATTACGGCCGTGGAACTAACCGTAATTGTTTCCACGCCCTAGAATTACGGTCGTGGAATCTTCCACGACCGTGATCTTGGCGAATCTTTTCGCCACACTTCGAAGCCATGATCTTTTGAAGAATGGGCCGGGCCGACACTTTGCCCTGCATTATAAAAAGACGGAAGAAAGGAGATTCCGTCATGCCTGCTTAGCGTTCTTGCACGCTCGCTTACCCTCGCTTAGCAATCGACGCTAAGGATTAACGCTTCCTCAATTTTGGAGGCAATTTCGGAAATCTCATTGGAGATCAAAGTTCGCATTGGAGAGTTGTTCAAATCTCGCACTTTCAGTGGAGATTGTCGTTGTGATCTTCGGATTTGTGAAAGACCGAAGATTCTTGGAAGATTTTGCAAGAAGATCTCTCTTCTTGTTTAGGTTCGAATCGGAAACGGATTGACATCCCGTTTCTCTTCTTTCCTAAAGTTGTGATTTGTTTTTTCCGTTTTGAATCCTTTGATAAACAATTGTTGTGATCTTGAGATTCATTTGAAGGTTATTGATAGTTCTTGAAAGTTTTCATCTTTTATTCCTTAATTCTTGAATTGATATTAAAATGACTGTTATTGGCTAAAAACCCTTAACAATTCTAAGGTGAAGGGTTGATAGTTGTGGCATAGGTGATGATAGATCGTTCGCAAACAGATTAGACCCTGAGAGTTAGAGAGAATCGTCGACAATCTAAAATTACGGGCAGTTCTTAAGTTCCACGACCGTGGAATCTCAAGATCCAACCGTAATTTCCCTTTAGTTTACGAGCCTGCTTTTACTTAAATCCAAAGTTAAAGATTTGCTTTGACTTAGTTTAGACTTGTCTTTTCTAGGTGGTAGTGAAGCCTCAACAACCTCTACCTCGATTGTGAGTCTCAACAACCTCAATCGGTTAAGTTAGTCTTGATCTTTAGGTTACAAGTTTGGGTATTTGACACTAATCCTCGTCTTTAGTTTCTTTCTATATTGAGCCTCAACAACCTGTATAGGGAGTATCTTTTAGGTGAGTTACATAAGGTTTTTGGAACCTCAACCGTACGATTACCTTACATTAGTATACCTTTGCATATCTCTACTCTGTCTTTACATCATTAGTATATCTTGAATCTATTGCCGCAACTGGATACCTGGATCTTTAGGATTGTTGTTTTCCCAATATTTGCAAAACTCCCATATTTACTTGCTTGATAATCTGCAATCGAATTTGTTCCCACCCAAATCCCTGTGTTCGATACTCTGGAATTCTTGCTTAGCTACCTCGATCCGTACACTGCGGGTTCGCTGCTTGATTCTAGTTTTATAAATTTAAAACTTATTTGCACACACCTCTAGGGGCGAACAGCTACCTCCACAGAGGTGTGTTGACTTTAGCATCGAGTTAGAGCCGGGCACGAGACCGATCTCGAAGGCCCCGTACCGCATGGCCCCAATAGAGCTGCTTGAGCTGAAGAAGCAGTTAGAGGAGTTAGCAGAGAAAGGCTTCATACGCCCTAGTGTTTCTCCTTGGGGCGCACCAGTATTATTTGTGAGGAAGAAGGATGGATCGATGAGGCTGTGTATTGACTACCGGGAGTTGAACAAGGTCACCATCAAGAATAAGTATCCACTGCCTCGCATAGACGATCTGCTGGACCAACTGCATGGAGCGTCGGTGTTCTCGAGGATAGATTTGAGATCGGGTTATCACCAGCTGAGGGTGAGAGATCAGGACATACCTAAGACGGCATTCCGGACTAGGTATGGCCACTATGAGTTTGTAGTGATGCCATTCGGGCTCACTAATGCGGCAACAGTATTTATGGAGTTGATGAATGGGATTTTCATCGACTTCCTAGACTAGTTTGTAGTGGTCTTCATTGACGACATTCTAGTTTACTCTAGAAGTCGAGAGGAGCATGTCGGACACTTGAGGACAGTGTTACAGATTCTACAGGATAGCCAGCTATATGCTAAGCTATCCAAGTGTGAGTTCTGGATGTCAGAGGTGGCTTTCCTAGGCCATGTAGTGACTACTGAGGGGATTAAGGTCGACCCGGCGAAGATTGAGTCGGTGTCTTCTTGGCAACCTCCGAAGAATGTCAAGGAGGTTCGCAGTTTCCTTGGATTGGCAGGTTATTACCGTCGGTTTGTGGAAGGGTTTTCCCTGATCGCCCGACCACTTACTTGTCTCCTAAGGAAGACTACTCGGTTCGTCTGGTCTGAGCCGTGTCAGCAGAGTTTTGAGGAGCTGAAGAGGAGATTGACATCTGCTCCGATCTTAGCACAACCTGAGGGTACAGAGGAATTTGTAGTGTACAGTGACGCATCCAAGCTGGGCTTGGGGTGTGTCTTGATGCAGAGGGGTAAGGTCATAGCGTATGCGTCTCGACAGCTGAAGACGTATGAGGAGAACTACCCCACCCATGACGTGGAGTTAGCTGCGGTAGTGCATGCTCTTAAGATCTGGCGTCATTATCTCTATGGAGCGACCTGTCAGATCTTCACAGACCATAAGAGTCTGAAGTACATATTCACTCAGCGGGAGTTGAATAACCGCCAGAGGCGGTGGCTAGAGTTGATCAAGGATTTCGACCTTGAGATTCTCTACCACCCCGGAAAGGCAAATGTAGTTGCTGACGCTCTGAGTCGGAAGACGCCTCGGAAGAAGGCAATAGCTCGGTTGACAGTACAGCCACAGTTACAGAGAGACTTAGCTTGGTTGGAGGTAGAGATCCAGTTCCCCGATACAGCTCATCAGTTAGCCACCTTAGAGTTACTTCCTGATCTGTTGGGTGAGATCCGACAGAAGCAGGACACCTGTCCGACTTTGACCCGGATCCGAGACCGGATGTCACGAGATGAGGCACCTCAGTTCACTATCGGTGCCGATGGAGTGATGAGACGGCAGGACCGTATCTGTGTGCCATCAGACGGTGAGCTGAGACAGAGGATACTAGGTGAGGCTCAGGCTACCCCTTACTCCGTACATCCAAGAGCGAGTAAGATGTATAAGGACGTGAGGCGTTCCTTCTGGTGGGGTGGTTTGAAGCTCGATGTGACTCGGTATGTAGCCCAGTGTGCGACCTGTCAGCAGGTCAAGATTGAGCATCGTAGGTCCGGAGGAGAGCTCCACCCACTTCTAGTACCACATTGGAAGTGGGAGGATATATCTATGGATTTCGTCACAGGGTTGAGGCTCAGTAGAGGTTTTGATGCCATTTGGGTAGTGGTAGACCGTCTGACGAAGACCGCACGTTTCATTCCGATTAAGGAAACGTGGCCAGTAAGTCGTCTAGCTGAGGAGTTCACCAGACACATTGTGAGACTCCATGGAGTACCGAGGACTATCGTCTCCGACAGGGATGGACGTTTTACCTCGAGATTTTGGCAGCAGGTACATACTGCTTTGGGGACGAGTCTCCACTTTACCACTGCCTATCACCCACAGACAGACGATCAATCTGAGAGGACCATTCAGACCTTAGAGGATATGTTGCGGGCATGTTTACTAGATTGGGGACAGGTATGGCCAGATCATCTTCCACTGGTAGAGTTTTCATATAATAACAGCTGACACGCGTCTATCGGGATGGCACCTTATGAGGCTTTGTACGGGCGGAGATGTCGTACACCGTTGTGTTGGGATGAGCCTAGAAAGGCTGATGGGATAGTACTAGACCAGATACAGGATGACATCGCCCGGATTGCCTTAGTCCGGGAGAGGATGTTAGCAACTCAGAGTCGTCAGAAGGCCTACGCCGACAAAAGGCGTCGACCTTTGGAGTTTAGAGTAGGTGCACAAGTGTGGTTGAGAGTGTCACCTACGAGAGGAGTTAGACGTTTCGGCATTAAGGGGAAGCTGAGTCCCCGATATGTCGGTCCATTTGAGATCTTATAGAGAGTCGGAGAAGTTGCCTATCGACTAGCACTGCCACCGAGACTGGAAGGAGTCCACCTAGTTTTTCATGTATCTCAGCTGAGAGAGTACATACCGGATCCTAGACACGTCATCAGTCGTGAGGATCTGATAGTCAAGCCAAACCACACTTTTGTGGAGTATCCAGTAGCCGTCCTAGAGCGTAGTATTAGGCGCCTGCGTTCTAAGGAGATACCGATGCTGAGGATTCAGTGGTCTAGACGGGGAGCTGATGAGGCTACCTGGGAGACAAAGGAGAGTATTAGACGTAACTACCCTGAGTTCTTTGCGGAGTTAGCCGCTACCTCAGTACCGACGGGTTAGTACTGAGACGATACCTTATATGATTTCTATGATTATATGTTTAAGTGATTGTTATGTTTATGTGCTTGATGACGTGAGTAGTTTGCATGCTAGAATATAACTCTTGAGGGGAAATGTTTGGGGTAGATACCATATTCTAAGTTTCGGGACGAAACTTATTTTTAAGGGGGTACTGATGTAATATCCGGAATTTTTATTCCGTCTGTTTCTGTTATAAACCCGATCTCGATCAGTTGATTCATATCCGTCTACTTAGTTAGACATATTATTATAAAATTTATCATTTTATGTAGATTTCCTTCACATAAAATGATAAAATCTTTTAATAGTTATCATTTTATGTAGCTTACTTCCGCATAAAATGATAGAATTCTTATAATCAATCCTAAACTGTAACATAATCCGTATCCGTCTATTCCGTACATTCAATGGTCGGGATCTCATTTCTGGACTGCAGCTAGCACCGGGCTGCTGCTCCCTTCACCATTTCGCCAGCTCTAGTCCGTATGCCAGCGTCCAGCTTCTCCAGCCCAGCAGCCCGCATGTCCAGCCTTTCAGCTTGCCAGCTTCAGCCCATCTGCAGCCCAGCTTTGCCCATTTTCCAATCCCAGCGGGTCCAACTTCTGGCAGTCCAACAGCAGGCACAATTTCGCAGCCCAGCCCAGCTCGCATCCAGCCCAGGGTGAAGAGGAGAGGACGGACGTTTCTGTCGCAGCTGAAGATGCTGAATGTGCGTATATCACGCCTCAACGGAACGTTACCAACAAGGTAACCGTTCGCAATTAACGCAGACTATCAAGTCCCCACAGCCTCAGCAGTAACGCATTCCTCCCTATCTTCATATCTTCGTTTCGATTCTGAGAAACGTACCTCTCCAGCCATCCACAGACCATCCAGCGCAACCATTCAAATCCGCCACAGACACAGAAACACAGCAGTGAAGAGGCCAGCGAGCCTTATAGCCGGAGATCTCGTTCTAGACGTCCCCTGCTGCACTAGTTGGGGTGAAACTGGGTTCCGCTGATCCATCCATCCTCCTCTCGCCGATCGAACTCAGCAGTGGTCTGTACATCCGGTAAGAACCTATCTACCTTCCTATCTTCACCTCCTTCTTGTACCCGCCATAAGGACTCACGCAACTATCCTTTTTGTGCCCGGACAACTCCCATCTCGGCCAATCCATGACAGCAGTGAAGCTGGAAAGAGTCTTCCAATCACTGCAGCCGTAGAGCCAATCCGAGTCCTGACTTCCTCCTCCTGATCTGTCACGCCGAGGAAGCCGGAGGGCCAGCTGGAACCGTCTGAAGGCGCCTCAGTCCAGTAGTTGTTGAAGAGGTTAGCCACCTCTCTTTAGCAGTCCAATTCTTGCCCTCTAGATGTTATAATTGTATAGATTATATATGTTTTCGGTTTCGTTATGAATGGGGATCAAGCCAGGGAAATGGAGGGATAGTAAGTGAGCTTTGTTGAAGTCTCCTATAGTGCCAATTTATGATAACTGGATGATAATGAGAGTAGATTAAATTGCCCCTAGAAATAGAAATGAAAAACTCATTTGTAGAACTCAGCTTTGTAAGTGAGTAATGGTCAATGTTGAGGATCAATGTTTGAGAGTTAGGTTGAAGATCCACCGTTGAAATTTTAATAGATGATAGATGGATGTATGTAGTTTACGCTATTAAAATTTGAGAAGAAATGAACGGTCGGATTAGAAGTTATAAGCTCCCGAAGTTGGGTAGTTGAGCAGTTTTTTGTAAACTTAGGATTTTGGCCAAGTATAGAAATGGTAGGTGAAATAGTCAACTTTGAGAATTTTTATAAAACCGTTGAATGAACAGTTTTGAGAAATTCTTTTTCCTAAGGTTAGATAGAACATCATAGATGATTTAGAGAATGAGTTCGGAAATTTTATAAGCTGTTACGAATTTTATATTTGAAACCGAAATTAGACCTATACGATCTTTTGAAAAATATGAAAATAGGAAAGATACCGGGTTGTACCCAAACTAAACCTTAGGAGTTAGAATATAATTCTAGAATCTCAAATAGGAGTTTAGACATGAATTTTGGAAAATTTGGGAGTTTCGGGACCAAGGGTAAAATGGTCATTTTACCCTAAATTAGTACTGTAACTAGTTATGTATTACTACGTTCTTTTATCTTAGAAGTCTTAGACTTCTAACTACGTGGGAGTGTGCTAATGCACTTATCTCCTTTGACAGGCAACTGAGTTGCTACAATTTACAGAGCGAGTTTGGTTTACAGAGAGTCGAGCTTTATACCAGGTAAGTCCTTTGGGCTTACTTAGCTGACTTCTAAGTATGAGCATGAATGATGATAGTGGTGTGTGATTGTGATGTTTAGAGTTATAGATTGTGATAGATATTTACCGACCTATACTTGGCCTAAGAGTAACGGGCGGTGGCATTCTGCTCAGTTAGCTTGCGAGCGCTGAGGGTTTCTTTAGGGACTAGTCCATACTCGGTTTGTAGTGATGCTACCGGCGGAGGTCAGCTAGACCTACACCCAGTTGGATAAGGAACGGAGGCGAGAACTGTTAATAGCTCTCGTGCCACAACTGTAAATTGAATAAGATGAATCACTTAAATAACAGATAATAAACGGTTGAGTGCCAGCATGATGTTTGTTTAATTTTTGTTTTCGCTTGTGTCTGTGCTGTTGTCATTCTACTTATATTTGGATAGTTAGCTAACGGTCGTTATGTTGTGTAGATTTACCACAGGTTAGAGTAGATGCCGAGTGATCCGGATGGTAGTGGTTAGCCGGAGTGTCGTACTTTAGGACGTTTTGCAGTTTCTTCATTTGTGGGATTTTCAGTTGGACCTTGTTTCCTTTCGTTCTTTCCGTACTTTGTTATATTACGTTTTCCGGCTGTTAGTTGTTCTGGTCACATTCATACATTGTTAAGAATTATTTTATGATTTCTGGTTTTCCTTATCTGTGCCTTGTTGTAAGATCTTGTTAAGTTGTTGTCAAACTAAGGTTGGGACCCACTGTGCGGTCCTAACTAGTAACTCCATAAGTTGTAAAATTTGGGGTGTTACAAAATCTTTGTGTTATCCCCTAAAACAATTTAGGTTGGGATAAAACCTAAGTTTCTTTTGCACGTTAAAAAACAAATCCAAACAAAATAAAATTTTTAATTTTTTTTAAACTAAATCTAATCATATTAAAATCTACAAAATCTCTGCGTTCTTATGCCCTAACACAATTTACGTTGGGGTAAAAGTTAAACTTCTCATGTACGTTAAAAAATATATCCAAACAAAACAAAATTGTAAAAAATATTTTTTTAACTAAATCCAATAATATTAAAATCTACAAATCTCCCCGTTCTTATCCCCTAACATAGATTTACGTTGGCATAAAACCTAAACTTCTCCTGCACGTTAAAAAACAAATCCAAACAAAACAAAATTAAAATTTTTTTTAACTAAATCTAATCATATCAAAATCTACAAAGTCCCTACTTAGTTATCCCCTAGCAAAATTTGCATTGGGATAAAACCTAAAATTCTCTTGTACGTTAAAAAATATATCCAAACAAAACAAAATTTTAAATTTTTTTTTAACTAAATCTAATAATATTAAAATCTACAAAATCTCTGCGTTGTTATACCCTAACACCGATTTACGTTGGGATAAAACCTAAACTTCTCCTGTACGTTTTATTTCTCACACTATATATACAAATAATATCCTATCGTCTTCCATTCACCTCTCCTTTCCAATATTGATCAAATTTCTTTCATCTTTTTCAGGATTTAGATAATTTGAAGAATTTTCTAAGTTGCCATATCGTTTTCAAGTTATGCTCTACGTTGTTATCCCATTACTATCATTCCTTTTTTTATACCGATTTTCAATCACCGTATTCGTTTTGCTATCCTTTATTTATTTGAAAACAATTGCATGCCTCCTTATCGTCTCTCTGTCATTTCTGTTTCACGATTTATGTGTTGTGTGTAATCTATAGTTCGAGAGAATATGTGAAACCTGTAGCAAATAACCCAACTATTTTCTCCATCTGCTTGAATTTCTCGTACTTCCGTGATTTGTTTTGAAGAATTGGTGTTTCAACAACTTGCAATAATAAGGGTTTCAATAGCTTGCAAGTAACTCATCTATATTCTTATACGTTTTTTTTCATGATCTTTCGTTACTTTTTAAAAAAAAAATCAAATCTTTCATTACTTTTTTTATTCAATTTTGATTTTCAACAACTTGCAATAAAAAAATTTGTTTTCAAGAATTGGTGTTTCAACAATTTGCAATAGAAGATTTGCTTACTTTTTTTTCATTATAGCTATTAAAATATTTCATTACTTTTTCAATATTTCTCTTAATATTTTGTTTTAACATTTATTTCAACTACAAATTCTGTTTTTTACAACCGTCTTTCTATTTTTGTTTTAACAAATTTTTTTACTAAGTTTTTTTTCTCTATTAAAATATTTTGTATATTTTATTCCATGTAGGTTTCTTACAAAATTTTTTTAATATGATTCAGATTTGTTAATCTTTTTTATTTAGATTCCAAGAAATTTGTTTTGTTCAGATTACTTCGATTGCAAATCTTCGATTACAAAATTTGCTTTTTTTTATTCAATATCTGTTTCTTACAATAAGTTTAAAATTGCTTAATATTTGTTAATTTTATTTTGTTTATTTTAATCATATTCCAAGAATATTTTTATTGTTCAGAATACTTCAACTACAAACCTTCGGGGCCATCAAATTTTTTAACAGTTATTTTTTGTGTTTTAACAATTATTTCAACTACAAATCTTCGTTACAATTATTTTTTTAACATTCGTTTTTTTTTGCAAATTAAATTTTGTTATAATTTTTTTTAAAGATTCAAATTTGTTAAATTTATTTGCTTTTTTATTCAGATTTCAAATAGAAAAAAATAACTTATTTTTGTTCAAATAAACATAAACAAAAATGATTCAAGTCAACCGCACAATGTTCGGTTAATTATTTAAGTCTTCTGAATCCTTTTCAGACTTATGAATCATATATTATTTAAACATTGTGTTTCCTTTGCAAAATCTGTTTGAAATTTTTTTTAAAACTGTTTTACAAATTTTGTTTACTGTTTTTATAAATAAATCTGTTTTATAGTTTAGTTTTTGGTATAAAAATACATTAAGATTTCGACTAACTAATCAGTTTGGATTCCTATTTTTCAAAATCTGTTCATATTTGTTTTACTATTTTGTGGTTTTTGCTCGTTTTAATGTTTTTCAAAGATATTCGACTGTTGTAACACCCCGAATTCTCAAAACTCGGAGCATTACTGGTTAGGACCTCACAATGGGTCCCGACCTCAGTTTGACAACAATATTACTAGGATCTTGCAACAAGACACAAATAAGAAAAACCGAAATTCATAAAATGTATTTGTAAAAGGATGAATGCAACAAAGTCTAACAGCCTATCGTACTTAAACAACGGAAAAGACTAACTGTCTTAACAAGAGGGAAAGACAACAAAGCAACAACCCAAACTCCCACTCTAATGAGTACGGAGACCCGGCTGACCACTACTTCCGGATCACTCAGCTGCTGTTCTAACCTGCGGTAAATCTAAAAACACAACAAAACAACCATTAGCTAGTTATCTAAACATTAGAAGAATAATAATAATAGCACACACACATAAAATAATAAACACTCATCATGCTTTCAAACAATCCATTTATTATCTTCATTTAAGTCATTCACTCTAATGATACTTATTTTGTGACACGAGGGATTCCCAAACCTCGCCTCCGCCCCGTGTACCCATCAGGAGTGGATCCGATGCATCTCACCGTGTACCTGTATGGTCTGGGTATAGAGAACCTCCTAGTCTCCTGGCAGAGCTGGGCAGTGATGTCATGGCCCGTTATACATACACTTGGGCCTTAAAACATAAACCACGGTCGTCCTAACAAGTTGTTATTTATTATAACACACATTGTACACACACGACCATTATCACCCAACTAATATCCAGAAACCAGCTAAGTAAGTCGCAAGGACTTACCTAAGTCAAATCACACTCTAACAAGTCTCAAATCGGTCCGTCCTCGCGGTAACTCAAATTGTAACACCCCAAATTCTCGGAACTCGGGGAGCTACTGGTTAGGACCTCACAATGGGTCCCGACCTTGGTTTAACAACAACATTACTTGGATCTTACAACAAGGCACAAATGTATTTAAAACAGTTTCTTAAAACATAATATTTTTAATGGTATGAACGTACACATGTGACAGCCTTACAAACATATATAAAGATACATAACATGCATGACGTATGGAAGACTCCCCC
This sequence comes from Fagopyrum esculentum, assembly GCA_033239045.1. Taxonomy (NCBI): domain Eukaryota; kingdom Viridiplantae; phylum Streptophyta; class Magnoliopsida; order Caryophyllales; family Polygonaceae; genus Fagopyrum; species Fagopyrum esculentum. Next base: position 16,947,460 of record BSUD01000004.1, on the reverse strand, counting down.
GTCCCCATCTAATGAGTACGTGGACCCGGCTGACCATCCGTTCCGGATCTCTCTGCAACTGTCTATCTCTACAGATCTACAACACGGATAAACCGTTAGCTAACTATCCAAATATAAGCAAAATGATAACAGCACAAACACAAGCAGAAACAAAATAAACAAGCATCATGCTGGCACTCAACCGTTTATTATCTATTATTTAAGTGATTCACATTATTCAATTTAAGTTGTGGCACGAGAATTATTATTAGTTCTCGCCTCCGTTCCTTATCCAACTGGTGTAGGTCTAGCTGACTTTCATTGGTAGCATCACTACAAACCACGTATGGACTAGTCCCGAAAGAAACCCCCAACGCCCCGCGAGCTACTGAGCAGAATGCCACCGCCCGTTACTCTTAGGCCAAAATATAGGTCGGTAATTATATATCACAACCTATCTCTCTAACATTTCAATCACACACCACCATCATCATTTATACTCATATTTAGCAGTCAGCTAAGTAAGCCCAAAGGACTTACCTGATATAAAGCTCGACTCTCTGTAAACCAACTCGCTCTGTAAACTGTAGCAACTCAGTTGCCTGTCAAAGGAGATAAGTGCATTAGCACACTCCTACGTAGTTAGAAGTGTAAGACTTCTAAAATAGAATAATGTATTAAGACATAACTAGTTGCAGTATTAATTTAGGGTAAAATTACCATTTTACCCTTGGTCCCGAAATTCCCGAAAATTCTAAAATTCATGTCTAAACTCCTATTTGAGATTCTAAAAACATATTCTAACTCCCAAAGCTTCGTTTGGTTCCAAGCTAACATTTTCCTATGTTTCTATTTTCCGGGAAATCGTCAAGGTCTAACTTCGATTCCAAATATAAAATTCGTAACCGCTTCTAAAAATTCCGACTTAAATCCCTAAATTATCTATGATGCCCTATCTAACTTTAGGAGAAAGAATTTCTCCAAACTGTTCATTCAACAGTTTTATAAAAATTCCTAAAGTTGACTACTCCCTTTACAAATTCTATACTTAGCCCAAATCTGAGTAGACTTTGAAAAATCATAACTCCTAAACCACTCACTGGATTTATCCCAAATTTTGATATGTTCTACTATAAAATCTTATCTATAATATATCCAAAATTTAGCTGCAACGGAGATCAAAATCCTATTTAAAACTATCTCCCAAAACCGAATTTCAGCACAACAGAAAAACTGCTTATGACTCAATCTTGGAAAAATCGTAAATCCCAAACCACTCGCTGGATGCCTCTCAAATTTTAATATGTTCTACAAAAATATGTAAACTATATCATATCCAAAATTCAAGTCCAACGGATATCAAGAGCTTATTCAAAATCATCTCACAAAACAGCATCACTTGCTGTTTTCCCCAACACTCAGCACATATATAAAAACGTCAACTTTGAAACACAATAACTCTCAAACCGTAACTTCGATTCTTCCCAAATTTTAATATGATCTACAACAAGATGTCAACTATATCATATCAAAAATTTAAGCCTAACAGAGATCAAAAGCCTATTCTAAACTATCTCACAAAACAGCATCCCATGCTGTTTTTCTCAACTCAGCACATTTATAAAACTGAACTTTGAAACCTCATATCTCTCAAACCATAACATGGATTCCTCTGAAATTTTAGTATGATCTACTATACTATATCAACTATAACTTGTCCGAAATTCAAGTCTAACAGAAGTCCATATCCCCTCCAAATTTATTCTACAAAACTGCATCCCAAGCAAATTTCCTCAAACTCAGCACACTTAGAAAACTGCATGAGAAGCCAACTTGATAAACTCATATCTCCTAAACTATAACTCAGAATTGGCTCAAATTTCAGTATGTTCTACACTGCAATACCGACCATAACATATCCAAAAATCAGCAAGAAAGGAGGTGTCTAACATACCCAAATCTGGACCCAAAGATGACTATTCGTCACTTCATGAAAATTCCGAAAACTGCATGAATCCTTACTGCTCATCTATGGCTCATCTGGTAGGCTTAGGACACATCAAAGGGCACTCGTTAGGCATGTATTACCTGGACAGAAGTGCACTGGAGAGAGCGGTATAAGCTTACCCGATTCGGAGACTCGAAGGTATGAAAGACGAAGGCCCTAAAGTTGCTGATGTACGAAGACGGGAGGCTGCTGGTGGTGGACAGAAGACGGGACGCTGCTGGTGGTGGACAGAAGACGGGAGGCTGCTGGTGGACAGAAGTTGCTGGTGTACGGCTCGACAGAAGCGGGGAATGCAAGGCAGAAGAAGGAAGGGAGATCGATGCGTGAACCTGGACAGATCTAGACGGGCTGGAAAGGAAAGGATCGTTGTGGCCTGATATCTTGCGTGAATCCCGGCCGATTACGATCTTCTGTAACGTGCATCAGAGGACGTGAAGAGTTGTAGGAGGGTTGGAGTGTTCTTGGGCTGGTGAAGGTGATGGCCGGCTCTTCTCTTCAATTTGATGGGCTGAACATGTTACTGGGCCAGCACTTCCACAAACAGGCGGCTGCATCCGGGCATGGTCACTGCAATATGGGCTGAGGTAAAAGCTGGCATTAAGCTGGGCCAAGAACAAGGTAAGGGTTTGGGCTGGAAGTTGTCAAGACTTTGTCAAAGCCTTGTCAACAGCTTGTCATGGCCATGCATGGCTTTGTCACGAGTTAGTCATGGTCTTGTCATAACTCGTCATGATCTCGTCTTGACTTCGTCTTGTGCTCGTCTTGACCTTGTCAAAGACAAGTCATGTTAAAAACTAGGGTTTAATGTATTAGGGTTTAATATAAAAATCTATCATTTTATGTGAAATAAATTCTACATAAAATGATAAATAATTATAAGAATTAGGATTTGATATAATTCTATCATTTTATGTGAATTAACTTCTACACAAAATGATAAGTAATTATAGGAATTAGAGGTTGATATAATTTTATCATTTTATGTGAAATAGCTTCTACATAAAATGATAAAATTTGTGAAAAAGAATTGCTAGATAGAATGGAAAACCGTCAACGGCTCAAAGTCCGATTTGATTCGGAATTAAACGGAAATAAAAATTCCGGATATTACACAAACGCCTGTCAAATAAGGCATGTGGATCAAAATCACATCCAGATGTCCAACCTCATGCGAAGGGATTACAAAAAAAGCTCTCTTACGGTAAAAGACCATTTTACCCTTAGTGCCGAAAATTCTCAAAGTTTATTCTTGAATTCTACTAACTTCTTTTAGAACTTGTTTTCCATAAATTGTTTCTCTCTGATAGTTCTTATAAGTTATAAGTTAAAACTCGAAACCACTCCTCAAAGAACAACACTCCTCCTCTGTCCCGATTACCACTCTACTCTTCTACATGTATATATACGTATGTACATACTCTAACTTTTCCTTCAACTCGTATAATTCTGTAACTACTCGGTATTTATATATAGCTACATAATTTCATAACTCCCAACTCGTACTTATATACGTAACCCATATATCTATATACACTATACTTATACCTACAAATATATATTTATATATATACTTACATATGCATACCACTCTTACGCTTATATATAAGCCTACACATATCCATTCTTATACATCTATATATACACATACACGTCCACTGCACCTATTCATATATATATACTCATCTCTTCCAACTCGTAAATCTATATGTACGTATATTTGTACACTACTGATACATATATATTTGTATATTTTATTTCTTTCAAAATCCTACTTCTATATATACATACCGTTATGTACTGTATTCCTATATAAGCATGTTTAATCTTCTGCTCCAACATGTATATACCTTTATACATTCAGTATCATCACACTTATGCAGTTGAAAACTTTAGAGCAGTACAAAAGAAGCAGGAGGTTGCAGGATAGAGAGCTCACCAATTCGGCCTACTTGGATCGAGATCGATGACCGTCCCTGGCGAGGCGAGAGGGCTAGCGTGCAAACAGGTTTGGCAAACGCAGGGTCGCTCAAACCGGGGCCGAACAGGAACTCTGCAACCTCAGGGACAAGGCCCTTGGAGTACTTGGTCTCGAAATTCCTCAAAGCGTGCTTAACAGCAGCAGCAATCCAACAATCTTTTCCTGTGGTGCAGCAGTGTAAGTGATGGTGTATGTGCAGGGGAGTTAGAGGAGAGGGAGAGGAAAGGGGCTGCACCAGACTTACCTACTGCAAGGACGACGGTAGCAACTAGTCTCTCTCTCTACGGTGGTCCGACCGACGCTGGCAGTCTGGCCTCGCGAATGATAGAATTTAATATCGTATTCTTTTATTTAAAAGAATTTAGGTTGGCGGATCGAAATCCGGTTTAATCTAGTAATAAACGGAGTTTTAAATTTTCGGTTATTACAACTGTTTTAATGTTTTTTTATAAATAAATCTATTTTTACAAAACTCTTTTACAAATTCTGTATACTGTTTTTGGATTCATTTTAATTATTATTATTTATTACAAAACGTGTTCATTTGGATTCCGACTAAAAAAATGATTATTGTTTTGTTTTCAAAGATATTCTATTTTTTTATGAATATATATTTGTATCTGTTTTACACTTTTTTGCAAATTCTATTTGGATTCTTTTTTTACAAAACTGCTTTACAAACTATGTTTACTTGTTTTTTATATAAAAAATATGTTTTACTATTTTTATTTTTATAAAAGTACATTTAGATTCGTTAAGAAGTATTTTTGCAAAATATATTTGGATTCATTTTTTTCAAAATCTGTTTTTATTTTTTTATTAAAAAAATATTTATCTATATACTTTACTAAACTACATTACACTAATACTGATATGGCGCCCCCACGTTTTGTCGGATTAAATCTTTTGCTAAATCACTAATTAAGCCAATAAAAGTTTTTTTACTAAGGTAAAATTTAATTTTTTTTAACTAAATCTAATAAAATAATATTTAATTAGTTAGTTTAAATCAAATAAATTGAAAAATGTGGATAATATTGGTGTTAATATTATTTATATATATATAATATTTATATTTTTTTGGATGTACTCAATCTTTATGACGGAGGGCTCAAGAGAATCAAATATTAGTCTTAGTATTTTTTAAAAAATATGCTTTTTATATTCATGTTAGACCAAATAAATGTATTATTTGACCCTTCTGAGGGTGTAATGAATTTTTATTTATTTGTTCTATGTAAGGGGCCGGGCTATCTCTTGATTCATTTACTACGCAGTCCATTTTCTTATTAATAAAAGCGTGTTTAGATGCGCCAAAGACCATTGACTGTCCTTCCAACTAAATTTTTAATAAATAAAAATAAAATTAGATGTAAATCTTCCATATAACATATGAGAAAAATGAAATTTTTTTAACAACTTGTGCGGGATATGAACTAGTAATACATTAAACGGTATGACACATTTGTAACAAAACTAATAATAAGTACGAATAATATATTAAACAATAAGGCTTGTTCTCATGATTACATGATAAGGTCTATTCTCATATGATATATATATATATATACACACACACACACAAGAGCGTGTGCATTTATGTTTTGGACGGTACTCTATTGGGACTAGGCCGGGGAAAGAAGGACGAACTAAAAATGAGAGACGGATTTATAGATTACGGTAACCATTGGACGCCGGAGGGGCACACGTTTCTTTATCGTTACCACGTTACCAAGTTATCGTGAGTTGAGAGAGAGGATGCATCATGGCAGTGCATTCATAAGCATACCATGATCATCATATGCATAACATCATAATGCACTTTCCTTTATTGTTAACATTATATTACGGTTTATGTTGTTTAATTTAGAATAATTCTTGAGAATTGTCTTTACGAGTGTTTGTAGGTTATATGCTCCATATTTGAGCGGTGCTTTGTAGTAATGTAGTTATGCGTTTATTCACGAGCATGATTATTTTTAATGCATCATTTCAGTTTTATTTACCTTTTTCTCTCTACATAATCTACTTATGTCTAGTCTTATCTTAGGGCTTGACCCTAGTTTTGGTAACGTTAGTTAAAGGGTTCCTCCCGATTTTGTTGTTAGGTTCTTCTCCTGAAGTTATGTATGCTACCGAAGTTACCTTGTAGTTCGATGGTGTTCAACCGGAGTTATAAGTGCCTCAAAATCTGGGGTGTTTCCGCTTGATAGACTATTGGGTAGACTTTTGTCTTATTTTGTCTACTCTAGACTACTTCTTTCTTTTGTTAAACCTTCTTTAAGGTTGTTGTGATTCTTTGGTTTATCTAGGTTGTCTCATGCACTAACACTTTCCGCTCTTTCACTTGATAACAGGTTGGGATGTTTTCCTATATTTGTTGTGTTCTTGTTGGAAGGTCCATTGTTGTTGTTGTCAGTCTACTATTGATGATTCATTTGTGTGAATCAAATCTAGCGGCGTCTTACTTTACTAAAAATTGGGGAGTTACACGTTGTTGTTGCCAATATGTCTTTACTCTAGTCAACTTTGAGCCTCATGCTAAGAGTCCATAGCATCAACCGACAACCTATATTTTCTTAGATGATGGGAGATCTATTGATGATTGCTAGATGCAACTCTTAAATAAAAGCATCCACAAGGATACAAATGAAAGGAATAGCTGGAATGTGTTTCAAAGTGATAACGATGTCATCTATTATGTATGTCACTATGTAGGTGATTTAGACACAGGCAAAACATATGGCATCACTATCACTTTAAAACACATTCCCGCCCTTCCTTCCATCTGCATCTATGGATACAGATATTCAAGAGTTGCATATGGTAGTCATTAAGAGATCTTCCATCATTTTAAAAAAATATGGGCAGTTAGCTGATGGTATGGGCTCCTAGCATGATGTTCAAAGTCGGATGGAGAAAGACATTTTGGCAACAACAACAACACTTAATTGCCGTCACGATTTACTCTCCCTTGAGCCATTATAATATGGTCCTTTCGACGGTAATATACTGTTATGAAACACCCTAAAATAAGGCACGTTTCCAATAAATATATTTTTCGTGGTTTTAATAAAATTTTTAAAATATTATTAAAAATACGGAAAATATATTTATCGAAAATGTGTCTTATTTTATGGCGTTTCACAATAGTTCCTTACCTTCGAAAGGACCATATCACGATGGCTCAAGGGAGGGTAACTCGTTACGGCAATTAAGTGTTGTTGTTGCCAAAATGTCTTTACTACAGCCAACTTTGAACATCATGCTAGGAGCCCATACCATTAGCCAACTGCCCATATTTTTTTAAATGATGGAAGATCTATTAATGACTGCCAGATGCTACTCTTGAATATCTATATCCACAAAGATGTAGATGGAAGGAAGAGCGGGAATGTGTTTTAAAGTGACAGTGATGCCATATTTTGTCACTAAATCACCTCCATAGTGACTTAGATAACAGATGACATCATTATCACTTTGAAACACACTCCCACTCTTCCTTTCATTTGTATCCTTGTGGATGATTGTATTTAAGTACTGCATCTAGAAAGCATCAATAGATCTCCCATCACCTAATAAAATATGGGCAGTTAGCTGAAGCTATGGACTCTTAGCATGATACTCAAAGCTGGTTAGAGTAAATACATTTTGGCAACAACGACGCTTGATGTTGTCTTGGGTTACCCTTCCTTGAGGTATTATGCTATGGTCCTATCGATAGTAATGAACTTTTGCCCTAGGCCATACAATGTTGTTGTCAACCAATCATGAGAGAAAAGTTATTGGGTAAAATGTCTAACTAGGCCTTTTACCATTATTATTCTATTAAGAGTGCCCATAGCATATGTAACACCCCAAGTTTTGGGAACTCGAAGCGCTATGGGCTAGGACCGCACAATGGGTCCTGACCCACAGAGTAGCAACAACACAACGGATCTTGCAACAAGGCACAAACGAATGAAAACCAAAACTCAATATAAAACTATGGTTTAAGCAAAAGAAAACATAAAAGACTCGCAACCGAGTTCAAAACAAAACTAGAAAAGCAACTACATAAACATAAACCCGATCACGTCCTATAATGTACGGGAACCCCGGTTTACCACACCATCCGGATCACTCAGCAGCATCATGAACCTGCGGAACATCTACAATGACAATATAAACCATAAGCTAACATTCTAGATACTAGCAAGAGCGTAAAGGCACATACACACATAAGGTAAAATAAACATATAGCATGCTTGCACACAACCGGTTATTATCTTTCTTAAAGTTATCCATTACTAATTCAACTTCTTTTGTCACACGAGAATCTCCCAAAACTTGCCTCCGCTTCAGTCTACCAATAGGAATAGATCTGTACTATCCGTTACCTACGGGTCTAGGTTGCAAGAACACATTCTAGTCTCCTAAAGAACTAGACAAGTGGTCACCACCGGGTTATCATACACTTGGGACAGTTACGGTTATAAAGGGTGATTCCTATTCCGATTATCCGTTATAACATGATAGACAACTCAAACAAGCCAAAACACTCAAACCAATACACGGAATGAAGCTAAGTAAGTCCAAGGGACTTACCTCACTCGAAGGTAACTCAAATATCAACAAACAACTCAGAGACGGCTCAGTTTCCCTCAGGAAAGGTGCAAGGGAAACCATATTGTAACACCCCAAGTTCTAGGAACTTTAAGCGCTACGGGTTAGGACCGCACAATGGGTCCCGACCCTCAAAGTAGCAACAGCAAACGGATCTTACAACAAGGCACACACCAATAAAAACCAAAACTTAATATAAAACCAAAGGTTCAAACAGAAGAAAACACAAAAGCTCCACAACCAGGTCAAAACAAAAGGGAAACAACAAATGAAACAAAAACCCAATCCCGCCCTATAATGTACTAGAACCCTGGCTGACCACACCATCCGGATCACTCAGCAGCATCCTGAACCTACGGAACATCTACAACGACGGTATAAACCGTTAGCTAACATTCTTGGTATAAGCAAGAGTGTAAAGGCACAAACACACATAAGGTAAAGAAAACACATAGCATGCTCACACATCAACCGGTTATTATCTTTCATTAAGGTTATCCATTACTAATTCAACTTCTTTTGTCACACGAGAATCTCCTGAAACTCGCCTCCGCTTCCGTCTACCAATAGGAATAGATTAGTACTATCCGTTACCTACGGGTCTGGCTTGCAAGACCACATTCTAGTCTCTTGTAGAACTAGACAAGTGGTCACCGCCCGGTTATAATACACTTGGGCCAGTTAAGGGTAACAAAGGGTGAATCCTAATTCCAATTATCCGTTATAAACATGATAGCAACACAAACAAGCCAAAACAATCCAACTAATACGCGGAATGAAGCTAAGTAAGTCCAAGGGACTTACCTCACACGAAGGTAACCCAAAAGGCTCAACAACAACTCAGATGACACACAAGGAAACTCAGTTTCCCTTAGGAAAGGAGCAAGGAAAGCCTGTACGAACAAGTAACACGAATCAGGAACGAAACGGTTGCTAGAAGTCTATGACTTCTAGTCTCAAAGATCTCTAAGAGATCAACACATGCTAAGGGCTCAACCTTAGTCTTACAACACTCAGGGGAACAAGGAACAACCATAAGGAACCAAGGAAGAAACGAGGAAAGGAAGGAAGAAAGCAACTCACCAAAGACGGGAGCTACTGCAGAGAAACCGCATGGGCGGTTAGACAGATGCGCAAGGGCGGCTGAACAGAGGCACAGAGGCGTCTCTGTGCAGGCGCAAGGGCCGCTGTGACAGAGGCACAGGGGCGGATCTTCGTCAGAAGCTACTATCGGGCTTTTCTTTGACAGATCTCACAGCAGGGGGTAACCAAAGCTCGAACCTTTGGTTCCAACACCTCAAGACTCAACTCTAGAGAGCTTGAGAACAACGAAGGGTCAACAACGGAACACTCCATAAGAATCAAGGGTCAAGCTTGATCCTTGGAGAAGAAGAAAAGAGAAGAACGCAAGGAAGAAACCAAACAGAAGGAGAAGGCATGCAACACTATAAGAACGTGAGGAAGAACTAGGAAGGAATGAACTTACACGTTTAGCAAAGTCGCAGGAAGCAAGGGACGGTTGCAGCTCTCTAGGGTTTGAAGGCGATAGCAAGGAACGAGAAAAAGGGGAGAAGGATGAGAGTATATAGGGAGGGCTGGAACGCTAGACGGAAAGGGCGTCTTGGGTTAGAAAGAAAACAAGAAAACCGGCCCATAAGATAGAATATCGGGTATTCTATCTATGGAAGAAAGATAAAACATCGAAAATAGATCGGCGCGATCTGTCGCACGATCCGCAAGGGCGGATCTCACAGCCGCAGGGGCAGCTGGCTGCGGGGGCGGCCCCCTTCACCACAGGGGCGGTGAAGGCAAAAACCTAGGATCTTACACTGTTCACATAAGCATCATGAATCAGGAACGAAACGGTTGCTAAAAGTCTATAACTTCTAGTCTCAATGATCTCTAAGAGATCTCCACAAGATAAGGGCTCAACCTTAGTCTTACAACACGCTCAAGGGTCAAAGAATAACCAGAAGGAACAAGGAAAGGAACGAGAAAGGGAGGAAGGAAGCAACTAACCAAAGACGGGAGTTACTGTAGAGAAAACCACAGGGGCGGCTAGACAGGCACAAGGGCGGCAACACGTTGGGGCGGCTATTCAACTCCCGCTGAGTGAATATGTACTTCAGACTCTTATGGTCTGTTAAAATCTGACACTTGGCTCCGTACAGATAGTCTCTCCAAATCTTCAAAGTATGAACGACATCAGCTAACTCAAGATCGTGGGTAGGGTAATTCTCCTCGTACGTCTTCAACTGTCGAGACGCATAAGCGATCACTTTTCCCCTCTGCATCAAAACACATCCCAAGCCCAACTTGGATGCGTCGCTGTAAACCACAAAATCCTCAATGCCCTCTGGCTGAGCTAGGATAGGAGCAGAGGTCAACCTCGTCCTCAGCTCCTCGAAGCTCTGTAGGCACGACTTGGACCATACGAACCTCGTAGACTTCCGCAGCAAGGAAGTGAGTGGTCGGACGATAACTGGAAAGCCCTCAACAAAACGCTTGTAGTAGCCTGCCAATCCTAAGAAGCTGCGAACCTCCTTGACGTTCTTAGGTGGCGGCCAGGAAGCTACTGACTCAATCTTTGCCGGATCTACCTTGATCTCTTCAGCTGAAACGATGTAACCAAGGAATGCTACCTCGGACATCCAAAACTCGCACTTAGAGAGCTTGGCGTAGAGCTCTCTATCTTGTAAGACCCGAAGAACGATCCTCAAGTGTCCTGCATGCTCCTCTCTACTGCGGGAGTAAACCAGAATATCGCCGATGAAGACAACCACAAACTGGTCTAGAAAGTCGATAAAGATGCTGTTCATCAACTCCATGAAGACTGTGGGCGCATTCGTGAGCCCAAATGGCATCACTACATACTCGTAGTGTCCATATCTAGTCCGAAATGCCATCTTGGCTACATCCTGCTCTCTCACCCTCAGCTGGTGATATCCTGATCTCATATCGATCCTCGAAAACACTGAAGCTCCATGCAGCTGATCCAAAAGATCATCGATACGGGGCAATGGGTACTTGTTCTTGATCGTCACCTTGTTCAGCTCTCGGTAGTCGATACATAACCTCATTGACCCATCTTTCTTCCTGACAAAGAGAACTGGTGCACCCCAAGGTGATACACTAGGGTAGATGAAGCCCTTCTCTGCAAACTCCTCAAGCTGCTTCTTCAACTCAAGCATCTCGATAGGCGTCATGCGGTAAGAAACCTTAGAGATCGGTCTCGTACCGGGCCCTAGATCAATGCCAAAGTCTACACTCCGTTGTGGAGATAAACCTGATGGCTTTCCAAAGACATTAGCAAACTCGCAAGCTACTGGAATCTCCTCTAAAGATGGGCTAGTACTATCCTTCATGGCATAGCACCAAAAAGCCTCGCATCCCTAACTGATAAGTCTCGCAGCTCGTAGTACACTGATGAATGTACCAGTCATCCTGAGATCCCATCCTCGGAAGATCTCAACATGGCCTGCATCTGTAGTTACTGTCACTGTCCTCTTGCCGATGTCCAGAACTGCTCGATGTCGATCCATCCAATCCATGCCCAAAATAACTTCTTCATGTACTAAATACATGACAAAGAAGTTAGTTGGCCAATCGCGACCTCCCAATCTAATAGGGCAATCGCGAACCTCTCGCGTAACTCGTATCTTACCCCCATCGGGTAATCCTATAAAGAAGTGTCTACCCTCTACAGTAACTAAGGCCAATCTAAATACACATGCATCAGATATAAAAGAATACGTAGCACTAGTATCGAAAAGAACTCTGACAGGAAAATCATTAATGTGAATGGTACCTGTAGCTGCTGGCGTTGTCGGCTCTATAACACTCCTCAACTCATAAACTCTGGCTGGTGCATCTGTGGTGTTTGCAGATCCACCGACACGTCCTCTACCTCTCCCCTGTCCCGGAGTGGAACCTTGAGGAGTGGCAGAACCTAAAACTCTCTGCTGCTGCTGGTGGTACTGAGATCTCTGTCCTCCTCCAACAACACTGGCAGGTGAAGAACCCTGCTGAGATAGCGCCTTGCCCTGACGGCAAAACGTAGCTCTGTGTCCGGGCTTACTGCTAGCTTCTTGTAGTCAGCTCGGGTGTGCCCAGCTACTCCACAGTTATGGCACTGCCGTCCTCTATCAAAACTCTACTGGAAACTAGAACGTCTAAGAACCTGACTACACCCAAAACCAGCTGCTCCAGCTCCAGCACTGGCTGATCCAGTCTTGTCTCTTCTCAGGACCTCCTGTCTGAGAAGCTCTCCTCTGACCCGGTCAATCTCTCTCATAAGCAAAAGCTCTGTCCTAATAGTCCGCCAACGACTCACAACGGAAACCAGTAAGATAAGAGCGTGTCGATTCTCTCAACCTCCGAGAGAAAAGGTAAACATGCTGATCCTCCGGTGGTGCAGACGGACCTAGCAACGCCAACTCGTCCTGAAACTTAAGGATGATCCCAGCAATAGGCAAATCCTCGAATCAAGCCTTAAGGAAATCCTGAAGATGGTCTCTCCTCATGGCTGCAGGGCAATAGCGATCTCTGATCACTATCTTCATCTGCTCATAACTGGTGATCTTACTGCGAACGGTACTCCACAAAGAATGAGCCTGATCCTTCAGCAGCGTCTGTGCTATGTTGACTCGACGTCCCTCAAGGCAACCGATAGCCTCCATAGTAGAATCAACCTGTCCTAGCCATTGCTCCACCTCCAAGCCAGTCCTTCCCATGAAGACGGGAACCTTCAGCTGGTCGAAAGCCTTCAACCAACTGTCAGGCTTTGGCTCTTTTCCCTTAGCCGGCGCTCTAACAACATCAACAACTCCAGCAGGCGGGGCAACTACTTGTGTAACTCTCTCTGAAACCTCAGCTAATCTTGTAGGAACTGGCGGCACTGGTGCTGGTCCTCCAGTCCTGATAGCCTCCTCAACCCTCTGCACATAGTCCCGAAATGCAGAAGCTCCGATGGATACTCGTGCGGACTTTGTTGATGGTGCTCTCTGTGCTCCAGACCTAGCAGCGGTCCCATTTCCAGCCTCAGGAACAATGCTCTCAGCAACTTCTTCAACAAACGCCTCAGCAATAGGCGGATCAACAACTGGGGCTTGGCCCCGACCTCTAGCTAGTGGAGGTCTTCCTGCACGTCCTCGTCCACGGACGGCAGGTGGAAGTGGTGGTCGACCCCTTCCTCGCCCCATAGCAGATGTAGCTCTAGTACGCGCCATCTGCTATAAGGATAGACATATAAGACTACATATATAGATATAAGGCCACACTACAGCTAAAGCGAAAAGTCCAGAAAAAACACATATAGAGGCCAACACGAGAAAAACTACACGGCTAAGATCCGCGGAGGTAGTGGTGGTCGCCTGCACATCTATCCCAGACCGAAATGTTAAAAACAAAAACCCCATTTCGAAAACATTAGACCCCTTGCGGGTTCTATTTATTTATCCATCCGACCTGTAGAAGATTTTGAGTGCCATTGCTGCCAACCTAGAGCTTTGATACCATATTGTAACACCCCAAGTTCTAGGAACTTGAAGCGCTATGGGCTAGGACCGCACAATGGGTCCCGACCCTCAAAGTAGCAACAACAAATGTATCTTACAACAAGGCACAAACGAATGAAAACCAAAACTTAATATAAAACCAAAGGTTCAAACAGAAGAAAACACAAAAGCTCCACAGACGGGTCAAAACTAAAGGGAAACAACAAACGAAACAAAAACCCAATCCCGTCCTATAATGTACGGGAACCCCAGCTGACCACACCATCCGGATCACTCAGTAGCATCCTGAACTTGCGGAACATTTACAACGACGGTATAAACCATTAGCTAACATTCTAGGTATAAGCAAGAGTGTAAAGACACAAACACACATAAGGTAAAGAAAACACATAACATGCTCACACATCAACCGGTTATTATCTTTCATTAAGGTTATCCATTACTAATTCAACTTCTTTTTTCACATGAGAATCTCCCGAAACTCGCCTCCGCTTCCGTCTACCAATAGGAATAGATCAGTGCTATCCGTTACCTATGGGTCTGGGTTGCAAGAGCACATTCTAGTCTCCTTTTGAACTAGACAAGTGGCCACCACCCGGTTATAATACACTTGGGCCAGTTAAGGGTTACAAAGGGTGAATCCTAATTCCAATTATCCGTTATAAACATGATAGCAATACAAACAAGCCAAAACAATCCAACTAATACGCGGAATGAAGCTAAGTAAGTCCAAGGGACTTACCTCACACGAAGGTAACTCAAAAGGCTCAACAACAACTCAGAGGACACACAAGGAAACTCAGTTTCCCTTAGGAAAGGAGCAAGGAAAGCCTGTACGAACAAGTGTTAGCATGAAATATTGTGATATTTTAGGCACGTTTTCTAATCGAATTTGATTCATATTGATAGTCTTTGATTGAACTTTGCTGCATATATGAGTTAGTATTACCTATATTATCGATATGGATGTCTACACTAGTTCTATGTTGATTATAGGTGATTTGGAGTTATTTCCGAACGGAATCGAGCAAAAGAAGAGTTGATTGAGTTGTCCATAGATTGAGGACATTCTTTGGAAGCAAATTGGAGCTTTAGCTTGAAGAATGCACGAGGCTAGGGAAGAATCACGTTCTTGCCCTAAAATACGGCCGGAATCCAAACCACGTTCAGAATTACGGTCGTGGATTCATAGTCAGAAATTGAAGTTCATTCCAGAGGATATTACGGCCGTGGAACATATGGTACAAACCGTATTTGTTTCCACGCTCTAAATTACGGTCGTGGAACACTTCCACGACCGTGATCTTGGCGAATCTTTTCGCCACACATTGAAGCCACGATCTTTTGAAGATTGGGCCGGGCCGACTTTTTGCCCTACATTATAAAAAGACGGAAGAAAGGAGATTCCGTCATGCCCGCTTACAATCATCGCATACGCTCACAAAGATCGTTTAGCCCTAGCTTGGAAGCTTTGATATCTCATTTGAGATCGAAGGTTCGCATTGGAGAATTGCCCTAATCTCGCACTTTTGGTGGAGATTGCTGTTGAGATCTTCAGATTGGTGGAAGATCGGAGTTTTCGGGAGATTTTGCAAGAAGACCTCTCTTCTTGTTTAGGTTTGATTGGGAAACGGATTGACATCCCGTTTCCTTTCTTTCCTAAGGTTGTGATTGTTCACTTTACTTTTAATCCTTTGACAACATTCGTTCTTGATTGTAATCTTGAGTTTGGTTTGAAGATTATTGATAGTTCTTGAAAGTTTTCATCTTTTTATCCTCTAAATCTTGAATTAATATCAATATGACTGTTATTGGCTAAAAACCCTTAACAATTCTAAGGTGAAGGGTTGATAGTTGTGGCTTAGGTGATGATAGATCGATCGTAAACAGATTAGACCCTGAGAGTTAGAGAGAATCGTCGACGAACCCTAAATTACGGGCTGTTCTTGAGTTCCACGATCGTGGAATCTCAAGATCCAACCGAAATTTCCCTTTAGTTTACGAGCCTGCTTTTACTTTAATCCAAAGTTAAAGATTTGCTTTAACTTAGTTTAGACTTGTCTTATCTAGGTGGTAGTGAGCCTCAACAACCTCTACCTCGATTGTGAGCCTCAACAACCTCAATCGGTTAAGTTAGTCTTGATCTTTAGGTTATAAGTTTGGGTATTTGACACTAATTCTCATCTTTAGAATCTTTCTATATTGAGCCTCAACAACCTGTATAGAGAGTGCCTTTTAGGTGGGTTACATAAGGTTTTTGGAACTTCACCGTACGATTACCTTACATTAGTATACCTTTGCATATCTCAACTCTGTCTTTATATCATTAGTATATCTTGAATCGATTGCCACAACTGGATACCTGAATCTTTAGGATTTTTGTTTTCCCAATATTAGCAAAACTCTCATCTTTATTCGCTTCACAATCTATAACTGAATTTGTTCCCACCCAAATCCCTGTGTTCGATACTCTGGAATTCTTGCTTAGCTACGTCGATCCGTACACTGCGGGTTCGCTGCTTGATTCTAGTTTTATAAATTTAAAGCTTATTTGCACACACCTTTAGGGGCGAACAACAAGTAACACGAATCAAGAACGAAACGGTTGCTAGAAGTCTATGACTTCTAGTCTCAAAGATCTCTAAGAGATCAACACACGCTAAGGGCTCAACCTTAGTCTTACAACACTCAGGGGAACAAGGAACAACCATAAGGAACCAAAGAAGAAATGAGGAAAGGAAGGAAGGAAGCAACTCACCAAAGAAGCTACTATCGGGCTTCTCTTCGACAGATCTCACAGCAGGGGGTAACCAAAGCTCGAACCTTTGGTTCCAACACGTCAAGACTCAACTCCAAAGAGCCTGAGAACAACGAAGGGTCAACAACGGAACACTCCACAAGAATCAAGGCTCAAGCTTGATCCTTGGAGAAGAAGAAAAGGGAAGAACGCAAGGAAGAAACCAAACTGAAGGAGAAGGCATGCAGCACTGTAAGAACGTGAGGAAGAACCAGGAAGGAATGAACTTACACGTTCAGCGAAGTCGCAGGAAGCAAAGGACAACTGCAGCTCTCTAGGCTTTGAAGGCGATAGCAAGGAACGAGAAAAAGGGGAGAAAGAAGAGAGTATATAGGGAGGGCTGGAACGCTAGACGGAAAGGGCGTCTTGGGTTAGAAAGAAAACAAGGAAACCGGCCCATAAGATAGAATATCAGGTATTCTATCTATGGAAGAAAGATAAAACATCGAAAACAGATCGGCGCGATCAGTCGCACGATCCGCAGGGGCGGATCTCACAGCCGTAGGGGCAGCTGGCCGCGGGGGCGGCCCTCTTCACCGCACGGGCGGTGAAGGCAAAAACCTAGGATCTTACACTGTTCACACAAGCATCACGAATCAGGAACGAAACGGTTGCTAGAAGTCTATAACTTCTAGTCTCAATGATCTCTAAGAGATCTCCACAAGCTAAGGGCTCAACCTTAGTCTTACAACACGCTCAAGGGTCAAAGAATAACCAGAAGGAACAGGGAAAGGAACGAGAAAGGGAGGAAGGAAGCAACTAACCAAAGACGGGAGTTACTGTAGAGAAAACCACAAGGGCGGCTAGACAGGCACAAGAGCGGCAACACGTAGGGGCGGCACAACAGAGGCGCGGGGGTAGTTACAGAGAAGAGGCACTATCAAATTATGGACAACAGTAGAACCACGACAAGGTCAAAGCTTGTTCTTCCAACACTCTCACACTTCACAACTCAGCCAAGGGAGCCTGTAAACATCGAAAGATCATATACGGAACGTTCCACAAGAATCAAGGCTCAAGCTTGATCCTTGGAGAAGAAGAAAAGGGAAGAACGAAGAAGGAAATGAAACAAAAGAGAAGCAAGGTGCAGCAGCTCATGAACGTGATGAAGAAAAAGCGAGAAAGAACTTACACGTTCAACAAGAACACAATGGCAAGGCTGCAACACTCTAGGGTTGAAGAAGACGTAAGCAAAAAACGGAGAAAAGAAGAAAAAGACGGGAATATATAGGAGAGGCGGAAAAGATAAAAAGGAAGGACGTCTAGGGTTAGAAAGAAGATAAGGAAATCGGCCCATAAGATAGAAGATCGGATATTCTGTCTATGGAAGGAAGATAAAAAGAACGAAAACAGATCGGGCGCGATCTACAGCGCATCCGCAGGGGCGGATCGCCTCAGCCGCGGGGGCGGCCCATTGTCACCGCGGGGGCGGTGACAGACCTAAAGGTTGCTGGGGCGGCCTTCTTCACCGCAGGGGCGGTGAAGGTCAAAACTGGGATCTTACATCTATAGATTGTTCTGCAGGTTCAGGATGTTGTTGAGTGATCCGGATGGTGTGGTAAGCCGGAGTTTCCGTACATTATAGGACTGGATCGGGTTTATGTTTATGTTGTTGTTTTTCCCTTTTTGTTTTGAACTCGACTACGAGTCTTTTATGTTTTCTTTTACTTAAACCTTGGTTTTATATTGAGTTTTGGTTTTCATTCGTCTGTGCTTGTTGTAAGATCCGTTTTTTTGTTGCTACTCTGAGGGTCGGGACCCATTGTGCGGTCCTAGCCCGTAGCGCTTTGAGTTCCCAAAACTTGGGGTGTTACCATATGGTATCAGAGCTCTAGGTTGGCAACAATGGCACTCAAAATCTTCTAAAGGTCGGATGGTTAAATAAATAGAACCAGCAAGGGGTCTAACGTTTTCAAAAGGGGGTTTTGTATAAAACTTATCGGTCCGGGATAGATGTACGGGCGACCACCACTACCTCCGCGGATCTCACTAGTGTAGTTTCTTATATGTTGGCCTTTATGTTCTTTTCTTGGATTTGTGCTTTAGTTGTAGTGTAGCCTTATATATATATATATCGTCTTATATATATCTATCCTTATAGCAAATGACACGCACTAGAGCTACCAATGCTATAGGGCGAAGAAGGGGTCGACCACCACTTCCACCTGCCGTTTGTGGACGAGGACGTGCAGGAAGACCTCCACTAGCTAGAGGTCGGGGCCAAGCCCCAGTTGCTGACCCGCCTATCGCTAATGCGTTTGCTGAGGAAGTCGTTGAGAGTGTTGTTCCTGAGGCTGGGAACGGGACCGCTGCTAGATCTAGAACATAGAGAGCACCATCGATAGAGTCCGGTCGAGTGTCCATTGGAGCTTCAACACATCGTGACTACGTACAAAGAGTTGAAGAGGCTATCAGGACTGGAGGACCAGCACCAATGCCGCAAGTTCCCGCGAGATCAACTGAGGTTTAGCATAGAGTTACACAGGTTGTTGCCCCACATGCTAGAGTTGCTAAGGTTGATAGAGCACCAGCTGAGGCGAAGGAGCCAAAGCCCGACAGTTGGTTGAAGGCTTTTCATCAGCTAAAGGTTCCCACCTTCATGGGAAAGACTGGATTGGAGGTGGAGCAGTTGCTAGGACAGCTGGATTCTGCTATGGAGGCTATCGGTTTCTTAGAGGGACGTCGAGTCAACATAGCACATACGCTACTGAAGGACCAGGCTCATTCTTGGTGGAGGACTACTCATAGTAAGGTCACTAGTTATGAGCAGATGAAGACGGTGATAAGGGATCGCTACTGCCCTACAGCGATGAGGAGAGACCGTCTTCAGTCCTTAAGGCTGGATTCGAGGATTTGCATATTGCTGAGATCATCAACAAGTTTCAAGATGAGTTGTCTTTGCTGGGTCCGTCTGCACCACCGGAGGATCAGCATGTTTACCTTTTCTCTCGGAGGTTGAGGGAGTCGACACGCTTTTATCTTGTTGGTTTCCGTTGTAATTCTTTGACGAACTATCAGGATATAGTTTCTGCTTATGAGAGAGACTGACCGGGTCAGAGGAGAGATTCTTAGATAGGAGGTCTTGAGAAGAGGCAGAAGACTAGAGCAGTTGGGTTTGGGCATAGTCAAATGCCGGGACTTCTGGTTTCTAGCAGAGTTTTGAGAGAGGACGGAAGTGTCATAACTACGGAGGTGCAGGACACATCCGAGTTAATTGCAAGAAGCCTGCATTGACTTGCTTTTCTTGTGGCAAGCCTGGACACAGAGCTGCGTTTTTCCGTCAGGGCAAGGCGCTATCCAAGCCAAGTTCTTCACCTGCCAGTGTTGTTGGAGGAGGACAGAGATCACAATATCAACAGCAACAACAAGAGAGAGTTTCTGGTTCTACCTCTCCTCAAGGTTCCACTCCATGACAAGAGAGAGGTAGAGGACGATTTGGTGGATATGCAGACACCAGAGATGCATCAACCAGAGTGTATGAGTTGAGGAGTATTGTAGATCCGACAACGCCAACGACCACAAGTACCATTCATATTAATGGCTTTCTTGTTAGAGTTCTTTTCGATACTGGTGCTACGCTATCTTTTATATCTGATGCATGTGTAGATAGATTGACCTTAGTTACCATAGAAGGTAAACCCTTCTTTATAGGATTACCCGATGGGGGTAAGATTAGAGGTACACGAGAGATTCGCGATTGCCCTATTAGATTGGGAGATCGTGATTGGCCAGCTGACTTCTTCGTTATGTACTTAGTACATGAAGAAGTTATTCTGGGTATGGATTGAATGGATCGACATCGAGTAGTTTAGGACATCGGGAAGAGGATAGTGACGGTAACTACATATGTAGGCCATGTTGAGATCTTTCAAGGAGGGGATCTTGGGAAGACTGGTAAAATCATCAGTGTAGTGCGAGCTGTGAGACTTATCAGTTAAGGTTGCGAGGCTTTTTGGTGCTATGCCATGAAGGATAGTACGGGTCTGGCTTTGGAGGAGATTTCAGTAGCTTGCGAGTTTGCTGACGTCTTTGGAGAGCCATCTGTTTTACCTCCATAGAGGAGTGTATACTTTGGCATTGAGTTAGAGCCCGGTACGAGACCGATCTCTAAGGCTCCTTATCGTATGGCGCCTATCGAGATTCTTGAGTTGAAGAAGCAGCTCGATGAGTTAGCAGAGAAGGGCTTCATCCGCCCTAGTGTATCTCCTTGGGGCGCACCATTCTCTTCGTCAGAAAGAAAGACGGTCAATGAGGTTACGTATCGACTACTGAGAGTTGAACAAGGTGACGATCAAGAGCAAGTACCCATTGCCCAGTACCCATCGCACCATTCTCTTCGTCAGCTGCATGGAGCTTTAGTGTTTTCGAGGATCGATTTGAGATCTGGATATCACCAGCTGAGGGTGAGAGAGTAGGACATAGCCAAGACGGTATTTCGGACCAAATATGGACACTATGAGTTTGTAGTGATTCCATTCGGGCTTACGAATGCGCCTGCAATATTCATGGAGTTAATGAACAACATCTTCATCGACTTCCTAGACCAGTTTGTAGTTGTCTTCATAGACGACATTCTGGTATACTCTCGCAGTAGAGAAGAGCATGCTTGACACTTGAGGATCGTTCTTCAGGTCTTACAGGACAGCGAGCTTTACGACAAGCTCTCTAAGTGCGAGTTTTGGATGTTCGAGTTAGCATTCCTAGATCACATCGTTTCAGCGGAAGGAATCAAGGTAGATCCAGCGAAGATCGAGTCAGTAGCATCTTGGCCGCCACCTAAGAACGTCAAGGAGGTACGCAACTTCTTAGGATTGGCGGGCTACTACCGGCGTTCTGTTGAGGGCTTTTCAGTTATCGCCCGACTTCTCACTTCCTTGATGAGGAAGTCTACGAGGTTCGTATGGTCCGAGTCGTGCCTGCAGAGCTTCGAGGAGCTGAAGAAGAGGTTGATCTCTACTCCTATCCTAGCTCAGTCAAAGGGCATTGAGGACTTTGTAGTTTACAATGATGCATCCAAGTTGGGCTTAGGATGTGTTCTTATGCAGAGGGGTAAGGTGATTGCTTACGCGTCTTGACAGCTCAAGACGTACGAGGAGAATTACCCTACCCATGATCTGGAGTTGGTTGTTGTGGTTCACGCTTTAAAGATTTGGAGGCATTATCTGTACGGAGCTACGTGTCAGATATTCATAGACCACAAGAGTTTGAAGTACATATTCACTCAGCGGGAGTTGAATAACCGTCAGAGGAGATGGTTGGAGTTGATCAAGGACTTCGATCTTGAGATCTTATACCACCCGGGGAAGGCTAATATGGTAGTAGATGCCCTCAGTAGGAAGATTCCCCTAGAGATGGCGATCGCCAGGCTGATAGCTCAACCACAATTATAGCAAGATCTTGCATGTATAGAGATGGATATCCACTTCCCGGTTTGGACAGCCAGTTGTTCACCTTGGAGATAGTATATGATCTGTTGGCCAAGATCCGACAGAAGCAAGGGAGTTTCCCAACTTTGATGCAGATCCGAGACCGGATGTCTCGAGGAGAGGCACCACAGTTTGCAGTTGGTGCTGATGGGATCTTGAGACGTCAAGAGTGTGTTTGCGTGCCTTCATATCGAGAGTTGAGACAGAGGATCCTTCAGGACTCTCACTCTTCACCTTACTCAGTGCACCCTAGCGCGAGTAAAATGTATCAAGATATCGGACGCTCTTTCGGGTGGGGAGGTTTGAAGCCAGATGCCACGAGATATGTAGCTTAGTGTGCGACCTGTCAGTAGGTCAAGACCGAGAATCATAGACCAGGAGGCGAACTACACCCACTTCCCGTTCCTCAGTGGAAGTGGGAGGACATCTCTATGGATTTTGTTACTGGTTTGAGACTGAGTCGAGGCTTCGATGCTATCTGGGTCATAGTAGATCGACTGACGAAGACTGCACATTTCATCCCGATCAAGGAAACGTGGCCGGTGAGTCGATTGGCAGAGGAGTTCACTAGACACATAGTGAGACTTTATAGAGTACTTAGGGCTATAGTCTCTGATAGAGACAAGCGGTTCACATCCAGGTTCTGGCAGCAGGTTCATGCTGCCCTAGGTACGAGTTTGCAGTTTATGACTACTTATCATCCTCACACCGATGGTTAGTCCTAGCGGACCATCCAGACTCTAGAGGACATGTTGAGAGCCTACGTGTTAGACTGGGGACAGGTGTGGCCAGATCACCTTCCCTTAGTGGAGTTTTCATATAACAACAGTTGGTACACATCGATCAGGATGGCTCCTTATGAGGCTTTATACGGACAGAGATGCCATACACCGCTGTGTTGGGACGAGCCTAGTAATGCTAGCGGAGTAGCACCTAAGCAGATTCAGGATGACATGCCTCGAGTAGAGGTGATCCATGAGCGGATGTTAGCAGCGCATAGTCGACAAAAGTCTTATGCATACAAGAGACGCAGACCTTTGGAGTTCAGAGTTGAAGCTCAGGTTTGGTTGAGAGTATCCCCGACACGATGTGTTAGACGTTTCGGTGTTAAGGGGAAGTTGAGTCCCAGATACGTCGGACCTTTCGAGTTTCTTGAGCGAGTTGGGGAGGCAGCATACAAAATTGCTTTGCCACCGAGACTCGAGGGTGTTCACCCCATTTTCTATGTGTCTCAGTTACGTGAATACATATCAGACCTGAGACACATTGTCAGTCATGAGGATCTAGTGATCGAGCCAGACCACACATTTGTTGAGCACCCGGGGGCTGTCTTAGAGCGTAGTACGAGACGCTTGCGTTCGAAGGACATACCGATGATGAAGATTCAGTGGTCGATACGAGGAGATGATGAGGCGACTTAGGAGAAAGAGGATAGTATCCAGAGGAACTATCCGGAGTTTTACGCTGAGCTAGATGCACCTTTAGCCTAGTCTTTTGTTTTAGTTCTTCCTTTGTTGAGTTGCGTACGTTTTTGTGATGTTTTGAATTAAGTGCCCCGAGTTGGAATATATGAGTTTTGTTCAGTTATGTGTGTTGTTATGTGCTCGTACGGGCTTTTGCAAGTTTCGGGACGAAACTTCTTTTTAGGGGGATCTGATGTAAGATCCCAGTTTAAACCTTCACCACCCCCGCGGTGACGAACGCCGCCTCAACGGCCTTGAGGTCTGTCACCGCCCCCGCGGTGACAATGGGCCGCCCCTACAGATGCGCTGCAGATCGCGCCCGATCTGTTTTCGTTCTTTTTATCTTCCTTCCATAGATAGAATATCTGATCTTCTATCTTATGGGCCGGTTTCTTTATCTTCTTTCTAACCGTAGACGTCTTTCCTTTTTATCTTTTCCGCCTCTCCTATATATTTTTGTATTTTTCTTCGTTTCCCCGTTTCTTGCTTACGTTTTCTTCAACCCTAGAGTGCTACATCCTTGCCCTTGTGTTCTTGCTGAACGTGTAAGTTCTTTCTCCCTTGTTCTTCATCACGTTCATGACCTGCTGAAGAACTAGACAAGTGGTCACCGACCGGCTATTGATAACACGATTTGTGACTTAGGTTTAGGTAATCAATTAGATAGATTTCTCACTCATTCATGCATGGTTAAGCACTAATTCACGACGTTCGCACTCAATTCACATGTTTTGTCGAGATAGACGTCTACACGACCTTTTATCGGTTTTGTAGGTAATTCGGGGATCTTTTGGACATTAACCAATGCATTCGAGGGCCAAGCCTCATGGTGGTACACATCCAAAGCTTTGAAGGAGCATAATTGGAGCAACAAAGGACACAAAGACCACTATTGGTGCAAGCAAGGGAGCAACTCATGGCTAAACGATCATAGCATGCTTCTGTTGAAAAAAATCGGACCAAGTGCCAGGAAAATCGGCCAATTTAATCCACTGGGTCGGTTTTTGGGCCTTTGACAGCTTAAGCCACGTGTCCCACGATCTCTTGTCCGGCCTTGCTCTTGGTGGAGAATATAAGTGGTCCTGCAGGTTGTTGCTGAGCATCTCTCCTCTCCCACACTCTCATTCACAGCTCATCAATTGGGGGAAAAGATTGGAGGAGAAGAAAAACTCTCAAGGATTGAAGGAAGAAGAAGAACACCATTCTAAGGGTGATAGTGAGATTTTGAGTGATTTGGAGTTACTTTTGTAGTCTTGGATTGAAGAACTATTGCAAGGATTGTTAGGAACGTTTTGAATCTTCATTTAAGAGTTTGTAAGTCTTGCTACAACTTGGATTTAGCTAAGATTATTTATTTTACTTGCTTATCTTTCATTATTCATCAATGAGAACCATGTATGCTTGTATGATGATTTTGGATCTTGATATGCCTATTATTGGCTAGTTTATTGTGATTCTGGAGTGATGGATTGATGGTTATGGCTAGGGTGATGATAGGATGGGATTATATGTTAGTTTAGGATGATTTATATGCACGAAACTCACAACAGAAGGAAAAATCGGCCTGTTCATCAGGTAAATCGGCCGATTTTCCCATGATCCATCCGATTTTCTTCTCTGTTGGTCTTTGATTGATGAATCTGTATGTTAGGGTGTTTGGTTGTTTAAATCCTAGTGTTTATTAAGCCTAATTTAGCTTAGGATCACCTAATGCTATCAATCTAAGTGAGGAAAGAGATCTACCCGATGATTTCCGACCTTAGATACTTAAGATGATGAATTCTAGGTAGTAGTGAGCCTCATAAGCCGCTATTGGATCGAGTGTGCTAGGATTATTGCTTGAGATTTCCCTATTCCGAGACTTACCCGGTAAGGAGAGGGTTACCCCTTAAGTAGTATCCGGTTTGTGTAGAATTTCCTACTTTAACCCCTTGAGACCTACCCGGTGATAGGAGTTCGATGTGGGACTAGTGAAGTGAAAGACCTACCCGGTGATTACTTCCATTAGTGAAACACTCTTCCCCAACACCGCAACTTGTCCTTAGAATCCTTAGAACCTTGAGTCCAATGCCATAACCGGAAATCTTGACCTCTAGAATCCTTTTTTCTCTCTTGATCATATACTTTGTGTGTTTTGAGTTACTTGTTTGTTTGCTAGTTGATTTGTTAGTTTGTTTTATTGCCTTGCTTGATTTGTGATCTTTGCTTGATCACCACAAAACCAACCAAAAATATTGAGATTTTGATTTCTTTGTTCCTTGACCTTTGCTTTGATTAGATCAACACTATCTATGACCATTGTTTGACTCGATTTCACCTTACTCTTTGTGTTCGACCTCAGAATACTATCCCTACTACAAACGTCCCGTACACTGCGGGTTCGCTAGGAGTTAGGATAAATATAACGAGTATAAATTTAAAGCTTATTGCGTATACACATCACACGATCTTAGCGTAACAAGTTTTTGGCGCCGTTGCCGGGGACTAGGTCTAGATTGAGTCATATTTGTGATTGTTTATAGTGTAGATCTTTCTTGTTGCTTTTGATCTCTCTTTGGTTTGTGTCTTTGCTTTTCAGGACATCTCTTACTCTTTAGGTGTATGCGAAGATCTCGTGGCAAGGATTTAGCTCCATTCGATCCCAAACAGGAGAAAACCCTTAGATCTAGATCCAAGAGCATTAAAAAGGGAAAAGAGATGGCCGGAAGAGATCTCCAAGCTGAATTGGATGAGGCCTTAGAGCAAATAAGGCTAAGAGATGAGCTCTTGGAGGAAGAAAGGAGACTTGCCAATGAGAGGCAAGAAGCAACTAGGAGGGAGATTGATGAGATTAGGCAAGCCCTTGTACAAGGAGAGCTTAATCGTCAACAACCTCCACCTCCTCCACCACCACAACCGCAGCCGGCGGCGAATGTTAGGGTTGTACCCATTGCTATTGAAGAGCCACAAACTTTGGGGAGGCGTATGGATCCGGCACAAAGAGCACACCGTCCGGGTGTGAACTGTTCGCTCCAAACGGTGTGTGCAAGCTTTAAATTTATAACCCTAGACTTAAGCTTAAAACAAGGATGCGAACCCGCAGTGTACGGGTCAATCGTAGTAAAAGCAAGGAATTCCAAGGGTCGATCACAGGGACTTGGTGAAACAAAGTCAATAACGGTATGCTTGTGTAAATACTAACCACAAGAACAATCAACACAATCAAAGATGAATAAGAAGTCAATAAAGCAAACATGCAATTCTAGGGATTAAATCATCCAATTGTGGTTCCAACTCAAGATCTATAGATAAGCGGACAAAGCTGAGATTTTTGCATAGGGAAGGTGTTACTAAAGTAGAATAGATCACCGGGTAAGTCTCACTACTCACTAATCCTAAACCGTAACTCCTATTACCGGGTAAGTCTCAAGGAATTAAGATAAAGAACTATGACCTCAAACTAACAAACCATCTAAGGGAATAGAATCAACCTTTACCGGGTAAGTCTTAGGCTAACTCACAAAGATGGGATGGAAGCACACTCAAACCCCAATAAAGGATAAACCTTTATTACCTACACTTATGATCGTTGGTAAACAAACTAAGGAATTACCGGGTAAGTCTCATCCTAAGCTTGCATTGAACCAGAAAGGTGTAATAAGAATAGGATTTAGCAAACTCTAACACTTAACTTTCTGTTTAGAATCGGATAAGTCACCTCGGTCAGAAGAATTCCACCCCGGCCGAGATGTTCATCGACTGAGCGAGATGCTTAGGATTAAGGTTAAAGACTCGAACTTTCAGGATCCTACTGGAATCTAAGATTATTCTATCATTGTTTTTCCCACAACCTTCAGCCAATCACCCTAGAATCACACAAGGAAATTAGTCACTCATCATCATGAAAGTATTAATCAAATATATGGGAAGAAGGTGAATATTTGAACAAAGAAGAATTTAATGAAAATACTTCAATAACTGAATCAAATATCACAACAAAGCGTTCCTTGGATATAACTCCAACAAGCAAGACAACAAGGAAGGGAATGTAAGATAATCTTACAAAAACCCTTCAAAAGCAATAAAAGCTACAATCTTCAATCTTCCTTCAACCTTCAACAAGGTTCTTCGAATCTCCCAAATTGGAGTGCGGCTGCTGCGGTGTAATGCAAGATGTATGCGGATCTCAGCGGGGTATGCGGCGTTCTAGATTTGTGGAAATCTAACCCTTTTTATAGGAAAATAACCCTCCAAAGATAAAATATCTTAGAAGAGATCTTTGCCCATAAATATAGGTAAAATATATGATTCTGCATATCTTCTTCCTTCCAGGAGCCAAGCCCAAAAATATAAGATCACTTTCCAATTTTAAAAGATCTCAACCAAGAATAAAATATTCTCGCCGCGTCCTAGGTGTTCGCCTCGGTTGAGTCGGCGTCTCTGGATCACCTCGGTCGAGGTGAATCTGTGGTCAACCGAGGTGAGTCACAACAGAATGTGAAATCTCTCGAATCTGCTCCAAAGTAAATCTTTAATCCATGGCTATGCTCCCTGGATGTAGCTCCAAATGACTCATGACTCCTTTTGCTCCTTTTTGATGCAAAACGTGCCATATTACCTACGATTACAACAAAACTAGGTGTAGACCTCGATTCCCGCAAAGGTAGATGAAATGGTAGTATAATCACATGATATACATACAAACATGCAGATTATGAAAGATAAAACGTCCAAACAAATTCCAAAATATAGACTATAATTCATGTTATCAAAATACCCCATACTTAGCCCTTGCTTGTCCCCAAGCAAGTTCCTCATAAAGAAGACAAGATAGAATGGATTATAAGTCAGTAAAATCAATGAAAAGTCTTTCAAAAACATTTTTATGGTGTGCAACTATCATAGATCACTCTAAGAGAATACTTCATGAAATTTAAAAACTCAATATGCTCAAAACATTTTATAAATATAGGAAAGTTGTTCATCTTTGCATAAAATCATAGAATACATAATAAATCATAATCATCAAAATTAATCATGTATAATCCGATTTAAACCACTAAGTCAATCAACAAGCTCAAGGTCTCAAGGGCTTCCCAAAAGAAAGGTCAAGAAACGTGTAGGGTAGGGATGTATGTAAGGTAATGTGGTGCTAGAATCCGGGAAAAGGATGAACTTTACTTTCACTTTGACTTGCAACATCTTCCACCAATAAGCTTTGCTTATTTCACACTTTTTCTTTTTTACTTTACTTTTTGGGATGCATGGACAGAGGTGCACAATAACCGAAGCCTAGGAAATCAGCAATCATCAATTTCTCGAGATGCATCAAACCCTTGATGCACATACCATGACTCGTTAGGAATATCGCTCAATCCGACTTTGGCAAGACACAAACACCCGGCTATGTGAATGGTGCCGAGTTACTCATCTTCATGATTGACTTCCCCAAACCTATTTCTTTCTTTCTAATACTTTCACTTCCAGCCCAGTTTTCAACTTTAACTTGCTTTCACCACTTCGCTTGCTTCCAAATTCCCGGATAGGTAAAGGGAGGCAAAATGTATATGAGGGGCTAAGCATGATCAAGAAGAAGAAGAAGAAAAGAATGAATTGCCTTGGTCTTTCCAAGAAGAAAGTGAGAGAACTCATAATGTGGTGTCAACCTTCAAATTCAACATAATTTGGATAAAAATAAAGTATTAAACATGCCAATAGTTTCAAACAAAGCATTTAGCAACTTAAACATATTATAAAACCTTTCAAACACATAAAGAATTTAAAACCAGTAAGTAAACAGAATCTTCACTGAGATCATATCCAGATAAGTAGCACAAAAATCGTTTTCGAAAACTTTCTGTTACCCACCTCGGTCGAGGTGTTCGGAGGTCAACCGAGGTGAAACACCTCGTTCGGCCAGAATCTCCCCGGTCGAGGTCAAAAAAAAATTTTAAAACCAAATTTTTTTTCGGTTTCGACGTTTTTCTCAATCAAATAACCTGTAAATATGTATGCACTCTTAGATAAACACATAAATGCAGAAGTGAAGCATAAACATGAAATATCCGATAAAGTGTGAGTCATACATCAAAGTAATCAAATAAGTAAATCAAGTCGTCATCAAATAAGTACAACAAATACCCCATACTTGGGACACACTGTCCCAGTGGGTCAAAATAAGTCTAGAGATAAGAGTACTCACCGGATAAATAGCTGAACTGCAAAAAAAAAATATAATAAAGAAAATCCTACAGCTCATCAATAGTCGCGATCCGGTGGTGGTGGTGGTGGTGGCACGTATGGATACTGAGTCGGGTCGAACGGATAGCCCATGACGTGCTCGAACTGGATCTGGGCCATCATATGTTGATAGTGTTGCCGCTCCTGCATCTCCCGGATATCCAGCGACAAAGCAACATATGAATCAATAACCTGATCAGTCAGGTCATCGATCCGTCTGTGAGCATCTGGATCTCTCACTCCGCGCCTCCTGCGTCTAGCAGGTCTAACCGGAGAAGTAGCAGGTGCGGGCTTAGTGTCCTCCTCGTCCAGATCTATGATCGGCGGTGCGCTCGTCCCTGCGGTATCTGTCCTTGTATCCATCGGGACTCCACCATCTCTCTCATCCACTGTATCCTCGTCATCAGCCTCCTCCTCCTCTTCAGCTGGGGCAGCTGCTGCCTCCCTATGATCCTCCATCAGTGGAGCCCAAGCGGTCTGTCAATAGTGTGGATCGTAAACGGTGAACTGGGCAGACCATCGGATCCCCTGTGGCGCAGTAGGCTCCCACGGCATAGCCACATATGGAGTAGTTAGACCTCGGGGGACGAGGATCCTCCGAGTGATCATCTCCTGCAATCCAAGCGGCTTCGGAGCCGCCACCATCGTACAAGGACTGAGGTCCATGTCATGAAAAGCAGCTATGTGGGTGACAAGCCCTCCGCAGTAGATGTCTCCCTTTGCTTTGGCCTTGATCTTGTGCAGATCCTCTGCCAAGATCAAGCCAAAGTCTGGGAAACCCCCAGTAACCATACAGTACACACTGAAGAGCTCGCCCTGTCGGACCTTCTGGGGCGTCTCAGTACGCGCCAGAAGTGTCTCGCTGAATATCCTGTGGGCTAACCTAAAAGCTAGGTGGAAGATGACCTTCTCCCTGGAATCTCTAGGGCGCCATCTATCTGCGTGCTCAGCAATATGGGCAATCTGCCCCCAAAACTCCCTAGCTACAGATCGGGAAGGGAAGTCAGTGGCTGTGGGCTCAAGAAAGCCGAAGATCTCTCTCCAAATCTCGAGTGGCACTAAGAAGTTCCGGTTCATCAACCGGTACTTCACAGACTGCTCTGTGGGAAGGTAGGTGAAGGAGCTAACGAACTCTAGGGTCGGCTCCAAGTAGGCTGGGACTCGGATCTCAGTAAACTGATCCAGCCCAACTGTGGTAATCATCCTCCTAAGGTCTCCATCTACCCCTAGGCAATCAAAGGCTGACACGTCCAGGAAACGTGGTGCAATCACTGGACGGCTAGCTATATGCTCATAATCTACCCGGTGTCTCTCGTGGATCACCGGGCGGTAAGGTCGGGAAGAAGAGGAAGAAGGGGAAGGAGAGGATCTATCCCTAATGGTAAGAAATCTGTCAGAACTCATCTTCAAAAATATCTTACTGTCAGGTCTCCTCGGTCACTGACAACTCTCAGGAATCACCTCGGCCGAGGCGCAGTTCGACTGGACCGAGGCGGAAACAGTTCGCGATTCAACTCTCAGAAATCCAGTTCTTTTCCCCCAAAAATCACTACAATTGCTTCCCATGGGGTACTTAAGCCTTTTCTCAGCAGATGCAAGGGCAACCAAAGCCCAAATTGAAGCGAATGAACGAGTTAGGGTTTCGACTGTTTTTAGCTCGTTTCGGCCGATTCGTTCGATTTCTTCGCAGATCTGTACTTGCAATGGGATCCTCTATGCCTCAATCGCAGTTTGGAAGCAGAAAACTTCGAAAACGAGCAATAATCGAAGGAGCGAGGTGAGAAGGCGCCGCGGTCGAGTCGAAATGGGTAAAAAAGTGAAAACGGAAATTTTTCCCTTTTTATACTATTCCTGGAACTGCTGTCACCTCGGTCGAGATGGTCTCGACTGGACCGAGGTGGTACGGACCGAGGTGGTTCTGCGGAAAACCCTAATCGCCTCGGTTGCTCAAGAATCGTCTCGGTCGAAGTGCTCTAACAGTAACCGAGGTGCTTCCGTCTTCTCAAATTCTCGAACTTCTGTCCTTCCAGTTATGCTCCTTCCTTAGATGTTTCCTGTTTTCTCTCCAGAAAGCCAAAAAAAACAAAGCAAAGCAAAGCAAAAACAAACTCTATCTAAACTAGACTAGAAAACGGGAAAAGAAAACAATACCTTGGGTTGCCTCCCAAGAAGCGCTTGATTTAAGGTCGCTAGCTGGACCATGATGCATCTCAAATGTGATGGGAGGTGCCCTCACCCCATACTTCACCTCCATCATGGGGTGAAGTAAGTAAGTCTATAAAACGCTCCAACAAGTGTAAGTGCTCATCGGGGAATGAATCGTCTATGGGCGGATCGTCCTTCTCACGTAAAGATGCAGGTAGCCGGCTGAGGTGATCCGCAACAGAATTCTCGGATCCCTTCTTATCGCGGATCTCTAGGTCAAACTCTTAAAGCAAGAGAATCCATCGAATAAGGCGTGGCTTGGCATCTTTCTTAGCCAACAAGTAATTAATGGCCGCATGGTCGGTGTAGACAATGACTTTCGCCCCTACTAGATAGGAACGAAACTTCTCGAAAGCATATACAACCGCCAATAACTCCTTCTCGGTGGTAGCGTAGTTGCGTTGTGCTTCATCTAGCGTCTTGCTAGCATAATAAATGGCGGTGGTCCGTCCATCCTTCTTCTGTCCAAGCACCGCTCGTACGGCTACATCACTAGCATCGCACAAGATCTCAAAGGGCAAGGTCCAATCCGGAGGTTGGATAATAGGAGCGGAGATCAACGCTTCCTTAATCCTGTAAAAAGCATCAAGACACTCCTGCGAAAACTCAAAAACAACATCTTTATTCAAGAGGTTAGTTAGAGGTATAGAAATCTTAGAGAAGTCCTTGATGAATCTCCTGTAGAAACCTGCATGCCCGAGAAAACTCCTCACACCTTTAACAGAACAAGGGGGAGGGAGTTTCTCAATAGTCTCGATCTTAGCTCGATCGACCTCAATGCCTCGATTAGAAACGAGGTGTCCTAGCACAATGCCTTCACTAACCATAAAATGACACTTCTCCCAATTCAAAACGAGATTAGTGTCTTCACATCTTTTAAGCACTAGCGAAAGGTTAGATAAGCAATCATCAAAAGAAGAACCATATACAGAAAAATCATCCATAAATACCTCCATGATCTCCTCTATGTACTCGGAAAAGATGGCCATCATGCATCGCTGGAATGTGGTGGGTGCATTGCATAATCCGAATGGCATCCTCCTATAAGCAAATGTCCCCCATCGACAAGTGAAAGTGGTCTTCTCCTGATCATCCGGATGGATAGGAATCTGGAAGAATCCACTATAACCGTCTAAGTAGCAAAAGTGTGAATGCTGGGCTAACCGCTCGAGCATCTGATCAATGAAGGGAAGTGGAAAATGGTCCTTCCGTGTGGCCGTGTTCAACCTCCTATAATCGATGCAGACTCTCCATCCCGTAACGGTCCTAGTTGGAATCAACTCGTTGTTCTTATTCGTCACAACGGTCATTCCTCCTTTCTTCCGAACTACATGCACCGGGCTAACCCACTTGCTGTCTGAGATAGGATAAATAATACCTGCATCCAACAACTTAAGAATTTCTTTCTTCACAACCTCTTTCATGATCGGATTTAACCGTCTTTGAGGTTCCCGTGAAGTCTTATGATCATCCTCCATTAAAATTCTATGCATGCAGAAAGAAGGCTTAATGCCAATAAGATCATCTATAGTGTAACCCAAAGCCTTTTGATGCTTTCTCAGGACATGCATTAACTTAGATAATTCAGATTCGGAAAGGGAAGCACTAACAATAACGGGATAAGTGGAATCCGGCCCAAGAAAGACATACCTCAAGTGATTTGGGAGTTGTTTAAGTTCCACTACTGGGGGTGCTTTCTGAGGAGGATCCTTGCTTCCTTCTTCCAGTGGAGTAGATCCAGAAACTGGACTTTCAGAAGTCTCAGTTGAAATCATCTCTCCGTCGACCTCGGTCGAGGCGCAGAGGCGTTGACCGAGATGTTCTTCAGTCGCCTCGCTCATTCCAGAAAGTGCCTCGGTCGAGGTACTGCTACTGGAACCGAAACTGGAGATCTTCGTCTCCTGGATTAGCTTCTCAGTTTTAGCTCCTGGATCCTCTTCCAGTGCCTTTAAGCTCCGTATATCTGCATCACAAGAGGCATCTATACCTTCCTCCATTAAACTGAAGCTAATAACTCTTTCGAGTGGATCGTTAATAAGGATGGAGCTCACCAATTCTCTTGATTCTTCTTCATCGTAGATGTTGAAGATATCATCAGTTAGCTGCTCCCCTTTCATGGCTGCAAGTAGTGCGAACTCCACCTCATCGCCACCAACGTTGAATTTCAACTTGGCGTTCTTGCAATCCACGTTGCAACCCGAAGTTGCTAGAAATGGCCTCCCGAGAATAATAGGAACATGATAATGTGCGGGAATGTCAAGTACAACAAAATCTATAGGTAGATAGAAGTTATCTAACTTGACCGGAACGTCCTCCAAGATGCCCACGGGATGGGTAATGGAGCGATCCGCCATATAAAGTCGAATCTTGACCGGCTTGGGCTCTCCAAGACCGATCTTCACACATAGCTCCAGCGGGATGATGCTCACGCTGGCTCCTAGATCGCAAAGGGCTTCACAAGTGACATCCCCAACTTGAATGGGAATGCAAAATGAGCCGGGATCTCTCAATTTAGGTGGCATCTTCTCCTTCATGATTTGTATGAGTTCCGAAGATTTAGATGTCATCCTAACTTCACCAACATCCTCCAGCTTCCTCTTCCTTGATAGGATCTCCTTTAAGAACTTCCCATAGGCGGGCATACCTAAAATAGCATCAAGGAAAGGAATATTAATATGTAGCTTATTCATCAAGTCAAGGAACTTACCAAAGTGCTTGTCTAGATGTGCTCTAGCTCTGGACTGAGGGAATGGAAGTGGTGGTTTGTATGCAGGAGGTGGAACATAGATTTCAGTCTTCCCCTCCGCTTTCTATTGCTCCGCCTCGGTTGGCATCTCGGTCGAAGTGTTATTCGACTGCATCTGGACCGAGGTGGTCTGCGTCGGTACTGTCACCGACCGAGGTACTGGATCTGCAGTTTTGAGTCCACTCCTCGTCGTTATGGCCATGCACTCACTAGTACAAAAACCCCTCCTAGACCTCGCTTATGTTGGAGCGGTTTGGTATAACCGTGATCAAGAATATTTTCGGACCACGGTTATATGTATAACCGTGGACAATCAAATTTTTTTTAAAAAA
Organism: Fagopyrum esculentum; assembly: GCA_033239045.1. Classification (NCBI taxonomy): domain Eukaryota; kingdom Viridiplantae; phylum Streptophyta; class Magnoliopsida; order Caryophyllales; family Polygonaceae; genus Fagopyrum; species Fagopyrum esculentum. The sequence goes on along the minus strand of BSUD01000004.1, from coordinate 16,912,186 downwards.
AATAAAAATCGGACCCCGGTTATATGAACTAACCGTGATATAATATTATAATTTTGGATAATACCACGGTTATCCTAAAAACCGCGGTGTAAAAGATTATCGGATCCCGGTTATTTGAATAACCGTGGTACAATATGCAAAATAAAAAATTAAACTCACTTTCTCTCTCTAGTAAACCCTACCCGTCCCTTTGTCGATCTTCTCCTTCAATAACCTCGTCCAAGAGGATCTTCCGGTGCCTCCACACTAGTTCGGCCACCACCTTCCGACTATCTATACTATCGCGCCACCTGTTGTGTGAGTCTAGTCCGGCCGTTCCGCCACCGTCAGTGACCTCCAGCGTCGGCCTCCACCCCAGGAACACCAGTCACTCTCCTCCCTTCCTTGTGTGTTTGTTAGATCGAATATTTTGGGTAAGTTTCTTGTGCTCCGTTAAACCCTAGTTTGTAAAATTTGGGGATTTGTGGAATACTGCACCAAGCTAGTTTGGTAAATTACAATTAGTATTACAGTTGTAAAATGATGATTGTCGATTTTGGCAGCCATCCAGGCGCTTTGTGATATCGTCTTTCTTAGAGTCGAGGCTTAGTGGAAAACACAATTTGCAGTACGTCTTTGAAGCATCATCCAAGTAAGAATGTTTTCACCATTTATGCTTTTGATGAATTAATTGTTGAATTAATTTGTTCATCAGGGAAACCTACAACAAACACGAGCTTGGCATCTCGAACCAAGGTGTGTATCCATCTATCTCATTTAAATCTTCCATATTCGCTCATTCTCAAGGAAGATACCATTCTTCTTTCAGTGGGTATGACCGGTGCTTACCTACATGGTATTGCCCGGAGTCAAAGCTGAGAGTTATGCTTAGATCCTTGTTTATTGATCATCATCTGAGGTTAGGCATCTTCTATATAATTATGTCTGCTGTTTTTGAATTCGCATACCTCTGAATTTCATGATGTGAATGTGCTGCGTTGGTTGGAGTTGTTACTAGAAAATGCTTCTTCAAATGTTATTAATGTTTGCTTGATTGCTTACTGAAAGTGTTTGGTTCAAATGAGCGCTTATGAAACTACACTGAGCATGACCACTATGTAGAATTATTAGGGTGTCTCCATCCCACAAAGTTTTTTTTAAACCAAACTAAAAAGATAGAAATAAAAGTGGAAGAACCAAGAAATAGGAAAGAGATTATAAATTTATAAGGGCTAATGTTTTCAGGTCAGCCGTGTTTTCATTCCCGTACGTTCCACTATTGTTTCGGAGTCTTTCGTGCACGATGGGTCAAGTTTGTCTATTTGGAGATGATCGTGGATATGTGATCAAAGCCGACAACTCTTTTCCCTTGAGGTTGCTTGGGTGACAAAATCAGGATAATCTGACTTGGAAATTCCAATTGCTATCCGTCCGTCGAGTGAGACTGTTATGTATCCCTATTTCTTCAAATGGATCAGAGGTCATCGCGATTTGAGGCTTAATCAACGGTGCAACGTTGTTAGATGGAACATAGTAACCTTACTCCTTTTATAAGCTGATTTTTTTTATCTATTTCTACTGCACTATTTGGTTGCAGCATTCGGTTTTTCTTTTTTATATTTTAGTATTGAAATTTACGAGTGCAGTGGTTAATATACATTATAGGAGTAGGGAATTTTTGTGGCAAGAAGGACATACAACTTTTGCAACCAAATTAGAAGCAGATGATGAGGTTTGGCATGTAATATACTGTAAACACAACCTTTGATTCTTTGTTTTCCTTATGCCATCTAATAAGCAAATGATACCCCCTAGAACAAGTATTGTTGTAGTTATTAACCTGTTTGAAGATAGATCATTTTCTGGAAGGTTTACTTATACTAAGGTGAATGCATTGCACCTTAACTTAGGATATGCCGAATGAAGGTAGAAGACAGTTTTTCTACATGCTCCCAACTCTCACATTTTTCAACTCTTACGTTATAGCTTCTTTTCACCTTCTTCTCAAATATGAAGTATTATCATATATGTGTGTCTTTTAATCATTTTTCTCACCAATATATCTCTTTTCAGCTTCTCAGTACTTACAACCATTGTTGCTCAAGCTAAGACATTAAATTAGGAGAAGATGTAGAAAAAAGAGAAGTTGAACTATAGGAAGATGAATTTCTACATGACATGCTAGATCTCATGATGTACAAGTTTATGTACTGACAAAGGTAATTGTGACTCTATGTGTTCATTTCACTATTTGCTGAGTGTTAGCATGAAATATTGTGATACTTTAGGCACGTTTTCTAATCGTATTTGATTCATATTGATAGTCTTTGATTGAGCTTTGTGCATATGTGAGCTAGTATTGCCTATATTGTCGATATGGATGTCTACACGAGTTCTATGTTGATTATAGGTGATTTGGAGCTATTTCCGAACGGAACCGAGCAAAGGAGAGTTGAGTTGATGTGTCCATAGATCGAGGACACTTTTTGGAAGCAATTTGGAGTATTAGATTGAGGAATGCACGAATGAAGGCAAAAACCACGTTCTCACCCTAAATTACGGCCGTGGATCTTGAGTCAAAATTCGATGTTCATTCCAGGAGATATTACGGCCGTGGAACTAACCGTAGTAGTTTCCACGCCCCAAATTACGGTCGTGAAAGATTCCACGACCGTGATTCTAGCGAATCTTTTCGCCATGTTTCAAGGCCACGATCTTTTGAAGATTGGGCCGGGCCGACACCTTGCCCTGCATTATAAAAAGACGGAAGAAAGGAGATTCCGTCATCATCGCATACACGACCGCTTAGGCTTGCTTAGATCCCCGCTACAATCATCTTCGCTTACATTTTAGCAACGCTCAAACCCTCATCTTGGAGGTGTTTTTTGGAGATCTCATTGAAGATCAAGGTTCGTAATTGGAGAGTTGCTGTTTGTGATCTTCGCATTTGTGGAAGATCGAAGTTCTTGGAGGATTTTGCAAGAAGATTCCTTTTCTTGTTTAGGTTTGATTTAGAATCGGATTGACAACCCGTTTCTTTTCTTTCCTAAGATTGTGATTGCTTATCTCGTTTTAAATCTTTTGATAAACACTTGTTCTTGACTGTGATTCTGAGATTCATTTGAAGGTTATTGATAGTTCTTGAAAACTCCCATCTTCTATCTTTTAATTCTTGAATTAATATCAATATGACTGTTATTGGCTAAAAACCCTTAACAATTCTAAGGTGAAGGGTTGATAGTTGTGGCTTAGATGATGATAGATCGATCGCAAACAGATTAGACCCTGAGAGTTAGAGAATTGTCGCCGAAAACCCTAAATTACGGGTTGTTCTTGAGTTCCACGACCGTGGAATCTCAAGATCCAACCGTAATTTCCTTAGGTTTACGAGCCTGCTTTTACCTTAATCCAAAGTTAAAGATTCGCTTTAGCTTAGTTTAGACTTGTCCTTTCTAGGTGGTAGTGAAGCCTCAACAACCTCTACCTCGATTGTGAGCCTCAACAACCTCAATCGGATAAGTTAGTCTTGACCTTTAGATTATAGGTTTGGGTATTTGATGCTAATTCTTGTCTTCAGAACCTTTCTATATTGAGCCTCAACAACCTGTATAGGGAGTGTCTTTTAGGCGAGTTACATAGGGTTTTTGGAACCTCAACCGTACGATTACCTTACATTAGTATACCTTTGCATATCTCAACTTTGTCCTTATATCATTTAGTATATCTTGAATCGAATGCCACAGCCGGACACCTGGATCTTTAGGATTGTTGTTTTCCCAATAATTTGCAAAGCTCCATATATTTACTTGCTTGATAACCTGCAACTGAGTTCGTTCCACCCAAATCCCTGTGTTCGATACTCTGGAATACTTGCTAATCTACGCCGATCCGTACACTGCGGGTTCGCTTGTTTGATTCTAGTTTTATAAATTTAAAGCTTATTTGCACACACCTCTAGGGGCGAACACTGAGGCCCGTAGAAGTTAAGGTTTCCTTCATTCAATTCATTGAAGAAGGAAGGTTCATGTGCAAAGTGTTCTTCTGAATTGCGGGTTAGAGTCTTAAAGGTCTCCCTTGATTAGAATTGAATTTTAGATGAGAGTAGCACCTGTTATGATAATGAGTTTGTTCTAACCCCTAGTTCGATCGAAGTGATATTTGTGTTGGTGTTATGATAATGGGCTTATGTGAAATGTGATGTAAAGCTCTAAACTTGGATTTGGTAGATGTTTTCTTTGCTAATTCTGGAAATACTGTCAATTTCATGGCTTTGTGTTTGTATGCATTGACGTTGGAGCTTATTGAAATCTCTTTACCCCTTGAATTGGGTTAGTAAGACACTAGAGTGGCAAGAGGGGGACTATTACCTTGTGAAGGAACCTAGTCTTGTTAAGGGCGAAGGTTTGGAGTTACAACTTCTTCAGTACCTTTTATGTTAGTGTTGCAAGTGTTGTTGGCCTGGTTGGTTTAAACTTAAGTGCTCTATGAGTATTGTTCATTCTTCAAGCTTGAATTTGAAACTTCCTTACGACATAAAGTAATATTTAATTGTAAATTTGGTTTCTTGACAGGAAAAGATTGATAATCCTGAAGAAGCTTTGTTTGTTTACTTAATATTGATATATGACTTCACTGTAATATGTCAGGATTCGTATGCAGTGATTGTGAATTGTGATGTATATCAGAACACTCGTATTCCTCTGGTCTAGAGTTAGAGTTCCTTGATCAAGCTGAAGACTGGCTTGCTGATTGTCTTAATGATTCCAAGATCAATGACAGCCCCTCTGATATGTATGCTTTCTCCTACACTCCCTCCAGTTTCTGGATGAAAACATTGGGAAAAGATAAAAACACTTAATAAACCTGCCTTTGTGATACAGGAACTCATCTAGCATGAACAATGTTTTGATTGATGTTACAGGTACGCAAGATATGGTCATGTATTTAGTCATGCACTCATAAATTGTTACCCATCCAGTATTTAGTCATGCACTCTCGCATTAGCTACGGTAATGTTTCTCTTATTCCAGAAGTTTATCCTGATAGTTCCATATTCTATTTTATGTCTACTATTGTTTACACAACTTTATCCCTTTCTTGTTCTTCTAGGGGGATCCTAATATAGTATGAAGTTGTTGGGCATTCTCCACAGCTGGGTCCATATGGAAGGAATCAATGCTATAAGCACAGGAGAGCTTATTAGTTTATTAAAACAAGAACGGACAAAGTGGAGTGGTACCTCTTGAGGGCTCTTTGTTACGAGATAACGGTCAGCTTAGTAAGGCTTATAAGCTTTTCAAGGAAATTCTCAAGGATAGACCCCTTTTGGTTTGGAATATCTGCATTTTGTTTTTTTGATAGTAAGGTTGGTCACTATTGAATTGTCATGAAGAGAACTTTGGAGTACCTTGAAGCAGTACCACATGTGAAAATAATTGAAATTGAATTATCAGGAGATTATGCTTAATAGTGGTGTTATTTAAAATTGCAGCAATATCATGTAGCCACGGTTCTTTAAGAACCGTGGTGTTTTTTTTTAAAAAAAAATTTAGCATTGGGACCACGGTTATTTAAAATAACCGTGGTCCAAAATCTGTTTTTTTTTTAAAAATAAATACAAGTCGGACCCCGGTTATTTTAAATAACCGTGGTCCGAAAATGACCCCGGTTTTTTTATAATAACCGGGGTCCGACTTTTAGCCCGGTTTTTTAAAATAACCGGGGTCCGACTTTTAACCCGGTTATTAAAAAACCGGGGTCCGAAAATATTAACTCGGTGACATTTACCGGGGTGCGAACGTTCGGACCTCGCTCCCGTTAACCACGCTTCCTTAACCGGGTTCCCATGTACAAAATAACCGGGGTCTAGTGGGGGTATTTGTACTAGTGACTGGCCCTTAGGGTTGCTTTCCGTCTTTGCTGGAAGCTTCCCTGGATCTCTTGGCGCTTCATTCGCCCTACTTGCAAGTTGTTGTTCAAAGGCCTTTTGGGCCTTCGAAAATGAAGTCATCGAATTCTCCATAGCACTTAGCTTGATCAAGATAGCCTCCAGAACTGCGTCTTTCTTTTCTGGCTGGGACGAACTTGATCCTTGCCCCTGGCTCTTCAATGGAGTAGAAGAAGAAGAAGAAGAAGAAGAAGAAGGGGGAGAGAGGAAAGGGTTAGAGGAATCGTTAGAGTTGGAGTTTGAATGATTACCCGAATTTTGGTTATTCGCCCTCCAATTGTTGCTATTGGACCCTCTATTGTTGTTGTAGTTTTTGTTTCGGGGACCGTTGTTGTTGTTAAGGTATCCGTTGTTGTTGTTCCTTTGCCCTTGCTCTTCCTTCTTGGTTTGTGCAACCAAAAGTTCCTTCAATTGCTTCACGTCATTTGTCAAAGACGTGAGTTGATTGTTGTTGGGCTGAGTTTCTTGAAAATTAACTCTCTTAACTCCACCTTCAGCTCCTTGGTGGGTGTATTTCTCCATGTGCAAGGCTTACTTCTCGATGAAGTCCCAAGCCTCGTCAATCGCCATGTCCATAAAGGTGCCGGCGGAGAGTAGTTGGAGATTGAACTGGGTGCTTCCGTCCAGTCCTTTGAAGTATATCTCCAATAACTCTAGCTTTGGAATCCCATGATGTGGGCAATCCAAAAGAATGTCCTTGAACCGCTCCCATGACTTGGACAAGCTCTCCTTGTCCTTCATAATGAAAACATTAATCTTCCCTCTCATTTCAGCTGTCTTTGAGGGGGGAAAGAATTTTGTCAAGAACTCCGTTGTCATCTCCTCCCATGTGCTTATTTTTCCTGGAGGAAGAGATTGATACCAAGTAAGAGCTCTATCTTTTAAAGAAAAGTAAAAAGGTCTTAGCTTGTAGTTGTTGTTTTCAATTCTAGGAGGTCTCAAGGTCTCCATCAAGATCTCATAGTTTTGAAGATGTTGATGTGGTGATTCCTTCTCTAGCCCTCCGAATTGGCATTGGCGAATCATGGATAGAACTTGCGGTCGAAGTTCATAGTCATGGTTCGCTGGATTTCCTAGGTTCACTCCTGGACGCCTCAGTTGTTGATTAGGGTCCATCCTTTGACCTAGGATTTGCAGGATTCCTACAAGAAGAACATCTCGGACTGGCCCCCGAGGTGGAAGTACATCGGCCGGGGCGTCAGGTACTGGAACCTGCCTCGGTCGAGGGTCAGCTACTGGATCCTGCATCGGTCGAGGATCAACAAGAGGATCTTCCCTCGGTCGAAGTAGAATCTGGTCACGTATGACCGCCATTTCTGCTTCGATCGCTTCAGTCTTAGTGCGAGTTTCTTCCTTCTCTCGCCTTAGTTCTTCCTTGCTGAGGCGTAGCAGCTCTAACGCCTCTTTCAATTCGGCCTCAAGATCGCGGTTATCTTGTTGGGTCATCTTCGCTTCTCTTAAGAGTTGCTTGTATGTCTTTTCTGGTTCGGGATCGTAAGGAACGATTTCCTTCCCAGCGCGGGTTCTTCGCATATACCTAAGAAAGAACCTGCAAAAGTCACTCAAGTAGAGTTGTTAGTAGACACGAGGGCAAGCGCCCCAAAGAGCAAACCGTACCGGCTCGGTCTAGACCAAGTCCCCGGCAACGGCGCCAAAAACTTGTTCGCTCCAAACGGTGTGTGCAAGCTTTAAATTTATAACCCTAGACTTAAGCTTAAAACAAGGATGCGAACCCGCAGTGTACGGGTCAATCGTAGTAAAAGCAAGGAATTCCAGGGGTCGATCACAGGGACTTGGTGAAACAAAGTCAATAACGGTATGCTTGTGTAAATACTAACCACAAGAACAATCAACACAATAAAAGATGAATAAGAAGTCAATAAAGCAAACATGCAATTCTAGGGATTAAAGCATCCAGTTGTGGTTCCAACTCAAGATCTATAGATAAGCGGACAAAGCTGACATTTTTGCATAGGGAAGGTGTTACTAAAGTGGAATAGATCACCGGGTAAGTCTCACTACTCACTAATCCTAAACCGTAACTCCTATTACCGGGTAAGTCTCAAGGAATTAAGATAAAGAACTATGACCTCAAACTAACAAACCATCTAAGGGAATAGAATCAACCTTTACCGGGTAAGTCTCAGGCTAACTCACAAAGATGGGATGGAAGCACACTCAAACCCCAATAAAGGATAAACCTTTATTACCTACACTTATGATTGTTGGTAAACAAACTAAGGAATTACCGGGTAAGTCTCATCCTAAGCTTGCATTGAACCAGAAAGGTGTAATAAGAATAGGATTTAGCAAACTCTAACACTTAACTTTCTGTTTAGAATCGGATAAGTCACCTCGGTCAGAAGAATTCCACCCCGGCCGAGATGTTCATCGACTGAGCGAGATGCTTAGGGTTAAGGTTAAAGACTCGAACTTTCAGGATCCTACTGGAATCTAAGATTATTCTATCATTGTTTTTCCCACAACCTTCAGCCAATCACCCTAGAATCACACAAGGAAATTAGCCACTCATCATCATGAAAGTATTAATCAAATATATGGGAAGAAGGTGAATATTTGAACAAAGAAGAATTTAATGAAAAGACTTCAATAACTGAATCAAATATCACAACAAAGCGTTCCTTGGATATAACTCCAACAAGCAAGACAACAAGGAAGGGAATCTAAGATAATCTTACAAAACCCTTCAAAAGCTATAAAAGCTACAATCTTCAATTTTCCTTCAACCTTCAACAAGGTTCTTCGAATCTCCCAAATTGGAGTGCGGCTGTTGCGGTGTAATGCAAGATGTATGTGGATCTCAGCGGGGTATGTGACGTTCTAGATTTGTGGAAATCTAACCCTTTTTATAGGAAAATAACCCTCCAAAGATAAAATATCTTAGAAGAGATCTTTGCCCATAAATATAGGTAAAATATATGATTCTGCATATCTTCTTCCTTCCAGGAGCCAAGCCCAAAAATATAAGATCACTTTCCAATTTTAAAAGATCTCAGCCAAGAATAAAATATTCTCGCCGCGTCCTAGGTGTTCGCCTCGGTCGAGTCGGCGTCTCTGGATCACCTCGGTCGAGGTGAATCTGTGGTCAACCGAGGTGAGTCACAACAGAATGTGAAATCTCTCGAATCTGCTCCAAAGTAAATCTTTAATCCATGGCTATGCTCCTTGGATGTAGCTTCAAATGACTCATGACTCCTTTTGCTCCTTTTTGATGCAAAACGTGCCATATTACCTACGAATACAACAAAACTAGGTGTAAACCTCGATTCCCGCAAAGGTAGATGAAATGGTAGTATAATCACATGATATACATACAAACATGCAGATTATGAAAGATAAAACGTCCAAACAAACCCCAAAATATAGACTATAATTCATGCTATCATGAACTTAGGAGATCCCGCAGCCCACAACTACGAGCTCTGCCCTCAAGTTCTACAAATGATCCGGCATAATCAATTTGGAGGGATGGAAGGAGAGTCTCCTCATCAACACTTGATGAACTATGAGATTTTGATGGAGACTCTTAGACCGCCAAGTTTGGAGAGCAACAACCATAAGCTTAGGGCTTTCTCCTTCTCTCTTAAGGATAAAGCCTTAGCTTGGTATCAATCTATTCCACAAGGGAGAGTTGGTACTTGGGAGGAGATGACAACCGAGTTTTTGACTAAGTTCTTCCCACCTTCCAAGACTACCGAATTAAGAGGGAAGATCAATGCCTTCGTGATGAAGGATAGAGAGAGTCTGTTCAAGTCTTGGGAGAGATTCAAAGACCTTCTCCTAGATTGTCCACACCATGGCATACCAAAAATTGAGCTATTGGAGATCTACTTCAAGGGACTTGATGAAGATAGCCAATTCAAACTTCAATCCCTTTCCGGTGGGACTTTCATGGAGAAGCACGTGGATGATGCTTGGGAGTTTGTAGATGATGCACGTGGATGGTGCATCATCCACGTGGATGATGCACGTGGATGATGCATGGGCTATCCATAACCATCCCGGGTTTTCTTACTCTAACCCGGATGGTGCCTTGAACCCTCCCGCTTCTACAAGCACAACTCCACCACCAAAAGCTTCACAAGAACCTCCACCCGGATTCACTCAACCTCCAAAGGATAGAACCGAAATGATGTTTGAGCAATTGCTTGGAAGGTTGAGTGGTCTTGAGAGCACGGTTACTTCAATTTCTAAAGCTCAAAAGGTGTTGGAAGCACAAGTGTTCCAAAAGGCGGGTGAAGCCCATAGAGATCCGGGGAAGCTACCCGGGAGGACCGAAGACAACCCAAGAGGCCAAGTGTTGGCCATTACTACAAGGAGCGGGTTGAGTATGAAAGATCCTTTGCCCAAGGACAATGCTAAGGGGAAGCAAGTAGTGGTAGAAGAGGAAAACTTGCAAGAAGATGGAGGCAAGAGCAAGGATGTTGAGCCAACATATGTGGCACCGTCTCCATACAAGCCACCACTACCGTTCCCTCAATCACGAGCAAGAGCTCGCTTGGACAATCACTTTGGTAAATTCCTTGAACTTATGTCTAAATTGCATATTAATATTCCGTTCATGGATGCTATCTTAGGTATGCCGGCATATGGCAAGTTCTTGAAGGAAATACTCTCCAACAAAAGGAAGTTGGAGGAGTATGGGGAGATAAGAATGACAAAGAGATCCTTTGAGTTGATTCAAACGATGAAGGAGGAGATGCCTCCTAAGCTAAGGGATCCGGGATCCTTTTGTGTGCCAATCGGAGTAGGAGAAGTGAAGTATGACGCCCTATGCGATCTTGGGGCAAGTGTAAGCATCATCCCGCTTGCACTTTGCAACAAGGTTAGAAGACATTCCGGTGCAACTAGGGAAGTTCTATGTGCCCATAGACTTCGTTGTTTTGGACATCCCGGCGGACTATCCGGTTCCTATCATCTTGGGGAGACCTTTCCTAGCTACTTCAGGATGTCTAGTAGATTGCAGAATGGGACTCTCTCCTTCAACATTGGAGAAGAGAACATCAAGTTCAAGCTGTCAACAATGATGAAAGGGCCAACCCTTGATGAAGATGTGTTCAACATAGTTGAAGAAGAGGAGTCTAGAGAGGTTGTGAGCTCAATCTTGCTCAAGGACCCACTTGAGAGGGTTCTTAGCTCAAGCTTGATGGAGGAAGGAGTTGAGGAGAGTAGCAATGAAGTAATCAAGGCCTTGAATGCATTGGACGAGCTACCAAGTGTTGGATTTGAAGTGCTAGAAGAAGAGAAAAACAGCCAGAAAAATCGGCCTGCCTGGGCAAAATCGGCCGATTTTTCTCCTTGGGCTGCAGTTTCACCCAGTTCTGCAAAAACAGAAACTCAGATCGACTCACCCTCAGATAAATCGACCGATTTTTCCTCCTGGGTCGATTTTCCTGAGTCTTTTCAGCACCAACCACTTGAATGTGAGCAATCATCAAGGGACTTCAAGGAGGCTTCCATGGCTTTGCAATCATCTCAACCTACATTGTATGGATCGTCTCCAACCGAAAAAGGTCCTCCTCAACTTGATCTTAAACCTCTTCCTTCTCATTTAAAGTATGCTTTCCTTGGTTCAAATTCTACTTATCCGGTGATTGTGAATGCATGTTTGAATGATGATGAACTTGATAAATTGTTGAATGAATTGAAACTGCATAGAAAGGCAATAGGATACACCATTGATGATTTTGTTGGCATTAAGCCTTCTTTCTGCATGCATAAGATAATGATGGAAGATAACCACAAACCCTCTATTGAACATCAAAGGAGATTGAATCCTATAATGAAAGAGGTAGTCAAAAAGGAAATCATTAAGTTGCTAGATGCGGGAATTATCTACCCTATCTCGGATAGTAAGTGGGTTAGTCCCGTTCATGTAGTACCTAAGAAGGGTGGGATGACCGTAGTAACCAATAAGAACAATGAACTAATCCCGACTAGGACGGTTACGGGGTGGAGAATGTGCATTGACTATAGGAAGTTGAACATGGCCTCTAGGAAAGATCACTTCCCTCTCCCTTTCATTGACCAAATGCTAGAGAGGTTAGCTCAACATTCTCATTTTTGCTACCTAGATGGCTATAGTGGATTCTTCCAAATCCCTATCCATCCCGATGACCAAGAGAAAACCACTTTTACATGTTCATGGGGAACCTTTGCATATAGGAGAATGCCATTTGGGTTGTGTAATGCACCCGCCACCTTCCAAAGTTGTATGATGGCTATCTTTTCGGAATACATAGAAAATATCATGGAAGTGTTCATGGATGATTTCTCTATTTATGGTTCTTCCTTTGATAATTGCTTGGCTAACTTGTCCTTAATATTACAAAGATGTGAGGAGACAAATCTTGTCTTGAATTGGGAAAAATGCCACTTCATGGTAAGTGAAAGTATTGTGTTGGGACACTTGGTGTCTAACCGTGGCATTGAGGTTGATAGGGCCAAGATTGAAACGATAGAGAAGTTGCCACCACCCACCTCGGTGAAAGGGGTAAGGAGCTTTTTAGGGCATGCCGGTTTTTACCGGAGGTTTATTCAAGACTTCTCTAAAATTTCTAAGCCCCTCACTAACCTACTAATGAAGGATGTTGAATTTGTTTTCTCCAAAGATTGCCTTGAGGCCTTTTGTAGGTTGAAGAACGCTTTGATCTCCGCACCAATTATGCAACCTCCGGATTGGAGTTTACCGTTTGAGATCATGTGTGATGCAAGCGATGTAGCCGTTGGGGCTGTTTTGGGGTAAAGGAAAGATGGGCGCACTCATGCTATTTATTATGCTAGCAAGACGCTAGATGACGCCCAACTCAATTATGCTACCACCGAGAAGGAGTTGCTAGCGGTGGTGTACGCTTTTGAGAAGTTCCGCTCATATCTTGTTGGAGCGAAAGTCATAGTTTATACGGATCATGCTGCGATCCGTTATCTACTTACTAAGAAGGATGTCAAACCAAGGTTGATTCGGTGGATCCTTCTTCTTCAAGAGTTTGATTTGGAAATCCGGGACAAGAAGGGATCCGAGAACTCCGTGGCAGATCACCTTAGTAGACTCCCACCATTGGAGCTTGAAAGAGATGACATCCCGATTGATGATTCGTTCCGGGATGAACAATTGCAAATGGTGGAGGAATGCTTGTTCCAAGTGTATAGAGGAAGCGAGCCATGGTTTGCCGACATTGTGAACTACTTAGTATGTGAGGAAGTGCCTCCCGGATTAACATATGCCCAAAGGAAGAAGTTCTTCAAGGATGTGAGGCATTACTATTGGAGCGAGCCACTTTTGTTCAAGAGAGGGCCGGATGGAATGTTTAGAAGATGCATACCGGAGGATGAGGTGGAGAGTGTGATCCGCCATTGTCATTTCTTGCCATGTGGAGGGCATGCTAGCTCCCACAAGACATGTGCAAAGGTGTTGCAATCGGGCTTCTTTTGGCCAAGCTTATTCAAGGATGTGCAAAAATTTGTGGTAGCTTGTGATGCTTGCCAAAGGACGGGCAACATCTCAAGGAGGAATGAAATGCCCTTGAACAACATTCAAGAAGTGGAGATATTTGATGTATGGGGTGTGGACTTCATGGGACCATTCCCTTCTTCATGTGGCAACCTCTACATCCTATTGGCGGTTGACTATGTTTCAAGATGGGTGGAGGCAATCGCCTCACCTACAAATGAAGCCAAGGTTGTGGTGCAGTTCTTCAACCGAGTGATCTTCCCTAGGTTTGGAACACCAAGGGTGATCATAAGTGATGCAGGAAAGCATTTCACCAATAGGAACTTTGGGGCACTTTTGGCTAAGTATGGGGTGACTCATAAGGTGGCAACACCTTACCATCCTCAAACTAGTGGCCAATTGGAGATCTCCAACCGGGAGATAAAGGGAATACTTGAGAAGACGGTCTCTAGAACGAGAAAGGATTGGGCTATGAAGCTCGATGATGCCTTATGGGCATATAGAACCGCCTTCAAAACACCCATTGGCACTACTCCCTACAAGTTAGTCTATGGCAAGTCTTGCCACCTCCCGGTAGAGATGGAGCATAGAGCTTATTGGGCCATTAAGTGGCTTAATTTTGACCTCAAGGAGGCGGGAGAGAAGAGGTTGCTTGACATAAACGCTCTTGAAGAGATCCGGTTGGATGCTTATGAGAATGCCCGGATCTACAAGGATCGGACCAAAAGGTGGCATAACAAGCGCCTCATTCCAAAGGAGTTGAGTGAAGGCGACATTGTCCTTCTCTTCAACTCGAGGCTGCGGCTCTTCCCCGGAAAGCTCAAATCAAGATGGACCGGTCCCTATGTTGTGAAGAAGCTCTTTCCTCATGGAGCGGTAGAGATAGGAGGAGAACATTGTGGTAACTTCAAGGTGAATGGGCATCGATTGAAGAAGTACATCCCGGAGGCCCCGGTGGAAGTGATTGCCCCTCTTCACCTTGATTGAAACGCTCCTGAATTTGGTCAAGCTAATGACCTTAAAGAAGAGCTTAATGGGAGGCAACCCATTGGTAGATATTTTTCTTTTCTTTTTCTTGCTTTTGTTTGATCTCACTCTTGGTGTGCTTTGTTTTTCTTTTGTGTTTTTGGATGCTAGATCTTGTTGATTGTCGTGTGTGACGAGATGCTGGAGGTCATGTGAAAACATCATGTAACTGTTGAGAAGAAGGTGCAAGACCCGAGCACATGGGCAAGGAAGAAAGCACCAGGAAAATCGGACTGATCTTGCACATAAATCGGCCGATTTTCCTGGGTTATGGTCCGATTTTTCCTTTGTAAAGGAAAGTGATGATCTCCAATCAAGCATGGGTGGAGCGAACGTGGAACTTGGACGGCTTGCGGTGCCAAGCGCGGGTTCCGACACCTTAATGAACATCAAGAGCTCTCTACCATCCTTGATCGATCATCCACCATCATCATTCAATGTGACCCAAAATACCAAAGCATCACCAATTTTACATTGTGAGGACTCTCTTTCACTTCTTTATTTAGTTTACACATTAGGGACAATGTGTTTCTAAGTATGGGGTGGGGTTTTCATGATCACTTGCATGGTTAGCATCTAGGATAGTTTAACTTTGTCACATGTTTCATTATGTCTTGCATTGTACATACATATTTCGAAAAATCAAAAAAAAAATCAGAAAATTTTAAAAATTTTAGTTCTTCTAAGCTTGGTGTTACGCTAGAATGTGTGTACGCAATAAGCCTTAAATTTTACTTGTCATAATTATCCTATTTCTAAGCGCACCCGCAGTGTACGGGTCGTATGTAGAAAGATAAGTACTCCAAGGTCGAACACGAAGACTAAGGTGAAATCGAACTAAGTTGTGATTGAATTTAGCTAGGTCTAATCTAAGCAAGGAAAAGGGAAATCACAAATTGTTTTGTTGGGTTTTTAGATGATCAATGCGAAGGTCACAACTCATGCAAACAACCAAAATCAAACTCAATTCGGAAAAATCGGATAAGAAACAAATCGAACAAGATGTGATCAATAGAGGAGGAAAACGGATTCTAGGGGTTGGAAATTCCGGTTATGGCATAAATCTCAAGTCATCTACTCATTCTTTGGATTGATTATGATATGCTGGGATTTAGTGTTTCTAAAATGGGATCAATTACCGGGTAAGTCTCATGATCCAACTAGTCCAAACCTAAGGTCTCATTACCGGTTAAGTCTCTAAGAACCTAAGGTTAGGGTTTTAATACAAACCGGATTATTACTTAGAGGTCTTTCCTATCCTTACCGGGTAAGTCTCGGAAAAGGAAGTTCTAAGCAACTATCCTAGCACACTAAACCCAATGGCGGCTTATTAGGCTCACCATTACCTAAGGCTTTACTATTTTAGATTCTAAGGGCAAGGATTACCGGGTAAGTCTCTCCTAACACTTAGTCTCTACACTAGGATACCCTAGGGTAGGTTAAACTCAGCAAAAACTTAGGGTTTCAACAATTTTATGAACCTAGGGTGAGATCCTTCGAACCAGGAAAACCACGGTTCGTTCTACAGGAACCACGGCCGTGGTTCTTCAAGAACTACCCGTGATTCCTAACAGTAGCTACGTCCATAAATAAAAATCATCCAAGGTAATCCTAAGTTCATCCTATCATAGATCTAGCCATAACCATCCTTCCCTAACCCTAGAATCACATCAATCTAGCCTACAACATTCATATTGGGATTCAAAACAAACAAGCATAGATTCACAATCTCCATAGCAAGAAAAATGAGAGAAAGAAGATGAACAAATAACTCCAAACACAATCCAAATCTGAAGATTGAATTAGAATGACTTACAACCCTTCCAAAGGAAGGTTCAAGAGTTCAAAAACCTCTAGAAATAAATCCGAAATACAAGAGATAGATGGGTCTTCTTCTCTCCTCTTCAATGGCAATGGTTCCTTTCTTCTTCTTCTTGCACTTTCCTTCCTAGAAAAATCCTTCTTCTTCTTGGAATATATTTTGTGAAAAACCCCCAATGGAGAATGTATGAGCTGCTCCTCAACTACCCCAGATCCCAGCTGCCCTTAACAACATTCAAGGACCACTTTTATAACCAATTTCTTCATGAGCTGGCCATGAGAGTCGTGGCACAGCTGTCACGAGATTCTGGCAAAAACCACGGCCATTTCCACGGCCGTGATCCTCCAGGAAACCGTGATTGCTAACAGAAACTCTATTCACGCTCAATAGGCTGTGGTTTTGGTGTATGGTCTGAGTTGGCAAGGTTCCTTTAGTCATTCTTTGTGCTCTAATGAGTTGGAAACGCGTCCTCTAAATGAGCGACCCTCAAACGCCTCGTTTAAGCTCGAAACTTCCCGAAATACCTACAAAACGCACACAAGTCCGTGTAGACGTCTATCTCGACAAATTACATGTTTTGAGTGCAAAACGCATTGGACTAGTGCTAGATAATGCATGATTGAGCAAGAATTCTACCTAAATGTGCACCTAAAACTATACTATAAATCGTGTTATCAAAATACCCCATACTTAAGGGTTGCTCGTCCCCGAGCAAATTCCCAACTATAGACTACGAGATGACATGATTTATGTATGCAGAAAAATGGTAAAATCTTTTTGGTTTTGTGCTTCTACTATTGGATCACCTTCATAGTCATGATCAATGGCAATTGAATAAGCAATCATGTATCAAGTGATAAAGTCATGGAAAGACTATTGTACTTAACTCAAAAACATGCATGAGTTGGGAGGACGGAGATGTCAAGAAGATCAAGAGTCTATCCAATCTAAACTACTAAGTCTTACAAACATGCAAGTAGGTCATAAGGGCTTGTGACATAAAAGGCCAAGAAACGTTGTAATTGGGAGGGGAATTTTCTAGATATGTGATGCTAATCCGGGAATGGAACTAACTTCACTCCTTGTCCTCGATCAACTTCCCCCAAGTGTGTATTTCTTTTCTATCTTGCATTCTTTTCTTTTTCTTTGATTCATTTTTGAGACAATGGCATTGGTGTACAATAGCCGAAACCTCGGTGATTAGCCATTCTCGGGCTTTTTCTCTTTTTCGAGATGCATCCACACCGGGCACACATACCAAAGCTCGTTAGGGCTATTGGCTCATTTGACTTTGGCAAGGCACCAACACCCGATTATGTGAAGTGTACCGAGTTACTTGTCATTTAAACCAACGCCCCCAAACCTATTTTGGCTACACTTCCACAATAATTTCAGCATTCCAATCACGACATTCTTTTCATTACATCTTCACCCCGCACTTGCTTTTCACACATTCAAACACACTAGCATGCTCCTATTCCCGGATGGGTTTAAAAGGAGGTCAAATTTATATCAATTGAGGTGCTCAAGCAATCATGATCAAGATGAGAAGTAGAGAAAGATGAAATGCCTTATTCATTCCTAGATGGTATGCAAGAACTATCATGTAATTTTGATTTTCAATACTCAATCCATTCTAGGCAATCATCATGCTCTCAAGTCATTCATGGAATTTAAGAAAAGTAGTTCAAGTCCACATATGCATTTATCAATTCAACACATAAGGCCATTCATAGCCAATCTCAAGACAAGTTTTCATCATTAGGATCATATCCAAGCCTAGAAAGCACAAAAATTTTTAAATTTTCTGATTTTTATGGGATTTTCGATTTAAGTATGTATAATGCAAGAGATGTGCAAATATTAATCTATCCTAGATGCTCTTCATGCAAAGGATCATGCAAACCCCACCCCATACTTAGAAACACATTGTCCCCAATGTGGTATACAAGTAAAGAGAGTGAAAGAAGGTTCTCACAATGTAAGATGGTTTTCTTTGGTATTTGGGAATTCTCAAGAGGATTGATGTTGGATGATCCTTTCAACCATGGTAGGGAGCTCTAAGCATCCTTCAAGCTTTGAAACCCGCGCTAGGCACCGCTAGCCGTCCAAGTCCCGCGTCCGCTCCACCCATAATTGGTGAGGGTTTCATCATCATCAATTCCACGAAAGGCTTCCAATGCCACTAATGTTCTAGCACACACAAAAGAGACAAAACACACAAAGCACACAAAAACAGAAAAATCTAAGCTAAAATGAAAGAAAAAATGTTACCGATGGGTTGCCTCCCACCAAGCGCTTCTTTAAGGTCATTAGCTTGACCAAACTCGGGAGCGTTTATGCAAGGTGAAGCGGGGCAATCATGTCTACCGGTGCTCCCGGAATGTATTTCTTCAAGCGATGCCCGTTCACTTTGAAATCTCCACAATGCTCCCCTCCTATTTCAATTGCTCCATGGGGAAAGATCCTCTTCACCACATATGGCCCGGTCCATCTTGATTTGAGTTTTCCGGGGAAGAGTCTTAGCCTTGAGTTGAAGAGGAGGACAAGATCTCCTTCACTCAACTCCTTTGGGATGATCCTCTTGTCATGCCACCTTTTGGTTCTCTCCTTGTAGATCCGGGCATTCTCATAAGCTTCCAACCGGAGTTCCTCAAGTGCATTGATATCAAGCAATCTCTTTTCTCCCGCCTCCTTGAGGTCAAAGTTTAGCCACTTAATGGCCCAATAAGCTCTATGCTCCATTTCCACCGGAAGGTGGCAAGACTTGCCATAGACCAACTTGTAGGGAGTGGTGCCAATAGGTGTCTTAAAGGCGGTTCTATATGCCCATAGTGCGTCATTGAGCTTCATGGCCCAATCCTTCCTTGTCCTAGACACCGTCTTCTCGAGGATGACCTTGATTTCTCGGTTGGAGATCTCCACTTGACCACTAGTTTGAGGGTGGTAGGGTGTTGCCACCTTGTGAGTCACCCCATACTTGGCCAAAAGTGCTCCAAAGTTCCTATTTGTGAAGTGCTTCCCTCCATCACTAATGATCACCCTTGGTGTTCCAAACCTAGGAAAGATCACTCGGTTGAAAAATCGCACTACCACCTTGGCATCATTTGTAGGAGAGGCGATTGCCTCTACCCATCTTGACACATAGTCCACCGCCAATAGGATGAATAGATTGCCACATGAAGAAGGGAATGGCCCCATGAAGTCTACACCCCACACATCAAAAATCTCAACTTCTTGGATGTTGTTCAAGGGCATTTCATTCCTCCTTGAGATGTTCCCCGTTCTCTGGCAAGCATCACATGCCGCTACAAAACCTTGCACATCTCTAAACAAGTTAGGCCAATAGAAACCGGATTGCAATACCTTGGCACACGTTTTGTGTGAGCTAGCATGGCCTCCACATGGTAGGGAATGACAATGCCGGATCACACTCTCCATTTCATCTTCCGGTATGCATCTTCTAAGCACCCCATCCGGGCCTCTTTTGAATAGAAGTGGCTCGCTCCAATAGTAATGCCTTACATCGTTGAAGAACTTCTTCCTTTGCGAATATGTTAGTCCGGGAGGCACTTCCTCACACACCAAGTAATTCACAATGTCGGCATACCACGGTTCATTTCCTCTAGCCACTTGGAATAAGCATTCTTCCACCAATTGCAATTGCTCATCCCGGAATGAATCATCTATCGGGATGTTGTCTTTCCCAAGCTCCAATGGTGGGAGTCTACTAAGGTGGTCCGCCACCGAGTTCTCGGATCCCTTCTTATCTCTTATCTCTAAATCGAACTCTTGAAGAAGAAGGATCCACCGAATCAACCTTGGTTTGGCATCCTTCTTTGTAAGGAGATAACGGATCGCCGCATGATCCGTATAAACTATGACCTTTGCTCCAACAAGGTATGAACGGAACTTCTCAAATGCATACACTACCGCTAACAACTCCTTCTCGGTAGTAGCATAATTGAGTTGGGCATCATCTAGCGTCTTGCTAGCATAGTAAATAGCATGAGTGCGCCCTTCTTTCCTTTGCCCCAAAACAGCCCCAACGGCCACATCGCTTGCATCGCACATGATCTCAAACGGTAGACTCCAATCCGGGGGTTGCATGATAGGTGCGGAGATCAAGGCGTTCTTCAACCTACAAAATGCTTCAAGACAATCCTTGGAAAAGACAAAATCAACATCCTTCATTAGTAGGTTAGTTAGAGGCTTAGAGATTTTAGAGAAATCTTGGATGAATCTCCGGTAAAAACCGGCATGCCCTAAGAAACTCCTTACCCCCTTCACCGAGGTAGGTGGTGGCAACTTCTCTATTGTTTCAATCTTAGCCCTATCAACCTCAATGCCACGGTTAGACACCAAGTGTCCTAACACAATACCTTCACTTACCATGAAGTGGCATTTTTCCCAATTTAAGACAAGATTTGTCTCTTCACATCTTTGCAATACTAATGACAAGTTAGCCAAGCAATCATCAAAAGAAGAACCATAAACAGAGAAATCATCCATGAACACCTCCATGATATTTTCTATGTATTCCGAAAAGATAGCCATCATACACCTTTGGAAGGTGGCGGGTGCATTACACAACCCAAATGGCATTCTCCTATATGCAAATGTACCCCATGGACATGTAAAAGTTGTTTTCTCTTGATCATCGGGGTGGATAGGGATTTGGAAGAATCCACTATACCCATCTAGATAGCAAAAGTGAGAGTGTTGAGCTAATCTTTCTAGCATTTGGTCAATGAAGGGGAGGGGAAAGTGATCCTTCCTAGAGGCCATGTTCAATTTCCTATAATCTATACACATTCTCCATCCCGTGACCGTCCTAGTCGGTATTAGTTCATTGTTCTCATTAGTTACTACCGTCATTCCACCCTTCTTAGGTACTACATGAACGGGGCTAACCCACTTACTATCCGAGATAGGGTAGATAATTCCCGCATCTAGCAACTTAATGATTTCCTTTTTGACCACCTCTTTCATTATAGGGTTCAATCTCCTTTGATGTTCTATAGAGGGTTTGTGGTTATCTTCCATCATTATCTTATGCATGCACAAAGATGGCTTAATGCCAACCAAATCATCAATGGTATAACCAATAGCTTTCCTATGCAATCTCAATTCATGTAGCAATTTAGCAAGTTCATCATCACTCAAGCATGCATTAACAATCACCGGATATGTAGAATTATCACCAAGGAATGCATACTTTAAATGAGAGGGAAGGGGTTTGAGTTCAAGTGAGGGAGGACCTTTTTCGGTTGAAGAAGATCCAAACAAGATTGGATGAGATGAATCCAAAGCAAATGAAGACTCCCCTTGCATCCTAGAAGCTTGATCATCATTGAGGGCTGATTCAGGGGAAACCACGGTTGGAATCACGGTTGGCTCAACTTCCACGGCCGTGGTTCCTTCCAGACTTGTTTTCCGGAGTTGTCCAGAGAGTTTGACGGCCGTGGTTCTTGAATCTCGACCGTGGAACTTGCAGCTGTTCACAATTTCTTCGTGGCTTTCAAATCCAACTCTTGGCTCCTCTTCCAATGCCTCCAAGGCTTTGATCTCTTCATTGCAATTCTCCTCAATGTCTTCCTCCATCATACTCAAGGTGAGAACCTTTTCTAAGGGATCCTTGATCAAAATCGAGCTCACCATTTCTCTAGATTCCTCTTGCTCGACTATGTTGAAGATATCCTCATCAAGGGTTGGCCCTTTCATCATTGTGGACAGCTTGAACTTGACGTTCTCTTCTCCAATGTTGAAGGAGAGAGTCCCGTTCTTGCAATCCACTAGACATCCGGATGTGGCTAGGAAAGGCCTTCCTAGGATGATGGGAACCGGGTAATCCGCCGGAATGTCCAATACTACAAAGTCGATAGGCACATAGAATCCTCCCAATTGTACCGGAATGTCTTCAAGAATCCCAACCGGGTGGGTGATGGATCGGTCCGCCATATAGAGGGTCATCTTGACCGGCTTTGGCTCTCCTAGCCCGACCTTGTTACTAAGTGCTAGCGGTATGATGCTTACACTCGCCCCAAGATCACAAAGGGCCTCGTACTTCACATCTCCTACTCCAATTGGAACACAAAAAGAGCCCGGATCCCTTAGCTTGGGAGGCATTTCCTCCTTCATTGTTTGGATCAACTCCGAGGATCTCTTGGTCATCCTAATCTCCCCATACTCCTCCAACTTCCTTTTGTTGGAGAGTATTTCCTTCAAGAACTTTCCGTATGCCGGCATTCCTAAGATGGCATCCATGAACGGAATGTTAATATGTAACTTGGACATTAGTTCAAGGAACTTACCAAAGTGATTGTCCAAACGAGCTCTTGCTCTTGATTGTGGGAATGGTAGTGGCGGTTTGTATGGAGGTGGTGCTACATAAGTCGGTTCTACATCCTTGCTCTTCCCCCCATCATCTTGCTTTCTTCCCTCTTCTACCACTACTTGCTTCCCTTTAGCTTGGTCCTTGGGCAAAGGATCCTTCATGCTCAACCCACTCCTTGTTGTGATAGCCAAAACTTGGCCTCTTGGGTTGTCTTCGGTTCTTCCGGGAAGCTTTCCCGGATCTCTATGTGCCTCACCCGCTTTTTGAAAGACTTGTGCTTCCAAGACCTTTTGAGCCTTAGAAATTGAAGTGACGGTGCTCTCAAGTCCACTCAATCTTCCTAGCAATTGTTCAAACATGACTTCGGTTCTATCCTTTGAAGGTTGAGGAAAACCGGGTGGAGATTCTTGTGAAGCTCTTTGTGGTTGAGTGGTGCTTGTGGAGGCGGGAGGGTTCAAGGCTCCATCCGGATTTGAGTAAGAAAATCCGGGATGGTTATGGTTTGGCCGGTAATTGTTGAATTTCCGGTTGTTGAAATTCCTTGGGCCTTGGTAGTTGTTGAAGTTTCCCTTTCCCATGTAGTTGACATCCACCTCCTTGGAAGACAAGTTTGCTTGTGGAGGTGCTTGAGGAGTTGTTTAGCTCTTCAAGGTTGTAGTGCACAACTCTCTTAAGGATTTCAACTCGTTGTTGATGGCGTCAAGCTTGAAATTGCTCATGGTGACTTCACTCACTTCATATGCTCCCGCCTTTCTTCCTTCACTCTTCCTATGAGAGTACTTCTCAATCACTAGGGCTTGCTTCTCCACAAACTCCCAAGCATCATCCACATGTTTTTCCATAAATGTCCCACCGGAAAGTGATTGAAGTTTGAATTGGCTATCTTCATCAAGCCCTTTGAAGTAGATCTCCAATAGCTCAATCTTTGGTATGCCATGGTGCGGACAATCTAGGAGAAGGTCTTTGAATCTCTCCCAAGACTTGAACAAACTCTCTCTATCCCTCATCACAAAGGCATTGATCTTCCCTCTTAGCTCGGTGGTCTTGGAAGGTGGGAAGAACTTGGTCAAGAACTCGGTTGTCATCTCCTCCCAAGTGCCAACTCTCCCTTGTGGAATAGATTGATACCAAGCCAAGGCTTTGTCCTTTAGAGAGAAAGAGAAGGCTCTTAGCTTATGGTTGTTGCTCTCTAATCTTGGTGGTCTAAGAGTCTCCATCAAGATCTCATAATTCATCAAGTGTTGATGAGGGGACTCTCCTTCCATCCCTCCAAATTGATTGTGCCGGATCATTTGTAGGACTTGAGGGCGGAGCTCATAGTTATGGGTTGCGGGATCTCCTAGATTCACACCCGGTCGGTGTGCTCTTTGTGCCGGATCCATGCGTCTCCCTAGGGTTTGTGGCTCCTCAATGGCAATAGGTACAACCCTAATGTTGGCCGCCGGCTGCGGATGTGGTGGAGGTGGTGGAGGTTGTCGGCGATTAAGCTCCCCTTGGACAAGAGCTTGCCTAATCTCTTCAATCTCCCTTCTAGTTTCCTCTTGCCTCTCATTTGCACGTCTCCTTTCTTCCTCCAAGAGTTCATCTCTTAGCCTTATTTGCTCTAAGGCTTCGTCCAATTCAGCTTGAAGATTTCTACCGGCCATCTCTCTTTCTTTTCGGATGTTCTTGGATCTAGATCGAAGGGTTTTCTCCGGTTCGGGATCGAATGGAGCTAAATCCTTGCCACGAGATCTTCGCATACACCTAAAGAGAAGTAGATGTCCTGAAAAGCAAAGACAAAAACCAAAAAGAGATCAAAAGAAACAAGAAAGATCTACACTAGAATCAATCACAAAATAGACTCAATCTAGACCTAGTCCCCGGCAACGGCGCCAAAAACTTGTTACGCTAGAATGTGTGTACACAATAAGCCTTAAATTTTACTTGTCATAATTATCCTATTTCTAAGCGCACCCGCAGTGTACGGGTCGTATGTAGAAAGATAAGTACTCCAAGGTCGAACACGAAGACTAAGGTGAAATCGAACTAAGTTGTGATTGAATTTAGCTAGGTCTAATCTAAGCAAGGAAAAGGGAAATCACAAATTGTTTTGTTGGGTTTTTAGATGATCAATGCGAAGGTCACAACTCATGCAAACAACCAAAATCAAACTCAATTCGGAAAAATCGGATAAGAAACAAATCGAACAAGATGTGATCAATAGAGGAGGAAAACGGATTCTAGGGGTTGGAAATTCCGGTTATGGCATAAATCTCAAGTCATCTACTCATTCTTTGGATTGATTATGATATGCTGGGATTTAGTGTTTCTAAAATGGGATCAATTACCGGGTAAGTCTCATGATCCAACTAGTCCAAACCTAAGGTCTCATTACCGGTTAAGTCTCTAAGAACCTAAGGTTAGGGTTTTAATACAAACCGGATTATTACTTAGAGGTCTTTCCTATCCTTACCGGGTAAGTCTCGGAAAAGGAAGTTCTAAGCAACTATCCTAGCACACTAAACCCAATGGCGGCTTATTAGGCTCACCATTACCTAAGGCTTTACTATTTTAGATTCTAAGGGCAAGGATTACCGGGTAAGTCTCTCCTAACACTTAGTCTCTACACTAGGATACCCTAGGGTAGGTTAAACTCAGCAAAAACTTAGGGTTTCAACAATTTTATGAACCTAGGGTGAGATCCTTCGAACCAGGAAAACCACGGTTCGTTCTACAGGAACCACGGCCGTGGTTCTTCAAGAACTACCCGTGATTCCTAACAGTAGCTACGTCCATAAATAAAAATCATCCAAGGTAATCCTAAGTTCATCCTATCATAGATCTAGCCATAACCATCCTTCCCTAACCCTAGAATCACATCAATCTAGCCTACAACATTCATATTGGGATTCAAAACAAACAAGCATAGATTCACAATCTCCATAGCAAGAAAAATGAGAGAAAGAAGATGAACAAATAACTCCAAACACAATCCAAATCTGAAGATTGAATTAGAATGACTTACAACCCTTCCAAAGGAAGGTTCAAGAGTTCAAAAACCTCTAGAAATAAATCCGAAATACAAGAGATAGATGGGTCTTCTTCTCTCCTCTTCAATGGCAATGGTTCCTTTCTTCTTCTTCTTGCACTTTCCTTCCTAGAAAAATCCTTCTTCTTCTTGGAATATATTTTGTGAAAAACCCCCAATGGAGAATGTATGAGCTGCTCCTCAACTACCCCAGATCCCAGCTGCCCTTAACAACATTCAAGGACCACTTTTATAACCAATTTCTTCATGAGCTGGCCATGAGAGTCGTGGCACAGCTGTCACGAGATTCTGGCAAAAACCACGGCCATTTCCACGGCCGTGATCCTCCAGGAAACCGTGATTGCTAACAGAAACTCTATTCACGCTCAATAGGCTGTGGTTTTGGTGTATGGTCTGAGTTGGCAAGGTTCCTTTAGTCATTCTTTGTGCTCTAATGAGTTGGAAACGCGTCCTCTAAATGAGCGACCCTCAAACGCCTCGTTTAAGCTCGAAACTTCCCGAAATACCTACAAAACGCACACAAGTCCGTGTAGACGTCTATCTCGACAAATTACATGTTTTGAGTGCAAAACGCATTGGACTAGTGCTAGATAATGCATGATTGAGCGAGAATTCTACCTAAATGTGCACCTAAAACTATACTATAAATCGTGTTATCACTTGGGAATGACCCTTATGATGAATCTTGTCTTTTGGATTGGCTATTGATGGCCTCATGTGTTAAAATGATGAATGCATATATGGACTTGAAGTACTTCTCTTGAATTCTATGAATGATTTGTGATCATGATGTTTGTCTAGAATGGATTGAGTATTGAAGATCGAAATTACATGATAGTTCTTGCATACCATCTAGGAATGAATGAGGCAATTCATCTTTCTCTACTTCTCATCTTGATCATGATTGATTGAGCACCTCAATTGAGATAAATTTGACCTCTTTTGACCCACCCGGGAATAGGAGCATGTTAGTGTGTTGATGTGTGTGAAAAGCAAGTGTGGGGTGAAGATGTTGATGAAAGAATGTCATGAATAAAATGCTGAATTTGTTGTGAAAGTGTAGTCAAAAAGATAGGTTTGGGGACGTTGGTTTAAATGACAAGTAACTCGGTACACTTCACATAATCGGGTGTTGGTGTCTTGCCAAAGTCAAATAAACCAATAGTCCTAACGAGCTTTGGTATGTGTGCCCGGTGTGGATGCACCTCGAAAAATAGAAAAAGTCCGAGGATGGCTAATCACCAAGGTTTAGGCTTTTGTACACCAATGCCATTGTCTCAAAAATTAAGTCAAAGAAAAAGAAAATAAAGAAAAGATAGAGAAAATATACACTTGAGGGAAGTTGATCGAGGACAAGGTTGTGGAGTTAGTTCCATTCCCGGATTAGCATCACATAGCCTAGAAAAATCCCCACCTAATCACAACGTTTCTTGGCCTTCTATTTTACAAGTCCTTTTGACCTATTTGCATGTTTGTAAGACTTAGTAATCTAGATTGGATATGCTCTTGATCATCTTGACTTCGTCATCTTTACATTTCATGCATGCTTTTGAGTTAAGTACAATTGTCTTTCCATGCCTTCATTTATTTGATACATAATTGCTTGTCCGTTTCCATAAAACATGACTATGAAGGTGATCCAATAGTAGAAGCACAAACCCAAAAAGATTTTGCCATTTTTCTGCATACATAAATCACGTTATCTTGTAATCTATAGTTGAGAATTTGCTCGGGGACGAGCAAACCTTAAGTATGGGGTATTTTTGATAACACGATTTATGACTTAGGTTTAGGTAATCAATTAGATAGATTTCTCACTCATTCATGCATGGTTAAGCACTAATTCACGACGTTTGCACTCAATTCACATGTTTTGTCGAGATAGACATCTACACGACCTTTTATCGGTTTTGTAGGTAATTTGGGGATCTTTTGGACATTAACCGATGCATTCGAGGGCCAAGCCTCATGGTGGTACACATCCAAAGCTTTGAAGGAGCATAATTGGAGCAACAAAGGACACAAAGACCACTATTGGTGCAAGCAAGGGAGCAACTCATGGCTAAACGATCATAGTATGCTTCTGTTGAAGAAAATCGGACCAAGTGCCAGGAAAATCGGCCGATTTAATCCACTGGGTCGATTTTTGGGCCTTTGACAGCTTAAGCCACGTGTCCCACGATCTCTTGTACGGCCTTGCTCTTGGTGGAGAATATAAGTGGTCCTGCAGGTTGTTGCTGAGCATCTCTCCTCTCCCACACTCTCATTCACAGCTCATCAATTGGGGGAAAAGATTGGAGGAGAAGAAAAACTCTCAAGGATTGAAGGAAGAAGAAGAACACCATTCTAAGGGTGATAGTGAGATTTTGAGTGATTTGGAGTTACTTTTGTAGTCTTGGATTGAAGAACTATTGCAAGGATTGTTAGGAACGTTTTGAATCTTCATTTAAGAGTTTGTAAGTCTTGCTACAACTTGGATTTAGCTGAGATTTATTGATTTTACTTGCTTATCTTTCATTATTCATCAATGAGAACCATGTATGCTTGTATGATGATTTTGGATCTTGATATGCATATTATTGGCTAGTTTATTGTGATTCTGGAGTGATGGATTGATGGTTATGGCTAGGGTGATGATAGGATGGGATTATATGTTAGTTTAGGATGATTTATATGCACGAAACTCACAACAGAAGGAAAAATCGGCCTGTTCATCAGGTAAATCGGCCGATTTTCCCATGATCCATCCGATTTTCTTCTCTGTTGGTCTTTGATTGATGAATCTGTATGTTAGGGTGTTTGGTTGTTTAAATCCTAGTGTTTATTAAGCCTAATTTAGCTTAGGATCACCTAATGCTATCAATCTAAGTGAGGAAAGAGATCTACCCGATGATTTCCGACCTTAGATACTTAAGATGATGAATTCTAGGTAGTAGTGAGCCTCATAAGCCGCTATTGGATCGAGTGTGCTAGGATTATTGCTTGAGATTTCCCTATTCCGAGACTTACCCGGTAAGGAGAGGGTTACCCCTTAAGTAGTATCCGGTTTGTGTAGAATTTCCTACTTTAACCCCTTGAGACCTACCCGGTGATAGGAGTTCGATGCGGGACTAGTGAAGTGAAAGACCTACCCGGTGATTACTTCCATTAGTGAAACACTCTTCCCCAACACCGCAACTTGTCCTTAGAATCCTTAGAACCTTGAGTCCAATGCCATAACCGGAAATCTTGACCTCTAGAATCCTTTTTTCTCTCTTGATCATATACTTTGTGTGTTTTGAGTTACTTGTTTGTTTGCTAGTTGAGTTGTTAGTTTGTTTTATTGCCTTGCTTGATTTGTGATCTTTGCTTGATCACCACAAAACCAACCAAAAATATTGAGATTTTGATTTCTTTGTTCCTTGACCTTTTCTTTGATTAGATCAACACTATCTATGACCATTGTTTGACTCGATTTCACCTTAGTCTTTGTGTTCGACCTCGGAATACTATCCCTACTACAAACGTCCCGTACACTGCGGGTTCGCTAGGAGTTAGGATAAATATAACGAGTATAAATTTAAAGCTTATTGCGTATACACATCACACGATCTTAGCGTAACAGCTATCACACACTTGGGCCAATTAAGGTTATAAAGGGTGAATCATATCCCAGTTATCATTTATAACAAGAATAAACAACACAAACAATCCAATGCAATCTAACTAATATGCGGAATGAAGCTAAGTAAGTCCAAGGGACTTACCTCACTTGAAGGTAACTCAAATATCAACAAACAACTCAGAGACGGCTCAGTTTCCCTCAGGAAAGCAGCAAGGGAAGCCTATTAACACAAGCATGATAACATGAATTATAGTCTATATTTTGGGGTTTGTTTGGACGTTTTATCTTCAATAATCTGCATGTTTGTATGTATAATATGTGATTATATTACCATTTCATCTACCTTTGCGAGAATCGAGGTCTACACCTAGTTTTGTTGTAATCGTAGGTAAAATGGCACGTTTTGCATCAAAAAGGAGCAAAAGGAGCTATGGAGTCATTGGAGCTACATTCAGGAACATAAGGAACCATCCAGGAAGCATAGCCAAGGATTAGAGATTCACTTTGGACCAGATTTGAGAGATTTCACATTCAGTTGTGATTTACCTCGGTTGACCATAGATTCACCTCGACCGAGGTGATCCAGAGAAGTCGACTCGACCGAGGCGAACACCTGGGACGCGGCGAGAATATTTTATTCTTGGCTGAGATCTTTTATCTTTGGAAAGAGATCTTATATTTTTGGGCTTGGCTCTTGGAAGGAAGAAGATATGCTAGATCATATATTTTACCTATTTTTATGGGAAGAGATCTTTCTAAGATATCTTATCTTTGGAGAGTAATTTTCCTATAAAAAGGGTTGGATTTTCCACAAATCCGATCGTGCTTAGACATCCGCATACAGTTGGAGATCCTGCATACATCCCGCTTACACCTAATACACCGCAGCAGTCATACTCCAGTTGGGAGATTTGAAGAACCCTGTTTAGGTTGAAGGAAGATTGAAGTCTATAGCTTTTATAGCTTTTGAAGTGTTTTTGTAAGATTATCTTAGATTCCCTTCCTTGTTGTCTTGTCTTGTTGGATTTCTATCCAAGGAACGCTTTTCGTGTGATATTTGATTCAGTTATTGAAGTCTTTTCATTAAATTCTTCTTGTTCAAATATTCACCTTCTTCCCATATACTTGATTAATATTTTCATGATGATGAGTGGCTAATTTCCTTGTGTGATTCTAGGGTGATTGGCTGAAGGTTGTGGGAAAAACAATGATAGAATAATCTTAGATTCCAGTAGGACCCTGAAAGTTCGAGTCTTTAACCATAACCCTAAGCATCTCGCTCAGTCGATGAACATCTCGGCCGGGGTGGAATTTGGCTGACCGAGGTGACTTGTCTGATCCGAAACTGAAAGTTAAGTGTTAGAGTTTGCCAAATCCTATTCTTATTACACCTTTCCTGATTCAATGCAAGCTTAGGATGAGACTTACCCGGTAATTCCTTAGTTTGTGTACCTAAGATCATAAGTGTAGGTAATAAAGGTTTATCCTTTATTGGGGTTTGAGTGTGCTTTCATCCCATCTTTGTGAGTTAGCCTGAGACTTACCCGGTAAATGTTGATTCTATTCCCTTAGATGGTGTGTTAGTTTGAGATTATAGTTCTTTATCTTAATTCCTTGAGACTAACCCGGTAATAAGAGTTACGGTTTAGGATTAGTGAGTAGTGAGACTTACCCGGTGATCTATTCCACTTTAGCAACACCTTCCCTACGCAAAAACCTCAGCTTTGTCCGCTTATCTTTAGATCTTGAGTTGGAACCACAACTAGATGCTTTAATCCCTAGAATTGCATGTTTCCTTTATTGACTTTTATCATCTTTGATTGTTTTAATTGCTTTGTGGTTAGTAATTACTAAAGCATACCGTAATTGGACTTTGTTTCACTAAGTCCCTGTGATCGACCCCTGGAATTCCTTGCTTTTTACTACGATTGACCCGTACACTGCGGGTTCGCATCCTTGTTTTAAGCTTACGTCTAGGGTTATAAATTTAAAGCTTGCACACACCGTTTGGAGCAAACAAGTTTTTGGCGCCGTTGCCGGGGACTTAGTCTAGACCGAGCCGGTTACGGTTTGCTCTTGGGGCAGTTGCCCCCGCGTCTACTAACCACTCTACTTGAGTGACTTTTGCAGGTTCTTTCTTAGGTTTATGCGAAGAACCCGCACTGGGAAGGAAATGGTTCCTTACGATCCCGAACCAGAAAAGACATACAAGCGCGCTTAAGAGAAGCGAAGATGGCCAACCAAGACAATCGCGATCTTGAGGCCGAGTTAAAAGAGGCGTTGGAGTTGCTACTCCTCAATAGAGAAGAGCTAAGGCAAGAGAAAGAAGAAACTCGCGCCAGGACTGAGGCGATCGAAGCAGATATGGCAGCCTTACGAGACCAATATCTACTTCGACTGAGGGAAGATCCAGTCCCAGATCCTCGACCGACGCAGGATCCAGTTGCTGACCCTTGACCGAGGCAGGTTCCAGTACCTGACGCCCCGACCGAGATACTTCCACCTCGGATCCCAGTGCGAGGTGTTCTTCTTGCAAGAATCCCACAAACCCTAGGTCAAAGGATGGACCCCAATCAACAACTGAGGCGTGCAGGAGTCAACCTAGGAGATCTAGCGGACCATGACTACGAAGTTCGACCGCAAGTTCTATCCATGATTCGCCAATGCCAATTCGGAGGGCTAGAGAAGGAATCACCGCATCAACATCTTTAAAACTATGAGATCTTGATGGAGACCTTGAGACCCTCAAGGATTGAAAATAACAATTACAAGCTAAGACCTTTCTACTTTTCTTTAATATATAGAGCTCTTACTTGGTATCAATCTCTTCCTCCAAGAAAAATTAGCACATGGGAGGAGATGACGACGGAATTCTTGACCAAATTCTTTCCCCCCTCAAAGACCGCTGAAATGAGAGGGAAGATCAACGCTTTCATTATGAAGGACAAGGAGAGCTTGTCCAAGTAATGGGAGCGGTTCAAGGACATTCTTTAGGATTGCCCACATCATGGGATTCCAAAGATAGAGTTATTGGAGATTTACTTCAAGGGACTGGACGGAAGCACCCAGTTCAACCTCCAACTACTCTCCGCCGGTACCTTTATGGACATGGCGATTGACGAAGCTTGGGACTTCATCGAGAAGCAAGCTTTGCATATGGAAAAGTACACCCATCAAGGAGCTGAAGGTGGAGTTAAACGAGTTAACTTCCAAGAAACTCAGCCCAACAACAATCAACTCACGTCTTTGAAGAATGACGTGAAGCAATTGAAGGAACTCTTGGTTGCTCAAACCAAGAAGGAAGAGCAAGGACAAAGGAACAACAACAATGGATACCGTAACAACAACAATGGGTCCCGGAACAACAATTACAACAACAACAATAGAGGATCCAATAGCAACAATTGGAGGGCGAACAACCAAAATTCTGGTAACAATCATTCAAACTCCAACTCTAACGATTCCTCTAATCCTTTCCTCTCTTCCCCTTCTTCTTCTTCTACTCCATTAAAGA
Source organism: Fagopyrum esculentum (assembly GCA_033239045.1). Classification (NCBI taxonomy): domain Eukaryota; kingdom Viridiplantae; phylum Streptophyta; class Magnoliopsida; order Caryophyllales; family Polygonaceae; genus Fagopyrum; species Fagopyrum esculentum. Next base: position 16,879,455 of record BSUD01000004.1, on the reverse strand, counting down.
GCCAGGGGCAAGGATCAAGTTCGTCTCAGCCGGAAAAGAAAGACGCAGTGTTGGAGGCTATCTTGATCAAGCTTAGTGCTATGGAGACTTCTATGACTTCATTTTCGAAGGCCCAAAAAGCCTTTGAACAACAACTTGCAAGTAGGGCGAATGAAGCGCCAAGAGATCCAGGGAAGCTTCCAGCAAGAACGGAGAGCAACCCTAAGGGCCAGATCATGGCCATAACTACGAGGAGTGGACTGAAAACTGCAGATCCAGTGCCTCGGTCGGTGCCAGTACCGACGAAGACCACCTCGGTCCAGGTGCAGTTGAAGAACACTTCGACCGAGATGCCAACCGGGGTGGAGCCACAGAAAGCGGTGGGGAAAACTGAAGTTTATGTTCCACCTCCTGCATACAAACCACCACTTCCATTACCCCAATCAAGGGCCAGAGCACATCTAGACAAGCACTTTGGTAAGTTCCTTGACTTGATGAATAAACTGCATATTAACATTCCTTTCCTTGATGCTATTATAGGAATGCCCGCCTATGGGAAGTTCTTGAAGGAGATCCTATCAAGGAAGAGGAAACTGGAAGATTTTGGTGAAGTTAGGATGACATCTAAATCTTCGGAGCTTATTCAAATCATGAAGGAGAAGATGCCACCTAAATTGAGAGATCCCGGCTCATTTTGCATTCCCATTCAAGTTGGGGATGTCACTTGTGAAGCCCTTTGTGACCTAGGAGCCAGCGTGAGCATCATTCCGCTGGAGTTATGTATGAAGATCGGACTTGGAGAGCCCAAGCCGGTCAAGATTCGACTATACATGGCGGATCGCTCCATCACCCATCCCGTGGGCATCTTGGAGGACGTTCCGGTCAAGTTAGGTAACTTCTATTTACCTATAGATTTTGTTGTACTTGACATTCCCGCAGATTATCCTGTTCCTATTATTCTCGGGAGGCCATTTCTAGCAACTTCGGGTTACAACGTGGATTGCAAGAACGCCAAGTTGAAATTCAAGATTGGTGGCGATGAGGTGGAGTTCGCATTACTTGCAGCCATGAAAGGGGAGCAGCTAAGCGATGATATCTTCAACATCTACGATGAAGAAGAATCAAGAGAATTGGTGAGCTCTATCCTTATTAACGATCCACTCGAAAGAGTTATTAGTTTCAGTTTAATGGAGGAAGGTATAGATGCTTCTTGTGATGCAGATATACGGACCTTAAAAGCACTGGAAGAAGATCCAGGAGCTAAAACTGAGAAGCTAATCCAGGAGACGAAGATCTCCAGTTTCGGTCCCAGTTGCAGTACCTCGACCGAGGCACTTTCTGGACTGAGCGAGGCGACTGAAGAACATCTCGGTCAACGCCTCTGTGCCTCGACCGAGGTCGAAGGCGAGACGACTTCAACTGAGACTTCAAAAGTCCAGTTTCTGGATCTACTCCATTGGGAGAAGGAAGCAAGGATCCCCCTTAGAAAGCACCCCCAGTTGTGGAGCTTAAACAACTCCCAAATCACTTGAGGTATGTCTTTCTTGGACCGGATTCCACTTATCCCGTTATTGTTAGTGCTTCCCTCTCCGAAACTGAATTGTCTAAACTAATGCATGTCCTGAGAAAGCATCAAAAGGCTTTGGGTTACACTATAGATGATCTTATTGGCATTAAGCCTTCTTTCTGCATGCATAGAATTCTAATGGAGGATGATTATAAGACTTCACGGGAACCTCAAAAACGGTTAAATCCGATCATGAAAGAGGTTGTGAAGAAGGAAATTCTTAAGTTATTGGATGCAGGTATCATATATCCTATCTCGGACAGCAAATGGGTTAGCCCGGTGCATGTAGTTCCGAAGAAAGGAGGGATGACCGTTGTGACGAATAAGAACTACGAGTTGATCCCAACCAGGACCGTTACGGGCTGGAGGGTTTGCATTGATTATAGGAAGCTGAACACGGCCACACGGAAGGACCATTTTCCACTTCCCTTCATTAATCAAATGCTCGAGCGGTTGGCCCAACATTCACACTTTTGCTACTTAGACGGCTATAGTGGATTCTTCTAGATTCCTATCCATCCGGATAATCAGGAGAAGACCACTTTCACTTGTCCATGGGGGACATTTGCTTATAGGAGGATGCCATTTGGATTGTGCAATACACCCGCTACCTTCCAGCGATGCATGATGGCTATCTTTTCCGAGTACATAGAGGAGATCATGGAGGTATTTATGGATGATTTTTCGGTATATGGTTCCTCTTTTGATTATTGCCTATCTAACCTTTCTCTAGTGCTTAAAAGATGTGAAGACACTAATCTTGTTTTGAATTGGGAGAAGTGTCATTTTATGGTTAATGAAGGCATTGTGCTAGGACACCTCGTATCTAATCGAGGCATTGAGGTCGATCGCGCTAAGATCGAGACTATTGAGAAACTCCCTCCCCCTTGTTCTGTTAAAGGTGTGAGGAGTTTTCTCGGGCATGCAGGTTTCTACAGGAGATTCATCAAGGACTTCTCTAAGATTTCCAAACCTCTAACTAACCTCTTGAATAAAGATGTTGTTTTTGAGTTTTCGCAGGAGTGTCTTGATGCTTTTTACAGGATTAAGGAAGCGTTGATCTCCGCTCCCATTATCCAACCTCCGGATTGGACCTTGCCCTTTGAGATCATGTGCGATGCTAGTGATGTAGTCGTAGGAGCGGTGCTTGGACGGAAGAAGGATGGCCGGACCACCGCCATTTATTATGCTAGCAAGACGCTAGATGTAGCACAACGCAACTACGCTACCACCGAAAAGGAGTTATTGGCGGTTGTATATGCTTTCGAGAAGTTTCGTTCCTACTTATTAGGGGCGAGAGTCATTGTCTACACCGACCATGCAGCCATCCGTTACTTGTTGGCTAAGAAAGATGTCAAGCCACGCCTTATTCGATGGATTCTCTTGCTTCAAGAGTTTGACTTAGAGATCCGCGATAAGAAGGGATCCGAAAATTCCGTTGCGGATCACCTCAGCCGGCTACCTGCATCTTCACGCGAGAAGGACGACCCGCCCATAGACAATTCATTCCCCGATGAGCACTTACACTTGTTGGAGCGTTTGATAGACTTACTTACTTCACCCCACGATGGAGGTGAAGTATGGGGTGAGGGTACCTCCCACGACAAAGCCAAAGCTTGTTCTTCCAGCACTCTCACACTTCACAACTCAACCAAGGGAGCTTGTGAACATCAAATGATCAACAACGGAACGCTCCACAAGAATCAAGGCTCAAGCTTGATCCTTGAAGAAGAAGAAAACAGGAAACGAAGAGGGAAATGAAACAGAAGATAAGCAAGGTGCAGCAGCACATGAACGTGGTGAAGAACAAGGTAGGAAGAACTTACACATTCAGCAAGAACACAAGGGCAAGGCTGCAGCACTCTAGGGTTTAAGAAGACGTAAGCAAGAAACGAGAAAAAGAAGAAGAGACGGGAATATATAGGAGAGGCGGAAAAGATAAAAAGGAAGGACGTCTAGGGTTAGGAAAAAGATAAGGAAGCCGGCCCATAGATAGAAGATCGGATATTCTATCAATGGAAGGAAGATAAAACAGACGAAAGTTGATCGGGCGCGATCTGCAGCGCATCCGCAGGGGCGGCCATTGTCACCGGGGGGCGGTGACATATAACAAGGCCGTTGGGGCGGCCTTCTTCACCGCGGGGGCGGTGAAGGTCAAAACTGGGATCTTACACAAATTATTAAATTATGCACTTGTTTGATTAATTGTGGTTTACGGTTCAAGTTTTATGGAAATGGGCCAAGTTTATTGAGTTACATATCTTGCCCGGAAAAATTGATTGGCGGTTTTGACCATGTTATAAATTTGTGTAGTTTGCCCGGAATATGTAACTACGGTTTTAACCTTGGGTTTTAGATACGGGATATTCTTATATTTTTATATACACGGTATTTTATGTATTTGTTGGATTAAAATCGGTTTGTGGCTCAAAGTATTAATTATGGTTTGATGACCATTTCAGAATTTCATATTGTGCCCGGAAGGGTTATTCACGGGATTTTAACGTTGGCTTTTGGAAAACGAGTTTTCCATAAACCTATATATTTTATTTATTCCGTTAAAATTTAGCTTATAAGCTAAATTTGTTTAGTTTTGGTGTTAGGTTCGGAAGCGCCCCGATAAAGGCCCAACGAATCGAAATCGACATCCATAGATCGTCTTCCGTCTTCTGACGTCACGTGAGTACCCTCTCCCCCGATCTTATGATCTTACTCGATCTAGTTTTGTTTTATGGTAGTATCATGCTAGGATGGATCTAGCATAACTTAGGATGAATGTCATGTAGTGTCTTTTGAGACCTTAGGCGAGTGTGATGAGAATGTTGGACCTTATAAGCTTTTACGTTGTCCTTGGATGTTGAATATGATCATATGAGAGTTAATAGGTTGTTGAGAGATCTTCTCATGCGTTGAGTGAGATGTGAGTGTTATAGATTCTAGGAAGCGGTCCTAGAATGAGAGTCAAATGATCTTGCGTAGAACGTTTGTGGAGAGGCCTTAGACTTCTAGAGTTGAGCTAGTTTTGATACATATCTTGTTGTGAGCAGGTTGTGGGGTTCTTCCCAAGGGAAGCTAGAGTGTTTTGTGAGTTAGCGTTTGGGAACGAGGTAAGTCTCCGGACTTACTTAGCTTGTATTCGCCGTATTAGTTTCAAAGCGTGTTTGGTGGTGTGTGTTTTAGTATTGTTCATGTTATAACATCAAAACCGGAAATAGGACGACCTTTATATATTGATATTTGGTCCAAGTGTACGATAATTTGTGGTGACAACATTACCTAGCTCTTGCGGAGAGCTAGAGGGTTCTTGGTAATTATCCCGGGCAGGTAGACGGCCAGATGCATCAATGTCATTCCTTGACGGTGAGTAGGAACCGAGGCGAGATCATGCGGTGGTTCTTGTGTAACAAACCTAAAGTTGAATTAGTAACGGGTGTAACACCACGGATTCTTGGAACTCGGGGAGTTACTGGTTAGGACCTCACAATGGGTCCCGACCTTAATTTGACAACAATTTTACAAGGATTTTACAACAAGGCACAAATGTATTTAAATTCTTTAAAAATAACAAACAGTATTTGTATGAATGAACAACACATGACAGCCTTACAAAACATATATATAATTATATAACATGCATGCCGAAAGGAAGACTCCCCCGTCCCCATCTAATGAGTACGTGGACCCGGCTGACCATCCGTCCTGGATCTCTCTGTAACTGTCTATCTCTACAAAATTTACAACACGGATAAACCGTTAGCTAACAATCTAAATATAAGTAGAATAAAGATAGCACAAACACACAAATAAGGTAACATAAACACCCATCATGCTGGCACACAATCCGGTTATTATCTGATAGCTTAAGTGTTTCACTTTATTCCGTTTTAAAGTTGTGGCACGAGAATCTTAAGATTTCTCGCCTTCGTTCCTTATCCAACTTGGTGTAGGTCTAGCACACCTCCGCCGGTAGCATCACTAAAAACCAAGTATGGTGTAATATGCGAAAAATTTTAATTCTGTAAGTTTGAGTCAAACCGGTTCTTTGATCCGTTGACCTTGCCAAATCCTACCTAAAGTTTTAGTAAAACAAATTCTATCATTTTATGTACTCTTTTAGTCACATAAAATGATGAATTTTATCAAACCCTAATCTAAGTCATGACATACTTTGACAAGATCATGACAATCTTTAGACGAGACTATGTTTATATTTGACAAAACCATGACACATGTTTGACAAAGATATACAAATTCAGCTACTCTTTGTTTCCTTGCTTAAAAGGGCCATCTTCATACCTTGCTCAGCCCAGTTGGCATTGTTCCCATCCCAGATTGCAGCCAAACCAACACTCGGCCAGGTGCTGGCAGCCCATGGAGGAGGCGGGCCTGTGATCCTTAACCCTCGCAGCCCAGAAGCACAGCGGATAGGGCCTTGTCAACCTTCCGTCACTTGTGCAGCCGTTACATCTCTCCCCTTTCCTTCCCTCTTAACTGCACCTTTCTCCTATCGTGAAGATCTCCACGTACAACATGTATCTCGCTCCTTCCTATTCTGTATACCTCCTTCCGCTACGACTTCGGAGTTCCCCTACATCACGCCACGAACCTGGACAACGAGCACAGCCGGAACGCTCACCGCCCTTGCAACTAGCGTGAGATCAGCCTAGTTCCGACTGGTTTAGACAATCTTCATCAGCGCCAGGTACTACTCCATCTTCAGCGATCCAGCAGGGAGGCGCAACGCTGCAGACAATCCACAGCAGAACATCTTGACCGCCATCATCGTTGTTGCAAGTAGGTGAGTCGGGTTTTTCGTTTCTTTCTAACCTTATGTACCGCAACCATCGTGAGGCTTGAATGAGTACTAATTATACATCACCATAGGACACATACTTGCAGCCAGACACAAGCCACACCAGCGTTCACTTGCCCTCTGTTGAAGATGAGTCTCTAGCATCGATCCGAGTTGCACAGCAGTGAGTTCCCTTCCTTTCCATCCTCTCTCTCGTAGTCTATTGTTGTTAGCTCCAGTAGCTTGGTTGTGGGTTGTCTTAGGGATGAGTAACAGGAGGCTGAGGGAGGCTAATTGGTCCATGGGATCATAGCTGAGTATGTTAGAATCTGAGAGGGGTAACAGTGAGTTGTGTGGTCAGTGATTAGGTTTTAGAGTAGGGTAATTTTCTTAGACATAGAAGTAGCAAGGAGGGAGCTCAGTAGAGGGTTTCGAACTGGTAGTGAGACTCGAACTTAGGATCCCAAAAGTTAGATGCTGATAGTGAGACTCGAACTTAGGATCCCAAAAGTAACCCAGAAACTTCCAATTTTTGTGAGCTGAAACGGCTGACTTTGAGCCCGTCTTTTGGACAATTAGATCGAGAATCCACCGTTGAATTTTTAATATGTTTGAAATAGAAATATGAAGTTTACTGTATTAAAATTTGGGAGAAAGTTAACGGTCGGATTAGAAGTTATAAGGTCCTAAAGTAGAGCAGTAGGGCTGTTTTTCCAGCAGAGGAAAATATTGGCTAAGTATAGAAATTCTAGCTTTTATCCAACTTTAGAGTTTTATGTAGGAGTTATGGTTGAATATTTTTGAGAGATCTTTGCTCCTATGGTTAGTATGCATATCATATAGGATCTAGAGATTTATTCCGGAATTTTTATCTTTTTATTCAAGCCTCGTATTTTACCCCAAAGTCGGACCTTAACGACTTTTTGAAGAAAACTAGAATTTTGTGTAACTATTATAAATCTTTACCAAACTTTTCCGTAAGAACTAGATTGTGGAAATGGGTTCCAAAGGAGAGTTTGAAACTAAGATATAGACAAATCTGGAAGTTTCGGAACCGGGGGTAAAATAGTCATTTTACCTTAAGAGGGCGTTTTAGTAATTTTTCTCTTGATGAGTTTGTGCATCTTAGAAGTTATAGACTTCTAAGATTATGGGATGTATTTTGATCCACGTGCCTTGTATGACAGGCGTTTGAGTTTCTACGGTTGCGGACCGAGTTGGGACATTGAGAGTGTGTTTTGATTCAAGGTGAGTCCTTGCGACTTACTTAGCTGGTTTTTGGATATTAGTTGAGTGATAACAGTGGTATGTGTACCATGTGTGTTATAATAACAACTTGTTAGGACGACTGTCGTTATTATGTGTTAAGGCCCAAGTGTATGTATAACGGGCCGTGACATCACTGCCCAGCTCTGCCAGGAGACTGGGAGGTTCTCTATACCCAGACCATACAGGTACACGGTGAGATGCATCGGATCCACTCCTGATGGGTACACGGGGGCGGAGGCGAGGTTTGAGAATCCCTCGTGTCACAAAATAAGTATCATTAGAGTGAATGACTTAAATGAAGATAATAAATGGATTGTTTGAAAGCATGATGAGTGTTTATTATTTTATGTGTGTGTGTGCTATTATTATTCTTCTAATGTTTAGATAACTAGCTAATGGTTGTTTTGTTGTGTTTTTAGAATTACAGCAGGTTAGAACAGCAGCTGAGTGATCCGGAAGTAGTGGTCAGCCGGGTCTCCGTACTCCTTAGAGTGGGGGTTTGGGTTGTTGCTTTGTTGTCTTTTCCTTTTGTTAAGACAGTTAGTCTTTTCCGTTGTTTAAGTACGATAGGCTATTAGACTTTGTTGCATTCATCCTTTTACAAATATATTTTTATGAATTTCGGTTTTTATTATTTGTGTCTTGTTGCAAGATCCTAGTAATATTGTTGTCAAACTGAGGTCGGGACCCATTGTGAGGTCCTAACTAGTAATGTCCCGAGTTCTGAGAATTTGGGGTGTTACATATGGACTAGTCCCTAAAGAAACCCCCAGCGCCCTCGGGGTAACTGAGCAGAATGTCACCGCCCGTTACTCTTAGGCCAAATGTATAGGTCGGTAGATAATTATTACTAAGTACAACTATAAACACATCATTCAAATACCACTATCATTATTCACACTCATATCCAGAAGCTAGTTAAGTAAGCTCAAAGGACTTACGTGAATCGAAACTCGATTCCCGTTATCTCAAAACGATCCGCAAATATTGGGACTCAATTCCCTGTCATAAGGGCAAGTGGATCAAAATACATCTCATATTCTTAGAAGTCTATAACTTCTAAGATGTACAATCCTTCAAGAGAAATTACTAAAATGCCCTCCTAAGGTAAAATGATCATTATAATCATGGTCCCAAAACTCTCAAAGATCCTATAATATATGCCCAAACCTTTCTTTGGAACTTAAGTTCATAATCTAACTCTTAAGAGTTAGTTTAAGTAGAACTTATAGATTACACATTTTTCTTAACTTTTAAAAAGTTCACTAAGGTCCAACTTTAGCCTATAATATGAGACTCAAATAAATTTATAAAAATTCTAAGAAAATTACCCAAGTCATCTATGATATGCATACAAATCATAATGTAAAAGATCTTCCAAAAATACTCAGTCAAGAATCTCACATAAATTCCCAAAGTTGGGTCCAACATCCATAAATCTCATGCTTAGCCAAAATTTGTGTAATTTCCTAACTGCACCATCAGTCTAGTTTGGACCTTTATAAATCTAAATCTGACTGTTGGATCAACCTCAACTTTTGATACATCACCCTATGCATGACACTTCATAACATACTAAAACTTTAACGGTGGACTATATTTCTAAGGTATCTAAACGTAAGTTTAAACATGATTGCACAACACAAAATGTTTCCAGCACTTAGAGAATTTCAGCAACATTCAGAAAACTGCTTATAGCCTCAACTTCGAAAAATCATTACTACTAACCCTTTTGATGAAATCCTCTAAAATTTTGATATACTCTAGTATGTAATCCTAACTATTATAGATCCAAAATTCAAGTCCAACAGAGGTCAATAATCTATCCAAATCTATCTCACAAAACTGCATCACAAGCAGTTTTTTCTCAACACAGAATATTCAGCAACAACAGAAAAAAATATTTAAGGTCCCAACTTCGAAAAATCATAACTCCTACTTGCTGTATTCCTCCCAAATCTTTATATGTTCTAAAAAATATGCCAACTATATCATATCCAAAATTCAGCAAAAAAGAATGAGTCGTTCATATCCAGATCTGGTTCCTAAGTTGGTTGTTTCAAGACTCGGAAACTGCAGACATTTTACAGCTTATGTGCTGGCTCTTTAGGGACAGTTCCTGAGTGATTTAACACACGTATAAGGATACATTTGTACACTAGTATAGAGGTCAAGGATGAGGTGATGATTTTTGGCTCCCCCTTGCGTCTACTCTGTTCGTCTTTCGGGATGGAAAGAGTTCAACAGGTTCCCTTGGTCTCTTGCTTTTGGGTCGACTAGGTGTGGGAGGAGAAGAGAGGAATGGCCCTCTTGGTTGTTGTTGCGTGAAGATGATGTTGGTTGTTGTCTCGTACAAAGGAGAAAGAGGCTTGGTCGTTGGGATCTGCTCCTCAATGCGGCGTGATAGGAGGAGAAAATCCAGCTCTTGATTGACTGAGTACAAGGAGAGCTTTGTTGATGGATCTGCACGACAGGAAAGCTGTTGGCGGCTGTTTCTTTCTACGTTGTCCAAGTGAAGGGAGGGGATGTGTTGCGGCTGTTGTTGTTGTTAACCGCTTAAGAGAGCATTGGCGGCACTGCTAAAGCGTACGGGAGGGCGATGGGTTTCCAGTGGTTGTGTGCAGAGGCGTCAACAACAGTAGCGTCGTCCTCGAGAGTAGACGGGTAAAGAGGTTGCGTGAATTCAGGTATGCAAAAGGTCGATAACGAGACGGACTCACCGGTATCCGAGAGGGCTGGAGGAGCCAACTGCTTCTGGAGGTGACCGTCCGTGCGTGCTCTCAGCATTGTCAGCAACTGGAGTACTGCGAGGGCTTAGCAACGCTAGATGGGATGGGTCCGGTGTCGCCGCTGGTATTACGCAGAGATGCGGTTGTGATGGTTGTGATGGCTGGGCAGAACGAAAGGAGGGATGGGTATTGTGTTCTTGTTGGACGTGAAGACCGGAAGTGTACATTGTAAGACGGAAGGTTGACGATATATTAGGCTGGAATTAATTAGGTTAAAGGTAATTAGGTTTAGCATTAAACGTGGTTAAGAAGGTTAAGGTTTCACAAAGTAACGGCTGAAAGTGAGTCATGAAATTTGGGCCTCATCAAATGGGCCTTCTCATAAAAATAAAGAATGGGCTGATACGTGGGTTGTCTTGATCAAACGGAACCGTTACCCGTATATGCGAGATTAGGGTTTTGCGATCATTTTTATCATTTTATGTGTGAAAGAATCACATTAATGGTAAAACTTGGGTTGATACATGACACTAGGTAACATGTGAAAAGGTCGACAGTTCGGAATCCAATTAAATTCGGAAATGAACGGAATTAAAATGCCGGATATTACAACGAGATATGACTTAATATGAATAAAAAGATAATGAACCGGACTTGTGTGTTTTCGAACATGTTGTGTATTTATGTTTATTTGTGTGTGTGTGACATCACATTGATTCTAATGCTTCGAATATTAGCTAACGGTTTTATACCGGATGTTGTAGATTGACTTGCAGGTTAGGTATGCGGCCGAGAGATCCGGAAGAGTTGGCAGTCGGGGTTCCGTACATTTTAGGAGGGGTATTGGTTCGAGTCGGGTAGTGTTTTGTTCTTCGTTTATTGTTTTGTATGCCGCGTGTATGACGTTTGGTCTTTGGAGTTGTTTTCGGCTGAAGTCCGGTGTTTGTATTCTTTCGGGTTCCTTTCATTGCATAAAAATGTATTTTGGTTTTGACCTTTATTTGTGCCTTGTTGCAAGATCCGGTGAAATTGTTGTCAGGATAAGAGTCGGGACCCATTGTGAGGTCTCCGCCCGTAGCATCCTGAGTCCTGCGGATTCGAGGTGTTACAGTGGGGGCGACACGTCAACATTAGTGTAGTGTATTGTAATAATATATTAGTAGATTTTGATATTTTTTAATTTGATAAAACGTACCGGAGAAGTCTCAAACGTGATATACTTAACTTTTTGGATTAATTTTTTAAAAGATTAGTTCAAAAAATATTTTTTATTTAGATTTTGTTTAGTAAAAAACGATTTATTGGCTTAATTTTTGATTTAGTACAAGATTTAATAAGAGAAAAATTGTGGGGGCGCCACGTCAGCATTAGTGTAATGTACTTTAGTAGTATATATAGATTAGTAGATTTTGTTATATTTTGATATATTTTAATTTAATAAAACGTAACGGAGAAGTCTTAAACATAATATACTTCACTTTTTAGATTAATTATTTAAAAGATTAGTTAAAGAAAGATTTGTTTTAGATTTTGTTTTAGTAAAAAAAAGATTTATTGGCTTAATTCTTAATTTTATAAAAGATTTAATACGAGAGAAATTATGGGGGCGCCACGTCAGCATTAGTGTAGTGTGCTTTAGTAGTATATATTGATAAAAAGAAATTTTAGGTGATCATTTGGAGAAATGTTTATGTTGATTTCAATATTGGTTCTTAAAAAAATTTATTGTAAATAAATATTTTTCTTAAATTCAATTTTTTAAATCCAATAAAAATTTCCAACATGTATCTCACGTAAAAATTTTAACTAGAAAGATCTCCTAAATATTTTTAAAAAATAGTTTAATTTATGTATTTCTTTTATTTCCAAAGTGTCGAAAGTTAAGTAATTAATTTTTTGAAAAGATTTTTTTAATTTTTTTTCTTAATTTATTTTTGAAGGATTATAAGCTCGATCTATTTATGTTAATTATTTGCAAGATTTTGCTATCCCACATGGATTATCACAGAAGGTTGATAGTTTGATAACTTGTATAAATAGAGGGTTTAAAGATTATACAAATCATACGTTTTTTGGTCTTTTGGCTAAGTTAAAGTATAATATTTATTCATAGCAGATTAATATCTGTTTTGTGGGTTGTTGATATACTGTTTTGTGGGTCGTTGACCTACTGTTTTGTGGGTCCTTAAATATTTTTAGCGATTTTTTGATCTCACATCGATTATCTGTATGGGTCATGGACCTACTGTTTTTTAGGTAGCTGAATATTTTTAGCTATTTTGCTATCAAATAAGACTGATAGTTTGAGAACTTGTATAATGAGAGGGTTTGAAAATTAAACAAATCATACATTTTTTGACCTTTTAATTAAGTTGAACTCTAATTTTTATTCAAAACGGATAAATATTTGTTATACATCACGTAATGTTGATAGTTTGCGAAATATCTATTATATGGGTCGTTGATGTAATACCCCGTAAAATTGTCATTCCGCATCATATGAATGGGGATTTATGGTTAACTTATAAGGATGAGTTGCTACCCATGTCAACAAGAATTCTTCTTTTCCAGTGGTAGAGCGAGGACAAATAACTCTGGAGTTAAGCGTGCTCGTGTGGGAGCAATTTCAGGATGGGTGACCTCTTGGGAAGTTTGACCTTGGGTCTTACAGATGGTATCAGAGCTAACCCTGACTTACGAGCGTGCTCGCCCTAGTAGGCGGTTGCTACCCATGTCAACAAAAATTCTTCTTTTTCAGTTGTAGAGTAAGGACAAATAACTCTGGAGTTAAGCATGGTTGACCTAACGTTTTGTGGGTCGCTAAATATTTTATGTCCTTATATCGAATCAATTATATACGTAAAGTAATTTTGAATTATATCACCAACATACGCAACTTTCAAATCATTTTATTAATAAATACCCGTGCAAGACACGGGATATAAACTAGTTAATTAAGATAGAGGCTTTTTTCAGTTGTAGAGTAAGGACAAATAACTCTGGAGTTAAGCATGGTTGACCTAACGTTTTGTGGGTCGCTAAATATTTTATGTCCTTATATCGAATCAATTATATACGTAAAGTAATTTTGAATTATATCACCAACATACGCAACTTTCAAATCATTTTATTAATAAATACCCGTGCAAGACACGGGATATAAACTAGTTAATTAAGATAGAGGCTTGTCAATCTTTGATTCATCCCTTTGTCAATAACAAATTTATTTGGTAGTTATAGGCAAAATCCATCAGCTGAAGTCAATCTTTATTTTACTAACCGACAATAATTACTAATTATATATACTTAACTTAAAAATCTAAATTTAAAATTTCCATTTTATAATAATATTTAAAAATTATTTTTAAAATAAAACTTTAGATTTCGATAAACGTAACGTTGATACGTGGCAAAAGTATCTTCTGATTTAATAGATATAAGATAGTTTCTCCCTCCAATCTTATACATAGTCTAATATCGTTGACCATGTTAGATTTGATGTGGGAAAGCTTTTTTTAGGAAAATTCAGGTTGATATTTATGTGGTCTGAAATTTTTCGAAATTTGTCCAACACTTTTTTGAATTTATGTTCGTGCCCTTCAAATTTTATGTTTTTCGAAATATGACAAATCCGTTAGTAGATAACAAAAAAAACGTATTAAAGAAAGAAATTAAAAAGCAAACAAACTACAATATGGAGCGGAGAACTCTGGAACGTAGACGACTAAAGAACAACTCTCTTCGCCTCTTGAATAAAAATCTACTTATCCTTTATAGGTTTGAAAGTCTTCCTCTCCTCTTCTCCATCTCGAGGTATAAAACCCTAATCTTTGTTTTTCTTAGGTTATGATTATTATTTTTGTTTGGTTTTAGTTGTGTGTAATTGATTGGGTTTCTAGGTTAGTTGGGTGTGGAAGTGAGAATAGGTTGAGTTACTCTTGATTATTTGTACGTAGATATCGATATTTGTTTTATACTCAGTAATTAATCGACATCGGTAAGTAATTTACTATGTACATCGGATTAGACTTGATATTAGTATAGACCATAGACCATATAGCATAAAACTTTCATAATGTACCCAAACAAGTCCTTAAGAACATAATAACTATATAATTGTCTTATAATGTATGACATTAGAACATACACTAATTGTCTGCACATAGTTTAAACCTGAAGGTTGACGTACTTTGAGCCACTGTTTTCTCTACAGCTCATTTTCCTCCTGCCTGCCACCATCAATGACAAAATTGAAGGTATCATGAACCCAAGATCGAGGGAGGTCAAGGTTTTAAAGAGTTTCTGGAGCAAAACAAATATCGCCTACTGTATGCTCGACCTCCTTTCTCAATCCAAAATACTACAAAGAGACCTTATCACTTTAAATAAATGATGTATAGCCAGTAATTTGGATAAATGATTTTTTTTATAGCTAAACTCCTAATCAATCACAAAAATTTATAAATGCCTTTTCCAATTAGAGGGCTCTTACTTAGGTTCATCATAAATAAAATTTAAAAGAAAAGAAGACATTTTTTAACTAATTTCTTCTCCATTTTCCATTGAATAATAAATGAAAAGGGAACCAACACCTCAAATAAAATACTTCATGTAACCAAATTCCATCGTCAGTAAACGAAAATTATTTATAAAATCGTGCAATATAAAATAATTAACCGATTGCCATGTTGGACTAATCAAGCCAGTCTGATGGACTGTTTCTGCCCGGCGACGATGGACTGTATCCTCCCGGTACTGATGGACTGTACGGTACTGATGGACTGTACGGTACTGATGGACTGTATCCGCCCGGTGACGATGGACTGTACGGCGGTGATGGCGGCGTTAATGACGGAAAGTACGGTGGTAATGGTGAACTGTATCCTCCCGGCGACGATGGGCTGCATCCTCCCGGTACCGATGGACTATATCCGCCTGGTGACGATGGACTGTATCTGCCCGGTGACGTTGGACTGTACGGTACTGATCCACCTGATGACGATGGGCTGTACAGCGGTGATGGAGGCGGTAATGGCGGAATGTATCGTGGTAATGGTGAATTGTATTCCGGTGATGATATGTAAAATGGATAGTCACATCCCGGTGACGATGGACTGTAATTTGTCCTCACTTGAATCTCATTCCAAGAAAATCTTGGAATAGGCATGGTGCCTCTCGGAATGTCTTCCGGTGTTACTAACATGATAAAAGGAGAATACTCTTCGTAATCTTTTCCTTTCAGGACATTTTCACCCAAACCTGAATCCTATACAAAAAATATATATATAATAATACAAATGCCAATGAGTTTTCTACAAAAATAGGTGATTTTAACGTACTTGAGGCCGGCGATTGTTCGGTTCGGTGAAAAGATGTTGTAGGGAAGAAGACATGTCGACACAATCTATCACTTGACTCTTACGCTGCAATATCATACACATACCTTTACGTATATAACACATACAAAATAATTTTATATACAAAGAAAATAAAATAAAGTTACCGAATGTTTTCTTTTGATTGTTCCTTTTAGAGGCTCGGGCTGGAGAGTTGACAAATCGTTCATTGTTTATAAAACTATTATGTTGGGATTTTATGTGTTAAAAGAGGATGACTGAAATTCGCTCCTTCCAATCTTATATATAGACTTTTAATATCTTTACCAGTTCAATAGTATTCGATGTGGGACAGAATTTTGTTTTTTGTTTACTTTTAATGAACCCTTCTTTAATTGTCGTTTAACTTTATTCTTCAAATGGCCTCTTTGGAATCTCTCTTCATCCGTCCTCACAGATTGGCACTTTCGTTATGCCCGTCAATTCCCAACATGTAAATTCCGCAGTTTTATAAACCCTTGTTAACTTTCTATAAATCCATAACTTTCATTAATCTGGATGATGATGATGAAAGTGAAGTTATAATAACCCTTATACAATTAGTTGCAACTAATGAAAACCAGTAAGCCAAAGATTCGCCTCTCTTCTCTGATAATTACAACCAGCAAAATTAACTAAACACTCTACGTCAGCACACCCATATTCATTCAACCTCCTCAAGTTGGAGTGGTGGCATGAGGTGTTCATAACGAACGCCTTGAAGCGATTTAGTGAGGATGTCAACTAGTTGTGAATGAGTAGAAACATGAGACAACGAAATGAGGTTGTCTAGCGATTTCTTCCGGACAAAGTGACAATGCAACGCATCTGTTTTATCCGTTCATGGTAAACTGGGTTGTGAGCAATATAGACAGTAATGGAAGACAGAATTCATGATATCATGTCTTATTCAATTCATTGTCTGAGATTACATATTTATAGAAAGCTAGCAGTACTATGATATGTAATACTGGGTTGTTAGCCTTGGGCCTGTAATGACTGGGCTGGCTCTATTCTAGCATCCCCTCAGTCCCAAGTCCGTGAGTAGGAGATGAGAGCGAAAAGTAGCCAATCTATGTGAGGTAACATCTTTGGTAAGAAGATCAGCAACCTGATCTTTGGAGGATACAAAGGCAACATTCAAGGTTTTGTTCTGGACTCGTTGGCAAACAAAGTGGTAATCAAGCTCCAGGTGAGTTTATATATATATATATATATATATATATATATATATATATATATATATATATATATATATATATATATATATATAATTTAGTTCAAGTGAGGAGAGAGCTTGTAGATAGGAATTAGGAGGGTTGTAAGCAATTGAATGAATTTAAATCAAGGGCTCTCACACGCTCATCATTAATGACATTTTTGTAAATTGACTAAAAATCTTGAAGAATACCCTTACGTTCAAAATAGTCATCGGTGTTCATACTTTTATATGTCATTGTTCATGTTTTTATACATCGGTGTTCATAGTATTTTTATTCATCAAAGTGTCATGTCCATTTATTTTTTTGTGTTCATTTTATAATGCATAGATGTTCATTTACAGTATATAACCACAAAAAATAAAAAAAAAAACTCATCACAAAACGTTAAAAGATGATCATATATGTTATGTATGTGTCAAAGTTATAGATAAGTCATCGGTGTTCATACTTTTATACGTCATTGTTTATGTTTTTATTCGTCAGTGTTCATACTTTTTATGTCATTATTCCTGTGAATATTATAAACTATTTTTCTATAAGGCATTTTGCTGAACAGTTTGCGTGCACACTAAAAGGAGCATATAGATTATTCAATTGGAGCTATTAAACCAACTCAACATATGTATATACATGTATTTTCTCAATCAAACTTATCAAACACAAAATGATTCAAACAAATTTGATTTCGAACACAAACATCAATCATAATGAAACTTAAACCTTAAGAATAGAAATCTAAACAGTGAGAGTAGAAATTTGAAAAAACAAAACCTGAATCGTCTTGTATTCTCTTTGATTTCACAATTTTGTATGTTATCGATCTCTGAATATTATAAACACGATTTTAAAGAAAAGTATAATTTTAAAAAAAAATGAACATCATATTATAAACATCATAACTATAAAAAAAATGAATACATACTTGTAAAAAAATGAGCATCATATTTTATTAACACGATTTGTAAGAATATTTAATTTTCAAAAAAAATCCAAATAAATGTTTTAAAAAAATACAAAAATGAACAATTAATGTTAAAAAACGAACAGTTAGTGTTGGATAAAAATGAACATTTATTGATAAAATATGAACAACGACTCTTTTAAAAATGAACACATACTTATAAAAATATGAACACCAATTTTTATTTACAAAAAGAAAATTAAAAAAGGTGACGTGGCATGCCACTTGTCACCACCCCGGCTCTCCTCATTCCTATCTGTAAGGGTCTTCCTCACCGGAACTGGAACCTATATATATATATATATATATATATATATATATATATATATATATAAACTCATTATAGTGGGGATTTTTGATTCCTTATATCATCTTCCTCCCATTGCTATACATTCGCAATTTCTCTCTTTGCCACCGTTGCTTGCTTTACTACTTTTATTTTGCATAAAACAATTAACTATTAGCGTTATGCAATTCAAACACAATCCATGTGAATTCGATACCCGATTATAAAACATCTGACCCCGTATCCTTACGGAGGAGGTCGTTGTACTTCAGTAAAACTTTGATGATCAGTAATCCTGTAACAATTCCGTCAATGCTTTTCCACGTTTCCTTCTATCTTTCCCTATAAACTCTCGTTCTTCTTCACTAACATCTTTCGGAGCTTCTGCATTCTTATGACCAATATGCATCTACTTATATGGAGGTACCCGGAGTTTGTCAGATTAATACTCATTCTTATACTCCTTAGCCTCTTCATACTCGCAATCCGACTCAACATGACCCACTGTGCCACAAGAGTAATAAAAGTTTGGTGCTCATTCATATTGAATCGGGATCCATAGTCTCATCCCAACAACCACAGTAAGAACTCCTCACTTGAGGGGTAACGTGATGTTCATAGACGCCCGAATTCGAAGAGGACTGCTGGTCAGCTAGACCTAGTGTTTCCTTCTCCGCATTGATAAAGCCAACCACCATGTAACCAATATCCCTTGCCATAACCATATCTCCAACACCTAATTATATATATTGAACCCAAATGTAGAAAGACACTTCCTTAAGGTCACATTTGATGGCTGAAAATTGAAAAGTGAACAAGTTTTTTTTGCATCTCTCTGTATTTAAAACCTTTCTTCAATCTTCAAGCTCCTTTCACCGTGGATTACAGAGCATATACATTGAAAGGCCTTGACGTAATCATCTTGCCGATAAGAACAATTTTAGTCGGTGTCGCAACATTGGCCATCTTCGTTCCAAGCTTCAAAAATAGACATTCCTCCACCATTAAATGAATTTGTTGCTTCCCTTTCTCCATTGAAAACCGCTGGCAGTCCCGGTTCATGCAGAAGACCCCACCTAGCCCTCACAACAGCGCCCGGGGGAGGGCAAGCGGGTGGTGGAGATTACAAGCACCGCAATCACCTCAGGCCCTCTTTTCACCTCTAGGGTTTGGTCATGCTTTACTAAAGTTGTAATTTGTGTTTTTGGTGTTGGTAACAATACCAACATAAACTCCTTATTCTTACTCATATAAATATAATTAACTCCTTAGTTATTAGATCATTTTATTTCACAAATAAATATCAAGGAGCTCAGAATAAGTAAGTTACATTCTTATTACTGTAACTCCTTTTCATAGTTTATCCATATAATTAATTCTTTAATTATATATATTTTATTTCATACAACTATCATATTCCAATCAATTAAAATCTCAAATTTATGTTGTATAATAGTCCATATAAAAAAATACCAATTTAAATCAAGATCCACATCAACATTAACTATTAATCAATTGATCATATCAATTAATGCAAGATAGCTCTAATACCAATTGAAAACTTATTAGATGTGTTAAGTGAAATTTCAGATCATATCTAAACATGTAATCTAATGATATACAAACATAATCGATAGGAAACAATATATTGTTCATAAGAAATATATGTTGATACGTGAACCGGAGCTATTCAGAGAGGAACAAAAGAGAACGAAAACTCCAAGTGTGGCTTCTCTACTTGGTCCACACGAGCCCGGCATCCTCTTTTGCCTTCGACTAGTAGGATGAAGATCGAAAGGGTAGGAATCAAATTGTTTGGATGATGATTGTAATTGAATCTCACAATACCAACAATTGAATTTTCACTTTTGAGAGACAATGAGAGATTTTTCTTGTGAAGTTAGAGAGAGCACAAGACTTACACGAGTTAGCAATCTTGTAGTAATATATAACAATTACATATAAAATAATCTATAAACCCATTTCATAAAGTAACATCTTATAGTAACTCCCTAATTAAACTCACCAATTAATTCTCTAATTGTTTATTCCACAAATAAAATTTATCCTATTATTATTATTAACATATATCTAGTATATACTAATAACAAAAATCATCTTTATAGTCTGTCAACTCTAAGTATGTGACTGCATAAGACCCGTTTATAATAGTCACAGGTTTAATTTTTAATCTCATTAATCATAGTTGGATTCTAGCAAAACACTACGACTCACAAAATAATTGGATTGTAGATCTCTATCAATTGTCCTATTCCACTAGTACAGAAATGCACATTTAACACGGTTCCGTGTGCATTATTTAACACGATTATGAACCGTGCTAAAACTGCCCGTGGTAAATGTGTTTAACACGGTTGGGCCAGAACCGTGTTAAACGTGTTTACCACGGTTCATGTTTCAACCGTGTTAAACGTGTTTACCACAGGCAGTTTTCGAACGGTTAGGCGTGAAGCGTGTTAAACGTTTTTACAACGATTCGCGCCGAAGTGTGTTAAACATGTTTAACACGCTTAAGATGGACCGTGGTAAACATGTTTACCACATGCAGTTTTACCACGGTTCCATCCCAATTGTGTTAAAAGTGTCGTGTCAATCGTGTTTACCAGTTCTCTTCGAACCGTGTTAATCGTGTTTACCACGGTTCTCCTTGAACCGTGTTAATCGTGTTTACCACGGTTCTCTTTGAAATGTGTTTAACGTGTATAACACGGTGCTATAGAACCGTGGTAATAATGTTGAATCCTGGTAATAATACTGAACCGTGGTAAATTAGTAGCGCGTGTTAAATGTGAATTTGACCGTGATAATTGTGTTTATCACGGTTTCATCTACAACCAAAGTAATACTTTATACATTTTTTATGCTATATTGTTGTGCATATATAGCGTACATCTGTAGTTATCCAACACAATGAACAAGCTAAACTGGCAGGCTAACCGACAGATAATACTCAAAGAAAATCATCAACAACACCATGATGATCGATCAATCAAATATAACCATGTCAATTGACAACAATAATCATTTCGATCATCTCAAAATACTAATCACTAAAAATCCATAAGTATTTCATAAGATACCTAGCTATTTACTTCAATATTCGTTCTTTCAATTTAATGAAACCAAAGCAACTAGTGTACACGTATGAATTGTTGCACATAACTAACACTCTGATCTCGAACCACATCAATTTGCTTTTGTGAATACGACAGCGACTTAGCTGACTCCGAAAACCACTGTCAATTAAGGAGAAATGTTTTAGTGAGAAAACATATCATATGTACATGACAACACAAGAAAAGTGAATATAGCTTATGCAAGGCATAAGTGTAGTGAACTTCACTAATAATAAATTGATTTTGACAAGTGACAATTTTGACAAGTTAATAATTGTAAATATTTGTCCAACAACCATTAGATAAAGACTAGTCAGCATAACCGATCACACATTATACAAGCATGTATAAACTACAAATTCAGGATATCGCGGTGCTCAAGTAGAAAAAGTAGATTCAAGGATGTCTTTTACTCTTCTAATCTATCATAATATTTGCTATATAGACCTTCCAAGCATTGCCTTTTTACCTATTTAAAGAATGTCGTCAAACTTTTGATTTTTCCAACTTAATTGAACTCGAAAAGGAGAAATGCATAACAAACACAAAACTCAGTACATCTATAACTTCAATCCAAAAAATTGGTAAGGCTATGAGTTGGGCTTCAACTTTAAATCCGGAATAGCTCAGAACATCTGCATACTGAATCAGATTGCATAATGCACATAAATTCCTGAAGGGAGGATAATCCAACAAAGCTAGAATTCTGAACAGGACCAATCTTCTCTAGAATATCATACGAATCTTCAGTGGCATGGTTGATGTATAGATCTAGTTCTCAAGTATCGTTTCATAATAAGACTTAGATGCACCACGACCTTAATACATAACAATGCCACCTTTCCTCCCATCAATTATTGTCAGTGAAGTGAAGACTCTGTAACAGTAACTTCGTACATGACGGTAAATTTTGTCTCCATGGCCTCTAGAACGGTTGAAACTTCATATATCCTTATTTCCTTATAACTAAAAGTATCAAAACTTTCACGCCTTATCCCTCTCAAAATTTTGACCTTCGGACTTCGGCTAACAAAGCTTCCTTACTAGTACTAATTTTCTTTGGAAAATCCGCTAATCCTTTCTGCTACTTTAACATGATAATACTCAAATAACCACATTTTGAAACTAAATAACATAGCAGCTTTTCAAGAAACCTATTCTAAATTCTAAGAGATCATATTCAGTTGAAATACTATGCACATGCACTATAATCAACTTTGACATATAATTCGTATCTTCCGATATGATTGATTTATGATCATTCAAGTGAATCAAGGGTATGCCCTCTAATCTCTCTATCTCCAATAATATACTGATAATATGTCAAATCCTTGTACTCTTCACTGAAATATTTTTGCTAATGAAGTAGCTACAACCCATAAATCCATCAAAAGTATGAACATTCATTCACCAACATATCATTTACGAGGAGAAAAAGTCATGGCACAAAAATCATTTATGAGGAGAAAAAGTCATGGCACAAAAATTTGGATAAACCTAAATTTCTATGAGATCAGCAACAAAAACAAGTATCACTAACCCATATTTCGGCGATTCATGACAATGAATCGAAACCAGGAAGGGGCATTCCTGAATTGCCAAATCAAAGAAATGTATTTTTAAGAGCAGAACACTCAAAAGTGTCCATTTTAGAATCAAAAGCATAAGAAGAGCAAAGCTAACCTTTTGACGACAAATAACAATCCTTCGACGTCCTTGCGACTCTGCATATAGTATAATGAGATAGAATCGTACAGTTTCAGAAACTCGCACCCATGTCTATAATCTATAGGTCATGCATATGACATATTAATATCCTCGTCATTAGCCAACAAGCATTCATCTATTCACTTCATACAATTCTTATTTACAAGATTCATCTCCTACACCAACTCATAAAAATTCAGCAACACTTGTACCATACATATCCCTTACAAACTTTTGAGTTACAACCCTCTCAACTTCCAAATTATGTTGATCTCTCTAATTTAAATACCAAATACAGAAATTGCATCCAACTAAGATTACAAAACAACCTTCACAATAACAATCATATATAAATACAAACTTATTGGTACTAATCATCAAATCAAGACCTAATACACAACATTCACAATTAGTAATCTAGGTTTAATTTTAAAGAAAACACATCTGGAACTCACTCTGCAACAATGGCGCACTGTTGGTTTTCCTGTTGCAGGCTCGTCACTAGCGGTCGACAAGGGTAGCGGCAAGGCAAGGGTGACGGCAAGGCAAGGGTGACGGCAAGGCGAGGGTGGCGGAAAGCGAGGGTGGCCATAGGCTTGGCAGCAATCCCGTCTGCGTCTTAACTCCTAGCGGCAACGGAAGCCCGACCCCCAATAAGTTCCCAGGTTTTAGACGTAGAGGTCGTCCAACCTTGGTGGCGAGGGTGGCGAGGGTGGAGAGAGTGGCGTCTGCCTCCGGTACGGCGTCAACGGTGGTGTTCCTCCGTTTTTTTATGTCGCAGAAGTGATTGTCGCTTCCATTCGTCGGTTTTTGACTGGGCAGGCGTGATTGCGGGTCTCGCTCGTTGGTTCCTGGCTGGGCAAGTGTGGTTGCCGGCTGCGTAGAGGAGGTGATGTAACAACCGAAAATTTAAAACTCCGTTAAACCGGAATTTAACTAAATTCCGATACATCAATATTAAATAAATAAATAAAATAAAACGAGTTTAAGTTCTATCATTTTATGTGACCTTAATTCACATAAAATGATGAAACTTTGTAACAGGAAATAATTTACGCACTTTTAACAATAAATAATAATTTATATAATACAGAATATAGATCCGTATTATATAAAAATCCCGCACAACCGGAAATCCGGGACAAGTAACGAGTTTCGTATCCTTATTTAATGCGAGGGCAGGCCGAATGTGGCCCATTACTAGACCCACTTACCAGCCCACTTCCTAAACTAATCCTAACCCTAACCTAATTATTTGTTTAACCTAATCTAATCCTAATTCTAAACTACCGCTGCGTGCCGCTTTCCCCTCTTCTCCCTTACCTTCTGAAGAGCGTTAACCAGCAGCCCTCTTCTGCCTCATCCGGAGACGACGACGCCACGCACCTCGTCTTCCTTCCTTGTTCGCCGGCGACATCGACCCTAGGTAAGTGATCTTCTCGGCCCAATCTCTCCTCTTCCTCTCTATTTCCCGAACTGAAGCAGCCCTAATCCTGGCTGCACAACCAGGCGCGAGCCACGCCAGGAGCAAGACGTACCAGCCCAGCCTCCGACCCCTTGCAGCCGGCGAAGACGAACGCTGCAAACGAAGACAGGTGCGGCAGTAGACGTTGTAACAGGTGCCAGTAGGAAGAACCGAGCAGCGCAGACGTGTGAACCATCTAGGCCAGAACCGACAGCCAGTCGCGAGTCGTACGGTGAGTCCTTCGTCCCTTTCCGCTGCTGCTCTATCTCTCCTGTGCAGACCCTAACCACTCTCTTGTGCCGGACGGACCTGGTGCTGTCGGCCCTCTGATGTGAGCAGGGAGATTGCTAGAATCGAGCCAGCCGATCCCTGCAGTGACGGACCTCTCCAGTTTTTGCTAACGTGTTGACGCTGATCCAGGTCGAGACGCGGGTTAGGGTACGTTTGTTGAATCTTACAGTCGAGTGCGTATATATATATATATATATATATATATATATATATATATATATATATATATATATATATATATATATATATATCGGTATAAAAAAAGGTGGAGTTGGGATAGTTAGGTACATATGCATACATGTTAGACGTTAGATGAGAAACCGCAGTATATATATACTTATATATATAGATACGTAAATGCATAGTGATACGAGTATGTATATATATATTTATAAAGACGTACAAGTTAGTGTGTGTAAAGTGTATAGAATCTTGGAATTTAATGGATATGTAATCTTTATATAAGAGTATATTTATAAGCATAAATATAGAATATATAAATATGTGAGTATATATATAAGTACAAGTTGGGAGTTATGAAATTATGTAGATATAAGTGAGTTGAGGAGAAGGATAAAAACATGTTGACGGTATTATGTATGTAGTAGCATAATTAGTAACCGGAGAAAAGGAGTGTTGTCCTTCTTAGGGTTGTCTCGAGTTTTGACCTTATAACCTATACATAACTATCCGAGAGACATAATTTTTGGAAAACAGGTTCTAAAAGAAATTAGTAGAATTCAAGAATAAACTTTGAGAAATTTCGGCACTAAGGGTAAAATGGTCTTTTACCGTAAGAGAGCGTTTTCCATAATTCCTTCGCAAGAGGTTGGACATCTAGATGTGATTCTGATCCACATGCCTTATTTGACAGGCGTTTGAGTTACCACGAGTATGGACTGTTTTGAGACGTGTTAGAGTGTGTTTTGACTCAGGTAAGTCCTTGTGACTTACTTAGCCAGTTTTTGGATTTTAGTTGAGTGATAGTGGTTGTGTGTGCTATGTGCGTGATTTTAATAATAATAACTTGCTAGGACGACCGTTATTATTATATTTAAGGCCCAAGTGTATGTATAACGGGCCGTGACATCACTGCCCAGCTCTGACAGGAGACTGAGAGGTTCTCTATACCCAGACCAAGCAGGTACAAGGTGAGATGCATCGGATCCATTCCTGATGGTTACACGGGGGCGGAGGCGAGGTTTGGGAATCCCTCGTGTCACAAACTAAGTATCATTAGCGTGAATGAGTAACTTAACTTAAGATAATAAATGGACTTGTTTGAAAGCATGATGGGTGTTTATTCTTTTATGTGTGTGTGTGTGCTATTATTATTCTTCTAATATTTAGATAACTAGCTAATGGTTTCTCTTATTGTGTTTTTAGGTTTACCGCAAGTTAGACCAGCAACTGAGTGATCCGGAAGTAGTGGTCAGCCGGGTCTCCGTACTCCTTAGAGTGGGGGTTGGGGTTGTGTTGTCATTCTTTCTTTTGTTAAGACAGTTGTTCGGTTTCCCTTGTTTAAGTACTTTAGGCTGCTAGACCGTGTTACATTCATTACCTTAAAATACTATTTTATGAATTTCGGTTTTCCTTATTTGTGTCTTGTTGCAAGATCCTAGTAATATTGTTGTCAAACTGAGGTCGGGACCCATTGTGAGGTCCTAACTAGTAATGTCCCGAGTTTTGAGAATTCGGGGTGTTACAACATAGTATCAGAGCTCTAGGTTGGCAACAATGGCACTTGAAATCTTCTGAAAGACTGAATAAGTTTTAAGCAGAACCCGAAAGGGGTATGAGTTTTAAAAAGGGAACTTTTGGTTTTCAAATGCATGCATAGTTTGGTTGGGAATAGAAAAGTACAGCTGACCACCACTACTACCGCGGATCTCAGTATGCTTAGTATGGACTTTAGGTTTTACTGTAGATGGACTTTTTGGACTTATTACCTAGTTATATTTATAGTCGTTATTCCTCGCGCAGATGGCACGTACTAGAGCTATGCTAGCTACTGGTCGAGGTAGAGGTCGTCCACCTCTCCCTCCAGCTGGACCACGTAGGGGGGATGGGACCCCTATAGTTAGAGGGCGCGGCCGTGGAGGTAGACCTCCACTAGCCCGAGGCCGAGGTCGAGCTCCTCGAGAGGATCCACCATCAGTGATCATGCCAGAGGCCGGAGTGGAGGAGGTGGCTGAGAGTGTAGGTCCCGAGGTCAGGAATGAGACCGTTGCTAGGTCTGGAGCGTAGAGAGCACGTTCGACGGAGTCAGGACGTGTTTCCATTGGAGCAACTGAGTATAGAGAGTACCGAGCATACGTTGAGCGTATGGAGGAGGCTGCTAGGACAGAGAGACTTACCCAAGTACCACCAGTACCGGCTAGATCTGTTCAGGTGACACAGGGAGTGCTTCAGGTACCGGTTGTACCTGAGAGGAGAGTTGTGGCTGAGAGAGCTCCTACTAGGTCTAGAGCACCAAGGCCGGATGAGTGGTTGAAGGCTTTCAACTCTCAGAAGGTCCCCTCATTTAGTCGAGAGATAGGACTGGAGGTGGAGCACTAGATTGGACAGGTAGAGACTGCATTAGAGGCGATAAGTTGCCCAGAGGATCAACAGGTGGATTTGGTGCAGACATGCTTCACTGAGGATGCTCATTCCTGGTGGCGGACCATACATAGTCGAGTCACCAGTTGGGAGCAGATGAGGAGCATTGTTAGAGACAGATACTACCCTGTCTCGTTGAGGAGAGAGAGGTTTCAGTACTTCATTGAGGCAGGATTTGAGGACATTCCGATTGCTGCCGTCATCAAGAAGTTCCAGAAGGAACTGACAATGCTTGGACCAGCTGCACCTCCTGAGGAGCAGCATGTGTATCTCTTTTCACGGAGATTGAGAGAGAGCACTCGTTCCTATCTAGCAGGATTTCGTTGTGAGACACTGTCAGACTATCAGGATAGGGCGTCTGCATATGAGAGAGACAAACCGGTCCAGAGGAGAGTTGCTCACTTAGACAGGCCGGATAAGCGGCAGAGGACATGATATGCGGGTGGTAGTTCAGGAGTAGCTGTTTTTGGACGGGGACAGACTCAGGGGCGACATAGCCATACCGCTACTGGTTAGACTTCAGCTGGTGACTTACAGTGCCACAACTGCAGTGGCTATGGACACATCCGATCGAACTGCACGAAGCCGGCAATGACCTGCTTCCAGTGCGGCAAGGTTGGACATAGAGCTGCATTCTGCCGCCAGGGCAAGGCTCCATCTCAGCAGGGTTCTTCTCCTGCAGGCCTATCAGGGAGTGTACAAAGACCGCCACGGTACCGAGCTCCGAGTCAACGGCAGCAGTACCGAGCTCCTGGTCAGCAGCAGTCTTACAGGGCTCTAGGACACACATCATCACAAAGCTCTATGCATGGATCAGGTCGGGGCAGAGGATGTGGTAGTGTAGCTGATACTAGAGGAGCTCAGGCACGAGTGTTTGAGTTGAGAGATGCTGATCAGCCAGATGCACCGACTGCCACAGGTACGATCCAGATCCATGACTTACCCGTAAGAGTTTTATTTGATACGGGTGCTACACACTCCTTCATATCTGATGCATGCGTAGATAGGTTATCCTTAGCTATTGTAGAGAGGATACCTTTTATGATAGGCTTACCTGATGGGAGTAAGGTAAGAGGGACTAGAGAGATTTATGGATGTCCTGTTCGCATGGGAGATCGAGACTGGCTAGTAGATTTTCTAGTCATGCCCTTAGCTCATGAGGATGTGATTTTAGGGATAGATTGGATGAGGAGACACGGAGCAGTCTTAGACATTGGTAGGAGGACAGTGACAGTTGCCACTGAGGAGGGTCATAGAGTGATATTCCGAGGTTGGGACCTCAGAAAGTCAGGCACAATTATCAGTGCAGTGAGAGCAGCGAGACTGATAGCACAAGTTTGCGAGGCCTTCTAGTGTTATGTCATGAAGGAAAGCAAGAACCTGGCCATAGAGGAAATACCTGTTGCATGCGAGTTTGCAGAGGTATTCAGTAATGACCTGCCAGGATTACCCCCACAGAGGAGCGTTGATTTCAGCATTGACTTAGAGCCGGGCACGAGACCGATCTCGAAGGCTCCGTATCGTATGACACCAATAGAGCTGCTGAAGTTGAAGAAGCAATTGGAGGAGTTGGCAGAGAAGGGATTCATACGCCCTAGTGTGTCTCCTTGGGGTGCGCCAGTATTATTTGTGAAGAAGAAGGACGGATCGATGAGGCTGTGCATAGACTACAAAGAGTTGAACAAAGTAACCATCAAGAACAAGTACCCATTGTCGCGCATAGATGATCTATTAGACCAGTTGCATGGAGCGTCTGTGTTCTCGAGGATAGACTTGAGGTCAGGTTACCACCAGTTGAGGGTGAGAGATCAGGACATACCTAAGACGGCATTCCGGACTAGGTATGGTCATTATGAGTTCGTAGTGATGCCATTTGGGCTCACTAATGCACCAGCGATGTTCATGGAGTTGATGAATGGGATATTCATCGACTTTTTAGACCAGTTTGTAGTGGTCTTCATTGACGACATCCTAGTCTACTCTAGGAGTCGACAGAAGCATGCCGGACACTTGAGGACAGTATTGCAGATTCTACAAGATAGCTAGTTGTATGCTAAGCTATCCAAGTGTGAGTTTTAGATGTCAGAGGTGGCTTTCTTAGGTCACGTGGTGACTGTTGAAGGTATTAAGGTCGATCCGGCGAAGATCGAGTCAGTATCTTCTTGGCAACCTCCTAAGAATGTCAAGGAAGTTCGCAGCTTTCTAGGTTTAGCAGGATATTGCCGCCGGTTTGTAGAAGGGTTTTCCTTGATTGCCCGACCACTTACTTGTCTTCTGAGGAAGACTACTCGGTTTGTCTAGTCTGAGCCGTGTCAGCGGAGTTTTGAGGAGCTGAAGAGGAGATTGACGTCCGCTCCGATTTTGGCACAGCTTGAGGGTACTGATGACTTTGTGGTATACAGTGATGCATCCAAGCTGGGCTTGGGGTGTGTTTTGATGAAGAGGGGTAAGGTCATAGCCTATGCGTCTCGATAGTTGAAGACGTATGAGGAGAACTACCCCACACATGATCTAGAGTTGGCTGCAGTAGTCCATGCTCTTAAAATCTGGCGTCACTATCTCTATGGGGCGACATGTCAGATCTTCACAGACCATAAGAGTCTGAAGTATATATTCACTCAGAGAGAGTTGAATAATCGCCAGAGGTGGTGGTTAGAGTTGATCAAGGACTTCGACCTTGAGATTCTTTACCACCCCGGGAAGGCAAATGTGGTAGCTGATGCTTTGAGCCGGAAGACGCCTAGGGAGAGGGCGATAGCCCGGTTGATAGTACAGCCACAGTTGTAGAGAGACTTGGCTTGGTTAGAGATAGAGATTCAGTTTCCCGATACTGATAGTCAGTTGGCTACCTTGGAGTTACTTCCTGATCTGTTGGATGAGATCCGACAGAAGCAGGAGACTTGCCCGACTTTGACCAGGATCCGAGACAGGATGTCTCGAGACGAGGCCCCACAGTTCACTATTGGTGCAGATGGAGTGATGAGACGTCAGGACCGCGTTTGTGTGCCGTTAGACAGTGAGTTGAGACAGAGGATATTAGGTGAGGCTCATGCTACCCCATACTCAGTACATCCTGGAGCGAGTAAGATGTACAAGGATGTGAGACGGTCCTTCTGGTGGGGTGGTTTGAAGCCCGATGTGACTCGGTATGTAGCTCAGTGTGCGACCTGCCAACAGGTCAAGATTGAGCATCGTAGGTCTGGAGGAGAGCTCCACCCACTCCCAGTACCACAGTGGAAGTGGGAGGATATATCCATAGACTTTGTCACCGGATTGAGGCTCAATAGAGGTTTTGATGCTATTTGGGTAGTAGTAGACCGTCTGACGAAGACCGCACGTTTCATTCTGATTAAGGAAACGTGGCCGGTAAGCCGTCTAGCTGAGGAGTTCACCAGACACATTGTGAGACTCCATGGGGTACCGAGGACTATCGTTTCTGACAGAGATGGACGTTTTACCTCGAGATTTTGGCAACAGGTACATACTGCTTTGGGGACGAGTCTCCACTTTACCACTGCCTACCACCCACAGACAGACGGACAGTCTGAGAGGACCATTCAGACCTTATAGGACATGTTGCGGGCGTGTGTACTAGATTGGGGACATGTATGGCCAAATCATCTCCCACTGGTAGAGTTTTCATATAATAACAGCTGGCACGCGTCTATTGGGATGGCTCCCTATGAGGCTTTGTACGGGCGGAGATGTCGTACACCATTATGTTGGGATGAGCCCAGCAGAGCTGATGGAGTAGTTCCAAATCAGATACAGGATGACATCGCTCGGATTTCCCTAGTCCGAGAGCGGATGTTAGCAGCTCAGAGTCGTCAGAAGTCCTACGCCGACAAAAGGCGTCGACCTTTGGAGTTTAGAGTGGGTGCTCAGGTGCGGCTGAGAGTGTCACCTACGAGAGGAGTTAGGCATTTCGGCATTAAAGGGAAGCTGAGTCCCCGATATGTCGGACCTTTTGAGATCTTGGAGAGAGTTGGAGAGGTGGCCTACAGATTAGCATTACCGCCGAGATTAGAGGGTGTTCATCCGGTCTTTCATGTATCTCAGTTGAGAAAGTACATCCCGGATCCGAGACACGTCATCAGCCATGAGGATCTGACAGTTGAGCCCGATCACACCTTTGTAGAGTACCCAGTAGCTGTCTTGGAACGCAGCGCTAGACGCCTGCGGTCCAAGGAGATACCTATGCTGCAAATCCAGTGGTCTAGGAGAGGAGTTGATGAGGCCACTTGGGAGACTGAGGAGAGTATTAGACGTAACTATCCCGAGTTCTTTGCGGGGTTAGAGGTTACTCTTGTACCTACGAGTTAGTACTCGGATGTTGTGTTGATTGACCTTTCTGGTTTTTATATTGGATTGAGTGATTATGTTTTATGTGATACTTGTCTGTTTTTGGATGGTTGAGTAGCTGCATGTTAGAAAATGAAAATGTTGAGAAAACTTAAACATACCAAAGGAAATGTATGATTAGAAGAATCATTCTAAGTTTCAGGACGAAACTTCTTTTAAGAGGGCACTGATGTAACAACCGAAAATTTAAAACTCCGTTAAACCGGAATTTAACCGAATTCCGATACATCAATCTTAAATAAATAAATAAAATAAAACGAGTTTAAGTTCTATCATTTTATGTGACCTTAATTCACATAAAATGATGAAACTTTGTAACAGGAAATAATTTACGCACTATTAACAATAAATAATAATTTATATAATACAGAATATAATTCCGTATTATATAAAAATCCCGCACAACCGAAAATCCGGGACAAGTAACGAGTTTCGTATCCTTATTTAATGCGAGGGCAGGCCGGATGTGGCCCATTACTAGACCCACTTACCAGCCCACTTCCTAAACTAATCCTAACCCTAACCTTATAATTTGTATAACCTAATCTAATCCTAATTCTAAACTACCGTTGCGTGCCGCTTTCCCCTCTTCTCCCTTACCTTCTGAAGAGCGTTAACCAGTAGCCCTCTTCCGCCCCATCCGGAGACGACGACGCCACGCACCTCGTCTGCCTTCCTTGTTCGCCGGCGACATCGACCCTAGGTAAGTGATCTTCTCGGCCCAATCTCTCCTCTTCCTCTCTATTTCCCGAACTGCAGCAGCCCTAATCCTGGCTGCACAACGCGAGCCACGCCAGGAGCAAGACGTACCAGCCCAGCCTCCGATCCCTTACAGCCGGCGAAGACGAACGCTGCAGACGAAGACAGGTGCGGCAGTAGACGTTGTAACAGGCGCCAGTAGGAAGAACCGAGCAGCGCAGGTGTGCGAACCATCTAGGCCAGAACCGGCAGCCAGTCGCGAGTCGTACGGTGAGTCCTTCGTCCCTTTCCGCTGCTGCTCTATCTCTCTTGTACAAACCCTAACCACTCTCTTGTGCCGGACGGACCTGGTGTTGTTGGCCCTCTGATGTGAGCAGGGAGATTGCTAGAATCGAGCCAGCCGATCCTTGCAGTGACGGACCTCTCTAGTTTATGCAAACGTGTTGACGCTGATCCAGGTCGAGACGCGGGTTAGGGTACGTTTGTTGAATCTTACAGTCGAGTGCGTATATATATATATATATATATATATATATATATCGGTATAAAAAAGGTGGAGTTGGGATAGTTAGGTACATATGCATACATGTTAGACGTTAGATGAGAAACTGCAGAATATATATATACTTATATATATAGATACGTAAATGCATAGTGATACGAGTATGTATATATATATATATATATAAAGACGTACAAGTTAGTGTGTGTAAAGTGTATAGAAGCTTGGAATTTAATGGATATGTAATCTTTATATAAGAGTATATTTATAAGCATCAATATAGAATATATAAATATGTGAGTATATATATAAATACGAGTTGGGAGTTATGAAATTATGTAGATATAAGTGAGTTGAGGAGAAGGATAAAAACATGTTGACGGTATTATGTATGTAGTAGCATAATTAGTAACCGGAGAAAAGGAGTGTTGTCCTTCTTAGTGTTGTCTCGAGTTTTGACCTTATAACCTATACGTAACTATCCGAGAGACATAATTTTTGGAAAACTGGTTTTGAAAGAAATTAGTAGAATTCAAGAATAAACTTTGAGAAATTTCGGCACTAAGGGTAAAATGGTCTTTTACCGTAAGAGAGCGTTTTCCGTAATTCCTTCGCAAGAGGTTGGACATCTAGATGTGATCTGATCCACATGCCCTATTTGACAGGCGTTTGAGTTACCACGAGTACGGACTGTTTTGAGACGTGTTAGAGTGTGTTTTGACTCAGGTAAGTCCTTGTGACTTACTTAGCCAGTTTCTGGATATTAGTTGAGTGATAGTGGTTGTGTGTGTTATGTGCGTGATTTTAATAATAATAACTTGCTAGGACGACCGTTATTATTATGTTTAAGGCCCAAGTGTATGTATAACGGGCCGTGACATCACTGCCCAGCTCTGACAAGAGACTGGGAGGTTCTCTATACCCAGACCAAGCAGGTACAAGGTGAGATGCATCGGATTCATTCCTGATGGTTACACGGGGGCGGAGGCGAGGTTTGGGAATCCCTCGTGTCACAAACTAAGTATCATTAACGTGAATGAGTAACTTACCTTAAGATAATAAATGGACTTGTTTGAAAGCATGATGGGTGTTTATTCTTTTATGTGTGTGTGTGTGCTATTATTATTCTTCTAATATTTAGATAACTAGCTAATGGTTTCTCTTGTTGTGTTTTTAGATTTACCGCAGGTTAGACCAGCAGCTGAGTGATCCGGAAGTAGTGGTCAGCCGGGTCTCCGTACTCCTTAGAGTGGGGGTTGGGGTTGTGTTGTCATTCTTTCTTTTGTTAAGACAGTTGTTCGGTTTCCCTTGTTTAAGTACTTTAGGCTGCTAGACCGTGTTGCATTCATTACCTTAAAATACTATTTTATGAATTTCGGTTTTCCTTATTTGTGTCTTGTTGCAAGATCCTAGTAATATTGTTGTCAAACTGAGGTCGGGACCCATTGTGAGGTCCTAACCAGTAATGTCCCGAGTTCTGAGAATTCGGGGTGTTACAGGTGAGAGATCACGGAAGGGAGCGGCTAGGTTAGAGAAGGACAGGAGAAGGGAAGACGGGTTTCAGAGGATGGGAAAGAAAAGGATGGTAGGTTAGAATGTGAAGATGGGATTCAGCCCAAAAAAAATAATATAAACGGCTTATCTCTAGATGGCCTAACTGGCCTGTCGGGCCCAAATGGCCTGTCTTGTCTTGATGAGCCCGGATGACTTATCTTAACGGGTATATCTCACATAAAATGAAATGTCGACGGAAACAGTCCAACCGGTCGGAGCCCGGTTTGCCTAATAAATTATCGGAAGTAAAAAGTTATGACGATTGAAATTGTCTAAACCGGTCGGAGTCCGGTTTAACTCGAAATTTACCGGAAGTAAAATTTTTTGGTATTACAACGGCGGGGTCTTGCTCTTGGTTTCGTCTGTCGCGGTGAAGGTAAGGAAGAAAAGAAGGTTGGTGGGGGAGAGAGGTCAGCGTGTGAGGTGGTGCGAGAAGGCCAACGTGAGTCTGCCTGAGGCGGTGTGAGAAGGATGTAAGGGAGCACAATCAGCTAGTAAGGGTTATGGGGAGGGAGAAGTGAGGTAAGAGTGAAGAGGATAAGGTTAGGGTTAAGTGATAATATTTAACACGGTTTATTGAAAGGCTCGCTAAATCTAATTTTTTGGACAAGTAGAAGATATACGTACGGAATATCTTATCTTTAACACGGTTGATCGGTGCTTTTTAACATGGGCTTAATGGAAATTTTTTTTAATTCCATGCAAATTTCGCGCTTTCTAAAAATTTTCCAAATTATTTTTTAAATAGCATTTAACACGGTTGATTGAAAGACGTGATAAATTTTGTTCATACGCTTATTTAACACGATTTAGAATGTAACCATGGTAAATTATAAACATTTTTACTACGGTTTCGAAGAGAACCGTGATAAATAATACACAAGTTTAACACGGTTATAAGTAACCGTTATATTATAACAAAAATTTTAACACGGTTCGCTGGGTAACCGTGTTAAAATGGGTGATTCTATAAATTTACCACGGTTATTCGATGAATCGAGGTAAATTATAAGTATTTTTAACACGGTTTTTTGGACAACCGTGGTAAAATAGTTGATTTTGCATATTTACCACGCAAAAACACGGAACCGTGTTAAATGTACCGTAACCAATATGCTTTTTTGTACTATTGTTCCAAGTTTAGTCATTGCACATTAACTTAAAGGACACAATTTCCTTCAAAAACTACACATAAAACTAAACAAAAAGCTTCTTATTCAATAAAGTGTTTTACAAGATTGAAACCCTAACCCGAAGGAGTATAGAAGAAGAACACGGGTTTGAAACCCTAACCTAAAGGCTAGAATGACGACAACGATAAAGAATCTATCTGGATGATGAGCGGGAGATGAAGAAGAAAGATGAGTGAGACATCCAGTGAAGAGGAAACCAAGAGAACGATCCAAGGACGGAAGGAGGGGCTAAGACACTAGAAGAAGGGAACGATGACACATTGATACATACATGTACACAAAGCGCAATATCACATAAGATGACGACCTAGTAAGGCCCACTAGATGACCTGCGTGAAGGTGGTATTGTTCGGCCCAAATATTGTGCATTGTTCACCGGACTCCCGTTTTTATTGTGATCAGGATAAAATCGTTGAGAAATAAATCCAAAAAATAACCAATAATCCCCATATAAACTTATTTAGATTATATAAAACAACCTTTAGAGTCTTTAGTTAAGGGCCTATTTAGCACAGGTTTGTGTTTTTTTGGTTTATAAACTAAATGGGTTTATAAGTGTTTATAGTTTATTTTCGGGTTTATAAGTGTTTATGTTTTATATATATTATTCCGAAAACATGTTTACTTATGGATTTTTTGTGGGTTTATTTTTTGTTTAAAATACATTTTTCCCCTAAAAAATTTTAAAATAACAAAGTGAACCAGGATTTTATAAGCCATGTTTGTGAGAATGGAACCCCATCGTTCGACAAACTATAGCTTTTCCCTATGGACGGACGACGACGACGGAGACTTCTGCTTGTGACAACGGTAACCACGTTTGTAATCCTTTTCCAATCTTCAACTGGTACCTCTACTACTTCTCTATTTCCATCGTTCGACAAATTGGGGTTCTCTTACTTTTGTTTCAGCTTCATTGTTGAATACTTCTAATCTTTAACATCTTTATTGTTGTGTAAATTGTAAGCTACAATCGTGCGACAGATTAGGGTTGTGTTTTTTCAGCCTATATTGTTGAACCAGAGTTTAGTCCATTGTTCTCTTTTTCAGCTTCATTGTTGTGTAATTGTAAACTTCTATTGCTTCTCAATTGCTTATGTTTTTAGATTGGGGTCTAGGGCATGTTTACTATTCGACAAATTGGGGTTCAATAGTATATTTGAATCTAAAATTTTGACAACTAAGAGCAAAACATCATTGCCCAGTTTTTATTACCTAAAAACCGGTAGAAGTGTTATATTATGACTCTGTTTTGGACCATTGATAACTATTATAGTATGATTGTAGTTGTATATGTACCTCAATGATCAGAGTGTTCCCTTTATGCATGTATTTATTTAATTGACTCTTTCTTTACCCCCTAAAACCAATAATGTAGAAATATTATAGTATGACTATGGAGAATGATGGAAAGCATGTAGAATAATAATTGTAGTTATGTCAAATTGTTACAAATTGTTGTGAAAACTAGTGCAAGCATTAGTTTTGAAAATTTGTTACAGGTTTTTGCTACTATTGTTTTTATATGTTACAAATTAGTTTGTGTTACTGTTTTTATCTGTAACAGCTTAAATTGTTACAAATTAGTTTGTGTTATATAACTATAATTGTAGTTAGGACAAATTGTTGTTGCTACTGTTTTTTATAAATTATAGATTAGATTGTGTTATAAGTTTGTTTGTTATAGATTAGTTTGTGTGTTGTGGAACAAAATTTGTTTACTTGATATTGAACAACAAGTATGTTAGCCAACAACAAGAAAATAACAGGAAATACAAACCAAAAATCATTTAATTGGACAAATGATATTACAAGGACTTTCCTTGAGATGCGATGTGATTTTCAAAGACAAAATGGGCAGAAGAATGAGTTTAGTTGGATATCTTTGACGAACAATTTTGAGAAAAAGACTGGACACAAATGTAAGAAGGAGACGTTGAAGAATATGTTTAACACTTTAAGAGGGATATGAAAGTTGTGGTTGAAACTAAAGAACGACAAAATGGGGTTGGGGTGGTACTACGAGAGACACTGTATTGCATCGTCTCCTGAGTGGTGGTCATTGAAGCTTAAGGTAAGTTCATCATATCTATTTACAAATTGTAAGGTAAATTTTATTGTTATTTAATTAAACTACTTTTTTCCAATCTTCGCATGAGAATAAAGATTATCGGGTTTTCAAGAAACCTGGTCTTCATCCAGGAGTAGAATCAATGATGGAATACCTTTTTGTAAGTATGGTTGCAACCGGGTCTCATTGTGCAACACCCTTAATGAATCCATCTCCCTGTCCCATATTTAACACACAAGTGTCAATGGACGTTGAAGAACTTGGTGATGATGATTGGGATAATTTTATCATAGAGAATGATGCATCTGATGTACAAGAAATA
The DNA here is from genome assembly GCA_033239045.1 of Fagopyrum esculentum. Classification (NCBI taxonomy): domain Eukaryota; kingdom Viridiplantae; phylum Streptophyta; class Magnoliopsida; order Caryophyllales; family Polygonaceae; genus Fagopyrum; species Fagopyrum esculentum. Next base: position 16,841,370 of record BSUD01000004.1, on the reverse strand, counting down.
CCGGTTGGTGGTCCTCAAGATGTCCATCAAACACCACTCAATCTTGTTCCCGCGTTTGGTAAAGGAAAGAAACAATACGGTACATCTTCTCAGGGAGTCAGTAAGCGTAATGCAAGGAAAATTAATGGTTCTTCAATGTATCATGGTCATCTTGCAGCATCTTTCGATGCAACTACAAGTACGGTTGCATTGTGGGAGGTAGAGGCAAAACTATTAAAGAAAACAGATGACTCGATGAAGACACTTTTAGATTTGGTCACATATGAATTTATGGTGAAAGGTTCACCTTTGTGGTGCTTTTCGACCACTTGCCTTATGACAGATGTTGCTCGTGCAACGTTCAAGTTGATGCCCGACAATGAGTCTAGATTCCAATGGTTGGATTGACAGTACAAGAAATAAGAGAAGAAGGGTGTTTTGCCCTGATAAGTGACTTACATAGTAGTTCAAGTTCGCATCTTGATTTGCAACTTGTTTACTCTTTACTATTAAACTTATTTACGTTTTACAATTTTGTGTTGATGTTTATTGCCTCTTATATGAACTTCAATCAACTCCATGTAGTTTTTTCACTTGTGAAATATGTTTGTTTTGATTAATCTTTTATTATTTTGTCGATGTGTTAGTATTTATTAATTATGTTTAATTTCATTATCGGAGCATGACAATATCGGGACGGGGCATACGGCGTAGGTTACAATTCACAGTTTTTGTCAATTACAAAATGAAAGTGATTTGCTTGCACGACACTACGGCATGCATGTTCACAAAATACGGACTTTCAATTCTTCTTACAATGGTTCCAGTTGAATGCACGATTTCCTAAACTCTAGTACGGAGACGAGATGCATGAATGCATTTCGAACAGAGAAACATGTGTTACATGAGCTGTGAACACTCTAATTAACGAGTATAACTTGTGTGGTTCTCCACATATGCATCCGCTAGAGAAGGTGGGGATATTCATATACACAATGGCTCAAGGAGTATCATATTGTACAGTTACTGAGAGATTCCAACGATCTACACGAACTATTTTAGTGGTTATTGATGAGATCCTAGAAGCCATTCTTGTCCCCAATAAAGGGTTCCGTGGTATGACTAGGGATATTATTAAACCTAGAGACCTTTGTTTGCTGAAGTGTCAAATCACATTCCGAAGGACCAACAATATTCTCAATACTTCAAGGGGAAATTGGTTGTATATGTAGTAACCGAAAATTTAATTTCCGGTAAATTCCGAGTCAGCATAAATCTTGTCATTTTATGTGAAGAGTTAATCACATAAAATATTCTTTAACCAAATTCTATGATTTTATGTGAAAGTTAATCATATAAAATCATTCTTAAAATACTCTTGCAAGCCTTATAGTATTTGACCCATTTGACAAACTCATGACTAAGTCATGACAAGGCCATCCGGACCCATTTTGACAAGATCACTTCAGCTCAAAGACAAGGCCAACTTTCTTGCTCAGCCGTGTAGTTTCTCTCCTTCCCTACCAAACCCTAGCAGTCTTCCCACCTTCATGTAAACAGCAGCCTTGCTGCGGCACACACGTTCCTCGCGGGTGAGCCCTCTCGTCTCCTCCGTCTTCGTAGACCGAGCATCACCCGGACTGTCCATCTCGCTTCTACACGCAGCCCTTAGCCACACAACTCTCAACCCGAATTGTCCCTCTCGTCCTTCCTTTCCAACCGTCGACAGCAGCACTCAGAGTACGGGTCTCCTCTTCTCCGGTCGCAACACAACTCAGGACATGAGTCCACCGACAGCAAGCATCCTCCTCGCGTGCGTTTGGCCTGGCACAACCACATGAGGCGGAGGTTGGTCCTTCTCTACCAGGGTCGTCACGCAGCAGCAAGCATTTCAAGTCCTCTCCTCTCTAGTCAGTTGCGAGCCTCTCACACGCAAATTTGTCTGCAACAACGCCTCCTTCACGTGAGCAACAGTGGCGGCTGCGAGCATGTCTTCGGCCTCCTTCTCATCGAGTAGGCGAGTCAAAACCATCAGCAACGGCATCCTCAGGACGGACTTCTTCCCTTCGAGCCAACAACAAGTGTAGACGCTCTTGTTTCCATCTGGACATCGATCTTCTCAGCCTTGCGAACAACAACAGCAGTCGGTGCTACTTCCTTCACCCCTTCGAGTCATGGAATCGAGTAAGATCCATATCCGTCCTTCCTTGGTCCTTCTATTTGATCAATCCTTAACATATATATGCTGATGTGAGTACCCTTTGTGTCTTCAATTCGTCCCTAACAGCCTCGGAAGATAGCTTGAAGAGCTTAGGCGTTTTCTGAGTTTTCGGAAGTGACAAACAGTCAGCTTCAGGTGCAGATTTTGGTACGTTAGACTTCTCCTTTATTGCTGAATTTCGATATATGTTATAGTTGGTATTGTATAGTATAACATATTGAAATTTGAGAGTATTCTGAGTTATAGTTTAGGAGATATGGTTGTCCAAAGTTGGCTCCTCATGTAGTTTTCTAAGTGTGCTGAGTTTGAGAAGAACTGCTTGGGATGCAGTTTTGTGGAACAGATTTGGATGGGTTATTGACTTTTGTTAGACTTGAATTTCAGACATATTATAGTTGGTATAGTATAGTAGATTATACTGAAATTTGAGAGAAATCCGAGTTACAGTTTAAGAGTTATGGTGTCCCAAAGTAGAGACCTTGAACAGTTTATAGATGGTGTTGAATTGTTGAGAAAAATGCTTGTGATGCAGTATTGTGGTGCCGATTTGATTTAGTTATATTCCTTGGTTAGACTTGAATTTTGGATATCTCATGTTTAGGATTGCATAGTATAATATATCAAAATTTGAGAGGATTCCATCAAATGGTTTAGTATTTATGATTTTTCAAAGTTGAGACAATAAGCAGTTTTTCTGTTTTGGTGAAATATACTAAGTATGGGAAAAACTGTGTGTGGAAGCAGTTTTTGGATCTAGATATGAATGGGTTAGATATATCTGATGGACATAAAATTTTGATGGAACATAGAGTGAGATGCATACTATGATGTATTAAAAGTTGTGGTCCATCCAACGATCGAATCTAGACTTATAAGGTTCCAAAGTAGCCTAGTTGTGCAGTTTGGTAAAATACAGATTTTTGGCTAAGTATGGGAGAATTTATGTTGAAGAGTCAACTTGAGATTTTTGTGTAAGACTAGTTATTAATTCTTTCTGAGATTTATTTCTTCTAGTGAGTAGAGTGCTTTGCATATAAGGATTAGATATTTATTTGAGATTTTTAGATTTTTGTATGAGTGTTCTAAGTTAGGTCAAAGTGAGATCGTTAGTGAATTTTTCATGGAAGTTAAGAAGTTGGGAAATATCTTCCAACTTTGCTAGATCTTTCTTGTTAGTGTTAAATTATGGTTTTGGCCTTTTTATGAAGTTTTAGAAATATTCTAAGAATACTTCTAGGGTTTCGGACACTAAGGGCAAAATAGTCATTTGCCATTACGAGGGTATTTTGGTAATTTATCTGATGATAGAGTTAAATATCTTAGAAGTTGGAGACTTCTAATGAAGTGGGATACATTATTGATCCATTTGCCTTTTATAACAAGCGGTTGAGTTCCTACGGTTGCGGACCGAGTTGAGATAACGGGATTATGATTTGATTCAGGTAAGTCCTCTGGGCTTACTTAGCTAGCTTTTGGATATGAGTGTGAATATTGATAGTGGTGTTTGAATGATGTGTTTATAATCGTACTTAGTATTAATTATCTACCGACCTATACATTTGGCCTAAGGTAATGGGCGGTGGCATTCTGCTCAGTTAGCTCGAGGGCACTAAGGGTTTATTTAGGGACTAGTCCATACTTGGTTTGTAGTGATGCTACCGGCGGAGGTGTGCTAGACCTACGTTGGATAAGGAACGGAGGTGAGAAATCTTAAGATTCTCGTGCCACAACTTTAAAACAGAATAAAGTGAATCACCTAAGCTATCAAATTATAAATGGATTGTGTGCCAGCATGATGAGTGTTTATGTTACTTTGAGTGTGTTTGTGCTATCCTTATTCTATTTATATATGGATTGTTAGCTAACGGTTTTTCCGTGTTGTAGTTTTTGTAGAGATAGACATTTGTAGAGAGATCCGGAAAAGATGGTCAGCCGGGTCCACGTACTCATTAGATGGGGACGGGGGAGTCTTCCATACGACATGCATGTTATATATCTATATATATGTTTTGTAAGGCTGTCACATGTGTATATTCATACAATAAAAATATTATGTTTTGAAATTGTATTAAATATATTTGTGCCTTGTTGTAAGATCCTAGTAAAGTTGTTGTTAAACCAAGGTCGGGATCCATTGTGAGGTCTTAACCAGTAGCTCCCCGAGTTCCAAGAACTTGGGGTGTTACAGTATAGACGACACTCATATAAGTGCTTGCATACTTGAGGCCGATAAAATATCTTATAGGGGACGGAAAGGGATATGCACATTCAACGTCATGGCGGTATGTGACTTTGACATGTTGTTCATCTTCGTTTCAGCCGGGTGAGAGGGATCAACACATGATGCAAAGGTCTTCGAGCAAGCGGTTAATACCCCGTCTATGACATTCCCACACCCACCATCTGGTAAGATTTCTGCTTAACTCAAAAATGTTTTTTTTATATCTTCCAATAAGCGGCTAAATCAATATTGATTTCAATTATTCAGGTCTTTATTACTTATGCGACAAGGGTTACCCAGATAAGGAAGGATATATAGTACAATACTCAAAGACGCGGTACCATCAATCTTAATTTGAGAATGTTCCACCTAGGAATGCCAAAGAGGCTTTCAACAAACATCACTCTTCTCTACGAAGTTGCATTTAGAGGCCATTTAAACTCTTGAAGGTGTGTTGGAAGATGTTGAAAGTCATGCCAAGTTACGGAGTTGACACACATATTGACATTATTTTGGCTTGATTTGCCCTACATAATTTTGTCAAGATTAGACGTGTCACAACAAATTGTGTAGATGATGACGTGTTTATGAGAATGGAAGCTGAAACTATCTTTGATGATGATAGTGATGATGAAGACCTTCTTCAAGGGGACAATAGTGAAGAATCCGATGGAGAAGAATTTGTACAATATTTTTATATTGGAGGGACGAAACAATTATGCGATGAGATTGCTGTCATGCTTTGGGCACAAAATTAATCACTGTAATTTCACAACTAGATTGTGATTTTTGGTCAAAGTCAGTTATTGTTGTGATGGTTAGTGATGTTTTTTTGTTATACACTAATGCTCAAAAAATTTTCAGTAGTTAAAATATGTTTTCAATTACACGTCAATAAAAATAAAACTATTTTTGTAAAAATTTGTTTTCAAATATTTTTCAATAATGCTCAAACAAAAGGGACTAGCACAAAGGATAACATAAGGGACTAGCCACTGAGCCAATCAACAAGAATAGAACATTAAAGAACTCATTGACAAAGATGGTAAAAATTAAAATAAAGAAACCTTTGAATTTCTCAAAAAACAGTATTTCTATTTCTAAATGGATCAGCAATTTCTTAGGTAATATAGTGATTGGATCGTGCATATGACCCGCCGTTACTCAGTTTTACACACCTGAGAAGCCCACTGACAAAGAGCTGAAGCTAAACCTGACAACACTGAAGCAACCAAAACAGGAACAATTCCATAAAACAATAGATTCTCAAGATCATCACTTCTAAAAATAGTGTTAGTTCCTTCACCAACGCTTAGAAGTACAACAACAAAGTTCATGCATCAAATACAACGATCAATAGAACATTATATAATTACAATGTGTTGTAACAAAAAATGTTCAACTTCAATTCAGCTCAAGGTTCTTGAAACTTATGGCATCTTTTCATGAGATATATTACTCCAATTCATCACACAAGGTTCTTGTAGTAGAAAATGTTCAACGTCAGCTCGAGAAGCCATGGAAAATATTAACCTTTAAAATACTTGGTTGAAATAAAGATCATATCGGAAACTACAATGTGCTGAAAACCTAGCTTTTTAAATCTATGGAGAACAATAGAACATTATATAATTTATTAGGCGTCTGCTGATAAATTTCTCACATACTTCAGGGGCTAACTTTTACCGATACATGGGGTTCCCTGACGAGACTACATGGCTACTAATGATTGCTCCTCATCTTCAAACTCTACAAATGCAATTCCTGGCTTTGCTTCTATTACTCTTACTTAAATCCTGGATATTGTTGGAAGAGTAGTTCAAGCATCATACTTCTTGTTTCATGAAGCAAATTATGTATAAATAGGATATTCATGAAGCAAATTTGTTTTCAAATATTTTTCAATAATGCTCAAACAAAAGGAACTAGCACAAAGGATAATATAAGGGACTAGCCACTGAGCCAATCAACAAGAATAGAACATTAAAGAACTCATTGACAAAGATGGTAAAAATTAAAATAAAGAAACCTTTGAATTTCTCAAAAAACAGTCTTTCTATTTCTAAATGGATCAGCAATTTCTTAGGTAACATAGTGATTGGGTCGTGCATATGACCCGCCGTTACTCAGTTTTACACACTTGAGAAGCCCACTGACAAAGAGTTGAAGCTAAACCTGACAACACTGAAGCACCCAAAACAGGAACAATTCCATAAAATAATAGATTCTCAAGATCATCACTTCTAGAAATAGTGTTAGTTCCTTCACCAACGCTTAGAAGTACAACAACAAAGTTCATGCATCAAATACAACGATCAATAGAACATTATATAATTACAATATGTTGCAACAAAAAATGTTCAACTTCAATTCAGCTCAAGGTTCTTTTTTTTTTTTTTTTTTTTTTGATGAAGAGGAGCAGGAGGCTCCCGCCCTAAGGCTTTTTATTAGAAACGTGGAATTACAAACGGGAAACACGAGGGAGGGACACTCCCCGTAAGTCATCAAGAATTAAAGTGCGAATTGAAGAATCGGGAGTCATAATGCGGTGAACCCCAAAATCCAGCGAGAACGCATGGTTGGCCATATAGTCCGCTACCCTATTGCCTTCTCGGAAGATGTGAGTAATGGTGACACTCCAGTCACGAATGAGGAAGCCTTGGCAGCGTAACACCAGGCTAGCAAGCGGGTGTGTTTCACACACCCCCTTATGAAGGAACCCAACCACCAGTAATGAGTCCAGCTCAACTTCGACGTGTCGAAACCCAAGGTCCCAGGCCAACTCCAGTCCTAGAGTGACACCCCAAAGCTCAGCCGTTGGGGCTGTAGCCGACCCAAGTTTGCACGCCACTCCGCAAATCCAGTCACCAGCCTCATCACGTAAAACAGCACCAGCAGAAGCCTCGCTAGTCGTTCCCCGAGAGGCCCCATCCGAATTCAGTTTCACCCATCCGACCTTAGGCTTCTTCCAACTCACGTACCTTTCCCGAGCCGGCAACTTCGTTAGAGAGCCAAGCATACTGGAAGCCCTCTCAAACTCCCCAATATACTTACGAATATACCCGGCCTTATCCCTCGGAATGGTACCTTCGTTGAAGATCCTGACGTTCCTCCACTTCCACAACCACCACGTGGTAGTCGCGAACACTTCACGCCAACATGTGCCTTGACAGAACTCCCTCCTGAGAGTGATATTCAAGAAAAGCCAATCGTCCCAGGGTAGAGAGAAGAAGCCCTCCTGAAACTCGGAAGGAATGAGTTGAAGCCAAACTGGTTTTGCAAAGATACAATCACGAAGGAGATGGAGCAAGGATTCTTCGACAGCTGGGCAAGCTAAGCAGTTAGGGCACTCAGCTAAATGGCGACGATGACGTTCTTTGTTTGTCATAGGGATCTTCCATGCAAGTTGCCAGCACCAGTATTTAACCCTGTTATGTACCTTAAGCTTCCAGACATGATAAAACAAACCCTCGGTACCCGAATCATGAGGACGCACGGAGCGCATAACCGTAATTGCTGAAGCAGTGGAGAACGTGCCATTAGTTGTATGGAGCCATCGGACACAGTCTTCAGATTCGTCAAAGGAGATTCCAATCGACATGATACGAAGGAGGACGGAATGGGACAATCTAGCAGTTAAATAAGGGATGTTCCATGATCCATTCTCATCGCATAAATCATGAACCCTAGCTTCAAGCTCCCACTGCGTCAGTGGTACAAGGCAGGAGTTAGCAAGAGGTTCATTGATAGCCCAAACATCACTCCAGAATCGGACCTTCCGGCCATTCCGAATGTTCCAACCAATGTTGGGAGAAATGATCTTATTGTAAGCCAACGCCACTCCCTTCCAGACAAATGAGTCACTGGGCTTAATAGCTATAGAACAAGGCCAATCTCGATGAGAGAGGGAGTATTTGTGAAGAACAACTCTGGACCATAATTGGTCACGCAGCATAAAGACACGCCATCCCACCTTTCCCAGAAGAGCAGTGTTGACCTCCGCAGCTGTCTTCAAACCCAGGCCCCCAGTGTCCACCGGGCGACAAAGTTTTCTCCAACTTAGGAGATGAATTTTACGATTCCCCTCGCTTCCACCCCATATAAAGGTCCTGCAGAGGCGATCAACCTTGTTGGTCACACTTGTGGGGAGTGATAACAGGGACATATAATGGAGAGGCATGCTAGCAAGCACCGATCTGACCAAGGTAGTTCTCCCAGCCAAGCTGAGTTTTTTAGATTTCCAACCCGACAATCTCGAAGAGATGCGCTCAATAAGAGGATTAAAGATCTCTTTAGTGACAGGAGCATGAATCAAAGGGATTCCCAGATAGAGCCCCAAGTTTCGAGTAGAAGAGAACCCACTGCTCTCCTTGAGCCTACGCTCCAGATCACCATGCACGTTTGGCGAAAGGTAAAACCGGGACTTGGGCAGACTAATACTTAGACCAGAAGCACCACAGAACCGGTCAAGGATATCCTTAATAACCGACATTTGTTGGGTAGAGGCTTGAGCAAAAAGAAGTATATCGTCCGCAAAGAAAAGATGACTGATAGAGGGTCCCCCACGGGCAAAGGACATGGGCTTCCATGATTCAGCTCAAGGTTCTTGCAACTTATGGCATCTTTTCATGAGATATATTACTCCAATTCATCACACAAGGTTCTTGTAGTAGAAAATGTTCAACTTCAGCTCAAGAAGCCATGGAAAATATTAACCTTTAAAATACTTGGTTGAAATAAAGATCATATCAGAAACTACAATGTGCTGAAAACCTAGCTTTTTAAATCTATGGAGAACAATAGAACATTATATAATTAATTAGGCGTCTGCTGATAAATTTCTCACATACTTCAGGGGCTAACTTACCGATACATGGGGTTCCCTGACGAGACTACATGGCTACTAATGATTGCTCCTCATCTTCAAACTCTACAAATGCAATTCCTGGCTTTGCTTCTACTTCTTGTGTCATGAAGCAAATTATGTATTAATAGGATATTGATGGGAGTTGTTGCTTCATCCTCTGCACTTGGTCTACGGTACGAGGACTGGATATATGTTTGTATAGGTAAGCTTATCCATGAAATAAATAATTAGAATAAAGATATTGAAGGAAACCTGAACAAAGAAATTAATTCCTATATTAAATCAATAATATAAAATTCAACACAACACATGATTTTTGTAGTCATATAATCAAATTGAAAGAAAAACACCAAATACACTAAGCAATGAAAAAGAATGATGACTTGGATTATTTGACAACAAAATAATCACTTTATTTTGTGGAAGTATGGTGCTTTGAACATGCAATATTGTACTACCAAAAGCAACTATGAGGTTCTAAGATTAGAGACACTAATTACCTATTAGTTAATTTAACATTGACCTCTACAAGCTCATTTAGAACATTCAATGCTAACAATTTAGCCTTGTTGGAAAATAATTTGCAAAACCAAATACACATTTATATGAAAAGCCAAAAATATTTAGTAATACCATCTCCATTACCACATCCATAACCTGAACCGCCCACATCCATGACCTGACTTGAACTAGCCACTGAGTTAATACCATCTTTATTTTGCAGGTAAAGTAGGACAACAACTCTCCTTCTCCTGTAATAGATAAGTCAAAGCCAATGGAACACCAAAAGAAACCCTAACAATAAGGGCAAACACAATACAATATGCACAACAAAATCTGCACAACAAAATTTGCACAGATCATGCACATATTTTTTGACAGTTATACAAATAAAACTGCACACATTTTGCCTTTAAACAAGTATACAAAATAACTTTAATTCATAAATAAACACCACATTAGTGGATTTAAGTCATTACAATCGACTACATTCTTAATTAAACTACAAAATACAATATGATGATTTCCCCTACATTTTAACAAAAGAGACACGGTCTATTACACAACACCCCGTCATGGGTAGCCTAAACATTCATCAACACATGATTAAAACACCTACTATAAGGATTAAAACACAGTTTTAAAAAACACTAATGTTGACTATCTCCCTCCCCCCTTCAACCTTACAATTGTTAGTGCAGATTCTAGTTCAAAATGTGAATCAGATAACGCCAACTGTTGATTAACATTCTCCACGAAGTCATCCATTTCCTTCTCCTCTGCCCTAAGATTCTCTTAGTAGGTCATCTACTTGAGCTTGTAGGCACTTGTTTTTAATTGTCAAGTGCATTGCTAGGGGAGAATCTATGATTTGATGTTTAGAATCACTAGTCCCCGTTGGGTCTGTTGAGAAGCTTTCATTTGTGGGTGAGTCTTGAGTTATCAAACTACAACTAACAAACAAAAATGAAAACTGACTATAACAGTTTTTTTATAGTCAATAGTCAAGGTAAATTTTCCCATTCTCAACTTATGTTAGCAACACAATGTTTATAACACAATATCAACTAAACATTTACCAAAGTATAACAAATATTTACAGTCAATAATCAATACCAAGTCAAGGTGGTTTTTCACATTCTCAACTTATATCAGCTAGGAATAGCCTAGAATAGCTACTCTTATGCTATCAAACAAAACTTAAGAGGGTTGAATCATATATTTTATTTTATGGTAAACTACAATTAACAAATATATAATCAGCATTTTCATATTCATGTAATCATATATTTTTTTAATTGTTTAAAAATTATTTGAGAAATCAACAAGTCTTTGAACAAGAGGCTTTTAATTGTATGTGATAAACCCACGTGCTATACCTTGCTCCTATCTTATCTGAACAACTATTAATTACAATTATACAAGTAACAAACAAGCCAATGCATGCTAAAATAATGTACAACTAACATATAAGCAAATTAACAAATATATAATCAACATTTTCATATTTATTTAATCGTACCATTTTTTTAATTGTTTAAAAATGTAAAATTTTTGCCGAGAAATCAACCGAAGCACAAATCTAATCGAAGGGAATCAAGAGAGTATCAACCCTAATCAAGTGAGTACTAACCCAAAGCCAATTAACAAACATATAATCAGTCGGGAGTATTAACCCTAACCTCAAATCCACTCTATTGAGAATTCAAGTAAGTATTAACCCTAAGCACAAATCTAATAGAAGAGAACAAAAAAAGTAAGCACAGGAAATCAAGTAAGTATAACCCTAAGCATAAATCCACTCTATTGAGATTGAAGGGAACAAAAAACCGAATTTGATCGAAGGGAACAAAAAACCTAAGCACAAATTCACTCTATTGTACACACCAAAAAATCAAACAACCCTAATCTTGTGAAAGAAGAAAAGATTGAAGAGAGACGACCTTTTCGAAACATTTAACAACGGATTTCGGACTATCCGGCGGACACTTTTCCTTGTCGGACCTGTCGCAGTGTCGGACGGAGAAGTCATTGTCGTCACTATAGTACAACCGATGGTCGCAACCTCGCAGCCAGAGGTCGGAGCCTCGTCTCCTCTCTTCTCTCGTTGTCTCAATCGTGACCTCTCTTCTCTCGATAGGGTTGAATCGAATGGTGAAATATCAAGGCAATTTGGGATATAACGAAATGATAAACCCATCCAACAAAAATAAACTTGGGTAATTGAAGTTATTTTTTACGGGTTTATAAACCCGAATAAACTCATTCAAAAATAAAAAGATAAACGCTCACCGAAAAATAAGTACGGATTTATAAACTAAATAAACATGAAAGAATTGGCGTTTTAGGGCCCCAAATTGGTCATCTTTGTGTTTTGGGCCCCTATATAAAATAATATAAACTAGTACAAAAGCTAGAAAATAGGAGCACTATTGGACTCTAATTGAAATGATGGTGGTTGTACAAAATTTAAATATGATTAGACATGTACTTTTCAATTTTCTTTGATTTTGTAAATAGAAAGAGGGAAGCATCATTTGTTTTATAAAGAAAGAGAGAGAGAGAGAGAAAAATAGATTGAGTATGTAACGAGAGAGAGGAAGGAGAGAGTGAAATATAGAAATAGGGAGGATATGGTGAAACGTAGATCCGCTGGAGCTTCGAGCCATGATTCTGACGAAGATAAGACTATCATTTCGGAGGCAAACGAGAAAGAGGAGTCCAACGAGACTTGGTTTCCAACTGCCGGAGTTTCGATACAAAGATTTCGACGAAGATGAGACAATTTGTTGCGGATGCCGACTATAAAGATGAGTCCTACGAAGATTCCGACTAGACTTGGTAATTTTGGAACCAAATCTGTATTTTTTGGGTAGGCTATTTCTATAATTTTTTGGGTAGGCTATTTATACTATATTTTGGGTATGCTTTTGATTCTAGTATTGGGTATTTTATGTTATAAAATGTTACCCAAATTATTGGTATGGTTGGCCATGTGAATTTAATCTTAAAGCATTATATAAGTTTGGTAAATTGTTATCCAATTTATGGGTACGATTATTTTATTGGGTATATGTTTATTGTTTTTGTGGTATGTTTATTATTGTTGAGTATGTTTAAAGTGAAATGTTGGGGTATGTTTTATGGGTACCCAAACTGTGTTATAATGATCAAATGTCATATGATATTAATGTTTGTGTACAATATCGATTTGTGTAAAACTTGGGTATGACAAATTCAAATTAGATATGCTTTTAGTATTAAATGTGACTTAAATTGAAGAGAAAAAAATGGATTGAGTATGCATACATTGTGTATGAATATTTTACAAAACAAAATACTACCCAATTTATGGGTATGATATTTTTTGATATTTTAGTTTTTTGGGTATGTTTGGATTTTAGGTATGCGTGTTTTTTAGTTTGTTTGTATAGTTTGAAAAAATTATTTTGGTATGACAGTGACGTTTCTGGGTAAACGAATTTTTTGGAAAAGGTGGGAAAATGTGCATGTTGAGAATTGTGCATTCATGTAGTAGTAAGTGGAGATATATATTAAATGTCAGATATGTCAAATCAGATGTGATGCAAAAGTGAGTGAGATTATTTTTTGGACCTAAATTGCAAAGATAGAAAAGGGGAATAAATTAGTAAGTGGTAGAGCCAACATGGCCATTTTATCAAAATCGGCAATAAACATTTGCTAAACGTGCCTTAAATTCGTCTAGTATCCGGAAATAGGAACCCTTTTTAATCAACACATTTGTCTCAACTTGAGATCTATCAAATCCAGGAAAATTCGACGCGAGTCGGGAGGGACTGATTGTCAAATGGGGGATGAACTTAAGGTTTTATGGCTGAAGTATTGGAAAAGAAAGCTAGGTATGATTATTGGAGTATTGGAGTTGAAAATTGGTTTAGGGTTATGTTTCCGCAGAGTGAGAACTCGTAAAGAAGGTTGATTATGGCGTTTGAGATAAACAAACAAGCTGTAATACCTGTGGATGTGTAGGATGGTGATGACTCTCAAAGTCTCAGGTAACTTTCTTTTCTGCATTCTTACGCTATTGTGGCACTTTTGTTGCATTCTGTTTTCTGCCTGTTATGCTCCAACATGAAGCCTGAATTTGGTCATAACTAGAAATTCAATTAATCGGACTACTTTCAACTTCGATTCTCCCGTGAAGGCCCGTCCACAGCAGAGTTGGACTCTCGTGTTATGCACGGGTGGTAGTATTCATGCCCCTTAAAGTAGGTGTATGTGAAGGCGGAGCGCGTGGATCATGAATTTAGTTTCACAAGCTGAATTTGTTGCATTCTGTTCTCTGCTTCTTATCAGGAGCGTATCTCATCGAGCCTGTCAAATGACAATGACTAGCTTCAATGGCTAATACGTGAACCCTACCTGATTTTAGATAATAAGGTTTCAAAACAACTATGGATACATACAGTGAAACCATTGACTAGTAAGTAAGACCAGCTGCAGACAAGTCAAATTAGTAGTAGTAGATTGTTGAATTCAAATTCTGAAACTAAAATATGATAGGCCCAGCTGCAGTTTTTTAATAGGTGGCATTATCGCGGAATCTAGCAAGAAATTGTCAAACCTGGTGTATTTTACTCATACTGTAGTGCTCTAGCCAGAAATACTCTAGTATTAGAATTTCCATGGTTATGGCTCTGAAAGAATTAAATATAATCCTTTCATGGCTCTGAAAGAATCAAATATAATCTTTTCTCCCATCACCTTGTTGTTTGTTCTCCTTTCCATACTGTCATCTCATGCTGAAAGGGATAGACTATTGCAGGGGAATCAGTTAAAGGATGGTGAATATCTGGTTTCACCAGACAAGGTGTTTATTCTTGGATTCTTCACACCTATATCCAAAGAGAGAATAAACGGCGATCAGTATGTCAGTCCGGAGATCTTCCGTCACAACCGCCATCTCGGTATATGGTATAAAGGAATAGGTAACGAGAAACCAGTATGGGTTGCGAACCGGGATAGCCCAATCCCGGATACTTCTGGGAGCCTGAGGATTGATGCTGATGGTAGATTGGAGATCCTACAAGATGGCAAGAGATTGATTTTGTTGAGCTCCAAACTTGCTTTGAAGCAGACGAGCATGGCTCTGTTGGATACTGGCAATTTGATACTCAGTGAGCTGACTATGAATGGATCTAGAGGCCGAATTTTATGGCAAAGTTTTGATTACCCTACCGACACCCTCCTTCCTGGGATGAAACTTGGGATCAGCTCGAAAACGCAACATAAATGGGAAATTACTTCATGGGTGAGTGATGAAGTTCCCGCTGGAGGAACTTTCACCCTTGGTGTTGATCCCAATGAGATGAGCCAGCTTATAATCTGGAAAAGAGGGGTGATTTATTGGAAGAGTGGCAACTGGGATTCTGGTCAGTTCAAGCATCTTCAAGATTCTGCCTACGGATTTGAGTATAGATCCAACATAAATGAGAGTTTCTTCACCTTAACATTATCTGCTGCAGTACAAGCTAGGCCTATCAGTTCCCCAGAATTTATGATAAATGAGTGGGGTATGTTGTTAAAATCATATCCTCCCAAGGTTGAAGTCCAAAGATATTCTGGCTCTTATAATTCAGATCCTTCCGCAACTGAAGACTCAAGTTTCTCTATGTCCTCTCTTGTTGATTGTTACATAATACATGGTGGATGCACTAACTTCAAGTTGCCAAAATGCTTAAAGTCCCGTTTAACCCATGCCAATAGGGACCGTGTAACCTATACCAGTAGGGACCGTGTAACCTATACCAGGAGGGAACGTGAAATCTATGCCAATAGGGACAGTAACACATACTATATGGTTTATGACTGCCTTCGATACACGGGAAACCACATTTTAGGTATTGCCGACTGTGAAACCTCGTGTTTGCAAAACTGCTCTTGTGTGGCATATGCTTCTCTATACCGAAATGGTACTGGATGTGAACTTTGTAGCGGTGTCAAACAAAAAAATGAGTCCGACTCTAATGACTATGGGAGGTTCCACCTTCTTGTAGATCCTTATCCTCAACCTTTTGGTGTGTATCTCTATCAATTTCTCACTTACTTTCCCTTTAATATAGCCACTGTATCTATAATGTATTATCATATTTCTGATCAATGGCCTATATACTAGGCTTCTTAGAGATCATCTACTTTCTAATCTTTCTTTTGAAATCTTTGATTAAACTTCAGTTGAACTGAATAGCTTGACTTGTATCAGGCCGGAACTTGCTGCGGCTGTGGACTATCATTGGATCTATTATTTTCCTATCTGTCTTGGTTTTGGCATACATATCTTATACACTATGGAGAAAACTGAAGATGGAGATTTTGATACAACAGCTATTTTACTTTCTTCGGAGGAAAGTCAGAGCAATAGGTAAAATACATATTTACTCGACTAAAATCCATACCCGATATAACCCCCTACCTGCCTTTTGCAACAGGGAGTCACCTAAGAGAGAGAGGAACGTCATTTGTTGAACTTGGGACAACAATGTCATACTCTGCTGTCAGGAGAAAGAGAAAACTCAAAGTAATGTACTACAAGAGCCATGGTTTGCGACTATTTTCTTTAGAAATTCTATCTAAAGCCACAGATGGGTTCTCACCTTCAAATAAGTTAGGGCAAGGAGGATTTGGAGCTGTCTACAAGGTATGGAAATAATTATTCAGAGATATTTGACATAGTATATATTTGCATTTCATGTACAAGACTAAATATTAAAGGTCAATATCAATAACCAGGCCTTTTAGCAATATTGTTCTATTAAGTAGGGATATAGCATAATCTCATTTAGTAAATATGCCCCTAATAGAGTAATGGTGGAAGTCAATTAAAGGGGTAAAAATTAGAGGGGTATACAACACAAAAGTTAATAAAAAAGAGCCTATTTCACCAAATTCTTTCATTATTTAATAGCTCATTATCCGTAGTATTATATATTTAGAGACTAGTATTTGGGTGTATCAGGGGAGTTTAGAAGGCGGTGAGGAAGTAGCAGTCAAGAGACTCTCAAGAAGTTCCAAACAGGGAGTGATTGAGTTCAAGAACGAGCTGAAGGTAATCGCCAAGCTGCAGCACACTAATCTTGTCACGATTATAGGGTGTTGTGTTGAACGGGGAGAGAAGATAGTTGTTTATGAGTACTTGCCCAACAAAAGCTTGGATTTATTCCTCTTCGGTTAGCCTTTCTCGTCTACCTATATGAGACTATGGAATATTGGCAGCTGATTTTTTTTGTCCTGATCTAATCAATTCTCCATGACAGATCCAAATAGAAAAATTTATCTTGATTGGAAGAAGCGCTTCAATATTATTGAAGGCATTGCTCAAGGACTTCTTTACCTGCATAAATACTCGACACTGAAGATAATCCATAGAGATCTGAAAGCTGCAAACATATTGCTCGACGGAGAACTGAATGCTAAGATTTCAGATTTTGGCATGGCGAGAATCTTTGGTGGGGATGAATCACAAGCGAAAACCAAGAAAGTTGTGGGAACACGGTAAGTAAATGGACATGTATCTTGCACAAAGGCTCACTTTTCCAAGACAGTTTTAACACATTCGTTTCATTCATTTTTCTAAATACAGCGGTTATATGTCGCCTGAATATTTGTTGGGCAAGTATTCAACAATGTCCGACGTCTTCAGCTTTGGAGTATTGTTGATAGAGACTGTAAGTGGAAAGAAAAACCTTGACTCATACAACCCAGATCGTCCGCTCAACCTCATTGGACTTGTAAGTGCTCTATTATACAATTTTTTTTATTTCACATCTTTTGGCATATTACCTAAGTAATGCAACAAACGCATTAGACCGGTGCAAATCCAAGTTGGTTCGGCCCTCTCGCCTGCCGAACAGCACACGGGCATAGACAACCATTTTATATGTGCATAATTGTATATAATATATAGAAATAAAATAATGTGAGAATCTCGTTATGATAAGGAGTGAGAACCAACTCAACGGTCTTGATTTTATCACCTTTCCAAGCGCGGTTTTTAGGTACATGATCGTGCACAAGGTGCACGAGTACGGTCACGGTGCACTATCTTTATACATGGTGCACGATCGTGCACCTCTTCATGAGATCAAAAATGCACGATTGTGAGTGAATAGTGAATGTTCCATACACCTAAGAACCACGTGGGACACGTGAAATCAAGAGCGCTGGTTTATTTTGATCGAATCGCTAAGATAAGTTCTCATTACTTACCTTAGGAGGTTTTTAACCCAACCCTGATTATATATATATATATATATATATATATATATATATATATATATATATATATATATATATATATATATATATATATATATATATATATATATATATATATATATATATATATATATATATATATATATTTGTTTTTTAATAAACTTTAATCCTACAAGTCATAATGTTAGCAATAACACTTCCGAGTTTCGTCGCCATGAACTCATATTGAAATCCAAAAACCATATCGCCTAACGTGCTGATGTCCTCTCGCTCCCTCGGTTTCGCGCAAGCTACAAACTCATTAACCCGTTTGGAATGGGGTATTTGAGGGGAAAACTGAAGAAAGGAATAGAAGGTAATATAAGAAAGGGTGTTTGGGTAGGAAACTGATTAGAAATTGGAGAGAAAGACAAGAATTGTGGAAAAAATAAGAGGAGATTAGGAAGGAAACAATTCTTTCCAAAAGTGATGGAATTTGGAAGGAAAGTGATTAGCATAATAATTAAAAAAATGAAAAAAGCTTTATTAAATTATCATCAGACTAATTCCACGTTTTCTCTTCCTTCTTTTCTGAAATTTTATTAACTTATTTTCTTTCCCTTTTTTTTTAACCGGTTTTCTATATTAAAAATTAAAATAAAAAATAAAAGTCTCAACAAACTAACTAGATGAACTATTCTACTCACCAATCCCTCGATTTCATGCTCAATTGATTGACTAAAATTTTATATTAAAATATTCAAAATTATATATATATAAAGGGTAACTTCTCCATTCAACAACAAACTACTAGCTAGGCTTCTGTTTAAGTTAACAATTGAGAGCTACTGGTGAAAAAGTACCTAGGCTTTGTCAGAATTGAAAGCTCGCCTCTCCATTTCAAAAGGTATTCAAGTCACTTTATTCATTTCTAAGCTCAGCCTCAATTTCATGCTCAATTGATTGACTAAAATTTTCTGGAAGGTTGTCACGTCGGGCGTATATACCTAATTTTATTTTTGTAATGTATGAGTAATTGAATAAGCAATTTTATGTTAAAGTAGTGTTTTTAAAATGTGCAAATTGAGACGAAAAATAAAATTAGGTATATACGGCCGACATGACAACCTTCCAGAATTTAGTTGTGGGAGGGTATAGACAACATTGAGGCCCAAGTAAGGCGGGCTAGCCTAGCCTGGATGTTTCGGGCACATTTTTTTTTGTTTTAGTCTGTCCTTAATCCGATCTGAGTCCGGATTTGTACAGCTATAAAATGCATTTCTTGACAACCAATGTTGTATATTATACTCGTCTTTTGTACTCAATTACTAATTTGCAGGCTTGGGAGTTATGGAGTGAGGACCGAGGCTCGGAGTTGATTGATGAAACTGTGGCGGGTGGTTTCACTGGTTTGTATGAAAAGGAACAAGCAATGAGGTGCATTCATGTGGGTCTTCTGTGTGTACAAGAGCAGCCATCAGCTAGGCCCTCCATTTCTGATGTTGCAGCCATGATCAGTAACGGATCTATTCCACTTGGCCCGCCAAACCGACCCGGATTCCTCCTTAGAGAGAATGCGCTCAAGATGATAGAGGAATTTGAGGAGCACTCGTTTAACGATGCTTCCATTTCAGAGACAGTTGGTCGTTAAAGCAGAAGGCAAAAAATGAAGAACAAAAAACAGGGATGAAAGAGTTTCTGCATTTTTTTCTGGTCAGTATTATTTCACGCCCATTCATCCAGATTACGTTCTCGTTAACCTAGTGTAAGTTTGAAAGTATAACAAAATTGTTGTGTGAGGTTTGATTCTTGCTGGGACTATTCTCATAGTGCTGAGTGCTAAAAGTAGCAATGGTCGTATCTTGTTCTATAATTTACCTCCTCACTATACCGTAGGAACAAGCATGCGGAATCGAGTTAAGGAGTTAATAACTAATGAAATTGTGGCTTGAGACGGTGGGCATGGGTTGTTTTAAGATGTCTATGGCTTCTGAGCATGAGGATTTACTATTTTGTGACCCTCGAGGGCGATTAACCTTTGACATCTACACAAACACTCAAAGTAACAATAAACGTATGAAGTTAGTGAAATTGAAAACTCCTTGTTTTCTTTCACACTCATGCTTTGTTGTGATATCGCAAGCTAATTTGATGTAATTGCATTGAATAAATTAATACTGCTTTAAAATTGATAACTAGCTTCAACTAGAGCACATCTTGGATGAATCAAAATGTCAACTTGGCGTGGATGAAGGTTGTTGTGTTGAAAGATAGTTAAGGAACCGTTGTTGGGGTTTTTTTCACACAATTGTTAACAAGGTGGAAATAATATAGCAAGTAGACTGAACTAGTATGATAGTAAGTATAGATACTAACTAACACGCCTAAAGAAATAGACTCAATGCGTTCAAAGTAGAAAGGGGCAAGAATTAGAAACACAAGAGACTACGAAGAGAGTTTTACTTACCTTGCAATTATGCAATTAGATAGAGAGATATCCAGGTAGGTTTGGATCTCGATTGGCGTGAATCTCGGGCTTAATCTCGGCCGCGATAATCTCTGGGGGCGAGATCGATCAAAAAAGATTTGTTTAGGCTATGTACAGGAACGACAATGGTATGAAACTTCTTTTCTGAATGTCCTCTTGAACGTTGCACACTTGAATTGCTCAACTTTTTCCTTAAAATAAAATCCTTAACTGTAGCAAATATCGGTCTCTATCTCGGCCCGAGATTTTGACTAGGGGGCCGAGATTGTCGAACGCCAAGTGTTTGACGACAATCACTTAATATGATGTGAGATATGCTCCCCCTTTTGCCTTGATGATCCCTTCTCATTTGGATCGCAACAACTCTTACTCAACTAGCTTCACCAAAACTTTGGTTATAAATTTATGATATAAAGTTTAGACTAGGGTAAGAAAAGGGATTTATGTTTGGCTTTCTTGTGGAGGTAAATGAAATAAGGGGGTCGAGATATAACAAGATATGGATAAAATTTTCGGTTAGGATTTGGAAAATATGATAAGATCTTAGCAATAAGATAGCTTGTAAATCTCTTTTCTCTTGTGATGCAGCAACTAGATATGGATATATTTGACTCAAATCTATGTATGAATCTCGACTAGATTGAAAGAAAATATCGATGCTTGCCAACCAAGCAAAACCTCCGCGTTGTGACGTAAAAATCTCAAGCGAAATTTTAGGGTTCCGGCGAGATTAGGGTTGGTTGGCTTGTGTTTGGCTATGACGTCTCTCTTCTCCAATCGACACAAGACAAAACATGTTAGACTCAAATACTCTCACGAAAGAAATAGCAACAAAAAAAAAGACTCGTTTTTTATATGAAGAATTGGCATTGTAGGCCTTTTACACCATAAAGTTGGAAATTAGGGCCTCACAATTTGTAATTTATATAATGGGCTCCTATATAGTAGATGAAATCAGAAAAAGTACAAAAAGTGACAGTCATTGATTTGATTGGTGACAATGTTGATGGACATTTTACATGGAATTTGTGTCTTATAAATGCAGTCTAATTTTATTCTCTATTTATAAACCGATGTCCCTTCTTCTTCCCTTCAAACGCATGTCCTTTCTTCTTCCATAGCTCAAATTCTTCCAAATGCATATCCTTTCTTTTTCCCTTCATCGGAATCTAGAAGCAGCCCCCTGTTCTATTTCTAGGTAAGCAACAACGTTCGTTTTTGGGTAAGCAATACCCAAAACTGCATACCCAATCTGCACACGCATATACTCAATAAGCAATACCAAAAAATGCATATCAATCACTCAATAAGCAATACTCAAAACTGCACTCACATATACTCAAAAATGCATACCCAAACTGCACACACATATACTCAATAAGCAATATCCAAAAAATGCATACCAATCACTCAATAAGCAATACCAAAAAATGCATACCCAAAAAAATGCATATCAATCACTCAATATGCAATACCCAAAACTGCACACATATTCTAAAAAATGCATACCAAAATTGTACACACATATACTTAATAAACAATACCCAATAATTAAAAAGTAAACGTCTAATCACTACAATCACCATCATTTCAATATGGGTTGCAATAGTGCACCTATTTTCTAGGGTGTAGGCCTATAATATATTATTTTGTATAGAAGCCCATTTTGCAAAAGTGAAATTAAAGGGGTCCTATTTCTCTAATTTATTCATTTTTATATGACTCAAAGAAAACTCAAATAAAAATACTCAAATGTGATGTATGGTTGAGTTAAACTCCAATCGATTAGCTTTGATATCACTTTTGATGCGGGGTTGAATCCGCAATTTCCTGATCTATATTAAATTCCATGAAAGCTTCGACAAATGGAATTCTCGGGTGAAATCTTGGGCGAGATCCCATAATGGTAAATACGAGATTTTGCGTAACTCAAAGAGCAAGAACGTGAATGATATGAATGGAAATGATAAGATTATAAAAGATGAATAATAAATGAAATTGATGGGAAATATAGAAAGATAGAACCAAGATATAAACTTGCAAATAACCTTGACTAATTGGATCAAAATCCTCAACAAAAATTACCTTAACCCTTCATTCTTCAACCTTACACAAGTCGCATAATTGAGGCAAGCACAAGGAGGGACTAGTTTGACTAGTAGCACCAACCTTTAAGAAGATTAACACACACAAGAACAACCTAGCAATGAGTCACAACGATTCAATGAAATGCTCTCTTTTTTATTGAATAGAATTGAATAAAATGAAAACTTCATAAACAAAGTATCGAATATATCACAATAATATGTGGAACGAAATATTAAAACTACCTAAAATTTTGGGCCTCTATGTATCTTTATATAGCCAAGATTTACTAGAAAATAAAAGACTAAAATAATCCTACAAAATATAGGATTGAAAAAGATAAACTTTATTTTGTTTAGAGCTTTAAAAGTATCAAAATAACTAACAATAATCTTCTCTAGATTTAATGTAAATCTCGACTAGATTCACGAGAATCTCGACTAGGAATAACCGAAATCTCGACCGGATGCTTGTAAATCTAGACTAGCTACTCTCCTTTCTTCCTTGATCATCTTCACACATGTATGACTCTTCCACAATAGACATCAATGTGACTAGAGAAGATTTAGACACAAATAGAGTCTCCTTAGATGTTAATGATGCCAATAAAATAAGCTAGAAACCTCTTCTTGGATGGATCTTGATCTAGCGATATATCCTTTCATGATAGGACTTGTGGATGCCGTAGACTCCTTATCCTTTAATGCTCTTACTCTTGATTTAGTGATGAGTCCTTGTATAGGAGGTGTTGAGGATGGTCCCTCATCACGGTTGTACCACATTCGTCTTGATTGTTTTAATCCATCCAAGGATCTTATCAATTTTGTGGAAAACATTTCTTGTGGCTTTGAGGAGTTAGCCTCCGGCAATTTTAATCTTTGTGGGACTCTTATGTAGATGTCGGTATCAAGTGACCCGTATAATATGCAGTCACGACATCCATAAGGCGCATCTGTAGTTTTTCAAAGACAATCAGACCAATTATAAATCTTAATGTGATTGCATCAATTACTAGAGAGTATGTTTCATCATAATCGATTCTTGGAATTTGAGAAAAATCTTGGGCTACAAGTCTTGACTTATATCTCACAATTTCATTTTTCTCATTTCGATTTCTTACGAAAATCCATTTATAGCCGACTAGTGTTACACCCTTTGGTGTATGAACTATATGCCCAAAAACTTTACGGTTTTCAAGAGAATTTAATTATGTCTGAATTACCGTTTTCCATCTTGGCCAATCCTTTCTACGACAACATTCATCAACTATTTTTGGCTCAATGTCATCATCTTCAATTGTGATATCATTAGCCACATAATAGCAAATATATCATCAACAATGATATCCTTATGTTCCATGGTATCCTTGTATCGACATAATTTATAGCGATTTCATAATTGTTTATTCTTTCAGAATAATCAAGGATATTATCTTCATTTGGGATGTTCACATCCTCGTTTTCTTTGTCTTTCTTATGTTCATCATGTATTCAGTCACTTTAGAATCTCTTGATATACCCTTTTGGTTTCTTGTTTCCTCGGTTTCAAGTCTTTTGAACTGAGTGGTCTACCACATTTTCGACGTGTTGTAGACTCATTTGCATTTGGACACATTATATTTTCCAATGGGTACATCAATTCTTGCGGGAACATTTGCTACATAACATGTGACTTTATAACCTTCTTAATGTCCGAAAATGCATTTGGAAAAAAATTGCAACGCTTTGTAAGTGAACGATTCGTTGAACTTCTTGTGCACACATTTTTGTTCTTGGATCAAGGTGTGATAATAGTGTTGTATTCCATGTAGTTTATTTAATACTTGGGTCCATTTTCTTTTTTTCTCCCCCTAATATTGGGAATATATTTTCACCAAAATGACAATTAGAAAATCTTGATGTAAACAAATCACCCGTTGTTGGTTGAAGATATCTAATGACCGAGGGGAATTCAAAACAAATATATATTCTCAATCTTTTTGTGGACCCATCTTTGTACGTTGTGGTGGAGCAATAGGAACATAGCATGCACATCCAAATACTAGATGTGATATATTAGGCTCCTTACCAAATACTAATTGTAGTGGGAATTGTTCATGCTTTCTACTTGGTCTTAATCGGACCAAAGTTGCAACATACAATATTGTATGTCCCCAAGTAGATCGTGCTAATTTAGATTTCATCAATAATGGTCTAGCAATTAGTTGTAATCTCTTTATCAATGATTCAGCAAGACCATTTTGTGTGTGAACATGAGCTATTAGATGTTCCACGTCAATCTCAATTGACATGAAAAAGTCATTGAATGTTTGGGATGTAAAATTCTCTTGTATTGTCAAGCCAAATTTTCTTTATTGTATAATTTGGAAATTGAGCTTTCAATCGGATTATTTGAGCAAGGAGTTTAGCAAATGCCGCATTTCTAATCAATAATAGACTTACAAGTGACCATCTTATAGATGCATCAATTAGCACCATAAAGTATCGAAATGGGCCACACAATGGAGCTATTGGTCCACATATATATCCTTGTATCGTTTCCAAAAACACAAGAGTCTCACTTGTAACCTTGATTTTAGAAGGTCGAATTACAAGTTTTCCAAGTGAGCAAGCCGCACAATTAATATGACTTGGCAACATAGCATTCATGTTCTTTAGTGGGCGTCCAAGTAAACCCTTTATAATTTTGTTCATCATCATTGATCTTGGGTGACCCAATCGGTCATGCCAAAGTGTAAATTTAACTCGATCATCTGACCTTTTGTTAGATATCACATTAGCCTACATCGTATAAATGTATGTCTCATATAATCCAAAGGCCCGTCCTTGCATTTTTTTTCAAAGATCTGTTTCTTATTACATTCATGTATTGTGTTGCACACATATTCTCTCTCATTCTCATTCATGGTTTCCATATGAAACCCATTTTTTACGCACATCCTTAAAGCTCAATAAATTTCTTTGAGATTTACTCAAATATAATGCATCATTTATTGCTATTTTTGTTCCCTTTGGGAGTAGAACAAGAGCTCTTTCCGAGCATTTGATGAGTCTAGCCACACCGGATATGATATTTCAGTTTTCCTTAAAGGGTTTCAATTGTGTGAAATACTCTTTATTTCTCAGCATGGTATGTGCGATGACACTGTCTACAAAACATTGTTCCTTCTCATCGAGTCTTTCCTTAGAAAATTCTATGTTCTCTATATAAAGAAGGACACATAGTTAAATCAAGAAATTAATAATAAAAAACTATATAATAGGATAACCATATTTTACATAATGTTACTAGATCTTACAAGAAAATATTACATCAAACTACATCATATTATACATTATTATTTAATAAGAATAATCTCAAAAGTTCTTAAACCAATACTTCAATCCAAGACACATGCATCGTCATTCTCAAAGTTGAGAAAGTGAGAGACATATAGGATTGATTATGGGTGAACTATCAACATCTTCGTTTTCCACAAAGTTGGTTTCATTAGCCTTTTCTTTGTTTCTTTCAACTTGTTAAGCATCTACCAAATGTAGAGTTGCACGACATATTTTTACCCAATGACTAGTTATGCCACATCTGTAGCAAACAATTCTTGACTTATGAGAGGGTCCCTTTTGACCTGTATGGACTTTTGGCTTATCATTCCCCTTGAAACCGTAGTTACCTCGATTATCATAGTGTCCATCATTATAGCCTTGCCAATGGCCACAACCACGGCCACCACGATCTCCACGACCTCGGCCACGGCTATTATAGTGCCATGAATGTTGCCCACGTTATTTTAATTCTTGTATTTGTCATCGGATGCATTTTAGTGGCATTGACATCCGAAGCTGCTATTGACGCGGTGGGTCTGAGGTTGTGGTTTCTCAATAAGAGCTCATTATTCTTTTCATCCACCAATGATACTTTCAAAAGGTTTGAGTACCTCTCTATTAATCCAAGTTTGAACTAGGCTGGACCGAGTTCATCTAGGTCTAGCCTAGCATGATCTAACTCAAGGAACGACAATGAAGCAAAGAAGGAAGGGACATACCACAAAGACGGTACCTACTAGAGGTAAGGCGCGACCGAGGATAAGGGAGGTGCGGGCGCAGTGACAAGGCTTCGGATTCCGTGACCGCCGTGACAAGAAGGAGCGGGGCAGCGGCTTAGAAAAAAGCACGGGTGCAATTCTACACAGGCGCGGGTGCAACACAACTCCAGGGACGAACGTCGAAGTCCTTCGACAAACAACAACTCTTCCACGACGGCTCTACTCTTCTATGTGATTCTCACCCAACAACACCAACCCACTAAGCCTTGTATTCACTTAAATCACAATGGACACAAGGAATAACTAAAATCAAGACTCAATCTTGATTCTTGCCAAGAAAGAGGAGAAGAAGGAGAAAGAAAAAAAAAGGACTACAGGATAAGAACGAGAAGGAGGAGGACTTACTGTTGAATCTGCGGTATCAATCCACGATGATGAAGGCTGCAACTCAGTAACTTGGACATATGAAGCACAAGTGGAGAAAGAAGAGAATGGAAGGGAGGAAGAAGGAGAAAGAGTTACGTAAGAGGATAAAGCAAGGCTAGGAGAGGTGTAGGTTGCTAGGGTTAGAGTATCGGAAGGAACGGCCCATAAGGAAGATCGGATCTTCTATAAGAGGAAAGAGTGGTCGAAGGTTACAACATACCGCACGCGATCTGTTGAAAAAAATGTACCCGCGACATAACTCTGTCGCGACCGCAGGCTCCTGAGCTGCAGGAGCGGTGACTCTCTTTCGGCACCACTTAAGTGGTTCCAAAAGAAGTCTCAAGGATCAAAACTATAATGAAATTCTGGTTGTTACATCAACGACCGAGTATCACATAACATTAGGTCAACGACCGACATAATAATAGATCAACCCCCGTAACATTACGTCAACGACCGACGTAATAGTATATCAACGACCCACAAGTAGGTCAACGACCATGAATAAAAATTATATTTGAACTTAGCCAAAAGACCAAAAAATGTATGATTTGTTATCTTTAGGCTCTCTATTTATACAAGTTCTCAAACTATGAGTGTCACTTGATAATCGATGTGAGACATCAAAACATCTAATCATTCAAAAAATAAAAAGTAACATGAATTTGTTCTAAAAAAAATTCGTTTAAAAAATTACAACATAGGAAAATACTAAATATAAAGTCATTAACAAAAATCAAAATCCCAAAAAATATAATTGTTCCAAAAATAAAAAGTAACGTGAAATCGTTTCAAAAATAATGTAATCTAAAAACAAAAGATTTGATGGCTAAATTTTTTTAAAAAAGTTATATGACGTTAATTGTGGAAGTTTCATTTTAAAATATTGGAGCATCTCCGCACACTTTATTAGTAAATATATAATGTATATAGATTACTCAACAATGTTAATTATAAGGTTGATGATAGAGCATGTGTAACATATACTCTATTTTAGGGAATGTTAAAATTTTGGGGAATTTTCAACTTTTTTTTTGTCCAACAAATTCCTTATCTCAAACCCTAAAATAGGGGTTTTATAAAAATATGTCTTCCTTTCCCTATATTTGCAGCAAGAAAATAACTTCTCCAAATACATCCCACATACGAAAGTTGACAGTTTTGTCGCTTATTTTCAACGGAAGAACCAACGAACGATGATTCATAATAAAATATACTCAAAGTGAGACAAAATAAGAAGAAAAAAGCTAGAAAAAATGGGATACATAGTACGTTGTGATCAGGGGCGGCCTTTGGGTGGGGCAGGGTGGGGCAGCCGCCTCACCCTCCAAAAAAAAAAATCGTTTTAAAATGTGTTGTGGCTTCTCGTTTATAAAAAAAATTTCTACGATTTATTAATTTGTTAAATATCACTATTCTTGTGTTATATTTAAATGTTGTTTTTTATCTTTCGCCGAAGTAAACGAAACTTCAAAAGAATTTCCTGTTTTAGGTTCGGAGTGAAATAATTAACCTAAATGCACGAGATTTGTTATTTGAAGTAGAAGCGCGGTCTTAGACCGCACTATTATTTGTAAAACGCGTTGTCGAAGACAACGTTTTAATATCCGAAATAAAGATAATAAAAACACAAATAGAGGTGCGGTCTTAGACTGCGGCTATAATGTAACGTTTTTGAAAGAAAAAAAAACCTAAAGAGGCGCGGTTATTGACGCGCCTATAGGGCAGCTATTTTTTAAAAAAAAACATTTATAGGCGCGGTCCAAGACCGCGCCTTTAAGTGTAATGTTTTTTTAATTTTTTTTAATTTTTGTTTATTGTAAGTAGATGATATATTGACTTTGTTTTTATCGCTATTTAATTTTCAGAGATATATTTATCGAAAATAAAATTTC
>BSUD01000004.1:16776667-16812264 GCA_033239045.1 Fagopyrum esculentum | reverse complement strand
CGCCCCCCCCCCCCCTTTAAAAACCTGCGGCCGCCACTGGTTGTGATGCAATTGCTTCTTAGTGCTTGTTTGGTTGGGTGTAAATAAACCCAGTAAAGTAAATTAATCCATTAAATGGGATCCAAATAAGGTGTTTGGTTGCAAAAACAAAAATGATAAACACATTAATCTAATTTACTGGATATTTTTCAATTAACTCGAATGGAGTATTTACAATCACTCACTCCTCCCTAGGTAACAAAACAATTAACGTGTTATTTTGACATCAAATTTCCTAATTACCCTTAAAATTTTCATCTCCCACCTTTTTTATTTTGAAAATGAAGGTTATAATTGTCATTAACTAATAATGCCTATGAATTTAACACATTGCAAATTAGTGGATATTTTTTTGCTACCAAACATATTTTCTCAATTCTAGGCAATGATAATTCCTAATAATTCAATTCCTAGAAAAGTCAATTCTCGAAAATTGTAAATCCATTGTTTAACCAAACAATCACTTATATATATACATGGATAATCAAAAGAAAAAAGATAGCATAGCCGTTGAAATTTTCAAATGAATATTTCTAGTCAAATATTTTGAATTTTTTTAGTTTCTATAATATATGCATATAAAGTAGTATGTAGTCAAATAATCATTTCTAGTCAGAGATTTAGATTTTTTTTTGTAGTTTTCTTTAAAATATAAACATTTATCTAAAATTAATAAAAATAGAGAATAAAATAATTTTAAAATAAAAAATTAAATATACGTTGCTTCCTATTATAGAAAAGCAATTGGGTTTTAAAAAAAATATTTAAAAAAAATAATTTTATAATGAATTTATCCTATAAGAAAAAAATAAAAAATTGAAAATAAATTTGCATGAAAAAGATCATAGTTCAATAAAATTTTATAAATGAACAATTACATATAAACAGATTCATTTTTATTTCGTTTAATTTCGGAGTTCAAACCGAACCCTAAACTAGTTTTACAAAAAAATAAAAATAATTGTCTATCCAAACACGCCAAGCAAAGATAAGCATCATCTCTCTTTCGTCGTGCTTCTGAAAATCCTCAAACAAACCCCAATTTCGTGACTAAATAATTGAACTGAAGGGAGAAATAAAAATCCAAACTGAAGGATTGAATTCATCAAGATCATTGTTCCTATGGATTTCAGATTGAATCAAAAGCCCCTTGACGACCAAGCCGATCTTCTAATGGGCCTTCTTCTCTCCAAAAACTCACCGGGATCCGATCTCCTGCGCAATTGCGACCTCCCTCCGCCTCTCAAGCTCTTCTCACCAACCACCGATGAATCCCTCCGGTCACCGGAGAATCGAGTGGAGTTGTTGAGAGCTCTGAGGCTGTCGCAGACGCGTGCCAGGGAGGCGGAGATTGAACGGGCGGAGATTACGAGGGACAAGGATAGGCTTTCTGCTGCGATTGTGGAGGAAGCTATGAAAGTGTTCGGATACCGTCAGCTGCTGAAATTGATGGATTTTGAGGTCAATAGGCTCCGATCGGGATCGTCGGCGGCGGAGGAAGATGGTGATGGAGGTGGGCTACCGGCGTTGCTTGTGGCGGTTGCGTTTTGTTTGGGAATTGGGTTGGTGGTTGGTTACGGTTATAGATTTTTCTTTTGATTTGCATTAATAAATAATAATCGAGGGAATATTTATGTATTTGTATTGCAATTAAACTATCCTCCTAATACAAATGTATAATTGATGCTTCATAAATTTAGGTAGATAACTAAAAAGTGTTGTATAAGTAGGAACATGCCAAAAGTATATATATTATATTTTTATTTTTATTAATAAGTTGTATCATAAAAATGTTCTATTCATTATTTTTATTTAAAGTACAAATTTAAGAAACATTCAGTAAATAATTTCATACATATATTTTTTGATAGATAAAATAAAAATTATAGGATAGTTTTTATAGAAATTAAAGTATTCTATCTTTTAGGCTAACTAAACTTTAATACCTCATCGTTTAGACTATCAAAACAGTACCTCACCTATTGAGACCGGACAAAGATTAGTAGTTAGATTATTGTTCACACGTGAAGTTAACAGATCGGAATTAAATATATAAGGTATGTGGACAATTTTGCCTAAGGTAGGTGGGCAATTTTGCCCATAATATTTTACACCGATATGTTAACTTAATGTGGGAACTGTAATCCATGTATTAATCTTTGGTCGGGCTCAATAAATGAGGTACCATTCTGAAAGTTTAAACGATTGGATACTAAAGTTTAGGCAGCCTAAAAGATTGGGTATTGTTTAGCCAATTTTCTCTAAAAATTATTTAGCAACTAATGTATTTTTTTTAATTGAGAATACTAAGTATGCCATTATTTTTTAATGTAAATTGGACGATTTATGTACTTTCAATAATTAAAGTAAGTGGATGTCCTTTCCAATAATTTAGTTAAGTATTTGTGGGGGAGAAATAATAGAATGAAAAATTTAGTGGAGAAAGGGATAAATTCTCAAGAGAAGATTA
This sequence comes from Fagopyrum esculentum, assembly GCA_033239045.1. NCBI lineage: Eukaryota > Viridiplantae > Streptophyta > Magnoliopsida > Caryophyllales > Polygonaceae > Fagopyrum > Fagopyrum esculentum. Next base: position 16,809,755 of record BSUD01000004.1, on the reverse strand, counting down.
AGGGCCTGTTTGGTATTGTATTCTAGGAGATTCATTTAGATTCTTTTTTACGAGATTCTTAGAGATGGTGAAAATAAGGTTGTTTGGTATGAGTTGGAGCTTCGAGATTGTATTCTTTTACGAGATTCTTTTGGTTAAAGAATCCCGTAAAAACAATCTTGCCTCCCCAAGCTTCTTAGGGATTCTTGGGGATAGATTGTTTTTTATACCCTTATACCCTTTGAACACACCAACAACAGCAATCGATCTTTTCTTCCCCACTCTTCTCAATCGATGTTCTGGCGAGAAAGAGGGTGACAAGCAGGGCCAGATTTTCATTCCTTGTCTTGGTAACTTGGATGTAATTCATCATCTCAGCAGTACGAAACATTATGAACATCGGAGAGGCACTGTCCTGGAGAGGCTCCTTCTTGTCTCGTTCCTCTTCCTGATGGCTGCAAATGCCCAATTGAGTGACCAAACCAGAGAATTCATGATAATAGAGGTTAGCCGTACCTTGGTCACCGTTTTTTTATTGTTGGAAAGGTCTAGAAATTTCAACGAATTCAACTCAGAAATTAGAGTGAGATCATCTAAGGCCATGGTGAGAAAGATTAAAGCCTTGTTACACTGAGATTTTGAGCTTCAGTGAATACTTGTCCACACCTCACAAATTGAACAGACCTCACAAATTGAACCCGGACCTGGAATTCCAATCTCCTTGTTGATTGCAAAGGTTACTGCTTGATCAGGAAATGCTCAGACTTTACAAATTGAACACCACAAAAGTAGCAAGAGTATCTCAATTTTAAATTATGGGAGCTGTTACAAATCCACACTCAAATATACAAAAATTACTTAAAACATTATAGTAATTTTGTGAAACCTCTGAAGTTTGCAAGTAAGTTCTGTGTAACTAGTTAGCTCAACTAGCAAGGGTAGATTCACACCAGTTTCTGCTATGAATGAATGAAGAGCTCCTTCCATTCATAAAAGTAAAACTACAGTAATATTACAACTTAATTTCCATTACTTGTATTAACATCCACATCAGACATTTACATAGTTAATTGTATGATTGTTATGTCATATAAGTAACAAAGATGGAAAATTTGTTTGCAATAGAACTTCAAAACAAACTACTTCTGTAATCCTATATTTTGACAGTACAGGAGAGGGTGTTGTAGATGCTCAGCATCTCAATTTGTAAGGTCTGTTCAATTTGTGAGGCATGAGCTTTTCCTAATTAACAAATGTCTGATGTGAATTCCAGTCTCCTTGTTGGTTTATCAAATGTTCCCCACGTTAAACTTGTGGCAATTAAAGGACATCAGGAATGGGTGAAAGTTGAGGGAGAGTACTAATGTTTACTTAAGGGCATTATCGTAATCTATTAGAAAATAATCTATCCCAACAAACTTATACCAAACACCATAAATTTATAAAATTTAACAAACCCTAACAATCTCCATCTACAAGAATCCCCACAATCTCCATCTCCAACAATCTAAAAAAAGAATACCATACAATACCAAACAGGCCCTAAGTTAGTATGGTAAAAAAAAAAAAATTCAAAAAAACAAACTAGGTTCCTAATATTTAACAATTTAAAAAAAATATAAATAAGTTGTGAAGATAATCTTAATTAAGCAATTAAGGTAACAATTAAAGATAATTAATACTTTCGAATATATTAATTAGGCTAAAAATAAGGAAACTAGTTAATAAAAATCGGTAATTGTATATTTGAGATCTGGAACCCCCTTTCCAACCCTAACTTATCATCGTATCTCTCTACCTTCACCTTAAGCCATCGCCCCTCGTCCTCCTCACGCCTCATCCGACGTTGTCCTGCACTAAGTTACCCAACAAAGATCTTCTTCGCCACCTCCCTTTCTGCGTGGACGTCGACGTCATAACCAAGAACCCCTCCTCATCACACATACCACCGACAATAGCCATCAAGAAGTCAGGTCCCTCCTTTGTGTCGACTAGGTTACCATGACACGACTTGCATTTGGATTTGAGCCTACACCGCCACTGGTTGCAAGTTTGGCAAGGGAATCCATCGGCATCAAGTTCCCTACCTCACACAAAGTCCTTCACTTGCACAGCCGATCCACCTCGATCATGTTATTTGTCTCACACAACAAAAGTCATGAATCGACCCTTACCTTTTTTCTGTGCACATGGACAACAGATCTGGAAAACCGCCACCCTCGAGCAACTTGTGTTGCACCAGACCACCTGCCAACCAGCGCTCCCCACTGGAAGACATAGACGGATCCACTCCAAACTTAGGGAAGGCCGTCCCTCAAGCAACTTGCGTTGCACCAGGCCACCTACCTAATTAAGATTCTCTTCCCATTTTAAACTTGAGATAGAGAGATATGTGTACATAACATAAACAATTGTGTAAACGACGGACTTATGTAACCAAATTATGTGTAAATGACGGACTTATGTAAACAACCCATGTGTAAATGACAAGCTTATGTAACCAAAATTGTATAAATGACGGACTTATGTAACAAAAACATGTGTAAATGACGGATTTGTGTAACCAAACCTTGTGTTAATGGCAGAATTGTGTAACCAAACATTGTGTAAATGACAGAATTGTGTACATAACATAAACAAACAGAATTTGTGTAATGAAAATTATGTATTAAGATTATGTAATTGAAATTATGTATTAATATTGTGTATCATCAAAAGAACACACAAAGTTTAATTAGTCCACTTGGTATAAGAGTGGGAGGGTGGGGTTGTCATCTAGAGTCCGGGTCCTACCTGACACAATCTTTTATTTATTATAATTGAGAGGAGAGAGACTAATATTTAGTTACCCGATTTAATAATTAACTGATTATAAATAGGAGAGAGTAGAATCTTCTAATTTCCTTAATATCTTCCTTAATTTACTCTCCTTATTTTAATAAATCTTTTTTGTCTAATATAGAGGGACCTATTTTATTTTGTACACATTATTAACTTGAGGTCATTTATATGCTCATGATTACAAAATATACCTACTCCCCATTTTCCCCAATTCTCAATGGTTTTTATGAGGGGATAGTTAGTATAACTTATTATTGGAAAGTGTTAATTAGCCGATTCAATTTTTTTAATCTTGTTGACAAGTATGCACTTTTATTTAAAAAAAACATTTTTCATTCTCTCTTATGCTATATTCGACATTAATTCTCTGCCGTCAATAACCACAAGTCTGACGACCGCGCCAACTAGTCGGTGTTCTAACACCGGCGAAGAGACTATGGGTAACGGCACCCAACCCATTGGAGGTGCCAACAATGGAGGGCAATCACCACATGTTGAAGTTTTGACATCTACAACGGGTTACCTACCATAGGGTGAATTCCATGTACTCCAATCAAAGTCAAAAGACGCACTAGTTACTGTTGTACCGTCAACAAGCAGAAGAGCAACTTGTGGGATTGTAGTCTATGTGGTAGGAGGACTCCAAGGTGAATGCCAAGGTTGTACCTAAGCGGAGGAACGATCGAAGAAGACCGGATCTCCTCCTGCCACCCTCAGATGTTGTTGCCATTGCCGAAGCTTGTCCCCGCCCTCGATTGGGTTCAACATAAACCCTAGATTGTTCGGGGAAGATGAATAATTGGTTAAATTACAAAAACAAAAACTCATATGTTTTGTAATTTCGTTAATACCTAACTTTTCAAGTTTGCATATTTTACCTCCAAAAAGATAATTAAAGAAAGTTACCCACCAAAGTTATAATTGTAGGGAATGACCCAAATTTTTAAAATTCTACAATTTTCCCCAAAAGGATAAAATGAGTATGTAAATCGGGTAATTAAGATTGGGTAAGTGAGTAAAGTTGGGTATGTGAAGTTGGGAATGTGAGTTGGGTACGTGAAGTTTGGTAGGTGTAGTTGGGTATGTGAAGGTTGGATACTTGAGGGTGGGTACGTGAAAAGTGAGTAGGTGAAAGTTGGGTACGTGAGTGAAGTTAGGTACATGAGTGAGTTTGGATATGTCAGGTTGGGTACATGAAGTTGGATATTTGAAAGTTAGGTACGTGAAGGTTGGATATTGTATTTTTTTTTTTCCTTCTTCGTAGGATTATTAAAATATATCATTCAACTAACCTAATTATTTTCTCTTTTTTTGCCTTTTTCTTTGTTCCTAGGATTATTTAAAAAGATAACTCGTTTACATAAGTGCATATTTTGTCCACGGTATAAAAAAAAGTGCATACTTACCAAATTCATTCTTTTTATATCTATTTAACTATAAATACATAAATAATGATTTTAAGCAAAATAATATGTGTCAATAACTCTCCCTTAAAGGTCTAAATATACGTCATCAAAATTACTAACACATAATTGACGCGCACTGAGATTGTGTATCAACTATGTTCATTCACGTGTCCTCATACTTCAAAATAGTTCAAATAAAAACAGGAAAAACATGGAATTTACAGAAAACCGTCATTAAAAAAGGAAATTTAAAATGAAAAACTCAACACAATTGTGTAGTCTCAGTACAGGCCAAGCTTTATATTTGACACGTAGTCATAGTGCGTGTTAAATATGAGTTACTAAGTCCGACATCATGCATTTAGTAGTCTGGATTAAAAAAAAGCCGCACAATGAGAAATGAAACCATCACACTCTCGTTCTTCGTCGTAAAAGCTTGCCCTAACTCAACCTCATGTTACACGTATCTTGCTCTTTCTCTTCTCTTTTCTTTTCTTTTTTTTTTTTCATTTTGGCTCATAGTTCTCAAGTGTTATGAAGAATAGATGGTTACTTGAGCAAAAAAACCTATATTCATACGTTACATCAATGATCTGATTTGCCAAATGAAGCCACCACAAAAAGACTCAAGGGTTTTATTGATAACATCCATTTTAGCAAAATTTTCACCATCATTTTTATCCATCCTTTGAGCATATAATGTAGTTTTAAATTGCATTATGGTAAATTTTCTTCCCTTTTGTGTTTTAAAGATATACTTATGCATCATCATATTGTAGGCTACTAGGACTTCTAGGAGTTAAAATGAAGTTATTAGTGGAAGAATGTCTACAACACATGAAGTTTATCCTTGCGATCAAGGAATCCAAGGTCAAGACTAAATAGGTTGAGAACCAAAGTGAAGAAGTGAAGATCGCTCGAGGAAAAGGAGTGATCAGTTAACAATCACACACAAATCGGCTTATTTCCATATATTTCTTAGTAACTGACCATTTCTTCCAATACGATACATTTTGTGACAAAGTAGTCAACATGTCTCATAAGATCCGACGACTGGTCTCATGTGTGTCGGATCCTGGACAATCATTCTTATTATAAATCACATGTTTATTTCAAATATATTGCTCGTCAGAAGATCGAATTTAGCATTTTTTTATTTTCTTATTTCCTTAGTGATAGGTTTTTTATAGGATTAGTCACAAACTCTAGGAGTAAAATGTTAGAAATCCTTCCTTAAATTAAGTGTTTTTATATTAGTTTATTTATCCAACTTTCATTCAAAAATTCCAAAACAAGTTGTAGAAGTTGGCCAACCTCCATAGCTAAATCGGACTATCTACCATTTTCCTTCAATTAATAAAAGTGAAATTATCTAAATATGTCTTCCTAAGTTCTCTCGTTCTAGGGTTTAAAGATCCCGACTTGCATGAAATCTATGATATTGATAATGATTTGTATCCTTATCATTATACGTCTTAATTCATGTGTTATGGTGGTTTAGGGTTTTCCTATGTAAGGATGTGAGAGATGTGTATATATTTGCTTTTATTCTATTCGTCTTCCAAGTTTTAATTTGAAGACGCGAGAGGTACGTGACTGATATCTTTAATATTAAAAAAAAACGAGACTTGTGTAGAATTGTTCTCTTCGTAGACTGATTTATATGATATTTGCATTGAATTATTATCAATTGAGATTTGATGTATACTGTTATTGCAATTCAGATTCTTGAATAGTTGTATTATCATAGGATATATATTTTGGCTATTTTAGATCTACCTGATATTAAATCAAGAGGTATAAACTCTTTGATTATCTTTAATTGATGCGATTGTTCTTTTCTATTATTTGACTAAAATGGTCCATATTACAAAAGGTTTTGATCGATTCAAAATCGCAAGCTACAGTCCTTTGCTTCAGATTGCGTAACCAGCTTTAGAAGCCTACAAAAACCTCCAAAGGAATACTCTTAGAGTCCTGCATCCTATTTGGGTCTACGTTTGGTCTAGCAAATGCTGAAGCTTCTCTCTATCCCAGTTGGGAAAAACCATAATGCAGAAGATCACATACGATTGGCTTCCTCTGCATTGCTCCAAGTGTGGAGTATTTGGCCACTGCTGCACCGGACCCAAACCCCCCGCAAAACAAACCCATCTGTGAACCAGTCAACCCACTCCAAGCCAATACTCCCCACCCCCAACCCCTCATAACGACTTACCTCTCTCCATCAACTGTACCTCGCTCGCCCTACCAATGCTTCAATCACCCCTCCTCCCTCAAATCACACCAAAACTAATCCTCCATCACATAAAATCCCCCCCATGCAGGCTCATACTGCTGATAACCCTGGCTATATTTCATCCTCCCTTCCAAACCCAATACAAAACTTGTCACAAGCTCAAACATCAACCCCAACCGAACCACCCATTGTAACCCAAATAGAAAACATGGACACCAATCCCCCTCCCCCACCTCCTCAAGACAACCTAAATGTGGATCCTCACACACTCCCACCCTCCCATGCAAACCCCTCTTCATCCTCTACTTCTCCGGTTAGTGACAAGGGCACTAATTCATCAACCGACACCCCTAATGAATCTTAACCTCGCTACATGGAACATCAGAGGTATGAACCACCCCAATAAACAAAGAGCAATTCGCACCTTGGTTAGCAACCAAAACCTCCACATTATCGTCATTCTAGAAACAAAACCTAAAGCCTAGAAGCTGAGCAAGCTTCACTCCCTCATTCCCAACTGTTGTAATACTTCAAACATCTACATTATCTCCAATGAGGCTAGATGTCGCATCTGGGTATGGTGGAACCCTTCCATCATCACCCTCACCCCATCATTTGCACCCAACAGCTCATCCACTGCTCACTCTCCCTGACTCCCCAAACTCATACCCCGCCAGCACAATCTCGCTCCCCAACTTTGAATGCACCTTTGTCTACGCTTTCAACACCCTTGAGGAGCGCAAAGTGCTATGGGACACCATTAACTCCATTAATTTGCTCTCAAACCGAACCCCTTGGACCCTCCTAGGGGATTTCAATACCACTCTCCACCCGGATGAGAAGATCTCTCAATCATCTTCCAACCTTAGCCAAACCTCCACTGAACTAGCAAGCTGCTTTTCCTCTAATGCCCTCTCAGACCTTGTCTATTCCGGATGCAAATTCACATGGAATAACAAGCATCTCTCCTCTAGAGTTTGGTGTAAACTCGATAGGATCCTCAGCAACTTCGCTTGGACCTCCTCCTTTCCTGATTTTCACGCTCACTTCGACAACCCTGGACTCTCTAATCACTCACCATCATTACTTGTCATTAACCCTGCCACCACATGCCCCAAGAGGCAATTTAGATTCAACAATTCATGGGTAGCACACGAAGAATTCCAAACCATCGTCTCACACTCTTGATCCCTTCAGAACCATCACCACGAAATGAACTCCATGGCCAATCTGTATAACAAACTCAAAAGGCCCAAGCTGGTACTCAAGAAATTCCCGAGCCTGAAGATGGAGATCCTTCAAACTTCCTTGGATAACCTCAAAACTAAGCTTGATGCCATACAAACCAGGCTCCTAGACGACCCTCTAAACCCTCAACTCCTCATGAAAGAGAGAAACACCACAATCTCCTTAAATGACAGTTTGGATAGGCTTCGTACCACCCTCTTCCAGCTTTCCAAAGTCAAATGGGTCAAATTCGGGGACCAATGCAACTCATTCTTCTTCAAGAATATAACTGCCAGGAAAGCCAAGAACACTATCAATAGCATCCTAGACCTGGAAAAACTGAACGAAGGCCCCACTTACCTTCATAAGGACATCAAGGGGATCTTAACTACCCACTTCTCCAAGATTCTTAGCCCAACCGTCCCCCACAATCCTAGCAATCTCTTTTCGGACTGCTCTCTCCCCATTCTCTCCAACTGCCTGGCCGACTCCCTCTCCTCTAGATTCACCAACGAAGATATCAAATCTGCTCTTCACAACATTGGTGATGATAAAAAGCCTTGGGCAGGATGGCTATAACTCTCTATTTTTCAAGTCCACTTCGAGTACTACCGGAGATGATTTCTCCAACGCTATCCTCCAATTCTTTGAAACGGCCTCTCTGCCCCGGATTGCAAACCACACTTCCCTTACCTTGATTGCAAAAACCTACAACCTCACCCTCCCTTCCGACTACAGACCGATTGCCTGTTGCAATACTTCCTACAAGGTGATTGCTAAGATTCTAACAAATAAGATCAATGACGCACTTCCTTCCTTAATTGGCAACTACCAGGGGGCTTTCGTCAAAGGAAGAGCAATCAAACACAACATCCTACTTAGCCAAGAACTCTTCAAAAGCTACAACCAAAAACATATATCCCCTAGATGTGCCCTCAAAGTGGACATTTCGAAAGCCTTCGACACGATCAACCATAAGTTCATACTTAATTGCCTGGGCAGGATGGGGTTTCCACCTCACTTTATTAGGCTTATTGAAGCTTGCATCTCGAGCCCTAGCTACTCGATTAATCTTAATGGTTCTCTCACCGGGTTCTTCCAAGGTTCCAGGGGCCTTCGACAAGGGTGCCCCCTTTCTCCTGCCCTTTTCGCCATTGCCCTTGAAGTCATCTCCTCCATGATCCACACCAACACCTTCAATCCCAACTTCAACCTACACCCCAAATGCTCCTCACCTTGCCTAACTCACCTATGTTTTGTTGACGACATCTTACTTTTTTGCAGGGGTGATCATGGCTCTATAAATATTCTCCTGAAGACCCTCACTCACTTCGGCAACTACTCTGGACTACACATCAACAGAGGAAAGACGGCCCTTTATCTTGGAGGCATCCCTCACCATGCTCAGACTCAAATAGCTGACAGCTTGGGGTTGACACTCGGCTCCCTTCCATTCACGTACCTTGGCATCCCCATTGGCCCCAAAAGACTCAACCAAGCTGACTACAAGCCCCTCGTCACCAAAATCATGAGGAAAATCAATTCCTGGAGTGCTAGGAACTTGTCCTACGCTGGACGGAAACAAATCATCTCCCCGATCCTCTTCCCTCTTCAGCATTACTGGTGTACCATCCTACCCATTCCCACCTCCATCATCAAGAAGATCAACTCCTCCCTTCGCTCATTTCTCTGGTCGGGCAAAGAGGCTAGTGCGAGAGCTCTCATCCCTTGGAAAATTGTCTGCTCACCTATCTCCGATGGTGGGCTTTGGTTCAAAGAGCTTCTCTCCTGGAACCGAGCCTGCATAGCCAAACTTCTCTTGGAGCTCGACCCTGACCAATCCACAAACAACCTTTGGACTATCTGGGTCACCAACAATATACTCAAAAATAGTTCCATATGGACTATTAACCCTAGCTACAAACACATTTCTACTTGGAACGGTATCCTCAACACTAGGAACCACCTCCTTGAAGTCTTTGACAAAATCTCCTTCTTTTCCTCCACCTCTAGCCCCAAGGGCATATACTCCACATCCGCTGCCTACCTTCTCCTCATCAACAACCGATCCTCAACCAACTGCAACCTTCATACCATCTGGAAAGGCCTTAATATCTGCCCCTGCAGCTTCATCTCTTGGCTTGCGAGTCATCAAAAGATCTCCACCCTCTCTAGGGTCCTTACCTAGGACAATACCATCAACCCCATGTACCCTCTGTAATAATCACACCGAAGACGAAGATCACTTTTCTTCAACTGTCCTCTCCCCTACAGTACCAGCATCTAGACTTGGATCAGCAACAACAAACCTACCAAAAATGACCTCATCTCACATATAAGAATGGCTACTCTCACTGCTTACATAAATCACATATGGAAAGCCAGGAATGAGAAAATCTTCAATTAGAAGACTACCCTCCCATCTTCAAGTGCGCACAACATCGTACAAGACGTTAAAAATTATACTTCCTCCCGCTGGAAGGAAAGAACCTCAAACACTACTTTTTGGGCAAAAAGACTTGGGTTAAACCTCATGTAATTGCTTAGGCAATCCCCCCTCCACACTCTGTGTATATTTTCTTGTTCAATATAAATTTCATTAAAAAAAAAAAATGTTTATTCTCGTATACATGGTGTTTCACCTATCTCCACGTACATTGTCGATGTGAGACAAATTTCTCCACAATTAAATCTCTCAAGGTGCATTTGATACACTCATATATTCGGTGTTTAATTCTACAATTCCGAAGGAGTGGGTTTTAGCCCTATCAACCACCGGTTCGAATGGTTTCCTCAAACCTAAACCTAATGGATGGGCAAGGCTTGTAGATTTGCAAGACCCATATGATTCACTACTAGGTACAGCTAGATTAGTACAGATAGTAAAATTGAAATTTTCAATTAACTTATAATTTAAGAAAGTAGAATTAATTAAACAAGTCATGTAATTATTGCTGACATTTCACAAACTAGCAACATAAAGCTAGTCCAATAGAGTAGTAGACGAAGACGAAAGAGAAGGCACATAATAAATAAAAGCCTATAAACATAAATAAATTAAAAGCATGATTCAGAATAAGAAACCATTCTGAAACAGATTTGAAGCCAAGTTGGAAAGCAGATTTACAGCCAAACTCCCCGTGATATTCATCATACCCGACCCGGCCCCGAACCCGCCACCAGCAGCAACGGTATGCTGGGAACTAGTCAAATTCCCCGGCCACCAATACGGCGTCGTATTATTTGAGTGCCCAAAAATAAACGCCTGATCAAAGTGACGTGACTGATGACGATGATCGTGCTGATGTCGACTCCGCGTCGCAGCCGCTGGTTTCCAAAGACACCAATAATGAACGTCCACGTCGCATACTCCACACCTGCTACCAACAAAATTTCACATGTATTTTCATTTTTGAATCATAAAACTCGCTTTATGGGTAAATCAAAGTATTGGGCTGACCTGTAACTCCACCCCGAACAATCACCACCACACACATTGCACCGCGTGGTGCGTGGGGGTCGGTGTTGGAGCTCGAGCATGTGATGTGGATCGAGTACATGCCTGACATGTGGCGAGATCTGAGTGCATTGTGGGTGGAGGTCAAAGTCGCAACGACGGCTTCTACAAGTATAGTAGACCCCGTGAATCGGCTCGGTGCATACGTTGCATGTTCGGAGTGAACGTGTGGTCCCGGGTGGGTCCACGGTGGCGATCACGAGCGTGAGAGGGTGTTGTGGGTGAAGAAATGAATTGAAGGAAGGAGGAGGATTTTTGCAAAAAGGGTGGAGATTGAAATTGCAAGTGGAGCACCGGAATCTTTTTCCGATGATCAAAGTCCGGCAAGCGTCGCAAGGGAGAGAGTTTTGGTGATCGGATTCGGAAGCCTTGACGAAATGGGTTTCGGCGTGGTGACAGAAGAAGCTTGGGTTCATTGGAGACATGTTTATAGATGATCCAATGTAGCAAGCTAGCTTGGAAACTCATATAAGAACATTGTAGCAAAGTAAAGGGTTTTTATAAGAAGAGAAAGGTTGTAGTGATCAATAAGGTTGGGGTGCTAGGAAACAAAGTAGTGAGAGCAAGGGTCGTGCTGACATGCATCAGAGTTGAGTGTTACCTTTGAACTTTTAACTTTATTAATATGGAATTACATTCTAAACCACTAATTTATTTATGTTAAGTATTAACTATACGACAGGTTTGGTTCTTAACAAAACTCAAAACGGCTCTAAATTATGAGTTGTAAGATCTATGCAGCAGCCCACGTGTGAATATAATTTAACCATCCAAGACTCGAGTGAATAATTTAAATTGGTAGTACAATTTAGGATTAAAATCTCAATTTTATTGTAGGATTTTGTTATAAGGTGCATGTAACAACCGAATTATCTATCCCGGTGTGATGACTTGAATCACCGCAGTCGCGTCTCATGGTGGCGCAAGATTGCCTTGTTGCGGTCGCGTATCATGGTCGCGGCGTTGCGGTAGCTTCCCTTGTTTCCCGTGGTCGCGGTAAAACGACAGATCGCGTCTTATCTTTTGTAACCATCTCGATCTTATTTCCGTTTAGGGTTAAACCCGATCTTTTCTGTTCTTATACATCACAACCTCTCTTCTTATGCCCTTTTGAAACCCTAACCGCAGTCCTCCAAGTAACGTAAGTCTCTTCTCCTCTTCACCTTTTCCCTTCTCTTCTTCCCTCTCCACATCTCTTCACCTTTCATTCTCTCCCTTCGATTTCAGCAGCAACAACGACCCTATGTTCTTTGTCATCTAGCAACAAGAACCATCGGAAGCAGCCACGTTTCTCTCTCGTTGAAGTTGTAGACAGGTAAGAGTCGATCTTATCCTTTGTATCCTTAATCTAGGGTTTTGTGCTGAATTGTGTCTCTCTGTGTTTGTAACTATTCCCAACAACATTAGCAAGGACACACGGGATTGCTTGCATAATTTTGGATTGAATAATAATAACGGGGAATCGATGAAGATCGCGTCTGATACTTGTCGTCATGGTCGCGCCTCGACCTTGCCGTGGTCGCGCCGACCCTTTCCTCCCGCGATCGCGCCCCTTTGTTCCCGTGATCCCGTCATCCCTCCAGAAAGTTTCAAGTGTTGGTACGTTGATTCTCTCTCACTGTTTAAGGTTGATAGTTGTTAGTATCATGTTAGGATGGGACCTAGAAAGCTAGAGCGAATATCAGTTAGTGGTGTAGAGTTGTTAATCTTTAGAAGTTAAGGGCTTAGGGTGTTTTCGAATCTTGTTATGAAGGATAGATGACTAATAGACTTGGTATGATGACGAGTAGTTGGAATAGACTTATGGTAGTCATGGTTGACCTAGAATTTAGAACTTCTAGATGTTGGATAGGTTATTGATCCACGTGTCCTTGTTATTAGGCGGTAGAGTTTATTGGCGCGGGATTAAGAGTCTTGATTAGTTGGGATTATCTTGATACAAGTAAGTCCTTTGGGCTTACTTAGTTGGCTTTGTGTTTTAGCATGAACTGTGATAGTGGTGTGTGCATTGAGTGCTTAATAACTATAACCTGAGTAGGATGACTCTTATTGTAATGTGGCCCAGGTGTATGTATAACGGGTGGTGACATCATTGTCCATCTTTGACATGAGACTAAGAGGTTCTTTGCGACTAGCCTAGATATGTACACAATGAGGTGCATCGGATCTAGTCTAGTTGGCATACAGGGGCAGAGTCGAGGTTTAGGAGATCCTCATGTCATAACATAAGTTGAACTAGAAAGTGTATGACTTATTACAAAATATAAATGAACTTCTGTGTAAGCATGATGATTATTTTAAATTTGCAACAACGTGTGTGTGTGTGTTGTTATAGTGCATTTAATATGTAGGTTGTTAGCTAACGGTTTTATCAGTCGTTGTAGATGTCTTGCTAGATAGGGTCGATGCCGAGTGATCTAGATAGAGTAGTTAGTCGGGTTCCCTTACATTATAGGACTGGTCGTGGGTTTCTTTATTTCAGTTTTTCTTTTGCATTTTGGAATTTTAGATTGTCATACTGTGTAGTACTCGGCTAAGAATATTTTCTTTTTATTTCGGATCATGACATTATCACATTATATTTGTTTCGGTTTTACTTTTGTTTGCGTCTTGTTATAGATTCCGGTGAAATTGTTGTCAGACTAGGTTCAGGACCCATTGTGAGGTTTTAACCTGTAGCGCCCGAGTTTTGAGAATTTGGGGTGTAATAGTGGGCAAAGTGGCTAGCAAGTCTCAAAGTTGTGGCCAGTTGAAGTTTGGATCGGGTTGCCTCTCATATATTATATGGGTTGTTGGTAGAGTTGATACATTCCGGGTTGTCCCGATCGACGCGACCCGGCCCGACCGCCCGCAAAAATGAGCGGGTATGGACAAGGTGAAAAGCCCGGCCCATGCGGACAACCGGGCCGGATCCGGTTATATTGCAAAGCCCGGTCGGGCTGCGTGCTCGGCCCGAATTATATATATATATATATATATATATATATATATATATATATATATATATATATATATATATATATATATATATATTAGTAAACCCTAAGAGGCTTTCGTCTTCACTTCACCCACTCCTCATTCCTCTCACTCAAGCGGCAGCCTCCTTCTCTCTCAAACGAACGACTCTGAATCTCCCCGCTAAGCAGTGAGCATCCCTAACTCTCATTAGTGTCGGTGTCTCTCCTCGCCCCTCAATCTCCCTGTTGAGCAACCCTAGTTCTCATCGTCGTCTCTTCATGATGTGTCTCCTCGGCCTGAAAGTCGCCTCTGATTCGAGATTTGGCCGTTTCTCTTAGGCCTTAGCGTCTCCTCGGCTCTGATTCAAGATTTGGTTGTCGCCACCCTTGGCCTCTGCCGCCATCAGTGTTTATTTGCCTCTGAATCGTGAATTGGGTCCAGTCCTCCAACTTCAAGCTCTCCTCCACAAAACTCTTCATGTTCTCCTCTGCATATCTCTTCTCCTCTAAATTGTAAAACTCTCTTCTACAGATCTTGTGACACCTAATTCATTTCTAGTTGATTACCAATTAATTAACCATGTTTAAAACAATAAGCGGAAAAGCGGAAAACGTAAATTTTTAAAACTTTATCTTACAACCATATTCACAACATATATACATACTAACATACGTCATAAACTCTGTTTAACCAAAACACAACTGTTTTAAAACCATCCAAAACATCCTAGGCGGTAGCATCCCATAACAGCCCACCTGATATGATCTCAAATTCAAGTGTTGGGTCCAATGTTCTTGCCTTGATCAGGCCGAGTCTGAGTAGCTGAAAAATGTGGATATAACAACAATGAGCCACACGCTCAGTAAGGGTATACAAATTGCACTCTCCCAATATATTTAAGTATCTAATATCCCGTCCACAAAGGACACTCTATACCCTTCCTCACATTTCTAAGCACACATACATATCCACATTCACATATCATTCTACAACCATTCATATCACATTTCACATAAACATTCAAGCATGACATCACACATCACATATAAACATATCATCTCATCACATCACATCATAACATAACATATAACATGCTAGACTCGATCGCATCGATGCATAGGTGATAATTAACTAACTAGCCCCAACTGATCGTACGATATATTTTCTCATGTACTTTCGTATTTCTTTTCTTTCTTTCTTTTTTTTTCTTTCGGTTGGCCAACCCGATAGCGTCATAGGCCCCCTGTAGATCAGGTAGCGACCTCGGCCATCTTGTCCTAAGACCCCCTGTAGATCAGGTCGCGATCTTGGACTATTTTTCTTATCTTGAGGCCTCCTGTAGATCAGGTAGCGACCCCTAGCTGTTTTTCTTATCTCGAGGCCCCCTGTAGATCAGGTAGCGACCTCTGAGGCCCCCTGTAGATCAGGTAGCGACCTCGTCCCCCGAAAACCCGTGCGGGACCCAATTAGGCTAATTAATCAATTACCATCCTATATTATCACTTTCATATCATAACTCAATTTCATGCTTCCATCATATTCTTTCATCACATTCTTTCCACTATCTCATGTACCTCATGCATGCTTTCATAAGGAATATCAAGTCATCATATCATCGTCTCACTCATATACATATAAGCATGCATACAATCATAACAAACATATATATACACTCAAACATGCATAAAATCATAGCATATTAAATACATAACATATATTAAGCAAGTGTAATTCATATACACTTACCTCGCAGGTAAGAACAATAAAACCTCGCAAACCAACTATTGAGTCCGTTTCCCACTCGGACTATCCTCCTTTATCGTGCTTGGATACGCTTCCAAAGCAACTAAATTATAGTTAAACTGAAACCTTCAACAACACCTGTTGAGAATATCATATTCCTCGTATTAAACTTCTCGCTTCAAACACTAGTTAAATTCATTCCTTTGAATTTAATTAGCTTATAGAATTTTCTAGAATCCCAATTTAAAATAATTAACCTTCAATTAATTAATTAAATTTTGCCAGAATAACGTTTTGCCCGCAGGCAATTTCTGAACCCACCTGTCATCAAATCTCATCAAACAAACAACCCATAATCACCAGAATAATGTAACGAGCATAATGGAATTGTCAATTATCCATTTTGACAAGCCTAAGGTCAATTTAGGCCAAATCGCAATACGGAAAACGAATAAATTCATAACTTATTCGTTACTAGCCCGATTGACGATCCGAAAGAAGATTCGGAATCACAACGGCGCAGGCTACACTCGAACGCCATCAAATTCACCAGAATCTGAGCGACGGAACCTCCCTAGTATCATATATGCTCGACCAGGCCTTCCCTTGCTCGGAAATGTAGAAACTCGGTACCAAAATGAAGAGAATGTAGAGAGGAATCCAAAAACTCAAACGGATTTGAAATCGGATTAGAAACGAAGAGTAGATCTGAGTTTGAAGATTGAGAGAAATCAGAGCTTTTACGAGGAAACGTGAAAGAAAATGAATTAATAAACGATATTTCAGCTATTTATAGCGAAGACGATAATTATCCTTTAGCGGAGTCGATAATTATCCTTTTACCGATCCGAAAGCGGTTTAAGCCCCCCTTCTCCAAACTTCTCGAAATTGGAATAATAAATCTGGAATATTGTATGGATAATTATTCCGCAATTGTCTCGAAAAACGCGTATTCCTAAGCCGTTTTTCTTAGCCGCTAAGAAACGAAATAGCGACTCTTTTGGCCGTTTTACCTTTCCATGTTTTTTCATATCTAGGACATGTCCGATGTCCTGATCATTTTTGTCAACTGTATTTTTGTTAATTGAAGCTCCCAAATGCTCCAAATAACACTGGGTTATAATATCATCTAGGAGCAAGTTACCTCGAGAGGTATCTCGTGTTAAAACGGATTTAACTCCTTAAAATTCTCGATTAGGTCATATTTGATTTTTGACTGTTACAAATATCTCCCACTTTAAGAAATTTCGTCCCGAAATTTAAGAAAGGACGTAGAACCAAACTCGTAGATATATCAAAAGGATGCACAACCGGATCACAATTTCTCGAGGTTTTTACTCAAAAAGATAGGGATATCTAGCTCTCATATCTCGCTCGGTTTCCCATGTAGCCTCTCGAGCTGAATGATGTCCTCATCTGACCTTCACCATTGGAATCTCCTTGTTTCTCAATCTTCGAACCTGCCTACCTAAAACCTCAACTGGTTCTTCTGGGTAGGACAAGTTTTCAGATACTTCTATCTCAGGTTCGGGAATGATATGACTCGGATCTGACATATACCTCCGTAGCACCGATACGTGGAAGACATCATGCAATCTTGATAACTCAGGTGGTAACGCCAATCTATACGCAAGTGGTCCGATCTTCTCTAAGATCTCATATGGACCAATGTATCTCGGTGCTAACTTCCCATGCCTACCAAATCTCATAACTCCCCTCCAAGGAGATACCTTCAAAAACACTCTATCGCCTATCTCATATGTCATCTCTCGTCTATGGCGATCAAAGTAGCTCTTTTGACGATCTTGTGCTGCCTTCAAGCAGTGCTTTACTACTTGTACTTTCTCTATTGTCTGTTGTACAAGTTCGGGACCCTCTATCTGTTGCATACCCTCAAAATCCCAACATACAAGTGTGCGACACTTCCTTCCATACAAGGCCTCGTAAGGGGCCATACCAATACTCGAATGGAAAATGTTATTATACGCAAATTCGAGCAATGGCAGGTTAGAATCCCAGTTACCTTTAAGCTCCAAAACACAAGATCTCAACATCTCCTCCAAGGTCTGAATCGTTCTCTCTGATTGTCCGTCTGTCTGAGGATGAAATGTTGTACTGAAATGCAATCTTGTACCTAAGGCAGTTTGCAGACTTCCCCAGAAATGCGATGTAAACCTCGGATCTCTATCAGATACAATCGATACAGGGACTCCGTGCAGTCGAACAATCTCTCTCACATACAACTCTACCAGCTCATCCAAGGAGTTATCTTGTCTCATCGGTAAGAAGTGGGCAGATTTCGTCAATCTGTCTACAATCACCCATACCGTGTCATTCTTTCTGAAAGTCCTAGGAAGTCCAACCACAAAATCCATTGTAATCCGCTCCCACTTCCACTCAGGAACTGATAAAGATTGTAACTTCCCTGCTGGTGCTTGGTGTTCAGCCTTCACTTGCTGACACACTAGACATCGAGCCACAAAATCAACTACCTCTCGTCTCATCCTGGGCCACCAATAGATCTTCCTCAGGTCATTAAACATCTTCGTACTCCCAGGATGCATGAAATACCTCGAGGAATGTGCCTCTTCAAGTAGCTTCTTCTTTAACTCCTCAATGTTTGGCACGCATATCCGTACACCTCTGTATAACACTCCCTGATCAGACAACTGGAAGTGTGTAGTGGTAGCATCTCCCACTTTAGCTTTCAACTTCTTCAGTGTATCATCCTCATCTTGTCTAATTGAAATCTCATCAAGAATCAACGGTCTTACCTGAATGTTTGCTATCAACTCAGATCCTCTTACATTCATCTCTACTCTCATAACTCTGAGAGCTAATAGATGCTCAACTTTGTAGTTGACCTTACCGCCTTGGTCACTGCTCTTTCTGCTGAGAGCGTCAGCTACCACATTCGTCTTTCCTAGATGGTACTCTATAGTGCAATCATAATCCTTGAGTAACTCCATCCATCTTCTCTGCCTCAGATTCAGATCCCTCTGAGTGGGAATATACTTCAGGCTTTTATGGTCGGTAAACACCGGAAATGTATCACCATAAAGATAGTGCCTCCAGGTCTTAAGAGCATGAACTATAGCAGCAAGCTCTAGGTCGTGTGTAGGGTAGTTCTGCTCATGAGGTCTCAACTATCTAGATGTATATGCTATTACCTTCCCTTCCTGCATTAGAACTCCTCCTAAGTCACTCCCAGATGCGTCGGTATAAACCACAAAGTTACCCTTATCTGAGGGTACAGCCAGAATAGGGAACGTAGTCAATCTTTTCTTAAGTTCTTCAAAGCTCTCTTGACAACTGTTATCCCATATAAACTGCTGATTCTTCTTTAGCAAGTTAGTCAATGGGCGCGCGATAATCGAAAAGTTCTTTACAAACCTCCTGTAATAACCCGCAAGTCCTAAGAAGCTGCGAATCTCCGTAATGCTCTTCGGAATTTCCCATTCTGTAATAGCCTTGATCTTGGATGGATCAGGTTGTATACCATCTCGTGATATCACATGCCCTAGAAAGGCAATCTGATCCGTCCAAAACTCGCACTTGCTGAACTTCGCGTACAACTGTCTCTCCCTCAGAATCCCTAAGATACGTCTCAAATGTTCTCTATGAGTATCTGCATCTCGGGAATATATCAAGATATCATCAATAAAGACCACGACAAACTGATCTAGATAAGGTTGGAAGATCGAGTTCATTAATGCCATGAATGCTGCAGGTGCATTCGTCAACCCAAAAGGCATAACTGTAAACTCATAGTGTCCATACCGAGTACGAAAAGCTGTCTTCGGTATTGAATACTCTGCTATCCTCAACTGCCAGTATCCCGATCGAAGGTCAATCTTTGAAAATACTGTAGCACCCCTTAACTGATCAAGCAAGTCCTCTATCCTCGGTAAGGGATACTTGTTCTTGATTGTGATTTTGTTCAGATGACGGTAGTCTATGCACAATCGTAAACTACCATCTTTCTTCTTCACAAAAAGCACTGGTGCACCCCAAGGAGAAATACTCGGGCGTATAAAACCCTTCTCGAGCAACTCTTCTAGTTGTTTCTTCAATTCCTTTAGCTCTAGCGGAGCCATCCTGTAAGGAGCAATTGATATCGGTGCTGCACCGGGTAATGTCTCAATCTCAAAGTCTACCTCTCTACTCGGAGGTAAACCAGGTAAATCATCAAGGAAAACTTCAGGAAATTCTCTGACAACATCCACCTCAGATACTCCGGGGCTAACAATAGCAGAATCTGACACACTAGCCAGATAAGCCTGACATCCTTCCCGAAGTAATCTAAAAGCTGTTATTGTAGATATGAGGCAAGTAGGAATAACATTCCTCTCACCGGTGAAAATCACTTCCCTCAACCCATTTGTCTCCTTGATTACTTCCTTTGCATAACAGTCTATCAAGGCTCTATGGGTGGATAACCAATCCATACCCAATATCACATCAAACTCTCTCAAAGATAACGGTATAAGGTTAGCTACAAATTCTCGGTCAGCTATAACTATGGGGCAAGATCTCACACACATATCAACAGTCAAGGTCTCCCCCGCTGGCATCGAGACTCTAATGATATAACCTAAGGGTTCAGCTACCTTTCCCAATCTTAAAGCAAAAGACTCGGATACAAAAGAGCATGTAGATCCAGGATCAATCAAAACATAAGCTAACAAGCCAGAGACAAGAATCCTACCGGTAATGACGTCTGTAGTCTTAGCTGCATCCTCGCCAGCCAAAGCATATACTCGAGCTTGTGCCTGACCCTGAGGCTGTGGTGCAGGTGGTCTGGAAGATGTCTGTTGGGAATATCCACTTCGACCATAACCTCTACCTCTACCTCGACCTGAACCAGAACCTCTCTAAGCATTATCTCCAACACTACTAGCTGTACTCGGTGTTGGTATTCCAGACCTATTCCGTCACTCTCGGGCTATGTGCCCAGGCTGGTGGCACATGTAACATATAATCGGTGGACGATAGGATCCTGAAGCTGATGTGGTAGGAGCTGGAGCACTTGATCTACTGCCTCCACTCCATGAACCTCTATATCCTTGATAACCACCTCTCTGTCCCCTAGGCGGTCCACTGTAACTTCTGGGTACAAAAGATCGCGAGCCAGATGGTGGTGCACTACTACTCTGCCCGGTCTTCTTTCTCTTTCCTGTCAAAGCCTTCTTTTCCAAGACCATCTCCTCCGCTCGAGTGGCGGAATCAATGAGGAGAGAATAAGACAAGGGCCGAGTAGCAAACTTCTTCCTAATCTCCAAATTCAGCCCTCTTTCAAACTTGTTTCTCTTCTTAATATCAGTATCAACCTCCTCAAGAGCATATCGAGATAATCTAGTGAACTGTACCTCGTAATCGGCAATGGACATGCCTTCCTGCTTGAGTTCCATGAACTCAATCTTCTTCTTCTCCGTATAGGCAGGTGGAGTATATCTCTCGGCAAACTCCCTAAGGAAGTCTTCCCAAGTCAGGAGTGGGGGTATATCCCGACCGTGTGGAACTGTGTCCCATCAATCTCTCGCTGCTCCCACAAGAAATGACACAGCGTACTGAACCCTCCTCTCAGTAGGGCATATAATCCTATCAAGAATAGGCTCTGTATCCCTCAACCACTCCTTTGCAACTAAGGGATCCGTAGTCCCCTCGAAGGGTTTCACCCCCTGCCGGCGAATCTTCTCAAAGTTCTTGTCCATCTCAACAGGAATAATACCATGTTGAGGTGCGGGTTGTGGTTGCGGTTGTGGTGGTATGACCTCTCTCAAATAAGCCACAAGCTCTGGTATGCCTGCTATACCTGGGGGTGGTGGTACTACATGAACTGGCACCTCTTTCTGGTGCTCCTGATCACCCCCTACAGACTCTGTGGACCCTTCATGGCTGTGCTCCGCCATCTAAAAGAAAATCAAAGCAAAATTTTCAGAAAACTTTTCAGAAAACTTCCCACACCCAAGCCAAGGAATCATATCCCTGCTCTGATACCAACCAAATGTGACACCTAATTCATTTCTAGTTGATTACCAATTAATTAACCCTGTTTAAAACAATAAGCGGAAAAGCGGAAAATGTAAATTTTTAAAACTTTATCTTACAACCATATTCACAACATATATACATACTAACATACGTCATAAACTCCGTTTAACCAAAACACAACTGTTTTAAAACCATCCAAAACATCCTAGGCGGTAGTATCCCATAACAGCCCACCTAATATGATCTCAAATCCAGGTGTTGGGTTCAATGTCCTTGCCTTGATCAGGCCGAGTCTGAGTAGCTGAAAAATATGGATATAACAACAATGAGCCACACGCTCAGTAAGGGTATACAAATCGGACTCTCCCAATATATATAAGTATCTAATATCCCGTTCCCAAATGACACTCTATACCCTTCCTCACATTTCTAAGCACACATACATATCCACATTCACATATCATTCCACAACCATTCATATCACATTTCACATAAACATTCAAGCATGACATCACACATCACATATAAACATATCATCTCATCACATCACATCATAACATAACATATAACATGCTAGACTCGATCGCATCGATGCATAGGTGATAATTAACTAACTAGCCCCAACTGATCGTACGATATATTTTCTCATGTGCTTTCGTATTTCTTTTCTTTCTTTCTTTCTTTCTTTTTTTTTCTTTCGGTTGGCCAACCCGATAGCGTCATAGGCCCCCTGTAGATCAGGTAGCGACCTCGGCCATCTTGTCCTAAGACCCTCGGTAGATCAGGTCGCGATCTTGGACTATTTTTCTTATCTTGAGGCCCCCTGTAGATCAGGTAGCGACCCCTGACTGTTTTCTTATCTCGAGGCCCCCTGTAGATCAGGTAGCGACCTTTGAGGCCCCCTGTAGATCAGGTAGCGACCTCGTCCCCCGGAAACCCGTGCGGGACCCAGTTGGGCTAATTAATCAATTACCATCCTATATTATCACTTTCATATCATAACTCAATTTCATGTTTCCATCACATTCTTTCATCACATTCTTTCCACTATCTCATGTACCTCATGCATGCTTTCATAAGGAATATCAAGTCATCATATCATCGTCTCACTCATATACACATAAGCATGCATACAATCATAACAAACATATATACACTCAAACATGCATAAAATCATAGCATATTAAATACATAAAATATATAAAGCAAGTGTAATTCATATACACTTACCTCGCAGGTAAGAACAATAAAACCTCACAAACCAACTATTGAGTCCGTTTCCCACTCGAACTATCCTCCTTTATCGTGCTTGGATACGCTCCCAAAGCAACTAAACTATAGTTAAACTGAAACCTTCAACAACACCTGTTGAGAATATCATATTCCTCGTATTAAACTTCTCGCTTCAAACACCAGTTAAATTCATTCCTTTGAATTTAATTAGCTTATAGCATTTTCTAGAATCCCAATTTAATTAATTAACCTTCAATTAATTAATTAAATTTTGCCAGAATAACGTTTTGCCCGCAGACAATTTCTGAACTCACCTGTCATCAAATCTCATCAAACAAACAGCCCATAATCACCAGAATAATGTAACGAGCATAATGGAATTTTCAATTATCCATTTTGACAAGCCTAAGGTCAATTTAGGCCAAATCGCAATACGGAAAACGAATAAATTCATAACTTATTCGTTACTAACCCGATTGACGATCCGAAAGAAGATTCGGAATCACAACGGCGCAGGCTACACTCGAACACCATCAAATTCACCAGAATCTGAGCGACGGAACCTCCCTAGTATCATATATGCTCGACCAGGCCTTCCCTTGCTCAGAAATGTAGAAACTCGGTACCAAAATGAAGAGAATGTAGAGAGGAATCCAAAAACTCAAACGGATTTGAAATCGGATTAGAAACGAAGAGTAGATCTGAGTTTGAAGATTGAGAGAAATCAGAGCTTTTACGAGGAAACGTGAAAGAAAATGAATTAATAAACGATATTTCAGCTATTTATAGCGAAGACGATAATTATCCTTTAGCGGAGTCGATAATTATCCTTTTACCGATCCGAAAGCGGTTTAAGCCCCCCTTCTCCAAACTTCTCGAAATTGGAATAATAAATCTTGAATATTGTATGGATAATTATTCCGCAATTGTCTCGAAAAACGCGTATTCATAAGCCGTCTTTCTTAGCCGCTAAGAAACGAAATAGCGACTCTTTTGGCCGTTTTACCTTTCCATGTTTTTTCATATCTAGGACATGTCCGATGTCCTGATCATTTTTCTCAACTGTATTTTTGTTAATTGAAGCTCCCAAATGCTCCAAATAACACTGGGTTGTAATATCATCTAGGAGCAAGTTACCTCGAGAGGTATCTCGTGTTAAAACGGATTTAACTCCTTAAAATTCTCGATTAGGTCATATTTGATTTTTGACTGTTACAGATCTCGTCTTCATGCTTTTCTTTGAATCGGATTGAAAGCTTCAAACATCACTTGAGCTTGTACTTTAATGTTCTTGTTGCTAGTTTTAGGACTCTTGTTGATGCTAATATGTGTTTTTGCTTATGTGTAAATTCTTCATTTTTGATATAATAATTTACCGCTTGTATTTTTAGCTTTTTTTAATATGGCTTAAAAAAAAGGATCGGGACATTCACATTGAACACTGAATTTGGGTACCCGGCGGGCAACCCGGCCCGCACATCCGGACAAAAATTTAGAGAAAGTCCGGCCGAATCCAGATAGTATCAGCTCTAGTTGTTGGCACGCTAAGGGTGTGGGCTTAAACTTGGCTCAATATTCTTAGAGAATCTCATTCCCGTGTTATATGTTGTAGTCCAATACGTTGAACCGGATAATTTGTGTTTATATCAACTTAATTTCAGGAATGTGTCACTGGACCATGTTAAAAATTCAAAATTAGATACACACAAAAGAAAAAACTAATTCTTTTCGATTCTGTAAAATAATGTAATTAAAATACAATATTGTGACATTATTTGTTTACTTAATACGTCATCTTCAAATTACTTCCTTATACACTATAATATAATATAACTACTTCAGCTTTATATTTATAATATTTTTCAAAACTTTTTATTTCTTTAATATATTATAAAATTAAAAATAAAAATAAAAAGCATTGATGATAATGTGCTTCGCTTTCTACTACCTTTATTCTCTCAAAAGGCCATTTACTTTCAATAAGGTCAAAACCTTTAATGACCTTTCAAAAAAAAAAAAATTTGGCTCACATATGCCAACAAATCCAAACATATTTGTGTGGAATACTTTTTATCTATCCATGTGTAAGATTGTTATTTGTCAGTTGAAATATAATCTAAATTTTTACTTCTGAAAATCAATCATATATATGTGTATTATAAAATATGTAAAAAAAACATATATTTCTCTCTGAGTTCACTAAATGACATTACATCATATTCTTCAGTAAATTTTTTTATTTTTTTATACAAAGATAAGAGGATAGGAGGATCAGCTTTTAGAAATCGATCGACCTAGCGCATCCTTACGGATGTGGTCTTTCACATCTTCCGGCAACGTGTCGATATCTAGCGACTGGTTGAAACCATGCAGGGCAATCTTATCTGCAAATGTGTTGATCTCCCTGAAAATGTGTTGTACAGAAGAATGTGTGAAACCTGAAATCATTTTGGAAATAACCGAGATGATCATGTTCATTTCCCATGGAAGTTGCCATATCTTGTTGATAGCATTTATAAGGGTCAAGTTATCTCCTTCAATCTCAATGGATGTAGCACCTATCATATTGGTCTTTACGAGACCCTCTCTCAAAGCGTTAGCTTCAGCCTCAAGGACAGATTCAGCATGACACATTCCATTCCCTACAGCGATGGGAATGGCAAGATGATTTCTAATAATGAAACCAAAAGAGCATTGGTTCATTGAGTTTCTGGGCGCATCGAAATTTAGTTTAAAATGCCCCACCATTGGTCTCTTCCACTGCAAGTTTTAAGTTTTCCCTCTCGGAGTTGTGTTTTTCCTCTTTCCATACATAGGTGTTTTTCCTCTTAATTAAATTATTTTCTAAAATTACCAGGTTCATTGAAAGGCATAAAAAACATATTACAAATGTAAAAATTGGAATTGAATAGATTAATATTAACATTTGTCAAAATAAGTATTACACTTTTTTTTATTTTAAATTTTTAAATATTTTGTATGCAATCCGTATCTGTTATGAACAGGAGAGGGTAATTAAGAGGAAGTAAGCGAGTAACAGGACGAGTGAAAGAATGACATATATAAGGAAATAATTGTGTAAAATATACATATTAGTTAAGGTTGGTTAAATTTAATTAATATAAACCGTCCATAATAGCACTTATACAACTTAGTTGTTGAATTAACAAAATAGTTTGTATATAAAAAGAATGCTTATTTTTAAATAAATAATTTGCTGCTTATTTTAAAAAAGGATAAGTGATAACAACAACGAAATGTTAGACAAAGTTAATATTTTTATGTTTAAAAAGGATAAGTACCTACTGCCTTTGTTTCTTAGCTACACCAAATCATTCCACTTCAAATTCCGTGTCAGATTCATCTTACATTATTAGTCCCCATTTAGTTACTTCGTATACAACGAAAACATAATTAAAATGAACGTGGTCTATAGGCTGTTTATAGGTTCCGATCTGAACTAGACTTGGACTGAATCGGACCAAAATGGAACCATGAAGATCGGAAACGGACCGAATTATTCAGTTCAGGCTCGGTCTAAAACCGGTCCAACACCGGATTAACCGAAAAACTTGTGATATTTACAAAATTATAGGTCCGGACCTAGACCGGAACGGACCGGAACAACACTTATACGTTATATATAGGTATTATTTTTTTAAAAAAAAAAAGGTTCGGACCGGACCGATTGGTTGGACCGAAGACCGACATGTTGGTTTGGGTCATGTCCGGTCCAAAAACCAAACCGAACCAGACAAATGAACAGTCTTAGTGGTCCATATGTATATTGTATTTTGGGAATGATTTCTTATTGCTTATAGTAATTGTAGTATAATTTGATTAATTTTGATATCCTATAAGAAGCAAAATGGGAGAATGGAAATACATTTTGCGTGAAAAAAAAAAAAAAAAAAACATCACCATGGGCGTAAACTTTATGAATAAACAATGACATATAAATGAACTAAATTCATTTTTCATTTTATTTCCGTTTTTAGGGTTAAATCCAAATGGACCCTTAATGTATGTATGTATATACTCTTATAAATACATAAATGTGAAATTCCACGCGGAGGTTTCGTCGCATGTTATATGTGTATTAGTGCTTAAGTCCAAATCTTGTATATATTCATTGAAGTTCCATCATTAAACCAAATAATAATAGAATGATTAATTCATGATCACATTGGTGAAATAAGGTACTTTTTGTAATTTGTAGACTAACTAGGTGCCCTATTTTTTTAATTAAAAAATAATAATAAAATTGAATGGATATTGTCGAAAATATAGAAACTTAAATATTCTTCTCTCTCCTATTAATAATCAATTAAATTTTGTTAAATCGGGTAACTAAATATTCTTATTTCTTCTCTCCTTATTTTCTCTATCTTCTTAATTATAATCTCTTAATTATAATAAATAAATAAATAAAAGATTGTGTAAATCAGTTGGACTAATTAAACTTTGTGTATTCTTTTGATGATACACAATATTAATACACAATTTCAATTATACAATATCAATACATAATTTCAAATACACAATGTTAATAAATAAAAGACTTGTGTAATCAAACCTTGTGTAAATGACTCGAACATACATAATGTACATACTGACGTGTGATATGGACAAAGAATACACTTTATTTCTAAAATTTAACCGTTATGTGCACATTTCTAATTAATATGTATTTATCACGCAATCACAAACAAAACTCGACACATTAATATGTACATATGTATACATATTTCATATTCAACAAGTATTGATTACTGCACATACATATTATTCAGAAAAGAAATTCAGTGAAAGGTATTTCGTACACAAGCTTTTTGGTTACACAAGTCTTTTATTTATTAACATTGTGTATTTGAAATTATGTATTAATATTGTGTAATTGAAACTGTGTATTAATATTGTGTATCATCAAAAGAATACACAAAATTTAATTAGTCCAACTGGTATAAGGGTGGGAGGGAGGACCAGCTCATCCCGTCCCGCAAATTTGTCACAGGACGGGATGCACATTTTTTTTTCCAAATCGAGACGGGATCGGGACGAGACGGGATTAACGGAATTTATGTCCACCCCTAATTTTTAATGTTTTCTTATATATTCTTGCTTAAAATGATACGATGCATTGTTTTTACTTATAATATGTACGTTGAAGGTTAAATTAATTAATGTAGTGTACGTTTTGGTAATACTTTAAAGAAGAAAAGGGTATTGTTGGAATAAGTTTTGATAAGCTACTCCCAAATAAGTTATCGGTTTGATAATCTTTGGCAAACTGGCTTCATCTATCATCTATGCTTCTCATACACTTGAATTTAAAATTTGTAGGTTTGATAAGCTTCCCATGATGTATCAAATTTAATCTCCCTTAATGAAGTGCATGCAAGTCCTATGATATATTGTAATGAATGGTACGTTATAAAGAAAAGAGGCGTGACGGCTCATGATTCTCTAAATGTGACATGGATTTGAAGTCCGTGACCCCGCCCTTACGGAAATCTAATATAGCATAGCTCTTTGATTATTTAAATGCTATCTTTGAGCATATACTATAGAATACACATGTCATAATTCGATCCAGGATCCTGCATGGCCCATGTTGATAATGGAAGATGACTGCCTACTGCGTAGCTAAGACCTCCCCCAGAATAAGTCTCCACAAGGACGTACTATGTTTTTCACCATTATAATACAATAAAACAGCCATGCACCATCAGTTTTTTTGTTTTTTTTCTTCGTTTCACCCCCTGGCCTTTGTGTTGTCGACGTTTGCCTCTCAATCGCACCCTAAAACTCCAATCTTGTACAAAAATAAATGTGATTGGCTACTTTTGACTACAGTGTTCAGGTAATTATTCCACTGGATGAAAAAGTTGATACCAAGATTTGACCTTTCTTATGGATGCTGACGCTCCAATAATTCATCATAAAATAAAATAATAGATTACCCACTTTATACATCAACTTATGTCATATTCTCATCTTTGCGGTCAATTACAGACAACATCCGCTTCAAAGATAGTATACTATCATGTCATAAAACTTCACTGTATATTCGGACTTGGTTAAACAAAAGCTTGATTCGAGTTTGAGGTTATCAATGCTCGCCTCCTATAACAGTCCTACTCTTCTCTTGCATCATATGCCAGTAAAGGCATACACAAGAGCTTTTACAATTCTAGATGTACAAAGGAAACTACATTAACGACTTGTACGTTGTCTTTGATAAGAGGGATGGGTTGGTACTTGGTACCAGGAATAGGGCACTGACAGGATGATGTTCTGCTTCACTTCATAGGATGTAAAATTGCATCCTTTTCATAAACATCTTTGCACTCTATACTGTCACCATAAAAATAAATACTTCATCAAAATTCTCATTAAATGAAATTTAAAATTGCTGTATAAAATGAATTCCTGTAAAAACTTGCTGCAGAAGAGGAAAGAGACTACTAGCTCAATATGACATAGTTATTGCATCTCAAATACTCAAGAAACTAAGTGAAAACTCCAGCTTCATACCTCTGAACAAAAACAAATTGAGGATAATAACAATATTTGTACAGGATTAAAATGCTCACTCTTTCACATGTAACTATGCAATTAATAACAATATTTGTACAGAAATTCCATTGGAACACACATGTTTTAGAATCATCAAAGTAAGTTCTGAAAGTAACATAATACTTTCACTATGAAATCTGAAATTGCTGAAAGCAAAAGATACCTGCTTCTTTCACCAAGTAATGTGGGCAAGAAGAGGAAATTGATTCAACAGATTACCAAAGTAACATAATGCTTCAAGAAAGAAAAAACCTTGGCCATAAAAAGTACATGTAGGTGTATGGCAAGAGACCTTCTACTCTGACTGATCCATGGGTAGTCGACTCCGGCGCCACTAACATGTGGCCGCTGGTCTTGGAAATCTCAGCATTCAATCCGAGTATACTGGTACGGATAACTTAGTCGTTGGGAATGGTCAGTCTCTTCCTATTACTCATATAGGGCAATCATCTTTAACTGCTAAACATCTTCCCAATCCCTTATCTTTCACAAATGTTCTTGTTGTTCCCAAAATTTCCAAAAATACTATTAGTGTCTCTCAGTTATGCAAAGATAACAATGTTATACTCGAATTTCACCCTAATTTCACAAATGTTCTTGTTGGTTCCAACTCCGGAAAGTAAACGGAATGAAAACGAATTTAGTCCATATGTATATCCTTATTCATGAAATTTTATGGAATCATTCCTTGTTGTTTCATGCAAAATGCACTTGCCTCCCCACATTTTGTTTCCCTATAGATTATCAAAAGTAATCAAATTCAACTCCAATTACTTCAAACCACAAGGAATAATTCCAAAAACTTTCATGAACAAAAGTATACATATGGACTAGATTTTCCGATTCCGGAGTTAAAACCAAACGGGCCCTCAAAGTTCAATGCATCTCAAATACTCAAGAAAATAAGTGAAAACTCCAGCTTCATGACTCTGAACAAAAACAAATTGAGGATAATAACAATAATTGTACATGATTAAAATGCTCACTCTTTCACATGTAACTATGCAATTAATAACAATATTTGTACAGAAATTCCATTGGAACACACATGTTTTAGAATCATCAAAGTAAGTTCTGAAAGTAACATAATACTTTCACTATGAAATCTGAAATTGCTGAAAGCGAAAGATACCTGCTTCTTTCACCAAGTAATGTGGGCAAGAAGAGGGCATTGATTAAACAGATTACCAAAGTAACATAATGCTTCAAGAAAGAAAAAACCTTGGCCATAAAATGTACATGTAGGTGTGCTTATAAAACTCACTGGGCATTTGGTACTCAGAAGCACAATTAACGTGCTAGTCATTCTGCAGGCATTGGCTGACCAGCATGGTGAACATTCTGCAAACCAAGCCATCCATCACACACACATATATGACTATTCAATGAACTAAGTATCATCCATATAATAGCTTACACACTAATCTAATCCACATTCCAATTTATGAAATAGCAGTAAACTTGCACAGCTAAACTCAAAAAAACTAAAGTTCAAGTCTCAATCATAACTTGAGATATTGAAGCAAGGTGCAATCCAAAAGTGCTGAGTACGTATAACGGTTAAGGGGCAGAAGAAGCTAGACAGTGACGAAAACGCTTACAATACGTAATTACCTTCATACCAAACAGCTTCTCTCTAAACTGGAGCAAATATTGAAGTTTCTGCAAGTCTACAGAATTGCGATCAATTTAACCTTTGTGAGCTCTTCTTGAAAAGCAGCTTAAAGTAATTTACCTACATTTTAAAAGAAAACATGAAATGAAAACTTCCATATCAATAAGTAAATTGTATCCTGGAAGAATGATTGATGCATTACCTCTGGCCCAGGCTCATAAATACTTCCAATGGATTGTACATCGTGTATGAGATAACTATTATAAAGTACATGTACTGTAAAGAATGATCGAGAACGAGTTGATCAATAGAAGCGTTACCATTAAAAGAGTGTGGTAGTCAGAACAACAAATTATACACAATAACATTTGTACACTTTACCGGCTTTTTCCCAACACTGTGAACCTCAATATCTTGCAATGCGATTACAAGAAATTAGCACTGATTATCCATTAGTGATCCAACACAGATAAAAGCGAGAAAAGGTCCTCAGACTACTCAATAACTCAAACAACAACGATTTCGGTGCAAAATTACAATATCGAGCTTATTCTCCTTCTCCAAGGCAGCATCGACTTCCTTCATCACAACCATAATCCTTCTGAAATCCTGTAAATGAATCACCAAAACAGCCCCCACACAAGAATGCTCGGAACATGCGCGACGGTCACATAGATTCAAAATTAGGGTTTGACAGGATAGAGATAACTTACAAAGATGAGGGAGAGATTGTCGGATGCAAGTGTAGCAGCTTCTGTTCTAATTGACCGTACAATGCTGTCGCGAGAAGCATAGAGGGACGCCATTTTTAGGGATGAGAAGATTGATGAACGAGTTTCCTTCTGTACAAGTTTGAAGGGAAAAGGGAAAGAAGAACAGCGCGCTTGATTTGATTTGATTGGTGTGGGCCAATAATCTATCTTATGGAGTGTCAGGCCCATCTGTTATTGATCCGTAGCTGTACAGCCCAATTTCCCAAATACATCCTACCAACTTAGTCTCGTCATCTCATTCGATCTCATTCTTTGTCTCGAGGCTTAAGATTGATCAACAAGTTTCCTTGATGAAACAGATTACCCCAATTTTAATGTGTTATTTGCATTCGATCTCATTCTTTGTGTCGAGGCTTCAAAAAGCATGCCACAATTATAAAGCGATGTCTGGATATGTTTTGCAATGCGAACCGAGAAGGCGAGAATTAGTCTCGTGAACTCAAAAATATTTGCTTCAAAGAGTTAGTCTCGTATAGTATAATCCTTGGCCTCAGAGTATCATGTTGCTTTGTTGCTTGTGATCCAAGGCCCACTATGACCATCACTAACCTTATTTTCAAGCTTATAAGACTTGGGTAGTCACATATCCGCCATAAGACTTCGTGGTGTTGAGATTGGTTCATCCAATTTCGACATATTTATTATAAACCACGTGATCAATTTTCTAGTTAAGTATTCCTTCTTTGTCTCTTCGGTTTAAATATTTTACTCGTACGATTTTTTTATGCTTTTCTGTTTCTAAATACATGCATGGTCTCCGATCATGAACGACGGCCCGTGTTCGCCAAAAGAACATGACAAAATAGTCCATGTCTTCCATTATGCATCACTTAGCTTGCCTTTTTTCATTAATATAAGATGTCTGATTCTCAAAAAAAAAAATTTACTAAATATCTATAACACTATAAATTAATAATTCATATTTTAACATACATTCCATTCAAAATTACTACTATCGAAAGTTATATTATCTCCTTAGCCCCA
>BSUD01000004.1:16750167-16776657 GCA_033239045.1 Fagopyrum esculentum | reverse complement strand
CCCCCCCCCCCCCCCCCCCCCCCCCCGACTGTCGTCTCCGAAGCGACCCCTTCTCCGCCGCCTATACTGGCCCATTTCGGACCCCTAGTCTAGGAACTATTCTACCGGAGCTCAATAATATGCACAACCCAAAACCTCCATATCCAAATCATTGCATAACCTTCTTGGAAGGAGATTACTGTAGGAGGAGGAAATGTAGGAGAGCAGAAGAAGATACTAGAAGCAAGCTTCACCGAAGAAAAAATCAAGGTAACCTTCCCTAAAGGAAACGATGGTGATTTTGTGGTTACGCTTGATAAGGAGGTTTCATCCGCATTGGCTCTGATCTGGAGGAAATCTCTTGTTATCAAAATCGTAGGCTATCTTTCGGTTATGGAACGAAAACATTGCTATGGAAATTTGGGAATAGAATGCAGATTATAGATCTATCCAACGGGTTCTTCATAGTGAGATTCGACAATAAAGCTGAATCGATGAGTGTCATGACTGGTGGTACGTGGTCAGTTTTTGGACGTTGTATTGTTATGAAACGTTGGACACTAGAGTTTCGACCAGCCTATGACATAACCTCCGCCCCTGTGTGGGTGCGGTTATATGATGTTCCCATGCAATACTATAAAGAGAATGTCCTATGGAATATGGATATAGGGATAAGAAAACCGATTGTGATTGACCTTAAAACCCTGTATACGAATAGAGGGAAATTTGCAAGAGTCTGCATTGAGATTGAACTAGATAGACCTCTGAATAAAGCAGTTATCATAGAAGGGGTTAGATGTCCTATCGAATATGAGGGATTAGAGTCTATATGTTACAAATGTGGAAGATATGGACACCTTGCACCAAATTGCTACTTTATCAAAACTGCTCCCCTAGCCGAGAAGGAAGGCAACCAGAACCTGAAGATCTTATCAGTACTCAGAAGCATATGGAACAATCACTACCGGAGTCAGCCTCCGACGAAGGCTATGGTTCTTGGCTACTAGCTTCACACAGGAGAAACGGGCAATATCAAAAAGGTAAGAATAGAATATCTTCTAACATAGGAAATAATGGATATATACAGAGAAAGGTAGCTATGGATACCAAAGGAAAGAATTAATCTCTCGGAGGGAAAAACATACCAGGCGAATCTGCTATCATGGATAAGTAGAATAAGAATCAGTATGAGATCTTGGCCGATAAGGAAGGAGATAATGATCTGAATGATTCTCTAGGAACTTGCCCTGTAAAGATAGTTCAAATCACAAGAGCAGAGAAGATCATAGAGTCTGTACATCCGGTCACATTTACAGGATCAAAGGAGAAGCGTGCAACTGCTAAGACGAAAGGAAAGAATCTTGTGAAGCTCAGTGGAGAACAGAAAAAGAAGAAAGTCAAATCGACTAAGAAGAAGAATTGGAATCGGGCTATGGCATGTGATGCGGGGATAAGTCACATTTTTCGATCTAGATTGAAAGTCCTTAACTGGATATAAATCGGGTTGTTCTATAGGATAAATCGGTCGACTTATATAAAGAACAGGTCGATTTTCTTTGAAACTCAAAAAACGGACTAGTGAACGATATGGAAAGAAAAGAAGATGAATACTAAATGATAAATGATTAATATAGGAAGATAGGACTATTATAAGACTTGCAAAGAACCTTGAACTCAATGGATCAAAACCCTTAACAAAGAATGACCTTTCACCCTTCTTTCTTTAACCTTACACAAGCCTTCTAGATAAGACAAGCACAAGGAGAGACTAGTTTGACTTGTAGCATCAACCTTTAAAAAGATTAACATACACAAGAAAAACCTAGCAAAGATTCACTACCTTTCAACCAAAAACTCTCCTTTTGATTGAATAGAAATGATAAAAAAAAATGCAAATACCGTGAGCGAAGTCATAAGTATCTCACAATAATGTGGAATTAATAATTACAACTCAACTATCTAACAATCTCCCTCACTAAGCCTATTTATAAGGGAGACTAAACCTACTAAAACTAGGAAAAATCTAAAAGTATAAAATATATATTTTAAAAGATAATCTATAAAAGATATATTTAAAAGATATAAGATATAAAATCTAAAAAGATGGAATCTAAATAATCCCTTAAGATAGTCTGAGAGATTTAAGAAATTATTACAAGATATAATTGCCAAAGCCCAAAAGATAAAGATCATAGCCGGATCTTCTAAATACGTTGGAAAGGAGAAAATTGACTGAAGATAATCTGAAGAAAATCGACCGATTTGCTTCACATGTGACTCGATTTTTCTATAACATTAATCGACCGACTTCCTTCATGTTGTCGATTAATTTCTTCATTTCCAACTGTTCTCCACTTAGCGTGCGTGCAAATAACTCTTAAATTTATAAAACTAAAAATCAAAGCGAACCCGCAGTGTACGTATCGACGTAGTTAAGCAAGAATTCCAGAGTATCGAACACAGGGATTTAGGGGGTTAAATCCAGTTATAAATCGTCAAGCAAGTAAAAGGTAGAGTTTTTCAAGTATATTGGGAAAACAGCAACCCTAAAGATCCAGGTATCCAGTTGTGGCAATCGATTCAAGATATACTAAAGAATTAAGGACAGAGTTAAGAGTTGCAAAGGTATGCTAAGGTAAAGCAATGTACGATGAAGTTCCAAGGCTTTATATGACTTATCTAAGGATACTCTCTATAAAGGTTGTTGAGGCTTCAGTATAGAAAGGATCTAAAGACAAGAATTGATTTCAAATACCCAAACTTGTGACCCAAGGATCAAGACTAACTAAACCGATTAAGGTTGTGACACTCGAAATTGAAGTAGAGGTTGTTGAGGCTTCACTACTACCTAGAAAAGACAAGTCAAAACTAGATTAAAGCCAACCTTTAACCTTGGATTAAAGTAAAAGCAAAGCTCGTAAACTGGCACAAATTACGGGTGGATCTTGAGTTCCACGGCCGTGGAATCTCAAGAACAAACCGTGATTTTGGTTCGTCGGCGAAATCTCTCTAACTCTCAGGGTCCAATCTGTTTACGATCGATCTATCATCATCTAAACCACAACTATCAACCCTTCACCTTAGAATTCTTAAAGGGTTTTAGCCAACAATAGTCATTATAATATCAAAATCAAGTTTAAGAAGAATGAAAGATGAAAACCTTCGAAAACCTTCAATAAATCTCAAACCAATCTCGAATCCACACACAAAGGAGATAATGTATATCGGATTCAGAAAACCAAACACAAATCAATAACAATCCTAGATAAGAACGAAGAACGGGATGTTAATCCGTCTTCTAATCAAACTTAAGGACAAAAGGGCGTTACTTACGCCACAAGCTACTTCCAAACCTCCGCAAATCTCGTTGCAAGTGCAAATCTCTTGATCTTCAATGCAGCCTCCAAAAGGTCTAAGCGGGGATCCCGAATTTTCTCTCCTCCAGCCCTTTTATAGGGAAGGGTCAAATAACCGTCCAGCCCATGTGCGTAAATATTGTGGCAATATTTTATTCGTCAAAAGATCGCCTAAATCACGGTCTTATGAAGTTCCACGACCGTGGTTTAGAGCGTGGAAGTTGGTCACGGTTCTTCATGATTTCCACGAACGTAATTTACACCATGTAACTTTCTGGAATACTCCACGTTCATGTTGCCAAGATCCACGGCCGTGGTTTTAGGCGTGGACTTCTCCACGACCGTATTTTAGAGCGTGGAAGTGCAAAATAGCTTGTGGTTTCCTTTGTGTCGAGCCATGCCTCATCCTAGCATCTCCTTTGACTTCCTTGATGTGTCCTAAGTCCTTGGATATGCTCAATTCTTCTCTCATCTCTCTCAATTTGTGCGATTTTAGCTCTTATTCACCTATAATCAACACGAAGCTAATGTAGACCTCCATATCGAAAATATAAACAAACAAGCTAACAATTGCCTCAATGCCTTATCAATGAACACTATAATGGATGAAAAACAACTAGAAAGAGTGCCTAGAATAACGCAATATTTCATGCTAATAAAATACCCCGTACTTGCCACTTGCTTGTCCCCAAGCAAGGTCTTTCAAAAGCTTTAGAACACAAGTTAGGATAAAATATGCATGCAACTCAAAAACAAAACAATCTTTTAGGTAGATTTGCTTCTAGTCAATAGATTATTCTCAAACCTTGCTTCATTCATTATTGAAACGCTCATATACATAACCAAAGAATGTAGAGGAAAGAACATCATGAATTGATCAAACTTCAATGTAAACATCATAACCCTTCAAGCATTATCAAAATCAAGCATAAGAAACTTCAATTTAGATCACTAAGCCAAATAACACTCTTTTGATCTTAAGGACTTCCAAATAAGGTCTAGAATGCGGAAATGAGGGAAACTTATAAGCAATGTGGTGCATAAATCCGGAAAAAAGAAATAATCAACTCTTTTACTTTTTCTTTTGATTTTGCAACACCATCAACTTAGAGCTTTGCTCTTTTCTTTATTTTTCGACTTTACTTTTGGAGTTAAGGACAGAGGTGCACAAAAACCGAAGCCTAGGAGATTGGTGTTTCTCAATTTTTGAGATGCCTCAAACCCTTGATGCACATACCATAATCCGTTAGATATATCGCTCAATCTGACTTTGGCAAGACACAAACACCCAGCTATGTGAATGGTGCCGAGTTACTCATCGTCATGATTGACTTCCCCAAACCTACAAGTTCTTTCTATTCTTTGAATGCAAAATTTTGCTTTCATGGCCCTCCCACATCAAACATGCCAAAACACAACTCCTCCAAATTCCTGGATAGGTAAGGGAGGCTATTATTTCATTGAGGGGCTAAATGAACAAAGAAAGAAGAAAGAAAAATCGAATTGCCTTAATCATTTAATAAAGAGGTATAAGAACTTATCATGTGATTTCAACTTTGATTTCTCAATATGATTTAGATAAAACTCTTCACATTATGAAATTTGCAAGTAAGGAATAATCAACACATTCAATCCTTTTCAATTCATTATTCGTTTAGGCATACAACTGTCATCAAAAACTCAATTCACAAGTGGTATTATCATAGAAATCATCTCAATTCTTAAAAGCACATTTTTCAAAAAATTTCAAATTTTATGGGTTTTTCAAAAGCTTTTTCATGCAATGCAATAATGAAACGTGTGACAATGGAATGAAACATGCATAGTGTTCTCAAATCAAGGCAGACAAAGTGAGTAGAGTTATTACAAACGATAGTCACGCCCCACCCCATACTCGAGACAAACATTGTCCCTAATGTTCAAAATGAAATAAAGAAAAGAAAGAAAGAAAATGAACTCACAAGACGGCGGTGGAGCGGCTAATGTAGTAGATCATCATCATCATCACTGAGGCGCTGGTGGTGGTGGAACCGGGAAGAAGCTGGAGTGGAAGTTCCGCCCAAACTGTTGGCGGTAGATATCTCTCATCATCCTATCATGCCCAAACTGTTGGCGGTAGATATCTCTCTTGGAAAGGTCGGTGGCCCACTCTGGTAGCTGCTCATACCACCCCGGTGCCTCACTATATCAAGCTGGTGCATCGGATGGTGCTGGTGCTGGTGCTGGTGGCTGTTGTGCATACCAAGTCGGTGGAGCTCCCATCCACTCCGGTTGTGATCTATACCAATCGGGAGGAGTGTCAATCCATGTAGGCCTCTCACTCACACTCGCACGGCGAGAGGAAGAGGCTCCAGAGTGTCCAGCCAGTCGTGGTGAGCGTCTAGGAGGGTCAGGGAAGTGTGCCGGCTAATCCGGGAAAGTACCAAAGTCATGCTCCTCACCTCCACCCTCAAACTCATCACCTCCTCTCATCTCCTCCTCATCTGCATCTTCCCTAATAGCGGAGAAGATGATCAAACCCGCTCTATCAAGCAACCAAGTAAGATCTCCTACCACATTCAGTGGCTCTAACTCCTCAAGCAGCAAATACTGGGGTCCTATGACCGGTCTCTTCTCGATCCTTTCTAAGGCATCGAGGTAATCGTTATGGATCTTTGGAATTCTAGGGGGTGGGGGTGATGGTGGCTCACTAGGAAGTACTTGGGAGGAGGAGGAAGCATTACCTTTCCTCTTCTTATTCCTAGTAGACATTCTCCTAACTAAATCCATCTCAGTTCCAAAATTACGGCCTTTTCTTTAGTTTCCACGGCCGTGGAACGCACAGTGACCGTGATTCGGCACTGAATCTCTCAAAACTCAATCAAACAACACCAAAATCACCAGACAACATCCCTAGACTAATTCCAATCTAATTCCAATCAGTTTTTCTAATAATCTTTGGACAAATTTAGCCAAATTGACAAAGTAAAGAAAGAGGGAAAAACCTAGGTTTTGGATTTTTAAAATCCAAATTCCGTCTTCTTCAGCGATTTTCCACTCGATTCGTTGCTTGGATCTTGTAGATGGTTGAATTTGCTTCAATTTGGGTTCAAGAATGGTTCGAAACGATTAACGAACAAGGATTTGAGAGGGAGAGGTGATTTACGGCACTTGGGTCGTGGATGAGGGGTATTTTGTGTGGATTTTGTGAAGAAGGTGGTTTATATAGTAACCATAAAATTTTTGGAAAATTACGGTCACTCGGGGGTTTCCACGGCCATGGAAATGTACGGAACCGTGGTTTTGGTGATTTTTTTCAGAATTTTGCAAATTACGGTCACTGTAGCTGTCACGACCGTAATTTTGGCCGTGGAACTCTCTGTAATGTGCCAAAGTCCAAGTTTCGTCAATTTTCTTC
Organism: Fagopyrum esculentum; assembly: GCA_033239045.1. Classification (NCBI taxonomy): domain Eukaryota; kingdom Viridiplantae; phylum Streptophyta; class Magnoliopsida; order Caryophyllales; family Polygonaceae; genus Fagopyrum; species Fagopyrum esculentum. The sequence goes on along the minus strand of BSUD01000004.1, from coordinate 16,769,925 downwards.
AACTTTTCCTTCTCCCTTGCATATTCCACTGCTCCTACATCCAAAAACACGAACATACCAGAAGGTATCGAAGGCAAAACAAAACATAAACGTCTAAACTAATCTAATCTATGAATGATAAACAAAAACGAAAGTGCAATACCTTGGGTTGCCTCCCAAGAAGCGCTTGTTTAAGGTCCGTAGCTAGACCGTACTTGCACTTATTCGAGTGTGGTAGGCGCAAACTCCTCAGCTTGGAGTTCCAGTGAGTACTTCTTGAGTCGTTGACCATTCAGTTTGAAACTTCCGCTCTTTTCACCCCATACTTCAACTGCACCATGGGGAAAAACACGTTTGATTAGATAAGGTCCGGTCCAACGAGATTTAAGCTTACCTTGAAAGAGACGAAGTCTTGAATTGAAGAGGAGAACTTGATCTCCTTCTTTTAGGTCCTTTGGAATGATATGCTTATCATGCCAACGCTTCGCTCTTTCTTTATAGATCTTGGCATTCTCGTAGGCGTTCAAGCGAAGTTCTTCAAGCTCGTTAAGGTCTAAGAGACGCTTCTCTCCTGCCTCCTTCATGCTGAAGTTCAACCACTTTATTTCCCAATACGCCTTATGCTCTAGCTCTACCGGCAAGTAACAAGACTTCCCATACACAAGGTTGTATGGTGTGGTACCTATGGGAGTCTTATATGCAGTCCGGTACGCCCATAATGCATCATCTAGCTTCAAAGACCAATCCTTCCTTGTCCTTGAAACCGTCTTCTCTAGGATTCCCTTAATCTTCCGGTTCGAAATCTCCACTTGTCCACTTGTTTGTGGATGATAAGGGGTGGCAATCTTGTGAGTCACCCCATACTTAGCTAATAGAGCTTCGAATTGTCGGGCAATGAAGTGAGAGCCTCCATCACTAATGATAGTCCGTGGTGTCCCGAATCGTGGGAAAATGGTCTTGTTAAAGAACCTAACCACAACCATGGCATCATTGGTAGGAGAGGCAATTGCTTCAACCCATCTCGAAACATAATCTACAGCTAGAAGTATGTATTGGTTTCTACAAGATGATGGGAAAGGTCCCATGAAGTCTACTTCCCAAACGTCAAAGATCTCTACCTCCTGAATGTTGTTAAGAGGCATCTCGTTCCTCCTAGAGATGTTCCCTGTTCTTTGACAAGCGTCGCAGCAGTAAACAAAGGTTTGCACATCTTTAAATAAAGTAGGCAAAAAAAAATCCAGATTGCAATACCTTAGCGCTAGTCTTGTTCGAACTAGCGTGTCCTCCACAAGGTAGTGAATGACAATGACGGATGACGCTTTGCATCTCGTCTTCCGGCACACATCGTCGAATGATGCCGTCAGGACCTCTCTTGAAGAGGAGAGGTTCATTCCAAAAGTATTCTCGAACATCCTTAAAGAACTTCTTTCTTTGTGCGTAGGATAATCCGGGTGGTAATTCCTGGCAAACCAAATAGTTAATAAAATCAGCAAACCATGGTTCATTACCTTTAGTGATCACGTCGATGCACTCCTCTATGATATGTAAATGCTCGTCCGGGAAGGAGTCATCTATAGGTAAATTGTCGTCTTCTAGATGTGGTAGACGACTCAAGTGATCCGCAACAGAATTTTCCGAACCTTTCTTGTCACGGATCTCTAGATCGAATTCTTGTAGGAGAAGAATCCATCTAATTAGCCTCGGTTTCGCATCCTTCTTTGCAAGTAGATACCGGATCGCAGCATGGTCCGTGCATACAATCACCTTCGCACCTACAAGATAAGAACGAAACTTTTCAAATGCATATACAATTGCAAGAAATTCTTTTTCGGTAGTGGCGTAGTTGAGCTGCGCTTCATCTAGCGTCTTGCTAGCGTAGTAGATAGCATGGGTTCGTCCTTCCTTCTTTTGCCCAAGTACAGCTCCTATAGCTACGTCACTTGTGTCACACGTAACCTCGAGTGGAAGGTTCCAATCCGGAGGTTGGATGATCGGGGCTGAGATTAGAGCTTCCTGAATCTTATTAAACGCGTCTAAACACTCCTGCGAGAAATCAAAAACTGCATCTTTCATCAATAGATTAGTAAGTGGTTTTGATATCTTAGAGAAATCCTTTATAAAGCGTCTATAAAATCCAGCATGTCCTAGAAAGCTTCTTATTCCTTTCACCGAAGACGGAGGAGGGAGCTTTTCTATAGTCTCTATCTTAGCCTTATCCACTTCAATCCCTCTACTAGAGATCAAGTGTCCTAGTATGATGCCTTCTTTCACCATAAATTGACACTTTTCCCAATTGAGAACTAGGTTAGTGTCTTCACACCTTTGTAGCACAAGAGAAAGGTTAGAAAGGCAATTATCAAAAGAGGAACCATAAACAGAAAAGTCATCCATGAAAACCTCCATGATTCCCTCTATATACTCCGAGAAGATAGCCATCATGCACCTTTGAAAGGTGGCTGGGGCGTTGCAAAGCCCGAACGGCATTCTCCTATAAGCAAACGTACCCCACGGGCACGTGAATGTGGTCTTCTCTTGATCATCCGGATGTATCGGGATCTGAAAGAAACCACTATAACCGTCAAGATAACAGAAATGTGAGTGTTGTGCTAACCTTTCAAGCATTTGGTCGATGAATGGTAGTGGGAAGTGATCCTTCCTCGTTGCGTTGTTTAGCTTGCGGTAGTCTATGCACATCCTCTATCCGGTCACGGTTCGTGTAGGAATGAGCTCATTGTTCTTATTGGTGATGACCGTCATTCCTCCCTTCTTTGGAACCACTTGTACGGGACTCACCCACTTGCTATCGGAGATAGGATAGATGATACCTGTATCAAGTAGTTTAAGGATTTCCTTCTTGACAACCTCCTTCATGGTCGGATTTAACCGCCTTTGAGGTTGTCTCGAAGTTCGAAAATCTTCTTCCATTAGGATCTTATGCATACATAGTGAAGGCTTGATTCCTACTAGATCCTCTATAGTGTAACCTAAGGCTTTCCTATGTTTCTTAAGAACAACCATAAGCTTACTATGTTCATCTATACTTAGATCGGAACTAACAATTATCGGAAAGGTAGAATTAGATCCTAGGAATGCATACCTTAGATGTGCGGGAAGTGGCTTCAATTCCATCACTATGGGATTTTCTAATGGCTCTTGAGGAGTGTCCAATGCCTCCTTAGAAGTTGTTGGAGAAGAATCAAAAGAAGTGGTAGAAAGAACACAATGGTCTTCATATTCACCCAAAATTACGGCTCCCTTGTTTCCTCCACGGCCGTGATTTTGGGCGTGGAAGTCAATTACGGTGCCACTGTTTGTTCCACGGCCGTGGTTTTGACCGTGTAACTTACTAGAGTCCTCTGAATACTTGATTACGGTCATGTTGGTAGAAACCACGGCCATGGAATTGCACGACTGGCCGTGATTTCTTACGTTTCTCTGAACCATCGTAGAGTTTCTCAAATTCTTCTTCATACACTTCCTTTTGCTTCTCTAAAGCTTCAATTTCCTCTTTGCATTCCTCTTCTTTCCATACATCCGTGATGCTCATAGTGATCACCTTTTGCAAGGGATCTTTGAAGAGGATTGAACTTGCTTCCTCTCTAGATAGCTCTCCGTCATAGATGTTAAACATATCCTCTTCAAAAGCTGGTTCGTTCGTCAAAGTGGAAAGAACGAACTCTACCTTTTCCTCTCCTATGTCGAAGGCGAGTCTAGCATTCTTACAATCAACCATACAACCGAATGTTGCAAGAAACGGTCTTCCGAGTATGATCGGGACCGGACTATCTGCAGGAATGTCAAGCACAACAAAATCTATGGAAACATAGAACTTACCAAGCTTGACCGGGACGTCTTCAACTATACCGACAGGACGAGTTATGGATCGATCCGCCATGTATAACGTCATCTTCACCGGTTTAGGTTCACCTAAACCGATCTTCTTGCATAAGACAAGCGGAATGATGCTCACGCTTGCTCCTAAATCACATAATGCATCATATGTGACATCTCCCACTCCTATGGGAACACAAAAAGACCCCGGATCCTTCAGCTTTGGGGGCATCTTTTCTTTCATCGTCTTAATGAGATCCGAAGAATCCGAACTCATCTTGACCTCTCCAAAATCCTCTAATTTCCTCTTGTTAGAGAGAATCTCTTTTAAGAACTTTCCATAAGCCGGCATACCTACAATTGCATCAATGAAAGGTATATTAATATGCAGCTTGCTCATGAGCTCAATAAACTTACCGAATTGCTTGTCTAGACGCGCTCTTACTCTAGATTGTGGGAATGGTAGGGGAGGCTTGTAAGCTGGATGAGGAATGTAGATGTCTTCCTTCTCCTTCCCCTTTTCCTTCTCTTTTTCAGCGGGAATCTCCACAAACTTAGGCTGCGGGTCGGTGGTTGTTGCTCCGCTCCTAGTTGTGATAGTCATCACCCTTCCCTTTCGGTTATCCTCCGTCTTTCCTGGAAGTTTTCCTTGATTCCTAGGAACTTCCTCAGCATTGCTAAAGATTTGGTTTTCTAAAACTTTTTGGGCTTTATCAACCTTAGTAATGTGATTCTCTAATCCTTGAATCTTTCCCAAAATCGTTTCCAACATGGGATCGGACTTCTCCTTCCCCGAAGTGTTTCCACCATTAGATGAACCCCTATTGTTGCTCCGCTCCTAGTTAGTGAATTTCCTAAATTGGGATAAGAATTACCGGAATTTTGTTGGTTGGGACGCCAATTGTTGTTGTTTGAACCCCTATTGTTGTTCCAATTGTTGTTCCGGTTGTTGTTGTTGTTCCAATTGTTCCGGTTGTTGTTCCGGTTATTGCGATTCGTGTTCTCATTTCCATGGTGGTTATTGTTGTTCCCTAAATAACCAACATCTTGTTCCTTTTGCTTGGGAAAGCTAGCCTTGATGACTTCCTTCAATTCTTTAATCTCGGAGTTGAGAGAAAAGATTTGAGTTTGAGCGGCTTGTGTTAGCTTTGCTCCTTAATCGACTCGATTTACTTCTACTTTCCGGTGAGAATACTTCTCAATGACTCGGGCTTGCTTCTCAATGAAGTCCCAAGCGTCATCTTCCCTCATGTCCATGAATGTACCACATGAAAGGGATTGGAGCTTGAATTGTGTTTCCACATCCAGCCCCTTAAAGTATATCTCCAATAGCTCCGATTTGGATATGCCATGATGTGGGCAATCCAATAGTAAATCATGAAATCTTTCCCAAGACTGGAACAAACTTTTATTAGATCTTATAGAGAATGCATTAATCTTACCTCTCAACTCCGCCGTCTTGGATGGCGGAAAGAACTTGGTGAGGAACTCCGAAGAAAGATCCTCCCATGTGTTGAGTCTTCCATTTGGAAGAGCTTGATACCAAGATAAAGCTTTCCCTTTCAAAGAGAAGAAGAAAGGCTTGATCTTGTAGTTGTTGGTAGTTGCATTCTTTGGCTTCATTGTCTCCATCAAGATCTCAAAATTTTGTAAATGTTGATGTGGAGATTCAGCACTCGTTCCTCCAAACTGACTTTAGAGAACGATGGTAATAACTTGTGGGTTGAAGTTAAACCCTTGCATATCATCAACATCAAAGTTCACACCCAAACGGCGTGGATGCTGAATTGGATCCATCCTTTGGCCAAGAGTTCTTGGCTCCTCATCCATACGAGCGACTCTCGCACCCCCAACCGGGACACGATAATTTGCATTCGGTCCTGGATTATATTGATTCATATTGATCGTCCGAATAATGTCTTCCAACGGTGGCATGGAAGAGTCGTTATCCTCATTGGATGAGTTGGTTCTAACCGATCTTGCCGGTCTCCTCTTCTTCTTCTTCTTAAGATTGCTCAATTCCAGCCTCATTTGAAACATCATATCCGTTAGCTCATCAATTTTCGATTGATGACGCTCCGATTCCTCCTTGCGAGTCTTCTCGCTCCATCTAAGTTGAGCTTCAGAATCTTGCAATTCTGCTTGAAGATCCCGCTCCTTTTCTTCAGTCATCTTTCTTTCCTAGAGCTTCTTCCTCAAAGTCTTCTCAAGTTCTTGATCAAGAGGTAAGAGGTCTTCGTTGTTCCTAGACCTGCGCTTACACCTAAGGTAACCTGCAAATATCACTCAAAAGAGATATCAAATAACAAGGGAAAAGCTCCCAAGCTTGACAACCGATAACCGAATTCGGCCTAGACCAAATCCCCGGCAACGGCGCCAAAAACTTGTTCGCCACTTAGCGTGCGTGCAAATAAGTCTTAAATTTATAAAACTAGAAATCAAGCAAGCGAACCCGCAGTGTACGGATCGACGTAGTTAAGCAAGAATTCCAGAGTATCGAACACAGGGATTTGGGGGGTTAAATCCAGTTATAAATCGTCAAGCAAGTAAAAGGAAGAGCTTTTCAAGTATATTGGGAAAACAACAACCCTAAAGATCCAGGTATCCAGTTGTGGCAATCAATTCAAGATATACTAAAGAATTAAGGACAGGATTAAGAGTTGCAAAGGTATGCTAAGGTAAAGCAATGTACGATGAAGTTCCAAGGCTTTATATGACTAGTCTAAGGATACTCTCTATAAAGGTTGTTGAGGCTTCAGTATAGAAAGGATCTAAAGACAAGAATTGATCTCAAATACCCAAACTTGTGACCCAAGGATCAAGACTAACTAAACCGATTAAGGTTGTGACACTCGAAATCGAAGTAGAGGTTGTTGAGGCTTCACTACCACCTAGAAAAGACAAGTCAAAACTAGATTAAAGCCAACATTTAACCTTGGATTAAAGTAAAAGCAAAGCTCGTAAACTGGCACAAATTACGGGTGGATCTTGAGTTCCACGGCCGTGGAATCTCAAGAACAAACCGTGATTTTGGTTCGTCGGCTAAATCTCTCTAACTCTCAGGGTCCAATCTGTTTACGATCGATCTATCATCATCTAAACCACAACTATCAACCCTTCACCTTAGAATTGTTAAAGGGTTTTAGCCAACAATAGTCATTATAATATCAAAATCAAGTTTAAGAAGAATGAAAGATGAAAACCTTCGAAAACCTTCAATAAATCTCAAACCAATCTTCAATCCACACACAAAGGAGATATTGTATATCGGATTCAGAAAACCAAACACAAATCAATAATAATTCTAGATAAGAACGAAGAACGGGATGTCAATCCGTCTTCTAATCAAACTTAAGGACAAAAGGGCGTTACTTACGCCACAAGCTACTTCCAAACCTCCGCAAATCTCGTTGCAAGTGCAAATCTCTTGATCTTCAATGCAGCCTCCAAAAGGTCTAAGCGGGGATCCCGAATTTTCTATCCTCCAGCCCTTTTATAGGGAAGGGTCAAATAACCGTCCAGCCCATGTGCGTAAATATTGTGACAATATTTTATTCGTCAAAAGATCGCCTAAATCACGGTCTTATGAAGTTCCACGACCGTGGTTTAGAGCGTGGAAGTTGGTCACGGTTCTTCATGATTTCCACGACCGTACTTTTCACCGTGTAACTTTCTGGAATACTCCACGTTCATGTTGCCAAGATCCACGGCCGTGGTTTTAGGCGTGGACTTCTCCACGACCGTATTTTAGAGCGTGGAAGTGCAAAATAGCTTGTGGTTTCCTTTGTGTCGAGCCATGCCTCATCCTAGCATCTCCTTTGACTTCCTTAATGTGTCCTAAGTCCTTGGATGTGCTCAATTCTTCTTCCATATCTCTCAATTTGTGCGGTTTTAGCTCTTGTTCACCTATAATCAACACGAATCTAATGTAGACCTCCATATCGAAAATATAAACAACAAGCTAACAATTGCCTCAATGCCTTATCAATAAACACTATAATGGATGAAAAACAACTAGAAAGAGTGCCTAGAATAACGCAATATTTCATGTTAACACCAACTCCCCTTGATCTTCCTTGATGATGTCTCGTCTTGGATCCTTCTAGCCCTTGACCTAGTGATGGGTCCATGTATGGAAAGTGTCGAAGATGGTCCCACATCAGACTCCCCTTCTTGAAAAGGATTCATCCTCGAATCTTCGTCGTGCTCATCACTAATCACCTCGGAATTCAAATTCTACAATAATAAGGACTGCAATATCCCTTCTCCTGGAGGATCTCTCGAGGTCTGTAGAACTCGTAGTTTGAAGACGAGCCGTGTAACACTCAACATCAATGAATCTCGGTCATCAAACATACATCTCGAATGAGAGTTTGCATCAGGAATGAACGCAATATTTACTAAGTATTCACATGTCGATGTTGATGATGCTAATTAAGAATGAACTGCAATTCCATCCTCTCCCGGTGGCGGGTCCTTAAGATCTCCGGGATCCAACAATGTCATATTCATTTGATCTCTTTTGTCCTTTCCTAAAATTTCTGCAAAGACACTTACTCGCTTCCCGAAAGGCAACGGTGTAAGATCAAAAGAGATTAAGGAAAATAACTTAATCGAATAGTCATGACAATGGAAAGATAGAAAAGAGTTATAATTCCTAACTTTCTTAAGCACACATCTTTCAATGAATTCATCCAAAGACATGAATGATATAAAATGAAAATTCATGGGATTGTGCTCAATCTGCAGTGGTTCTAGATCAACTAGAGGAGCCCTTGAAGGTTTTTCATTGGTGGTTGCAGTGGATCAATTTTAAGGAAAAATTGGATGACTTCCAGGAAAATCAACCGATCTGGTGCGAAGAACAGGTCGATTTTCTTTACTGGATTGTTCTTCGACCACTTCTCTTTCCAATGCTCGTTCTTTTACAGTTTCATCAACCATAACCGATGGACGTCTAGGAGGTTCCGCCCATGGGTAATAGTGTTTCCTACGATAATCCCTCTCATCCGCGAATTCCTGAAAATCAACAAACTTTGGAGCGTTAGGCATATCATAATATTGATTTGAATATCTCATACCTTGCTCATAATGGTTCCGTGGATGTGGTTATGAGGTTGGAGTTCTGTACGGAACACGTGAGCGTCCGTCATCTTCATTCATCAATCTCCATTGAGGAACGTATTGAGTAAACCTTGATTGGGGCAAATCTCGGATGAGATATTGCTTTGGGGGTCAAGATTCTCCTCTGGGATGATAGTCCGGATAATACATCCTACACAATCACATAAAGTAACAACAAACTCGTAAAGTTAGAGGAAAAAAAGACCTTTCTTGTTTTCTCTTGCACTCACGCTCTTGTTGTGTTGTTGCAAGCTGGTTGACGGAATTGACTTGTATGAATTAATGCTTCTTTACAAATCAGCGTCTTGGATCCCTAGAACTCCTTGGTTGAATCAAGTAGTTAACTTGGTTTGGATGAAGGTTCTTGTGGGGTGCGATGGTTAAGGAATCTCTATATGAAGTTTACTCCACACACGACAAGGTAGAAAGACAATATTGCGGATAGACAACTAGTATGTTAAGAAGTATAGATACTATTAACACACTCAAAGGAAGACTCAGTGTTTAGAATAGAAAAGAGGCTAAGTAAAAGCACACAAGAGATTAAGAAGAGAGAAGAACGTACCTTGAGTTGCGAAGTTAAGAAAGAGAGATAGCCGGATTTGGATTTAGGTATGGTTAGATCTCTTTGATTGCTTCAAGGTATATACTGAAACTCTTATGTTGTAATACTCTTACACAGGATGCACTTCAATTCTGTAAAGTATGCCTCAAAGATTTCTTCGAATTTTGACAACAATAGCAAAAATTGGGTGAAAAATCGATTGGTTTTTCTTTGTAAAAATCGACTCTTGGTTGCGACGTTCAAGAGCTTTCTTTTCTTTTCTTCTTTTTTTTTTGTTTTTTTTGTATTGCGAGGTTTCAAAGGTCAACGGCTAGCTTGTGTTTGGTTGATGGTGTTTCTCTCTTCCCGAACTTAAACAAATCAATGCACGCTAAACTCAAATAATCTCGCAAAGATGGCGAACAAGAAAAGACTTAACTTTTAAAGACTCAAAGAAGACTAAAAAAAATCAAACCTTTTGATGAACGTTCAGACTTCAATCGGTTAGCTTTGATACCACTTTGATGCGGGGATAAGCCGTAGTTCCCGATCTAGATTGAAAGTCCTTAATTGGGATAAAAATCGGGTTGTTCTATAGGATGAATCGGTCAATTTATATGAAGAACAAGTCGATTTTCTTTGAAACTCAGAAAACGGATTAGTGAACGATATGGAAAGAAAATAATATGAATACGAAATGATAAATGATTAATATAGGAAGATAGGACTATTATAAGACTTGCAAAGAACCTTGAACTCAATGGATCAAAACCCTTAACAAAGAATTTCCTTTCGCCCTTCCTTTTTAACCTCACACAAGTCTTCTAGATAAGACAAGCACAAGGAGGGACTAGTTTGACTTGTAGCACCAACCTTCAAAAACATTAACACACACAAGAACAACCTAGCAAAGATTCACAACCTTTCAAACAAAAACTCTCCTTTTGGTTGAATAGAAATGATAAAATGCAAACCCCGTGAGCGAAGTCACAACTATCTCACAATAATGTGGAATGAATAATCACAACTATCTAACAATCTCCCTCACTAAGACTATTTATAAGGGAGACTAAACCTACTAAAACTAGGAAAAATCTAAAAGATATGAACTATAAAATATATTCTTTAAAAGATAATCTAGAAAAGATATCTTTAAAAGATATTAAATCTAAAAAAAATATAATCTAAATGATCTCTTAAGATAGTCTGAGAGATTTAAGGAGTTATTACAAGATATAATTGCCAAAAGATAAAGATCATGGCCAGATCTTCTAGATACGTTGAAAAGGAGAAAATCGACTGAAGATAATCTGAAGAAAATCGACCGATTTGCTTTACATGTGACTCGATTTTCCTGTAACATTAATCGACCGATTTCTTTCATGTTGTGGATCAGTTTCTTCATTTCCAACTCCCCTTGATCTTCCTTGATGATGTCTCGTCTTGGATCCTTCTAGCCCTTGACCTAGTGATGGGTCTTCTATGGAAAGTGTCGAAGATGGTCCCACATCAGCATGTAAAGCGGCTATGGTCAAGAAACTAGCAGTGGCTCCAAGTGAAATTGAGAAAGAAAAAGAAGAACCAACTTCTTTAAAGAGACCAAGACCAGAAGGGAGCAGATTAAACACGGATGAAGTGGGAGTTATGAAGGTGACTACCCATCCAGCTGAAGATTCTACATCTCCATCCACCAGTACTGTGGAGACAAAGGACATAGATATTTTAAATATTGAGTCAGTAACCCACGTCGATCAACATGAAGAACAAGATGCATCGATGTTGGAAGAGGAGAACTTTGAGCATGCAGACGGCATGCACGTAGGTGACGGTCTGGGCATCTAAACAGTCCAACTCAGCTTCTGATCCTTTTCTTAGCAGTAGCCATGAATATAGTCATATGGAATGTGTTCAGAGCCTGTAAGAACGGGTTCCGTAGAGCCATTAAATATATGTGCAAAATGCACAAAATTGATATCCTTGCTATCCTAGAACCACGTACTTCTGGAGACAAAGCGAAATGGATTTGTGACCGTCTTAATTTCGCCAACTGCACCCGTGTAGAGGCTGATGGATTTGAAGGAGGGATTTTGTTCCTTTGGAATGAGGCTTACTATAGAATAGTATCCTGAACATGAATAAAGTCTTGTACATGCCCGGATAGATAATAACTCGGATCACTATCATATTGTTTCGATATATGCTCCGCCTAGCTCGAGTTGTCGGAAAGAAATTCTGGGAGGATATTGACATGTGTCTGGACTACATCAAGGAACCCCTTATCATCGGAGGAGACTTCAACTGCACCTTGTATGCTCATGAAAGTTGCGGTGGGTCCAACAAATCTCATCCCGATGCAGGTACCATCGAAAACTTCATAAATAAACATGGTCCTATAGATATGGGATTTACAGGTTCGGATTACACTTGGGACAATGGGCATACTGCTCCTTTCAAAGTATGCAGAAGACTCGATCGAGTGCTCATGAACTGGGAGGCTAAGATGAAATGGAAAGACGCTTTGGTACGCCATCTAGCTCGATATTCATCAAATCACGCACCTCTTCTAGTGAGACTAGAGCCTACGCTGAAGACCAATGCCGAGCGCCGACCATTCCGCATGGAAGCGACATGGACAACTCATGAGCACTTCATTCCCATTGTCGAAAGCACCTGGAACCCGGAAGTGGAGGTTTGCAATTCTCTTCTCAATCTCAAAATTAACCTTCTTAACTGAAATAGAATTGTCTTTGGAAACATTAACCGCAGGAAAGATGACTTGATGGCTTGCCTTATTTTGGTCCAAAGCGAGGCCAATTATGCTAGTGACCAAGCTCATATAGATGAAGAATCTAAGATCAAGCAGGAACTGGATGTTACCTTGAGTCAAGAAGAGCTTCTATGGTTTCAAAAGTCTAGAGAACTTTGACTTGTGGGGATCGTAATACGAAATACTTTCACACTGCTACAGTAATACGGAGACAAAGAAATCGTATTGGGGGTTTGTTTATAGAGAATGAAAACTGGGAGAAGGACCCAAAAATCCTAGAGCAATTTGTTGTCGGTTATTTTACTAGGCTCTACAATTTGGACGACATCAAGCCCTTGACAAGCCATCACCTGGGAAGTTATAGTTTCCCTTCAATTACTAATGATAAATGGAGTAAACTCACCATGAACATCTCTCTAGAGGAAGTTAAGTTTGCTGTGAAGAGTATGGGAGCCTTTAAGATTCCAGGAGCATATGGTTTTCAACCTCTCTTCTACCATAAAATTTGGGCCATTGTGGGGAAGTCTGTCTGTGCAGAAGTTATGAAGGCGTTCGAAACTGAGAAGATTTATGCTCGTATTAATAACACCATCATCAGCCTTATAGAAAAAGTGGGTAAACCGGAGAGGATATCCCAATTTCGACCCATCTCCATCTGCAATGATAACTATAAGATTTTGTCGAAAGTGTTAGTTCTTCGCATGTAGGAGGTTTTGAAGGATTTGATTGGACCAACACAAGGCAATTTTATACCGGGGAGACTCATCCAAGATAACATCGTTTTGATGCAAGAAATTGTTCATTCGATGCGAAAAAAAAGACAGGATAGAGATGGATGGTTCTTAAGCTAGATCTTGAGAAAGCCTATGATAGGCTAAGATGGGACTTTGTCGAGGAAACATTAGCTCTAGCTGGTTTCCCCTTGAAGTTGGTTAACTTGATTCCTGATTGTATAAGCTCACCTTGTTGTCAACTCCTGTGGAACAGCGAACTCACAAAGAAGTTTACTCCGGAACGGGGATTAAGGCAAGGAGATCCTATTTCACCCTACCTGTTTGTTCTATGCATGGAAAGGTTGAGCCATTTGATCTTGGATTCAGTGGACTCGGGAGAGTGGAAACTGAGTTGCCTAACTAGAGCTGGACCTCCTCTATCCCACCTCTTCTTTGTAGATGATATCTTCCTCTTTCTAGAAGTCTCAACTAATCAAATCTCTAAGATTATGGGATGTCTTGAGAAATTATGTGATGCATCAGGAAAACGTATTAATCTACAAAAATCTAGCATTTATGTTTCTCCTAATGTCAATAGTGATATCAAGGAGAGCATTAGATTGAGAAGTGGTATTTCAGTCACATCTAGACTAGGGAACTACCTCGGTATGCCACTGTTAAAGAAGGCGTGTATCCAAAACTCTCATATCTTATCTCCTAGACAAAATCAAGAGCAGACTATCTAGCTGGAGAAGAAGTAACCTGAGTTTTGCAGGGAGGTTAACTCTAAAAAAGAAGTTATATCCTCTATACCGGTCTACATGAAGTCTACGGCAATTATCCCGAAGACCACTTGTGCGGATATAGAGAAGATTTGTCGGTCTTTTCTCTGGGGAGACACGGAACAATCTCGCAAAATACATGCGGTCGTTCGGAAGGAGTTTTGTAAAGTGAAAAGCGATGGAGGGCTTGGCCTGAAGGATATGCATGCCTATAATCTAGCATTAGTGGAGATAACAACAACCTATTAATGAAGATAACAACAACCTATGGAAAAGAGGAAACCAGTAACCATATGCTTAAAGAATGCCCCAAGACCAAACAAATGTGGAGGGACCTGGCAGCTTCGGGAAGGAGTGGTTATTATCATGCAAAGCAGTTTAACAGCTGGATTAGAGGTAGCCTTTGCTCAATTGTTAAATTTGATAATTATTGTTATTGACATGATATCTTTGCAGTTAGTCTTTAGTGGACTTGGAAAAGGAGGAAAGCGGAAGTGTTTGCAAAGGAGAGCTTCATTGGAACTAGGTATCTCTTCATCATAAGTCAAGCTAAGGATTATGTCACTGCTTCGAGAAAGACCTCAAGAAATATCAATGGAATTAAGACGTGAGTCAATCTTATCAAATGGGAGAAACCTAGAGACGAAGCGGTCAAGATCAACTCGGATGGAGCAGTTAGGAGCGATGGTCATGCCTCAACGGCTAGTGTCATTAGAAACAATAAAGGAGAGTGGCTATGGGGCTATGTGATGAACATCGGAATTTGTACGGTTCCTATGGCAGAGCTACGGGGCGGGCTACAAGGGATGATGTTAGCTTGGGAGTGTGGTTACAAAGTTGTGGAAGTGGAAACTAACGCACAACTTGTAACGACACTACTTGATAAATCCATACCACGTAGTCACCCTCTAGCCAATCTGGTTCTTAAATGACCAAAACTTACTTCGTAGGAACTGGAGTATTCAGTTCCGACATGTCTTCCGTGAGACGAATAATGTTGCGGATACTCTTACCTCTATGGCTTTTAGCTACTCTATTGGCTGTTATGTACTGATTGACCCTCCTGAGGGTATATTAAACTAGATTGAACATGATGTAAAGGGCCGGGCTATCCCCCGTATGAGGATTACTTAGTTTTTTTCGTTTAATGAATTAAGCGCGTCCAGATGCGCTGGAGACCATTGACTCTCCTTCCCACCAAAAAAAAAGAGTTGTGTAACGGTCCCGATCCTTAGCATGTGAAGAAGTCTATAGACCCGATCATATTGGTCCTTTTTCAATCTTTTTTTAAAAAAATTATTTTGCTCTGGCTGATTACGGTCTGGTCCAACTCCGTTGTGGAACCGTAACTAGATTTGTTCATTAAAATTATGAAAAATGACCAATACTGAGTTGGTCTAGTGGTTGTGGTGCTAGACTCCTTAAGTGTTAGCCCGGAGATTCGAGTTTGAATCCTCCGGGAGACATGTATGGAAAAATTGGTATTGGGAGGGTATCCCCTTAATGGGCCACAGTAAATACCCTATCCGGACGTAGGCGAAGCCGAACCGAAAACGTACCATTTCAAAAAAAAAAAAATTATGAAAAATGTAAAAAATAGTTCAGGACCAAACGAGATCTGATCCAAAAAAACATTTCAAGGTCAGACCGTAATTTCCATTCCATTTTTCCGTTTAGGTCCAAAAGTGCACAACCCTACATTGAATTATCACCGAAAAAGTTACCCACTAAATATGAAATCTTTATTTATTAAAATTAAGAAATATTTTTTTTATGAAATACCTTCTTCTCATAGGATGTAATTAGATTAAAAATTTTAATTTATATTATTAAACTATTCATGTTTTTATCAAGTATCTCTTAAAACTGTTTTTTTGCAGTTCATAAATATTTTAAATATATATTTTTTTATATTAATTTGGGTCGGGCTTTCTATCCAACCCGAGTTTTGATGTTGTCCGGATCTGGTTGGATAGACTACCCGGACTTTTTGGCCCGAACGGGCTTTCAAACTTATATGTATCTTCCCGTTTTTCTAGACAGACGGTTTGGGCCGGATGGATCGGGTCTGGTTCAATCAACTCTAATTATGATATAAAATGGCTATATTTTTTCAAACTCTATTATATTATAGGGTTCATCAACCAAACGGACCCTACAATCTTCACTATTGAAATTAATCTCCACGTGTCATCCGCTGGATACACTTTGCTTCTCTTTCTAGTTTGAAGGAGGCAGGGAGAGAGAGAGGGAGAACGGCTGCCGTTAGCTTTACAAAAGTCCGTTTCACGCGGCAAAGGACACAACTGCACGGTCAGCCGGCAACCGGAACGGCGCATGCTGTCGGTTCCTGTTAAATGTTAGTTATAACGCCGTTATAACTAACACTAAACCCCGTTTAAGTCTTAAGAAAAAAAACGCCGACCAAAACCAGGTCCTAATACCGCCGCGTGTCCTTTACTTCACTTGCCACGTTACTTTCCCACACTTTATTTTCGCTCCACTTTATCTCTATTTTTATATCCTTTATAGCGTTACAATTTTAAAATACATATATTAATCACTAGCAAACTTATTAAATATCCAAAAATATATTATTTTATAAAAAAATGTAATTAGCTTTTATGTAGATCTTATCTATTGGTTTATTATTAGTATTAAAAGTTGAAGTATTCTTTGAATTTAAAAATATGAGATTGATTCAAATCCCGTATTAAATAGGTAATATATGTATAAGGTATTTATAGAAATTCTAAAAAGTATTATAATGAGTCCGTAATTTATTTATGTATTTATTTATTTCTAGAGTTGTTAGAAAAGCATTTAGATTAGTCAGTTAATGTTCTTTCTTTTTCTCTTTCTGTGGAATTAAAAAATAATTTGAAGTAGCAGAAAAAGAAGAGGGAAACCGAGTTTTCCCAATTAACGGAAAATGATTAAAAAATATTAGTGGAAAAGAACGAAATTGAAGGCGGCTACGCGTACGGTTCGTCGAGTCAACACTTGAATTGACTTGAACCGAGTTATTACACACTGGACCGGTTGTCCTTTTATGCTTGTGAATCTTTTGGTTGTTTTTTCTTTCTATTTTCAATCCATTTTTATGCATTGTACGACCTCAAAAATAGTTTTTTTTACAAAAACAACCCATTTTGTAATCAATGTATTTTTATCAACCAAAACTATGACAAGAACAACAAAATTAGAATAGTTTACCAATTATTTAAGGAGTCAAAAAATAATAGATGATGAAATAAACCGCAGGAAAAAAGAGGGAAGAGAGTAAAAAATCTCATGTCACGATTCACATTTGACTTTGTTAAACTCAAATTTCGATTAATCAAAACTAACGAATCTTCGACATTTGTATACATTATCCATGACTCCACAACCGAAGAGACAATAAAAGACTTCGGGAGAATTCCAAAAATGGAAATGTGTGCACTAGACCTTCTCGAAGGGCTAATTAGACCCAAAGAACTAGATGTTCGAAAAAAATTAAATTCAAAGCGAACAACCTAAACGAGATCAACAACATCTTAGGGATTTAAAACCCCGGTGGAGGTTGATATCATGATTAAAACCCCGTTGGAGGTTGATATCATAATTGAAGAGACTTCATTCATTTTAGAAGCATTTATTTTGAAGAAGTTCGTATCAAATATGTTTTCTAGAAGACAACTCAATGGTCAAAATTCTTGTCGAGTGTCAAAAAGTACGATTGATGAATTTGATGTACAAGATTGATGAATGAATTCATAATTTTGAGCAATGATAATTGTATTCTTATTCATGTAAATTACTTAATATACATATATGTTAAGAATATGAATTTAAATACGATAGGAAGTAAAATCGAGCCGAAATTGAAAATACACTTAAGGAAATTTGATGACATGATTTATGGCACTAGTTTAGGCACTCGTTTAGATAGTTTTCATTTCCATTCATGCATGTTTCCGCATTTCGTGACGTTTACGCTTAATTCATCCATATTGTTGAAATAGACGTCTACACGAGCTTTTGTCGGTTTTGTAGGTATTTTGGGGAGCTTTTGGACTTAATCGATACATTCGAGGATCATTCTTTGTGGTCATACACATCCGGACTCTTTAAGGAGCAAGCTAGGAGCAAAGGGGAACACAAAAGACCTTATTGGTGCATGTCTTGCACCAATTCATGACTTGGTGATCCAAGGAAGGCTTTCTGGTGCAAAACCACGGCCAGAGGCCATAACCACGCCCGTGGTTTATGTGTTTTGCCCGTGGTTTCTGTCTGAACAGCTTTGACACTTGTCACACGATTACTTTGTCCGACCCTTGCTTTTTTGGTGGAGTACTTATGTGGTTTTGCAGGCTGTAAAGAGGGGAATCAACACATTACCAGCTTCTCCAAGACTCTCTTGTGGATTGTAGCTCTCCTCCAAGCACCCTTGTTGGTGTTCTTGGATGAGATTAGTGTAGTTTGTTGATCTAGAGTGAGTTTGAGTGAGTTTTGAGTGTTTTTCTTTGGAAGCTTGTAAGTTTGGATCTTGGAGCTGCCATTGGGAGCTTTGTAAGATTGTTGAAGCATCTATGTAGATAAGTAACTTCTTGTTCTTTGATCTTATCTTCATTTTCTAGCCATGACTTGCAAGCATGCTTTATTTATGAAGTTTGATCTAGAAATATATGGTGTTGGCTGATTAGATGTGATTCTAGGGTGAAGGAATGATGTTTATGCTTTGGACTATGATTGTATGTACTTGTATGTTAGCTTAGGATGGATTTGTGTTCGAACCCCTAACTCAGTATAAAATCACGGCCTGTTCTTCATGCTTCCACGTAGAGTTGTTACCGGTTCAAACCAAACCGCCGAACCGGCGGTTTGTGAACCGGCTCAAACCGCCGGTTTGACCAAACCGGCGGTTTAGGTTTGCCGGTTTGGTTGAACCGGCGGTTCGCGGTTTAGGTTTAGGTTTGGTTCAACCTAAAACCTAAACCGACGGTTCGAACCGGTGGTTAACCCGAACGGCTATAATAGCCATTGGAGGTTAAATTTAATTTTTTTTTTTTTTTTTAAATACTAGTTTAACTAAAAAAAAAAAAATTAATACCCATTATTCCTATAAATACCATACAATTATTTCATTTAAATCACACCAACATTCTCATCTATCTACTACTACTCTCAATCTCCAATTCTCCATCTCGTATTCTCTTTCTCGTAATTTCGATCTTTCGAAATGGCAAACCCGAATTTCCCAAGCGACTACGACTTCACTCCCGCTTTCTTTCCTAGCACACAAGAAAGCGAGACTCAACCGCCAGAATCGGAAATGCCACAAGCTCCACAAGTTCCACAAGCCCAAGGTGAAGGGCCATTCCGACAAGCCCCTCCACCGAAAATGCTCACCTCCGACATATTCACCAAACATTACAACAAGGGTCCGGTGATGGACGATTATTGCCAAGTTTCGTGCAATTATTGTCCGAAGGTGTACAAGTGGAAGGCGAAGGGCGGATACGGGACTTTGCAAACCCACATGCAAAAGACTCATCCGGAGAAGCTCGGAATAACACGGGGACAAACTCAATTGTCCCACGGGTTTGCATCCTCTTCCTCTCAATCTTCTTTATTTACTTATAATCATGTTGATGAATCTTTAGCATTAGCCAACTTAATTGCATCCGAAGCATTTCCATTTTCTTTTGCGGAATCTATTAATGTAAGAGAATATTGTTCTAATTATCTTCAACCGGCTTATAAACCAACTTCTCGTCAACAAGTTTCGAAATTAGTTTCTCATTCTTATGAACAAAAAAAACAAAAAATTCTTACGGTTTTACAATCTTTTTCGCATCAAGTTTCAATTTGTAGTGATGTTTGGAGTACTTTATCACAAAAACATTTTTACATGGGCATCACTTTACATTTTATCGATAATGATATGTACTTGCATAAATTTGTTATTGCATATCGACATTTTAATGAAAGACATAGTGCCGCCAACATTGCTAATTTAATAAAAACGGTTTT
>BSUD01000004.1:16625486-16737986 GCA_033239045.1 Fagopyrum esculentum | reverse complement strand
CTAATTCCCACAATACCCCTAATCTCCTTAAAAGAGTAGGTATCATCCTTATGCCAAAGGATATCCTTTGCAATAAGGGGGCTCATTATCATTGAGAACGTGCACACTATCTTGACATTATTGTCAGACTCCAAAATGATATCTCTCGTAATCTCATGGGAAAAATTAACTTCTACAAGAACCATAACATATGTTCGTCTCTTCCTTTCCCCTATGAGGAGGTCCGTGAAAAGAAGGTTTTCAATCATGAAAGCTACTCTACACAAAATCTCAGCAGTCTAGTAGTCGTTAGGGATACCTAAAAGTCTAACCCAAAACGGTATGATGACTTTATCCTTCTCACTGAAAGAAAACTTATTTGGAATAAGTTTGAGAATTAGTGGCATACCATTAATATAATAAGCCCTTTCTCACCACCTTTATCCCCATCAATGTCAAAGCTAAAGATGATCAATCAAACTTCGACTCTAAACTTGCACCTAACCCCCCAAGACTTCTTAAGGCTATCAATAGCCAAATACCGGTACCCTTGGTAATACCTAACGCATTGTCCAACGAGACAAATTTCCCACATATGTTGCTTTGGTATAGCCTCAACACATCGAATACTAATGGTATAACCTGTTGGGTGTGAAAATGTCGATTTCTCTCTCATCCCGTTGTTCATGAAGACCATGACAAGAGGTATAATCCAAGTAGATTGGCTCGGTTGGCTTTCCGAACTCGTAGTAGTGTTTCCATCCTTGTATAAAGGAGGGAAGTTTTCAGTAGCTCCATTACTCATGTTCACTCTAGTAGTAATCTCAGTATTCCAATTATTATTCAAAGCAATCCTACCATTCTATAAATGAGTAGAAAAGGAAGTAGCATGTAGAACAACAATATTTCTAAGCTCTAAAGCAACCACATTACTCACTTTACCATTAGTTTCATGTTTCAATCTAGTCTCATGTTCCAAAAAAACCTAGAGTCCAAGACTACATCTGAGTTACTATTAGCCTTATGTAAGCCAATGTTCCATTAGTATCAATGCTAACTATCATGGATTGACATTAGCTTGACTATTATTAACATTGAAAAAATGCTCATTCAAAATCTAATTATTAGATATAGAGTTCAAAGCACATAAAATTCGAGCATTCAAGTCATTAATAGAATCATACAAGCATGCTTCATTATCCGAAAGAGTGTCCCGAGTATCATGGGCTATTTCTGTGTTAATACCTTCAGGTTGAAGCTCAAATAAGACCGCCTCAACTATTACACGAGCCACGACATTCTACTCTTACTCACGTAATAGTTCCCTAGTACCAACAACCAACCTTCCATCCATGAGAGTAGGCTTAGTGACAACAAATTTGTTAATCCATGAATGATGATATGAAGGATGATTCGAAGGACGGAGAAAAGAGAGAATATGAGAGAGAGAGATGATGTTTTGAATGCATCAAAAGTAATTCTGTTATATTGTTCTCTTCAGCTTTATACACGAGTTGGTTACATTTTGTATTACAGAAATGAATGGTTCCAAGAGTGCCATCTGGCATGCATCAACTATCCTTGTCACTCCCCTCAAGCTTGGGGATGGAGATAATCGAGCCATGCCAAGCTTGGAAAGAAGCACATCTTGATGTTGAGATGGTACAATCTTAGTGAAGATATCAACCAGCTGGGGATCTGTACATGTAAAATGAAGTTCAAGCAAGCCTCCATCACCTTATCACGTGTAAAATGGCAATCAATTTCTATGTTTTTGTTTGTTTGTGGAACACAAGATTATTTGCTATTTGAATAGCTGATTTGTTATCACAATATAGATGAACTGGAGTGGTAGTGGAAATACCCATATCATTGAGTAAACGAACAAGCCATGTGACTTCAGCAGCAGCACATGCCATGGCTCTATATTCAGCCTCAGAAGAGCTACGAGAAATAATACATTGCTTCTTTGATTTCCAAATAATTGGAGACTAGCAAAGGAGTATGACAAAACCTCCCACAGAGTGTCGAGAAGAAGGGTAAGCAGCCTAGTCGAAGTTTGTATATGCTAGAAGAGTAGGAGTGTCACTACCATTAAGTAAAATTCCATCTCCAATTGTACATAACGGAGAGTATGATGAAGAGCATGAAGATGAGAGTTTCTTGGTGCTTGCATGAACTGAATAAGGTACTGGACAACATAACACAAATCTGGACGAGGGTTGGTAAGGAAATTGAGTTTCCCTACTAGGCAGCGATAAATCGAAGCATCTGGAATAAGATCACCATCATCAGGATGAAACTTCAAATTGAGAGGAAGAGGAGTGCAAGCAAGTCTGCCTTCTAGTAATTGAGCATCATGCAGAAGTTCTAAAGTAAATTTGTGTTGTGATAAGATGACTCCAGTAGGTACACAAGTGGTTTCTAAGCGCAGAAAATAATGCAGTATACCCAGGTCCTTAATGCTGAAAGTTTTGTCAAGATGCAATTTGATGCGAGCAATTTCATCACTGTCAGATCCTGTGATGAGTAGATCATCAACATAGATGGATACTATGGTAGTGAGAGATTGTCTACGTTTGATGAACAAGGAGTAATCGTTTTTGGATGAAGCAAAACCTTGCGTGATAAGGGATGTGGTAAGCCTATGAAACCATTGTCTGGTGGCTTGCTTAAGGCCATAAAAAGACTTCTTTAGTTTGCAAACTAAAGATAAGGGGTTTGGTATGCCCAGAGGAAGCTTCATATAACCATCCTCATGAAGATCCCCATGCAAGAAGGCATTATTTACATCAAGTTGGTATAAAACCCAACGTTTAGAGACAACAATAGCAATGATGCTACAAATGGTTATTATCTTGACAATAGGAGAAAATGTCTCGTGATAGTCGATGCATGCTTGTTGTGTAAAACCTTGTGACACTAGCCTTGCGTTATATCGTTCCAATGAACCATCAACTTTTAATTTAACCTTAAAGACCCATTTAGAACTAATAGCCTTTTTATGAGGAGGTAAAGGCATAAGATCCCAAGTGTGATTTGTTTGAAGGGCATGGTATTCTTGTTGCATGACATGTATCAAATGAGGGTTTTTGGAGGCTTCGTGATATGTGGTGGGTTAAACATAAGACGATAAGGAGGTGATAAAGGCAAAGTGAGAAGAAGGGTAAAGGGAAGAATGAAACATACCTGGTGATGATAAGCTGCTCGACTAATAGTTGCAGACAAAGTCACGAAGGTAGGGTGGAGTTTGATGAGGTCGAGTATACCGTCTAGGTGATACAAGGGATGGAGATGTTGGTAGATAAGGAGTAGATGGTGATGATAATGGGGAGGGTAAAGGCGTGGTACAGGGTAAAGTAGGAGATGATGAGGGAGAAGTGAAAATAATATTGGTATGATCACATGTAAGAGGACTAGTAGTATCACATGTAGGAGGGGCTGAAGGAGAAGAAGTCATGGAAGAGGGTATAAAGATGGAAGTGTCAAAAGAAGAAGATGATGACAAAATGGGAAGAGTGGGGCAATAGAAATCAATGTGATGGAAGGGAAAAATTGTCTCATGGAAGACAATATTCCTGAAAAATATAATTTCTCGAGAGGATATAGTAAGAACTTTATAGCCTTTCTTTCCAAATGGATACCCAAGAAAAATACAAGGGATAATTCGTGGCTGGAATTTATCTCGATGAGCAGGCGTGGTGCTTACAAAACACAAACAACCAAAGACACGAAGGGTAGAATACTCTGGAGAAGTTTGGAACAAGAGTTCAAAAGGGGACTTGTTGTGTAGGACTGGTAATGGACATCGGTTTATGATGTGTGTGGCAGTGAGTATACATTCACCCCAGTAAATTAGAGGGACTTTGGGTTGATGAAGTAGAGCACGAGCAACTTCTAAAACATGTCGATTTTTACGTTCAACAATTCCATTCTCCTGAGGTGTATATGGACAAGATGATTGGTCAATGATGCCATTTTATGTGTAAAATAGATTGACATGAGAACTAGAAAACTCAAGAGCACTGTCCAAACGTATTATCTTGATCTTAGTGTGGAATTGAGCGTGAACAAGGGAGTTAAATGATTGGAGTATGGATAGGGCATTACTTTTGTGTGCCATGAGGTAAGTCCAGGTACACCTAGTGAAATCATCAACCAAGGTAAGGAAGTAAGCAAAGCCATTGTATGTGCTTTGTTTATATGGTCCCCATGTGTCAATATGCAAGAGGTCAAAGCGTTAGCTAGTTGTAGTAGTAGTAGATGTGGAAAGGATTGACGAGTTTACTTAGCTTGGGGAAAATTTGACATATATCATGAGATTTAGTACTAGAAATAGAGTCAATGAAATGTAATTGATTGAAAGGTAAATGTCTCAACCTACAATGCTATATTTCAGGACTGAGTTTACATGACATATTAGAGTATGAAGAAGGGACAACATGTTCGTATGCAAGAGTGTTCTTACAAAGGGGAGTAAAACTGGATGATGGTGATGACTTGTCCACAACATAGAGGCCTTTACAAGCTTTACCAGTCACCAAGGACTGATTCTTTGAAGGGGCCTGAAGAGAGCAAAAATTAGATGAGAAATGATATTTGTGGACAAAGTAGTGACAAGTTTATGGACTGACAATAAATTATAGTGAAAATCTAAAACATGAAGCACTTGTTGTAAGGTTATCTCAGATGTAAGAATAACAGTGCCAATATGAGCAACATAACCATTCTTGCCATCAGGCATAGTGATGAAAATGGAGTGATCAACCGGTTTATAAGAAGAGAAAATATCAAGATGTGGAGTGATATGACCTATAGCCCCACTATCAACTATCAATGATCCAGTGGGAAGTAATATCAGTTGACATGAAACATAAAGGCATACCAGCAAGGAAGGCTCCACGAGAATCTTGGTTATGTTCTGAAGTATTTGATTTGCCAAGAAGAGACAAAAGGCGAGTCATCTAGTCTGAGGATAAATAAGTGGTTGTAGTTCTGCTAGTTTATGGCTAGGAGGATAACCATGCACCTTCCAACATTTAGAAAGAACATGACCAACCATTTTGCAATGGTCACAGAAAGGAATACTAGGAGCAGATGAGGTGAGATAGCCATGTAAACGCCAACATCGATCCAAAGTGTGATTTTTAGCCTTAAAATGATCACATAAAAGATTCTTTCTAGAGGAAGTTTTGTGATCAAGATTACCTCGTTGATGAAAGGAATTGTGTCTATGTTGTGAATAAAGAGCCACAACATCATCAGTGGAAGAATGGAGTGAGTTAAGGCCTCGTTATGCTTTATCCATGAGCACCATTTTATATACCTCTCCAAGATCCAGTGAAGTGGTCATCATGAGTACATTGGACCTCACAGTTGCAAAATTATCATTCAAACCAGTGAGAAATTGAATGATTTGCTGATCTTTTATAAGAGAAAGTGCTAATTCATTCAAGCCACAACTACATACTTGATCTTCCAAAGCTAAGGAATATTCATCCCAAAGTTTCTTTAGTTTTGTAAAATACACAGTGACTGAAGAATTACCTTGAGTCATGGAACGCAATTCTCTCTGTAATTGATAGATGTTGGTGCGATTTGTCTTGCCAAATCGAGCAACAAGCTCCTTCCAAATTTGTGCAGCGGTCTTGCAGTAATGAATGGATTCAACTATTTCTTTGTCAACAGAATGAGTTAACCATGAGATGATGATGATGTTATTACACTGCTCCCATTTATATATGAGTTTAACATCTGCAACAGGATGTTTGCATTCTTCAGTGACGAAGCCAAGCTTGTTTTTAGCTAGAAGAGATACTTCTACAGATCACTTCCAGCGATTGTAGTTAGTATCATTGAGCAATGTGGTTAAAAGTCGAAGAGATGATGGATCCGAGTGATGAATTTGCATTTGTTCCATGAGAATGGAATCAGTGATGAGCGATTGTACAAGAGCATTGGGATTGGAATTGACATTTTGTGGAGATAAGAGAGAATCAGAAGAAGAGTCATCCATGGAATTAGAGTCTGATACCATGTTAATCCATGAATGATGATCTGAAGAAAGATTAGAAGGAAGGAGAGAAGAGAGAATATGAGAGAGAGATGACGATTTGAATGCAACAAAAAGTAATTATGTTGTATTATTCTCTTCATCTTTATACACGAGTTAGTTACATTTTCGTTACAGAAATGAATGGTTCTAAGAGTTTCATCTGGCATGCATCAACTATCCTTATCAAAATTCAAGTTTCTACATTGTAGCTTCTCCAATTTCAATTTTAACATTTTCACACCCATGACCAACAAGTCCATTCTCATTCGCATTCCTCATGCCTTTAAGAGCACAATTGCTACTGTAGAAGCCGGAAGTGCAAGGTTAGGGATACGCGAGTGTGACATGAGGAGAGAAGAAATACCTATAACTCGATCAATTCGGAGTGATGGTCCAAGAAGATTTTGGATCAGTTGGCGTTCCAATGCAATAGTAGTAGCGTCATATTGATTAATTGATGTTTTCCCATCAGTCTTGGAGGGAATCTCCTTTATCTATAAGTTTTGAGGCACAAGAGGCACACAAGAGGTCAAGAGAGACTTACCTTGCAATCCAGGTACATCAGGTGGTTTCGGGATGCATTGGTGCCCGTCAATGGCTCCCCATCACCATGTTTCTTCCGCAACATTGCTAGGACCGTCAAAACGAGCAAGAGCAGGACAAAACTCACAACGCAATCAACTAGTTGGATGTATGATTTTATGTGATCTTTGACGGTAAACCAGACACTGCTACTCTCAAACATTCATAGGACAAATGACCGATACTCAGATGGTGGAGATATCTAGATAGAGTGCCTAATACATGATATAATCATACAACAGAAACGTCAGACCTCCAAGCAGCTTTTTCGACAATGGCCGGAAGCCTATAGAGAACAACACCAAGTTTGGATCTTTTTGTTGGATTTTGAATGTAGTACTTAAAAGTTAGGCCGATCTGAAGTGACCTTTATCTAATGTGAGACCCTCACACACAATAGCAAAGTTGTGCATGCTCACATTCCTAGTCTCCACACATCCGATACGTATAGATACTTGTGTAGATTTGATCGGAGATGAGGATAGTGGGAAACTTGAGTTGTATGTCGAACACTGTAACGTAATATGAACTAGAAAGAATGGTGTCGGAGAAACTGAGAAGCCGCTTCCCTGAGCGGAGCAAATCTAGTGTTGCCGGCAGCTACCCAAAGAGAACCCGGAAATCACCCTAGGAATAGGAGAGATAAGAGAGAAAATCTAGTGATGCTTTCTTGTATTTCGAATCTCTTTGATAGTACCATATGCATGTAGATCAAGAACCAAGTGTGAAAACTTATCTGAATACTTGTAAAGAAACACTATTAAGCTACAACTAGTTCGCTATCTTCAACGACATCTAGCTATTAGAAATATCACATTCATCAAATCAAACTTTTGTCTTTCAAAATCAATTAAACTATTCCTACAATGTTTGATTAGTTTTACGATAATCCTGGTTAGTCTAACTTAATCAATTAATTAATTTAATTCTGGCACCGTAACATTTTGCATGTAACGTGTTATAAGATCTTAACATTCAAATCGACTAAATATCATATGAATAATTAAATTGAGCATAATAAAATTTTCATTTATCCATTTTGACAAGACTAAAATCAAAATAAACGAAATTAAAAACAACAGCAACATAGATTCATAATTTATATGTTACTAACCCGATTACTAAATCAAATAAGATTTGACTTCATAACGGCAAACGCGCAACAACTACCAAATACACCAAAATCTTGGTGACACCATTTGGGCCACCCAAATGAGTTTAAGAGAATTCGGTGTGGAGATTGTGATTTGAAATGGGCCTAATCAACAAATTATAGAATATAGAGCCAAATTTGAAATTGGCTTTAGAGTCCATTACACGATTACATCTTACAAATATGTTTTGCATAACTCACCAACTCATTTCTTTTAAGTTAAGCAAACTCATTAACGATCACTTACGCAAGTTTAACATTACGTTGTAATACGAGACGATGTTATCGGCTCGTGTTCGGCTCGTCAAAAGTATGACATGAGCTTATTCATTTTACTAAACAATATGAATACATTTTAAATCTCATATAAAATTTAGGTTTGGTTCGCTCACAAACGAGTCAAGCTTAAACATGTCAATGCTAGACTCATTCGGATAAAACTCAGCTCATTCGGCTAAGATAACGCTATAAGAGCATTATTTTAGCTGAGTTACTTGGACTCAGCTTATCAACAACTCAACTTGAGTTCATTGACTTTCTAAACGAGTTAAATATGAACACATTTTAAAACTCATATAAAATTTCAGTTAGCTCGAACTCAACTGTTTATTAAATGAGCCGAATTTAAACATATCAATGATCGGATGATATTACACCCCTTTTTAATACAGTGATACACCGTCTCCTTTGTGTTTTCCCTTTCACCTTTCTAGACCAAAAATATCCAAAGGTATTGCTTTCCAATAAATCATGTTATTTTCTGTAACTTTAAAAGGTTGAGTGATTTCCCACCATTACCTCAAACAATAGATTACTTCATGCAGGTTTTTGTAAACTTTTTTTTTTCCAATGTGAATTTGAAGTATTGACTAGGGATGAAAATGGATCCGGAAGGTGGCCGTCACCTGTCCCAAACTATAAAACACTATATCCACCCGCTATCATACTCACCCAAATCCGTTCCTGTCGGATGATGAGTTTCCGGAAACCCGTTACATTAGCGTATTAGTCGATTAAAATTTAGATCAAAGATTACTGACCCAATTAAAAGCTCAATTGCTCCAAACACAAAAAAGTAACCGTCGTACAAAACACTTTTAAGTAGTAGTTGGGTGTAGATAGAAAGCTCAATTTCTAAAAGAAGTTGGGGCCACCTGAATGAATATAAGAGAATTTGGAGTGGGATAATGTGATTACATAAAATGGGCCTAATCAATCAAGAATTTACAGAAAATAGAGTGAACTTTGAAATGGGCTTTTGATGACATTACTTCTTAGAAAGGGTTAATCATTTTGAGAATATATATTTCAAGAGATTGAACACAATTTATTTAGACAGAAACATACATGGATGGACATCAATTTATTCAACACTATCATACATACACGAATAGCATATGCATATGCCCAGAGCAGCCATCTAAATATATTTTAGGTTAACCAACGGAAGGAGTCTGAGAAACAAGTCCCTGGTATCCGTCGATGCGAACAAAGACGCGAGTGCAGTCAAAGTTCCTAGGCACTGCAGCATCTTTTGGAATCACAACCGGGTTATAAGCTGAATTTTCCGATTCTATCTGCGTTGCCGCTTTGCATCCTACAACTCCCACAAGCTCCGGCCAGCTCGTTTTCCCTGCATATTAAAATGAACAACCTCAGACGACGTAACCTTCGATTTATACATTATAATATACAAAACTCACCGGTAGGGCATCCATCATCATCAGTCTGTGCTTGCAGTGGTTGAAACCCTAAAGCAATGAGAACCAGGAATAGAGCAATGCATGAAAATGCAACAAAGTTTGAGTTTTTCCTTTGAGTGGAAGCCATTGTTATTGAATATAGCTTAATTGCTTGATTGAGTTGTGTTTGCTGATGATCTGATTCTGATCAATGTTATGCAGAGCTGTATTTATAGGCTCAATCATGTCGATTTGATCAAGCAACGTGGTCAAATAAAATACTTTTAAATGTGTATTAGCCCATCAGCAGCCTAAGTATTCAACTATGTGATAATAAGTCGTACATATTCATTCAACACAAATATTTATATTTTGACTATACACTTGTACTTGTATGCTTTAATTTAAATAATGTCGTACATCTATTATCTATATCAATCCACGTAGTATATCACATGAACACAAAACAATTTCTCTAGAGGGTGAAATTCAATTGAGTTTTTCTTTTCCATTTCTTATTAATTTATATTAAATTCAAGTCGTTAAATTGTAATGTAATCAAGAGAAACATAATGTAATAATGTAATTAAGAGAAACATAGAACACGATAATCGTTTACCCAGTTCACCACAAATATTTGGTTACGTCTCATACACTATAGAGCCAAGGTTTCATACTATAATTTTGTGATGACAATTACGATAATCAACGTAGTATAAAAATGTTAGTAATATCTAAAAAATGAAAAAGCTATCCATAACATATATTGGACCTAATATATTGATCGAAATATACTTAACCTAAACACTAGTTCAGGATACAATACATCGGACTCCACATCCCATCATATGTTTCGAGAAATATGGATTCTATGAAAGACTCAAAATAAGTGGAAAATTGTCTATCACCAAGAAACCATTCCGAATAAAAAAAAGGCGAATCCATCGTAAGGATAGAAACTGATGGCCAAAATAGGGAAATTAGATAATTTAAGAAAATAAAAGGGAAATTGGGCATTTTGGAAACATCTCAGACTTTGCCAAACTCTTTTTAGAATATTTTGGTCCATTTTTGTAATTTTAAGAGAAGTTTGGATTTTTTTTATACTATACCTGAAAATTCGGACTAATCTTATAAATAAATTCCGACTAACTTACATCCGTACGTACTAAAAAGTGTTAAATAGACTTTAAAGAATTTAATTGAAGCCTAAGAAAAGTCTTAAGAAGACTTGCGGTGGTGGGGTGACATGACATATGGATATGCATGTTTGAATATTTACAAGGATAA
This sequence comes from Fagopyrum esculentum, assembly GCA_033239045.1. NCBI lineage: Eukaryota > Viridiplantae > Streptophyta > Magnoliopsida > Caryophyllales > Polygonaceae > Fagopyrum > Fagopyrum esculentum. Next base: position 16,727,245 of record BSUD01000004.1, on the reverse strand, counting down.
TATATTAGTGTATGTCACATTTAAAAATTTTAAGACCAATTTATTTTTCATATCAATTATTAAATATGTTATACGACAAGATAAATTTTAATTATCACAATTAACATATATTTATAACTGACATGAAATCTAACATGAATTTTATGAATAAAATAGGAATAATAGATAATTTGAACTTTAAGGAAAAAGGGGAATTTGCGTATTTAGGAAACATCTTGCACTTTAAAAAGTTTCATACATTCGATTATCATTTTGGGATATTTTGGCCCTCTTTCATAATTTCGGAAATAGTTAGGATCTTATTAGTACTTTATCTAAAAATCGGAACTAGTCTTATCAATAAAATCCAACTAAACCATTCCCATCATAAAGTCTTTTATGGAATTTAGGGTCCGTTTAGTAAGATGGAGTTATCATCGATGAAGATGAAGATGAAAATAGTAGATGATTTAAGGGATGAAATATAAAAATAATCAAGTATGTGTTTGATAGAAAGAGGGATTATTACGGGTAAAATAATCAAAAAGGACTCGAGTATATACTTCATTGTTAGCATTGTGTAAAATTATCAAGAGGGGTAGTATTGGAATGTAATTGTGATAACCTCCCAATAATTCCAATAATCTGTTTACATTGAGGAATACAATTTTCTCCATTTTCATCTCTTAAAATATTTTTTATCTCAATAATCTCATTCCACCGAACCTCACAAATTGTGATCATTGTGTAATAATCCCCTAATAATCTCAATATAAGGGGTGCCAAACGGACCCTTAGTTCATCCAAAAAATTTTTTCAAAAAAAGCAACTTCATCATGATGTGTGATTGCTTGCCTTTGATCTGCCACTATAATGATTTCGACTTTCGAGTGTAATCTAATTCAAGCCTATTATGGAAGATTAAAACACAATTGAGTGGTTTTCAGTTGATATATTTGAACTTTTAGCATTTAGAAGTGTGAACGATGAACCTCAATGCTACAGAAAGGTAGATTATAATATGAAGAAGCAACCTCAGTCAAAGCGCAACCTCATTCAAAGCCAATCTCATTCAAAGAGCAATCTCATTATGTTATGTTTATTGACATTTAACATTCAGAAGGATATACGTAAGCTAGGCTGCTGATCATGGATAATACATGCAATTTTTTATTTATCTAAAAAAAGTCTTATTTGACCACGTTGTTTGATCAAGTCCACAGGCCTTGAGCCTATAAATACAACTTTGTGTAACATTCAGATCAACAACAACAACAACTCGATCAATTAAGTACTCAAGCGATTTCATTTGCATATTGATTTCTATGGCTTTCGTTCAAAGGAGAAACTCAAACATCGTTGCTATTTCGTGCCTTGCTCTTTTGCTCATAGCTCTAGGATTTCAACCACTGCAGGCACAAACCGATGGTGATGGATGCCCTACCGGTGAGTTTCCGATCTTATATTTGAACTTATATTGTGATTATACTTAAAGAAGAAATTAAACATGTATATGCAGGGAAATCGAGTTGGCCGGAGCTGGTGGGAGTTGAAGGATACAAAGCCGCAGCACAGATAGAAGCAGAAAATTCAGCTTTAGATGCGATTGTGATTTCAAAAGATGCAGTCACACTTCCCGTTTATATTTGCACTCGCGTCTATGTTCGTGTCGACTCGGAAGGACTGGTTTCATCTACCCCTATAATTGGTTAAATATATGTATAAAAACGCAATAACAGACATGCTTAGATACATGCATGGCTTATACAAACAAAATAAAAGTTTACGTCATCTTTTCTTTTGTAAGCAAATAAGATGGAGATCGGATGACCTCTCTCTCCATTGTGCTTCTATATATATTGCACATGATTGTAATGTTTCGTAAGATTTGTATTATGTGGTTGAAAATATGAACATATGCATGTTATTTGTTGATTAGAATTACATAGCGGAAGGTTTTTCTTTACTTTTAATGCCCGTTTGGTTTAAACACCGGAATCGGAAACGGAATGAAAACGAATCTAATCCATACGTATATCCTTGTTTATGTATCTTTTTGGAATCATTCCTTATATTTTGAACTAATTGGAACCCTATAGGGAACCAGAATAGGGGAAGCATATGCATTTTGCATGACACCACAAGGAATAATTCCAAACAAAAATTTACGAACAATGTACACATATACACTATATTTTATTTATTTTTTTTGAAAATTTAATTGTATTGAGAATAGGAGAATATACATGGTGAGGATACAAGATCAAGATCAAAAACTAGTGAATAAAGGTGAAGAGAAGAGAGGAGGGGAAATCAGGGACTTGAAATTAAGGTAGGTGAATTCCCAACATTCTTGCATTATCCCGGGATTGTGGAGACCGTTCCTTCCAATTGTGCTCAAAGTGCAGCTTGATGGCTCTAATGGCTTCTCATGCACAATCAATCGCTCTTGTGAACGAGTTATTGAACACAAGATTATTCATTTCCTTCCAAACAAAGTAAATGAAAGAGGTAATTGAGGCAATCCAGATGCTTTCCAAGAGATTGTGTTTAGGATTAGGCCTAGAGCTATGCCAAGTCCACACGTTGTGAATATAGGGAGCTGGGTAGGAAACTCTCGTCACCTGGAGAGAATGTCAAGCACTAAGGAGGTGTAGCTGCATATAGATCAAAGGTGATCGTCGTCCTCTATCATATTGTTGCAGAGCTTACAAGTATCATTATCTGCGAGGTTCCACAACTTGATCTAAGCCAGAGTCCGAAGCCGCCTGTGAGATGCTATCCAAGAGATGTAACAACACTTGAGAATATTGGACTTGAGCCAAATAGCCTTATAGGGTTTTGGTTGGTGCTGCGCGGGATCAGGTCTAAAGATAGCGTAAGTTATCTTAGGAGAGAAGGAGCCGTTTGGGTTAGAGAAGGAGCGGAAGTTGGGGTTACCATTAGAAGGAGGTCGCACCTCGTCCGTGACCTTGAGAAGGCTCTTCTAGAAGAAGCTGTGGTGGGGTTTAGGGTTGTATCTCCAGATACTCCGGCCTTTTATAATATGTCACTCAATCCAATTGCCCCAAAGGTTATCGCAACCTCGGTCGATATCATAAATTAGGCAGACAAGGGAGACCTTATTCCTAGTTGTTAAGTCAGGAAAGTCAAGACCGCCAACAACCTTCGTAGTGCAGATTGTGGACCAGACAATGAGGGCATGGCTGCTATTCTCCTTACCAGACCAAAAGAAAGAGCGGATGAGGGTTTGGATCTTACTTAGTACCGTTGCAGGGAGCAAGAACATAGAACTCCAGTATTGGTTAATCGAGCAAAGGATGGAGTTAATTAGTTGGACTCTCCCTGCATAAGACAAGGTCTTGGCGCTCCAGGACTGGATTCTCTTGGTGATCTTATGTATAAGGAGGAGATAGTCCTTGATAACTAATCTCCTACTACCAATGGGCACCAGAAGATAGAGGAATGGTAAGGTACCAATGGTCATTCCAGTGAGGTTGGAGGCCTAAGCCTAGTCAGAAGGGCTCATACCCCTAGTGAAAAGCAAAGACTTGGAGGGGTTAATTCTTACTCCGGAGACGGCTCCAAACTCATCAAGAGTATCCTCAAGGATTTTGATGGAGGGGATATCTCCTCTACAAAGTAGTAGGAGGTCATCAACAAAGGAGAGGTGAGTTATGATTGGTGACGAACATTTTGGGTGATGGTTGAACTCACGGTTTGTGGTGTTTTGGTGGATCATTTGGGATAGGAATTCCATAGTGATTGTGAAGAATGGTGGGGAAAGGGAACATCTCTACTACCTTTGAAGGGGCCATGAAGGTTGTCATTAATGTTGATTGAATAGGATGGGGTTGTGATGCACTCCCTGATCAATCGAGTGAAGTGCTCCGGAAAGCCCATCTTGAGAAGACAATGCATGATGAACTCATGGCTAATAGTGTCAAAAGCTTTGGAGATATCCACTTTTATTGCGGCTCTAGGCCAAAGATGTGCTTCCGGATATACTTGTTGAGCAACTCTTGTCAGATTAACACGTTATGCTTGATAGACCTGTTAGATACAAAAGCACTCTGATTGAAGCTGATTATGTGGGGAAGGACGGAGTTGATTCGGGCCGAGAGGACCTTGGAAATTGTTTTGTAGATGGTATTACAACAAGATATGGGCCTGTAATCAGAAAGGGCAAGAAAATTATCTATTTTAGCAATAAGAGAAATAGAGGCATGATTGACCTGCTTCAGAAGTCTTCCGTGTGTGAAGAACTCGAGAATGGCATCAGTAAAGTCACGTTGAGTAGTACTCCATGAAGTTTTGAAGAAGAGGGAATTGAAGCCATCAGGTCCCGGAGACTTGTTATCCCCAATGTTAAAGAGAGCATTTTTAATTTCATCAAGGTAAACCTGCTTATCAAGAGATGCAATGTCGTCCAGGTTAAGGTGAGATAGCAAAGTTCCGGGGAAGGGATTGGAGGTGGGTTGTGTTGGGGGTTAAGGATATTACGGAAGTGATTGAAAAAGGTGGTGTCAATGGTATTAAGGTTGTTAGAGATGGTGTCATCAGGGGTGCAAATAGTGGGGATGTAGTTAGCACAACGTCTAGACTTGATACCCCTACAAAAGTAGGAGGAGCACTGGTCTCCATGGGCAATCCAATTTGCTTTGGAGAGCTGAGCCAAGGTAATGTGGAGGGAAAGAGTGCTAGCTTTCAAGGAAGATGAGAGCCTGTGTTCATCCTCCTAGAGGGATACGTCATGAAGGTTTCCGTTCAACTGATCCTGGATGGAATATTGCGTTGAAGATCTTGCTGAAGATCTCGTGTGCACAAGTTGTTGAAGATTTGCTTGAAGATTTTGTGCGAAGTTGTTGAAGATCTTGTAGAGGACGTTCAACTTCAAAATAGCCAAGATTTATTGAAGATCTTGTGGAGAAGATTCTAACAACTCAACGGTAAAAAACTCAACGTTCCTCGACTCCATATAAGGCCTTATAAAAGAATCAAGCAAGTGTTGAAGAAAATACAAGCGCTTACACAGTGATCAATCCTAACTTTTTTCATCGACAAAGTTTATCTATTCTCAAGTGTGATCCTTGTTTTAGTTGAGAGAGTTAGATAAACACAAGAGCGATATTGACATATCATAAGAGCGTTATACTCAAGTGTTACGCTACGAAGTGACTAGGCTATTGTTCGCTAGATTTGAGTTGACTAGGTAGTAGTGGTGAGGCTGCAAGTGAGAGAAGAAGTGAAGTTTTTCTAAGTTGTATCTAGGACTCAAAAGAAGCATAATAATAGATAGCTAAATCCTAGGGTCGGAAACCCTAGGCGGAGACGTAGGCTATTTAGATCTGAACTTCGTAAACATATTGCGTGTTGATCTTTATTTATTTTATGCACTTTATTTGTTTATATTGTGACTAACTAGTTTTTACAAGATTCAAAGTCAAGACCTTGAGATTCGTTTCAAGACCTTGAGAAGCAGTTTTAGTCACATGTTTCAAAGATCGACTTCAAGGCCTTAAGATTCATTTCAAAGGCTTGACATCTACGATTGCAAAAAGTTCACGTATGCTATTCAACCCCCATTCTGGATTATCTTTATCCTTATTCTATCCCCTACTCGGTTCTTCACAATTTATTTAGACAGAAGCATAAATGGATGCATATATGGATGAACGTAATTTATTCAATACGATCATACATGCACGAATGGCGTATGCATATGCCTAGAACAACATGCATGCACGAATGGCGTATCTAAATATGTTTATTATGTTATCCAACATGACATCTATTTTAGATTAACCAACGGTAGGAGTTTGAGAAACAAGTCCCTTGTATCCGTCGATGTGAATAAAGACACGAGTACAGTCAAAGGTCTTAGGCACCGCAATATCTTTTGAAATGAAAACCGGGTTATAAGCTGAATTTTCATATTCTATATGTGTTGCCGCTTTGCATCAACTCCCGCAAGCTCCGGCTAGCTCGTTTTCCCTGCATATTAAAATGAACAACCTTAGACGACGTAACCTTTGAGTTATACATTAAAATACACAAAACTTACTGGTAGGGCATCCATCATCACTAGTCTGTGCATGCAGTGGTTGAAACCCTAAAGCAATGAGAACCAACAATAGAGCAATGCATGAAAGTGCAACAAAGTTTGAGTTTTTCCTTTGAACGGAAGCCATTGTTATTGATTTGAGCTTAATTACTTGATTGAGTCGTGTTTGCTGATGATCTGATCAATGTTATGCAGAGTTGTATTTATAGGCTCAATCATGTCGATTTTGTAAACGTTTAGAAGATGAATTGTAAACCCTCTCTCATATATTGAAGAATAGAAACAACTGCTATATATACAATGCCTTAGGTGTCTAGGGTAGTCTATTGAGTCTATTAGCAATAGGATTTATTTACATAATTGACCCACTTATTAGGGTATATTCAACATAACCTACACCCCCCTCAAGCTAGACGAGGTAAGGAAAGACCAAGCTTGTGACAGAAGAAGTTGTTGCTCTCCCAAGGCTTTGGTGAAGATATCCGCAATCTGGAGGCTAGAAGGAACATGCAAAGTTGAGATAAACCCTTTATGCACTTCATCACGTAAAAAATGACACTCAATATGTAGATGTTTAGTATGTTTATGGAAAACTTGATCAGCAACAAGATGTTGGGCAACCTTATTGTCACAATGGAGGGCAAAAGGACGAGGAAGGTGGACATGCAAATCATTGAGAAGGCCATCAATCCAGATGACTTCACTGGTAGTCATTGACATCGCTCTATATTCACTTTCAGCAGACGATTTACTCACTCTGATTTGCTTCTTAGTCTTCCAAGATATGAGGGATTGTCCAAGGAAGAGGCAATAACCAGTAATAGAACGACAAGAGAACAAACAAGAGCCCCAATTTGCATAACTGTATGCAGTAAGAGATAGAGACGATCGCGTAGGATAAGCAAGAGTCGAGTCAATAGTGCCTTTGAGATATCGAAGGAGATAGGTGGCATCTTGTCAATGAGGAACACAGGGGGATGCCAAGAATTGACTGAGATGTTGGACAACATATGCAATGTGAGGTTGTGTGAGAGATAAGTATAAGAGTCGACCAATAAGTCTCCTACAGGATTCAGGCTCAGGATAAATATCACCAACATCTAGAGAGAGATGAAGGTTGCATTGCATAGGAAAAGTAGTAGGAGTACATGTACTCATGTGGGAATCTTCAAGAATATCATGGATGTATTTCCTTTGGTTGATGAGAAGACCAGTAGAATCTCGAGAGATTTCCATACCAAGGAAGAATCGAGCCAATCCCAAATCTTTGATAGTAAAAGCTTTGTCTAAAGCTTCCTTGAGAGAGGTGATTTCTGAAGGTAAAACACCAGTAATAAGGACATCATCCACATATACCAGCGCAACTGTAATACCATGAGAGGTCTGTTTGACAAAGAGAGAGTAGTCCTGTCGAGACTGGGTAAATTGAAGCTGAAGAAGAAGCTTAGTAAGCTCAATATTCCATTGCCTACCAGCTTGCTTAAGGCCATAAAGAGATTTTCTTAAATAAAGTACATGACCAGAAGGAGTATCATAACCTTGGGGAGGTAGCATATACACTTCTTCAACAAGGAATCCATGAAGAAATGCATTATTAATGTCAAGTTGATGGAGAGGGCATTCACGAGTAGCAACCAGTGCCAAAACAACTCGAATAGTAGCAAATTTAGCCATAGGTGAAAATGTATGTTTATAATCCTTGTTTTTGACCTGATTGTATCACTTGGCAACAAGCTTAGCCTTCTGCCTTTCAATGGTGCCATAAACTCGGTATTTGAGTTTATAAACCCTTTTGGAGCCAATTAGAATCTTGCTAGATGGAAAAGGGACAACATCCCATGTTTTACTAATCTCAAGAGCTTTAAGTTCCAGAGACAAAGCATCAGACCAGAAGGGAGAATCCTTTTCATGATGATAAGTAGAAGGCTCAAAGGATTGGATCACATTACAAAATGCTTTGACAAAGTCAGGAGTAAAGGAAGACAAGTCAAACTGAGAAAGAGTTGTCAAGGAATTGCAAGTGTAATCTTGGAGATATGCAGGTCTAGTAATACTTTTGGTAGGTCGAGAAGAAAAAATGGGAGAAGAAATAATTAATGGTGGTGATGAAATAATTAAAGGAGTAGTAGATGAAGAAGCTGTAGAAGATGGAGAAGTAAATGACACAAGAATAGGGATAGCAAAAGGACTTTGAGATGGAGAAGTAGGCACAAGAATAGAGGAAGATGGTGATATAAGAGGGATGATAGTGGATGTAGACGTATCATTGTCAGGGGCTGGAATAACCAAAGAAAGAGAGGGGTTGGAAGGTGAAAAAATAGAGTTAGATGAAGAGAGTTTGAAAAGGAAAATAATTTCTTGAAAAGTAACATGATAGCTAATGATAATTTTTTGAGTGGGGAGGTTAAAAAGTTTATAAGATTTTTGGCCAGGAGGATATCCCAAGTTCGAACACAGGGAGTGAAAACATGACCAAGTTTGTCCTGGTGTGGTAAGAGACTGAAGCATAAATAACCAATCACATGAAGGTGATTATACACTGGTTTGGTCTTGTGCAGAATTTCAAATGAAGACTGCCATGCAATTACAGGAGAAGGCATAAGATTGATGAGATGTGTAGCTGCAAGGACACATTCTGCCCAAAACTAGAGAGGAAGATTGACATGGATTCTGAGAGCTCTTGCTGTCTCAAGTAAGTGTCGATGCTTACGTTCTACCCTAGCATTCTGTTGAGGACTATAAGGGGTAGAACGCTGGTGAAGAATACTAGAAGCAAGGAAAAAATCCTGAAGCTTGTTCTATAGAAACTCTGCACCATTGTCTGATTTAATAGTCTTGATAGTGGTGTGAAAGTGGTTCTTCCCATAGGCTATGAAACTGGTCAGAAGTTTGAACACCTGTTGTTTGTTTGGCATAAGAAAAGTCCAGGTGCACGAGAAAAGTCATCAACCACAGTCAGAAAATATCTAGCCCCACACAAGGCTATAGTATGGTAAGGATCCAAATGTCAACATGTATCAAATCAAAGATAGCTACAACATGTGATTTACTAGGAGGAAAAGGCAGTTTATGCTGTTTAGTCAAAATACAAGTATTACATGTATTTTGGAAGTCAAAGTAGTATCAACATGATGAATTTTGGACAATGAAAAATGACCTAGACGAGCATGAAATAAAGTCATGTCACAAGTCTAAGGTTGTAAAGTAGAAGCTGCATTTGTAAATTTTTGGATTTTAGAAAATCCTAGCTTGTAGAGTCCTCCTTCCATGTAATCATTGGCAAGAATGGAATTACTGGAATGGTCCTGAAATATACAAGAGTTGTGAGTAAAAATGACCTTCAGAGGTAAGTCATTGATCAAACGAGAGACCGAAAGAAAATTATGCTTGAAGGTTGGCAAATAAAACACATTCTGTAATGTGGTTGATGGGGACAAAACCACAGTGCCTTGTTGAAGAACCTGCTTAATAGAACCATATGGTAGGCCAATAAGAATAGGTTTAGCAAGTTTATGCAGGTCAGAAAAATATTCTTTGTAGAAGGCAATATGATTTGTGGCTCCTGAATCCACAATCCAAGTAGATAGATTGACTGTGTTGTTGACAAGTTGAGTAATAATACCTGCAAAATTCACTGATGCAGAAGACTGATTATTCATCATGAGTTTAAGAACTTCTTGATAGACAACATTGACCACTGCAGGATCCATCGAAGAAGAAGAGGAATAATGATTGTCTGAAACTTCAAGAGGATTATCACCAACTGGAATCTCCAAATTGTTAGCAAATCTAATTGAATTTGGATTAAAAGTAGGATTTCTGTCATCGTTAGACTTAAAACTCTTTGTACCAATCAGGTACAAGTGTAAGTTTGAAATAAGACTTCCTTAAATGTCCTTTTTCTTTGCAATAGGTACATAACCTATCCATTTTTTCCTTTTTGAAATCTCTTCTACTACCTCATGCTTGCCTATAGGGGACAGATCGAGACACAACCAGAACATCATGTGCAGAAGGAGTATGACAAGTAATGTCCTTCTGTTTTTCTACTTGAAGAATCATGTGATAAACTCTATTCATTGTAGGCAGAGTTTCTAAAGACAGCATGTTACTACGAGCATGTTCAAACTGGTCATTTATCCCCATAAAAAATTGCATTACATGCAATTTAGCCTCTCTCTCAGTTATTTTCTTAAGCAAATCACAAGTACAATTTGCTAAACCTCGACATATACATGAAGGAATAGCATCTACTGTCATAAGTTCATCCCACAGTTTCTTCATCCTTCCATAATAGATTGCTACTGAGACATTTTCTTGCTTAAGATATGCTAAATCTTTGTGAAATTGATAAATGAGAGGTGCATTAGATACTTCGAATCTCTCAGTGATATCCTCCTATAGTTCTTTGGAAGATTCTGCATAAGTGAATATCTCTGCAATAACTGACTTCATGGAGTGCAAAATCCAACATCTGATCATGTAGTAAGCTCGGATCCATCTAGTGAGCTGATCTACATCTATAACAGGAGGTTTTACACACGAACCATCAATGAATCCAAGTTTCTGCTTAGCTCCTAAGGCCATTCGAATGCTCCTCCTCCATTAGATAAAATTCGATCCACTGAACAAGATTGAAACCAGCTGCATGCCTGGATTGTCCGAATTGGACAGATAAAGAGGATCATTGACATTGATTGACGAAATTTGATCCAGACTTAGATCAATTGATGAATCTCCAGATCCAGTATCCTTGCGAGTAGCCATGGATCTGATTGAGAAAGTAGAAAATAGAATGAAATGTAGAAGGAATGAAGAAAGAGTTATGTGTTTAATTTTTAGAAATCAAAACTGAGCACCATGACTCTGATACCATGTAAACGGGTAGAAGATGAATTGTAAACACTCTCACATATATTGAAGAATAGAAACAACCGCTATGTATACAATGCATTAGGCGTCAAGGGTAGTCGGTTGAGTTAGTTAACAATAGGCCTTTACAAAATTAATGCACTTATTAGGGTATATTCAACATAACCTACATATTTGATTAAGCAATGCGGTTAAAAAAAAAAACTTTGTAAATGTGTATTAGCCATCAGCAACCTAATATTCAACTATGTGATAATAAGTCGTACATATTCATTCAACACAAATATTTATATATTTTGATTATACCCTTGTACTTGTATGCTTTAACTAATGTCGTACATCTATATCGATCCACTTAGTATATATCACATGAACACAAAACAATTTCTCTAGAGGGTGAAATTCAATAGAGTTTTTCTTTTCCATTTCTTATTAATTTATATCAAATTCAAGTCGTTAAATGGTAATGTAATCAAGAGAAACAAGAGATTATCGTATCCGACTCCCGATTGGATATTCGCTTCTTTGAGGAAGTTCATGTTCTGCATGTGTTCAGAGAATTCAACTATGTCGCTGACTGATTGACCCATTTAAAAATTTCGAACCACAACACACCATTTTCTGATAATTTTTTTATTCAGTTCACAACAAATATTTGGTTATGTCTCATGTACTATAGAGCCAAGGTTTCATACTATCATTTCATGATGACAATTAACATAGTATAAAAATATTAGTAATATCTAAAAGATGAAAAACCTATAGATAAAATATATATCGGACCTAATACATTGATCGAAAATACACTTAACCTAAGTATTAGTTCAGAATCCAATACATCAGACTCCACGACCATCAAATGTTATGGATTCTATAAAAGACTCGAAATAAGTGGAAAATTGTCTATCACCAAGAAATCATTCCGATTAAAAAAAAGGTGAATCCATCATAAGGATAAAAACTGATGGCCAAAATAGCGACATTAGATACTTTATGAAAAAAGGGAAATTGGGCATTTTGGAAGCATCTCAGACTTTGCCAAACTCTTGATAAGTTGATTACAGACTCTTCACCAAAAAAAAGGTGCTATTACGAATTTTGGAATATTTTGGTCCATTTTTTGTAATTTTAAGAGAAGTTTGGATTTTATTTATACTTTACCTGAAAATTCGGACTAATCTTATAAATAAATTCCAATTAACTTACATCCGTACGTGCTTAAAGTGTTAATACGACTTTATAGAATTTAATTGAAGCCTAAGAAAAGTCTTAAGAAGACTTCCGGCGGTGGGCTGACAATGTATCAACAATTACTAATAATGTTAATATCACGATATATTTTAAGTAGAGAAGATGAAATCACGAGAATTATTTATTTAAAATATGTCTTATTTCTACAACCAGGACCGTCTAATGAGTTTCGGAGACCCCGTGTCAATGTTTTATTAATTTAAAAAAAATTATATTTTATTAGAAAAAAAAGCAAAAAAAGTGACAATTTTTTATTTTTTTTATAAAAATATATGAAAGAATGATAATAAAAAGTAAAAGATATTTGTGACTTAATGATTAAATTACTTACTATATTAGCAATTAAAAAAAAGATTGTTCTTAACTTTACTATATTTTTAGAGAAAAAAAGTTAAACAAAAGAAGAGAGAAATAAAATATTATAAAACAAAAATGTTAAAAAAAATATAAAAAAAATTGAAAAGGAGATTCAAACCCTTGACCATTTGGTCCTAATATTGAGATTAAATCACTATGACAACCACTCTTTTGTTGTATAAATCAACTTAGAATAAATATCATGGGCCCAAAAAAAACTGGGGGCCCTGTTTTGACCCTAATGACACCCGTTGTTGGACGGGCATGCCTACAATTACAATCAAACGTGGTGTAGACCTCGAATCTTGCAAAATAGACAAATAATGACATAATCAGCAATAACATATATCCATGCATGCAAAAATGACATAATCAGCAATAATATATATCCACAGAAGTACGCGCTTTCACTCGCGGTGAAATACGGCTCTTCTCCTTCACGATTCCATGGAAACCCTAGCCCCCAAATCAAAAAACAAGCCTTTCTGTTTGAAAAATTTGAGAAATTGAAGCAAGACTCAAAGTTAGTTTCAATTGAGGGGAGACAAAGATCCTGCGCTAAGCTTGAGAGAAGGAAAAAACAAGCAAAACAACATTCAACGACAAACAGCAGCAAGCAAAAAAGGAAGGCCAAGAAGAAATGGAGAAGAGAGAAGATAACTCCCAAGTTCGTGCAGCTTTTCCATGGCGAATCGAGGTTAAGTGATCTCTACTGCTTGTGCTGGCTTTGGATGCTCTATTGGCTCACACCCGTCAAAAAGAAAGGAAGGCAGAAACTCTGTAAACGAAGTATCTATCGACGAAGAGGAAGACGCAAAATCTTCTTTGTATCGGGTCACAGATCCATCGTCTCTTACTCGGGCTCTCCGGACCGTCGCCTTACCGCCCGGAATGATGGGGCTCTTTCTGATAGTTTCCTTACTTTCATGTGGCCGTCAACCACAATCCGAACAAGTAATCCAGGCTCCCTGACTCTAGATTGGTGGGATCCAATATCAGGTAACTTTTCTAACCATTACCCCCAAGGTCCCATGACTCGTAATTCCTCTTACTGTCATAGATCTAGAAAGAATTTATATGAGTTCTACGGTTTTGTGAAGACTAAAGAATCTATAAAAATGACTGAAGTGTTTTTTATGACGAATCAGATAGTAGATGGAAACAATTTGACTTATAGGAGTCAAGTCCTTACAGTAAATAACAAATGGTTGTTGAATCTTTTGAAAGAACAAATGGATGTGGTCTTAAAGTTGAGAAAATGAAATTGTTGAACAACTATATGTTCAGGAACATTACCTACTACCATAGAAATCGTTCAGGGAGTAAATTGTATATTGGTCTAGGTATGGACTTTGATCGAAGTTTGTCAAGTTTCTTTTTACTACTAGAAAAACAAAGTTTTGTATTGTTTCCTATGTTGACTTGTAGGATCTTGCTAAGAACCATTTTGAAAAGTATGACAACCAGCAAGCTATGGTTTTGCACTAGTGTGGCTTCGATGTGTAACTTCCTTGCCATGTTTTCTGTTCTTTGTTCGGATTTAAGTCTTTTTCAGAATTCCTTGAAGGCGGTTGATACTAACCAATACCAAATTAATTTCCAGAACAACTATCACTTTAAGCTAAGAGAAGAAGGAACATGGTGTGACTTCTATTATGTCTTTATTTCCTTAAAATTTATGAATTACTTTGATTTTGATCAGCTCTATACCTTCCAGAACCAACAAAGGAGTAAATACAGACCAATGGTGAAGTCCTACAACCACAGTAATGACTGGAACGTTAAACAGTTGAGACAAAAGTATAGGAATAATTACCAATATCTGATATCACATTTTCTGAATTGTTTTTCAGCTTGTGCTTCTCCTAGTAATATAAGCCCCTCAACCTTATGCTTCTTCAATTGGCTTTTGTTGTTGTGTGAGGCTTGCAGTTCTAAACTCCTCGATAATGCTTGCCAGATAGAGATTAATGAGCAAATAGGGACCAACAAACATTACATGTTATTGTGCATGCTGGTTTCAAATTGCTTGTCGTGTGTTTCGTGCCTTGTTTTTTCCTTTTTGTGCTATGCAGGCTCAACTACGTACTGGAGCAACAATGACAACGAATGGATAAACAAAAGACTTTTTATGGAGAGACAAACACAATATAAGCCTTGCAAGTACCAAGAAATGGCTACAACTGCTTTCGGGACAAGAGTTGTGCAACAATGGATGCCCAAGAAGTATGAGGAACCAAGACTAATTAAGAAAACGAACAAGTATTTCAACAGGAGAATAACCGTGAGAAACACAAGATGTACAAGTTCTTTTTCCAGAATCTTTCATGATATTAGAATAAGAATCAACTTTTTCATTTGGAGCGACAAGCTGATTGGAAATACCATGATCAGAATAACAAAAAAATTCACTATTAGTCAAAGTGTCAACACAAAAAGAATTAGTAAAGGTGGAAGGTTATTTTCAAAAAATATCCGGATCACTTTTCTTATCTTGAGAAAGAAAACGGACTCACAAGTTTACCACTCTCTAAACGGTTCCAAACTAAGACTAACAAGAATCGATACAACATAAAAAACCGGTTTATAATAATTACTAATAATTTGATTATAGAAAAGAGAATATGTAAATTAAACATGAGAGATAGGATGAGTAATATTTCGAAAGGAAAAGGTTTTAAATTGGAAATAAGGTTTGGAATAATGGGAGTTGAACACCCAATAATATCTCAATGTATAAAATGAAGATGGCATTCTGGAACTGTAGGGGAATGAAGAAAAAGAATTTTTGGACTAATTTAAACATTACGTGTAAGAATGAGCAAATTCAAATGATCATGTTGGCAGAAACTAAAAATAAAGACGAGCCAGAGGAGAGGCTATGGAGAAATGCGGGTTTTGATAATATCATCTTTATTCCGGCAATGGGTTTTGCGGGCGGCCTTTGTCTACTTTGGAAAGAATACCAAATCAAAGGAGAAAAAATAGAGATTATTAAAACAAGTGAACGATATCTACTTGTAAAGCATACAAATGTGAATACCAATTTCGAATCCATGATTATCTTCATTTATGCTCCCCCAAACGAACAATTGAAAAACCCATTTTGGGCACAATTAATAAATAAAATGAATAATATAAAAATTCCGATGATTATTATTGGCGACTTCAATGAGATTTTAGAACCTACAGACAAGAAGGGCGGAGTGACTCCAACCAACTGTAAGTTTGATAGATTAGTACAGTTCTCGAACCAATTTTGCCTTTTGGATCTTCCCACTAAAGGAAACCTTTTCACATGGAAAAAAAAGAAAGAGGGTGATAATAATATATATGAAAAATTAGATAGAGTGATGACTTCAATCAATATCCTCCAAGAATATCCAACCATGCACACCAGAAATCACGCTTTCACAAACTCCGATCATTGCATGATTTCCTTTTACATTCAAAATGATAACACCAGTTTTAAGAACAAACCATTTAGATTTGAATCAATGTGGACGCTAAGACCCGATTGTGAAAATCTTGTCCAACAGGTATGGAGAACTCAATACGTAGGATCCCCCATGTTTAATCTTGCAAAGAAAACAAAACTTCTCAAACAAAAACTTAAACAATGGAGTCGAGAAAATTTTGGTAACATCAACAAACAACTTCAAAAAGTAGATGAAGACCTCGAGAGGCTTCAAAAGCAAAGTTTTCACAGTTTGATCAAACTGTAAATGACAAAATCGGAAGATTAACTAAGAAAAGAGATTGTTTGGTAGATTACCAACATAAATACTGGCTACAACGATCGAAATCAAAATTTCTCCAATTTGGGGATAAAAATACGAAATTTCACCATAGGAAAGCTACGGGACGAAGAAATAAAAAAATAATCACAACGATCACCAAAAGTGATGGGACGGCAGTGTCAAAAGAGACGGAAATAAATGAGGAATTCATAAATGAGTATAAGAATAGATTCAAAGCGTCAGTAATGGACAAGAATAAAATGCAATGTCAATTACAAGTTATATACCAAGAAATATCTGCAATAGATAATAACTACTTAGAAATGCCATTCTCCACAAGTGAAATAAATGAAGCAATTTTCAATATTGGGGCGGATAAATCTCCGGGTCCGGATGGAATGTCGGCGATTTTCTACCAAAAGTATTGGCACATTGTCGGTCCAACAATGACGTCAACAGTGAAGAGCTTCTATAGAACCGGAAAAATCCTTAGACAACTTAATCATACGTTTATTGCTCTTCTGCCTAAGAATGACAACCCAACATCAACATCCCATTATAGACCCATTAGCTTAGTGTCTACGGTCTATAAAATTATCTCGAAAATATTAGCAAAACGATTAAGTCTAGTCCTACCTAAACTTATTCATCCACTACAAAGCGCCTTCATAAAAAATAGAGCTATCCAGGATAATGTCCTCATTGCTCATGAAATATTCCATGGTTTCAAATCAAAAAAAGGAAAGGAGGGATACATGGCTCTGAAATTAGACATGGAAAAAGCATATGATAAAGTAGATTGGGAATTCCTAAAAGCAGTCTTAGAAAAGTTCGGTTTTGGACAAAAATTTAGACATTGGATACATGAGTGTATCTCTACCGTCTCATATTCTATCCTAATTAATGACTCACCCACCAATTTATTCTGCCCTCAACGTGGTCTTCGACAAGGAGATCCACTATCTCCGCTTCTTTTCAATCTTTGTTCAGAAGTGCTTTCTAGAAATTTACAGAGATTAGCCAATGAATATCCAAAATCAATAGGATTCCCTATCTCAAAGAATGGAACTAGAATTTCTTTCTTAGCTTTTGCGGACGACATTATAATCTTTTCCAAGACAACTACTCAAGCGAGTAATTTGGTACTCACAACATTAAGAGACTATTGCGACATCTCTGGGCAAATCATTAACTACCATAAGTCAGCGTTTCAAACTACGGCTAACGTTGACCAAAGTATTAGAAGAAGAATCCAGGGCCATTTAGGGATAAATTTATCTACAAATTTAGAACAATACTTAGGTTGCCCCATTTTTAATGGGAGAGTAAACAAAGAGACATTTAATTCAGTAATTATGAAAACAAAGCAACAGTTAACCAAATGGAAAGCTTCTTCATTGTCCCAAGAAGGAAGAATAACACTAATAAAAACTAACCTTAATGCTAAACCAAGCTACATCATGCAGGCATTCATGCTACCGACTAACATCCATACAGAATTGGACAAAATAAATAGATTATTTTTCTGGAATAAAGGTCCAAATTTCCATCCTTTGATTAGTTGGGATAAAATTTGTAAGCCACGTTCACTAGGTGGAACGGGGATCAGAAAATCAGAAGACATGAATAAAGCCCTTCAAATGAAACTTTTGTGGAAAATTCTGGCTGAGCCAGATAACATTTGGGTAAAAATTGTTGAAGAAAAATACCTATGGGGTACCCGTCTATGGGAATATAAATGTGGGAAGAACGCATCATGGCAATGGAAGAAACTGATTAAGTTAAACGAAGAATTTAACAAAGGTCTCACATGGAGGGTTGGGGATGGAAATACAATCAGATTCTGGAAGGATAAATGGATAATAGATAAACCCTTGCAAGAGTTGGTGACAAATACAAACATTGTGAACGAGGTGGAACTTACTTCAACATACATTAAGGATAACTCTTGGGATATCCAACGAATCAACCAATTAAGTAGTATATTACCGCTAAACATTATCGAAAAAATTAAAAGGTATAATCTTCCCAATAGTTATATTCGGGACAGATTATATTGGTCGGGGAATGAGGAAGGATGGTATTCGACTAAATCTTCTTTAGAATATTTTCAAAAAAACAAGGTTGGAGTTACTTCCGATAAATCTTGGATTTGGAAATTGGACATTATGCCTAAAATTAAAAACTTCTTATGGAAGCTAGCCATGGATGGACTACCGACAAAGAAAAATCTAGACAGACAAAAGATCCCTGTCGTAATGAATTGTGAATTCTGTAATCATCATACTGAAAGCACCAAACACCTCTTCTTCCAATGTCCTTTTATGATATCAACTATCAAAAGTCAAAATATATCAACGATCTTAAAAAACTACGATTTTACTAATTGGAGAATCGACGAGGCTCTCCATGACTTGAAGGGTTTATTATCAAGTAAAGAAATGACGCTCATTGTAGTAACTTGGTGGAACATATGGATGGCAAGAAATCAATATATTTTTAATAAAACAAAAATTCCAGAAAATATAAAAGGTATAGCTTTGAACCAAATTGAAGTGTGGAACGAGGCAAATAGAAAACAAAACTTGAACAATATAGTAAATAAATCACCAAGAAGAAAAAAGAGGAACATTAAGTGGAAAACTCCAGATAATGGATTTCACAAACTTAATTTCGACGGCTCACAAAATACGTCAGGAAAATTTTCATATGGATTTATCATCCGAAATCACAATGCCGTCCCAATCGAAATTGGAAGTGGCAGGTGTGATGCTGAATCCGTTTTGGAAGCGGAAGCTCTAGCCTTACGAAATGGCCTCCAAAAGGCCAAGGACACTGGAATCAAATTTATTGAGATTGAAGGAGATAACTTGACTCTTGTTAACTCGATCAACCATATCTGGAAACCACCTTGGGAATTGGATATGATTATCAACGACATTTCAAATCTCATCTCTGAGTTTACTTTCTCCGTCACGCGACATATTTTTAGGGAGATTAATCTGGTTGCGGATAAGATAGCTTCACATGGGCACAACTTCGACATTCACATTGAAGAGATTCCAGAAGATGTCCAAGACCTCATCCGCAAGGATGCATTAGGCCGATTGGTTTCTAGAAACTGATCCACCTAGTTCTCTTACCTTTGTATCAAAAAAAAAAATGATGAGAAAACGACAAAACCATATTCGAAATATACACAATAATTCATGCTATCAACTGATAACGAAGTTTGGTTTCTCGGAGAGCTAATCAACGAAATTACAAGAAAGAAACCCAAATGTGGAATTGGTGATAACATAAAATAAAATTAGGCCTAAAGGCTTGACTTTTTTTTGATAGCTAGGTAATCAAAAGCTTGAAGACGCGAAAGAGAAGAAGAACAATATAGGCTTGAAGGTTGTTTGATTATGGTTTGCACGCATGAAGATGATGGCTGAAAATGCGGGAAGCTAGCTTCTCATCCTCGAAGCTCATTCTTACACATATATAAGGGTCCCATATCTTCTTCTTCTTCGTCTTCTTCAGCGCTTTCATATCACTCTCTTGTGAAATCAATGGCGACCACAAAACCAGCAGTGAAGAATCCCCCGTGAAACTAAAATAAGGGTGTCTTCGGGAAGCATGTGATTGCAATCAATTGTTGTCGTTTGGAGATTATGAACACAAGTTAAGCGGAAGAGAAAGAGATGATTGTATAATGTAATGAGAGAAATCAATTCATGTACATCACTACTTCTTTGGCTTATATAGGCCTCAACATCTGTAACAACAACTAACATAAAGTTGATGATACTTCTTCTTTATTTACACAATAGGACCTTTTATTCTCTGATATTACATGCATACATATATACTTTTATATTCCCTCTCAAGCTGGATTGGGAGATACAAGTCCAAGCTTGTGAGATAAGAAGGAATGTTGAGGAGAACTCAAGGCTTTAGTGAACAAGTCAACTATATGAAAGGAAGATTTGACATGAACGTGGAGATGAAACCTTTGAGCACTTCATCTTGTATGTAGTGACAATCAATACGAAGATGTTTGGTCCTCTCATGGAAGACTATATTGGCAACTAAGTGTTGGGCAACCTTGTTATCACACATCATTGGAATTGGAAGAGAGATTGACACTTGTAAATCTCGTAATAAACCTTCCATTCAAATGATCTCGGATGCAGTAGCAAACATGGCTCTATATTCACTCTTTGCTAAAGGTTTAGAAACCGTCTTTTGCTTTTTTGTTTCCAATGAAACCAACACCGGTCCAAGAAACAAACAATAGCCAGAAGTAGATTTACATGTAAATGCACATGAACCCCAATCAACATCACTATTTGCTGTAAGAACAAGATCATTATTTGCAGGATAACTTAAAGCAAGATCAATCGAGCCTTTGAGGTATTTGAGAAGATGAATAGATGTATTCTAGTGTGGCACACGAGGGAATGAAAGAAATTGACTCAATTGCTGAACTAGAAAAGTAATATTAGACCTTGTCAATGTGAGATACAAGAGCCTTCCAACCAATCTTCTGTCAGATTCATGTTGATCAAATAAAGCTCCCAAATCTAGAGTTAACTTCATATTGAGAAGACATTGGTTTACAATCCAAGAGATTTGTATCTTTGAGAATATCAAATATGTACTTCCTTTGATTCTAAAGAATACCCCGAGCTGATCTGGAAATTTCCATGCCTAGGAAAAAACGAGCCAAACCTAAGTCTTTGATTGTAAAGACTTTATCAAGATGAAGTTTGACAAGATCAATCTCAGATGGAGAATTGCAAGTGATCAACATGTCATCTACATATACAAGAGTAATGGTGATACTGGATTGATGACTCTTGACAAACAGCGAATAATATTGTTTAGATTGTGTGAAGCCCAAGTGAATTAGAGCTTTGGTCAAATCGACATTCCACTGTCATCTAGCTTGTTTAAGACCATATAATGATCACTTTAATCGACAAACTTGGCTTGGAGTAGAAACAACATATCCTGGTGGAGGGATCATATAAACTTCTTCATCAAGATATCCATGTAGAAAAACATTATTGATATCTAATTGATGAAGAGACCAATTCTTGAAAGAAACAAGAGCCAATAAAACTCTGACAGTGGGAAACTTATCCACAGGAGAAAACGTGTGTTTATAATACTTGTCCTTGACTTGGTTATAGCCTTTGGCTACTAACCTTGCTTTGTACTTTTCTACATACCCATCTTTTCTATACTTGATTTTGTATACCATTTAGAACCAATGAGTTTATGTCCAGAGGGTAAATCAGTTAACTCCCAAATATTATTGTCTTCTAATGCTTGTAACTCTTTATGCATGGATGTCATCCGATGAGGATCATTTCGAACTTGGTGAAAAATGGTAGGTTCAAAAGATGAAATAACATTGGAAAGGGACACAATACAGTCTGGTGAAAGATGGTAAAGGACAAAAAAAAATTAAGAAAGGTGATCAGGAGAAGATCTAGAGGTGTGGAAAATAAAATCTTGTAGGTGAGTAGGAGGTTTAGAGATTCTGGAAGATATTTTCTGGCAAAAGGAGTATGTGGAGGAAGGGAAATAAACTCACTGGGAGAGGAGTGAGAGGAAGAAGTTAAAGGAAACTGTAAAAGGTGAGCGAAATCATCTTGAGAGAAAAATGAAGGAGATATAGGTGTAGAAGGGTAGATTGGTGATGTGAGTGTAGGAGAAATCTGAGAAGAAGCAGGATATAGAGAAGGAGAAGGAAATGTACGAGAAGATGACAAATCTTCACAAGTCAGGCAAACAAGTGGTATAGATGGTGTAGGGGTAGGACTTGAAGAAGAAGGTGATTGTGGAAAGGGAAAAACTCCTCTAAAATGAACATGTCTACTGACAAAAACCTTATTGGTATCTATGTCAAAAAGTTTGTATCCCTTCTGATCAGGAGGGTACCCTATAAACACATTTGGCTTGGAGACTGGCAATAATTTGTCTCTATGAGGGAGCAAGGAGACTGGCAATAATTTGTATCTCAAAGGGAAATTTCCATTGAAGCACTGATTTAGTTAAAAATCAATGATATATGTTGTTGTCAAAATATATTCTCCCTAAAATTTGAGAGGAAGAAAGCCATGAATTCTGATAGCTTTGGCAGTCTCAACGAGATGTCTATGCTTCCTTTCACACTTCCATTCTGTTGAGGAGTATAGGGGACATATCTATGATGAATAATTCCTTTTTTAAGAAATAATTGCTGAAGTCGATTATGAAGAAACTTTGTGTCATTATCTGTCCTGAAACACTTGACAACAATGTGAAACTGTGTAGATACTTGCTGTAAAAAATGTTCAATGATGGAATAGACTTGCTGCTTGTTAGCCATGAGATAGGTCCAGGTACATCTAGAGTGGTCATCAACCAAGGTCAAGAAATATCTAGCTCTACATAAGGAGTGTGATAAGGCCCCATATATCAGCATGCACTAGATCAAAAAGAGAAGAAGCATGTGAACTACTGAGAGGAAAAACATCTTTGTTTTGTTTAGAATGAGTACGTGTATTACAATCAAGTGAGCTAACATGATGACTCTTACACATATGCAAATGATGAAGTTTTGAAAGGGAAATATGGCCCAATCGAGCATGAATCAAATGTATATCATGCTTATGTATATTGAAGCTAGAAACAACATTATTCTGAACTACAATATTGAGATTATTGACTGAAGATCCCAGTTGATATAGATCATTGTCCAAAGGTGTAGAGGCCAGATTGAATCCCTTAGAAAGGTCTTGAAATAAACACCAAGAACTTGTGAATCGAGCCTCAATTATTGAATTTTGTAGCAATTTGGACACAAACAAAAAATTATGCTTGAATTTGTGCATAAACAAGACATTATGAAGAGTGATAGTAGGGGACAAATGAACTGTCCCTTGATGATAAACCTTCTGAATTGTCCCATCAGGCAAACCTATCATGACTAGTGTGGCTAGTTCAATCTAGTAAAAAAAAATAGGTTTTGACAATAGGAGATATGGTTAGTGGCTCTTGTGTCAACAATCCAGACAAAAGAAGAAGAAGACGTATGAGTAAGAAAAGCAAATAGAGTACCTACATAGCTTACTAAGTTACATGCTCCATCTATTGTGGAGGATGGAAGGACTTGCATATACTTATTCATTTCTTGGCATACATCATGAACTAGGGAGGAATCGACATTAACCTGTCCACTACTGCCTTCAGAAGATGAGTTTCCTAAGTCATGAACCCGAGCAATCTGAACTTTATCCTCCCTTCCTTTAGAACTTTTGTACCAGTCAGGATAACCAACAATCTTAAAGCAAGATTCGTCTAAATGACCTCGCTCCTTACAATATGTACATAATCTATCTCCCCTATCTTTATTCAAATCTTTTCTGCTGCCTCCAGCTTGTATAAAAGGAACTTGTCTATCAACTGCCATAGCTTGTCTGTCCTCATTGGAAGCAGTTTTGACAGTAGCAAGCATAATCTGAAGATTGGGGGAATGACATGTAATTTGCTTCTATTTTCAATTTGCATGATCATATGAAAAACTCGACTTATAGAAGGTAAAACCTCAAGAGACAATATGTTGCTTCTACCATGCTCAAATTGATCATTGAGTCCCATTAAAAATTGCATAACATGGACTCGTGTTTCTCTCTTAGTCAATTTCTTCAAAATATCACACTTACAATGTGATATACCTTGACATACACAGGAAGGAATGCCATCTATAACATGTAATATATTCATCCCAAAACTTCTTAAGCTTGCTGAAATAAACAACAACACTTGTATTATCTTGTCTAAGGTTAGACAATTCTTTATGGATTTGATGTATCAAAGGAGCATTCAAGACTTCAAAATGCTCAGCAATTTTATTCCATAAATTTTGTGCTGATTCCACATATGTGAAATTTTCAGCTAACTCAGTTTTCATGGAATGTATGATCCAACATTGAATCATATAGTCGGCTTGGATCCATCATGACAATTTTTCATCATCTTTGCCAGGTTTGGAACAAGAACCATCAATAAAACCAAGCTTAAGCTTGGCAACAAGAGCCATCCGGATGTTGCGTTTCCATGAAAGGAAATTAGAACCATCGAAGAGAGTGGAGACTAATTGCATACCAGGATTATCCAAGTTTGAAAGAAATAAGGGATCATTAGCACTGTTTGGACCAGATTTGATATGAACAGATCCAAAAGAATCTTCTGGAGATCCTCAGAGCGCCATGGCTAGTGAATCACCAGGAACAAGCAGCTACCGAATGTTTGTAGAAAGAAATGTGTTCAGGATTGAGAGAAAACTCAATCCTGCGCTGATACCATATGAACACAAGTTAAGCGGAAGAGAAAGAGATGATTGTGTTTTGTAATGAGAGAAATCAATTCTTGTACATCACTACTTCGTAGAACTATATAGGCCTCAACATCTGTAACAACAACTAATAGAAAGTTGTTGATACTTCTTCTTTATTTACACGATATACCCTTTTTATTCTCTAATATTACATGCATACGTATTCACTTCCATAGAGATTGAGATTCCGGTGGCTCAACCCTAATTATGGTAGCGGCATGCCGGGTTGGAGGAGGAAGGTAAGGGAAGAATTGAGATTTGAGGGAGAAGGTGGACTTGGACCAAGCTTCATTGAATTATTTTATATACAAAACTTGGTTCGGTTTTATGTTAAATAGACAAATCCGTTCGGTCCATGGTTCAACGTAAGATATTAATATAATATTCACAAGTTGGCCCCATTAACGATAAATGGGACAGAACACTAGCGGGGTGTTATACTGCTAGCGAAACCGTTCTAAAGGGTGATTTCCGGTAATTTTGAATTTAGCGGGTGGTTAACTACAAATGACCCTATTTAAGGGGAGGTTTCCGGCATATTTATCTTCTTGTTAATGATATTATGGTTGATTTCTCTTATTTAAGTTTAGAAATATAGTTTATACATTTTGAGTATGTTTTTTGAAACACTTATTTGATGAAGTTAATTATAATATTGGTTGTGTTTTAATTGAAACGAATGGTGTTTAAATGATGTCAAGTCTATTTCATATAGAGTATTTATATAGAGACGGTATATTTTCAAAAATAAAACAGTGTTTTAAAGTTAATATGGGAATATTTTTAGATCAAATACCTCTGATATTTACATAACAGATACCACATATATTAATTCAGGATATATACCACCAAATACATCGGATATATCAAATATTATATACTCGGGAAGTTCATCCGGCGTATATACTATCAAATACTCCGGATACATTCGGAAAAAATACCACGGATATATTCACAATGCTTATACGTACGCCGAATATCAGATAGTATATACGCCGGAGATTATGTATTTTTGGGTATATACTACCAAACATCCCGGATCCTTAAACCCACGTCAAATGACTCGATTTGTTCTCGATGTATACAATTATACGCCGGATATATAAATGGAATGTTTAGATATATACTATCAAACCAAATGCATCTCTAACCTTTATTTGTAGTAATGATTACGTACACAAGATGGATTAATCAATCAAGAATTTACAGAAAATTGTGTAAACTTTGAAATGGGCTTTTGATTGCATTACATCATAGAGATGGTTAATCATTTTTAGAATATATATTTCAAGAGATTGAACACAATTTATTTAGACAGAAACACAATTGGGTTAACCAACTGTAGGAGTTTGAGAAACAAGTCCCTGGTATCCGTCGATGCGAATAAAGACGCGAGTGCAGTCAAAGTTCCTAGGCACTGCAGCATCTTTTGGAATCACAATTGGGTTATAAGATGAATTTTCTGATTCTATCTGCGCTGTGGCTTTGCATCCTACTACTCCCACAAGCTCTGGCCAACTCGTTTTCCCTACATATCATTTGCTTGTCAAAATGAACAACCTCAGACAACGTAACCTTCGATTGATACATTAAAATACACAAAACTCACCGGTAGGGCATCCATCATCATCAGTCTGTGCGTGCAGTGGTTGAAACCCTAAAGCAATGAGAACCAGGAATAGAGCAATGCATGAAATTGCAACAAAGTTTGATTTTTTCCTTTGAGTGGAAGCCATTGTAATTGAATAGAGCTTAATTGCTTGATTGAGTTGTGTTTGCTGATGATCTGATCAATGTTATGCAGAGTTGTATTTATAGGCTCAATCATGCCGATTTGATCAAGCAACGTGGTCAAATAAAATACTTGTAAATGTGTATTAGCCATCAGCAGCCTAAGTATTCAACTATGTGATAATAAGTCGTACATATTCATTCAACAAAAATATTTATATTGACTATACCCTTGTACTTGCATGCTTTAAATAATGTCGTACATCTATATCAGTCCACGTCGTATCACAACACAAAACAATTTCTCCGATCTAGTGGGTACAATAGTCACAAATATGTTTTTCTTTTGAAAGGTTAGTATATTATGAAAAAAGAATAATTAATTTACAGGCAGTGTCATCTAAGAGAGAGGGGAACATAAGCGATAACCAAGAGAAAGAAACTAGTCTAGGTGAATGTCGAGAATCCTGCCCCATGAGAGCGAGTTAGGAGATTTATCTTGCCATTTGCTAGAAGTGAAGTTCTTTGTAGAGTTGATAGCATTTAGAGCACAAATGGAGGGGTGAATGAAGCTTTTGTTGTAGATAAGGTCGTTCCTTGCTTTCCAAACGAAGTAGATGAAACCCGTGATGGTAGATATACGAACATGAGAGATCACATCAAGATTGTTGGGGTTTTGGGTTCGGAGCCAGTTCCAAATGTTGTTTGTGTAAGGGTACGAATTTGGAGTCCTGGACCACCTGGGGATGAGGTTGAGAACCGTGGTAGAGTAACTGCAGTGGTGGAGGAGGTGATCTTCATCCTCAGGCTGGTTGGTGGAGAGCTTACAAATGTTGTTCAGGATGAGGTTCCAATGGACAAGTTTGGAGAGGGTAGGAAGGCGGTGGTGGCTAGTAATCCAGGAGTTAAAACTACACTTGGGCACATTTAAGCCCTTCTAGATAGAGTTCAACGTGTAGGTGGTTGGGTTAGGAGAAGAATGCCAAATGGAGTTGTACACAGCAGTAGTAGAAAATTTACCCAGAGAAGTAGACGCTTGTCTGATGAAGGTAGGACCGGTGGTGCATTCGAGAATTTCGTCTCTAACTCTGTTGATCATGCACCAAACAAAGCTATGCTTGTAGGAGGCCGGGTAGTTCCAAATCAAATGACCTTTGAGGATGTTCGTGTTAATCCAATCAGAC
This sequence comes from Fagopyrum esculentum, assembly GCA_033239045.1. NCBI lineage: Eukaryota > Viridiplantae > Streptophyta > Magnoliopsida > Caryophyllales > Polygonaceae > Fagopyrum > Fagopyrum esculentum. Next base: position 16,699,690 of record BSUD01000004.1, on the reverse strand, counting down.
CAAAGATCGTTGCGACTGGGCTGATCGAGATCAAAGATAATCTTCGAGATGCAGGCCTTGCTCCAAGAAAGGAGTTCTTTGAAGCCAAGACCTCCATTTGCGTTGGAGTTACAAATAACCTTCCAGGAGACAAGGGCACAGTTACTGTCAGCTTTGCCCGACCATAGGAATGATCTAAGAAGGCCTTCAATTCTCAGAATGATACTAGAAGGAATGAGCAAGACAACGCACCAATAGTAGTGTAAGGAGACGAGAATGGAGGAGATAATCTGCTTCCTTCCAGCGTAGGAGAGGTTCCTAGCGCTCCAGGAATTGATTTTTTTTTTGTGATCTTGGTGATAATGGGACTATACTCGATTGAGTTAAGTCTTTTGCTGCCAATAGGAAGGCCCAAGTAGGTGAAGGGGAGAGTGCCAAGAGGAATATCAGCAGAACGAGAGAGTAGATCACAATCCAGAGAAGAAAGTCCACCAATAAAGAGAGCGGATTTGGCTTTGTTAAGGCGTAGACCTGAGTAATTACCAAAAGAGTGGAGTGTGTTCATCAAGATATTAATGAAAGTAATGTCACCCCTGCAAAACAACAAAAGATCATCAGTGAAACAAAGGTGGGTGAGGCGGGGAGAGACACATTTTGGATGGATGTTGAAGTCGGGATTTGAAGTGTTGGTATGGATCATAGAGGATAGCACCTCCATGGAAATAACAATGAGAGGGGGAGAAAGAGGACATCCTTGTTGAAGGCCGCGAGTTCCTTTGAAGAAGCCTTTTAGAGAGCCTTTGAGATTGATCGAATAGGAGGGAGAGGTAATGCAAGTTTCAATCAGTCCAATAAAATACTCAGGAAACCCCATCCTTTTAAGGCAGTAGAGAATGAATATGTGATCGATGATATCAAAAGCCTTTGACACATCCACCTTAATGGCACATCTTGGTGAGATACGACGTTGGTCATACTTCTTACAGATTTCTTGATAAAGAAGAACATTGTGCTTAATATATCGACCTTTGATGAACGCTCCCTGATAGTTACCAATAACGGAGGGGAGAATGGTGTTTAATTTGGAGGCAAGAATCTTGGCAATGACCTTGTAAGTAGTATTGCAACATGAGATAGGTCTGAAGTCAGTGGGGAGTATCGGGTTATCCTTTTTGGCAATCAAGGAGATCGAAGTGTGGTTTAACTACCAAGGGAATTTTCCAGATGTGCAAACCTCCAAGATTGGGTTGGTGAAGTCATCACCAGTAATGTACCAAGAGGACTTACAGAATTTGGCATTATAGCCGCCAGACCCGGGAGCTTTTTCATCGCCCAAGTTGAAAAGAGTATCCTTGATAATCTCCCTAGTGACATCACTGCAGAGGGAGATCTTGTCGTCATGGCCGATGGAAGGTAAGTGGCAGTTAGAGAATAAATTCAGGGGGTTTAAGTTTGAAGACGGTTTGAGGATATTGGTGAAGTGGTTGAGGATGATAGAGGCTATTTTTCCGGGATTATGGGTGGGGCGATCAGCAAGATTTGAGGGATCAATGATGATCTTGATATCGTTAGCCTTCTGCCTGGTGGTGATGCTTTTAAAGAAAAAAGCATTACATTGATCGCCTTGCTTAGTCCATGATGCTTTACTAAGCTGCGTAAGGGTTATGAGAAGCAAGTTCAACTGCGAGTTAAGGGAGGAAGTTGTGTCCCTTTCGGTCATCTGAAGATCGTGGTTATGGGTGTAAGATCCTAGGTTTTTGCCTTCACCGCCCCTGCGGCTGTGAGATCCGCCTCTGCAGATCGTGCGACAGATCGCGCCGATCTGTTTTCGTCGTTTTATCTTTCTTCCATAGATAGAATACCCGACATTCTAGCTTATGGGCCGGTTTCCATGTTTTCTTTCTAACCCTAGACGCCCTTTCCGTCTAGCGTTCCAGCCCTCCCTATATATTCTCTTCCTTCTCTCCTTTTTCCCGTTCCTTGCTATCGTCTTCAAAACCTAGAGAGCTGCAGTCGTCCTTGCTTCCTGCAATCCCGCTGAACGTGTAAGTGCATCTTTTCTGGTTCTTCCTCACGTTCCTTTAGCGCTGCATGTCTTCCCTTCTGTTTTGGCTTCTTTCTTTCGTTCTTTTCTTTCCTTCTTCTTCAAGGATCAAGCATGAGCCTTGATTCTTGTGGAGTGTTCCGTTGTTGACCCTTCGTTGCTCTCAGGCTCTTTGGAGTGGAGTCTCGACGTGTTGGAACCAAAGGTTCGAGCTTTGGTTGCCCCTGCTGTGAGATCTGTCGAAGAAAAGCCCGACAGTAGCTTCTGACGAAGATCCGCCCCTGCGCCCGCACAGAGCCGCCCCTGCGCCTCTGTTCAGCCGCCCTTGTGCATCTGTCTAACCGCCCCTGCGGTTTCTCTGCAGTAACTCCCGTCTTTGGTGAGGTCCTTCTTTCCTTTCCTCGTTCCTTCCTTGATTCCTTATGGTTGTTCCTTGTCCCCCTGAGTTGTTGTAAGACTAAGGTTGAGCCCTTAGCATGTATTGATCTCTTAGAGATCTTTGAGACTAGAAGTCATAGACTTGTAGCAACCGTTTCATTCCTGATTCGTGTTGCTTGTTCGTACAGGCTTTTCTTGCTCCTTTCGTAAGGGAAACTGATTTTCCTTGTGTGTCCTCTGAGTTGTTGTTGAGCCTTTTGGGTTACCTTCGTGTGAGGTAAGTCCCTTGGACTTACTTAGCTTCATTCCGCGTATTAGTTGGATTGTATTGGCTTGTTTGTGTTGTTTATTATGTTTATAATGGATAACCGGAATAGGATTCACCCTTTATTACCCTTAACTGGCCCAAGTGTATTATAACTGGGCGGTGACCACTTGTCTAGTTCTACAGGAGACTAGAATGTGCTCTTGCAACCTAGACCCATAGGTAACGGATAGTACTGATCTAGTCCTATTGGTAGACGGAAGCGGAGGCGAGTTTCGGGAGATTCTCGTGTGACAAAAGAAGCTGAATTAATAATGAATAACGTTAATGAAAGATAATAACCGGTTGATGTGTGAGCATGCTACGTGTTTTGTTTACCTTATGTGTGTTTGTGCCTTTACACTCTTACTTATACCTAGAATGTTAGCTAACGGTTTATACCGTCGTTGTAGATGTTCTGCAGGTTCATATGCTGCTGAGTGATTCGGATGGTGTGGTCAGCCGGGGTTCCCGTACATTATAGGACGGGATCGGGTTTTGTTTTTCTTTTGTTGCTTCCCTTTTATTTTTAACCCGGTTGTGGAGCTTTTGTGTTTTCTTTTGGTTTGAACCTTTGGTTTTATATTAAGTTTTGGTTTTCATTCGTCTATTCCTTGTTGTAAGATCCGTTTGCTGTTGCTACTCTAAGGGTCGGGACCCATTGTGCGGTCCTAGCCCGTAGCGCTTCAAGTTCCCAGAACTTGGGGTGTTACAATGGGGATCATCATGGAGCTGTGATTGGGTGGTGGAGAGAGAGGACTTAAGGACCTCAATGGAAGAGTAGAGATCCTCCAGTTTACAGCTGGGGAACTTCTTTAAGCAAGCTTTAGGTGTTTTAGGTTCTGAATGAGTGTGTTCATGTGATTGCCACTAGCATCATTGTTAGGGAGCATCCAAGATGAGGTGACCAAAGGAGCGAAATTCTCATGGTTCACCCAAGTGTTGTTAAACCGGAATTGGCGAATGGGAGGGGGAAGCTTTAAATCAAGGAAAAGCAAGGCTAGGGAGTGGTAAAAAAGGTAAGGGCTGTCAAAGAGGGATTTGAGTTGAGGAAAAGGTTGGACCAAGATGGGTTGATTACAATCCGTTTGAGCTTACACCAAATTCTAGAGGAGATTTGCTTGTTATTCCAGGTGAGCTTGCATCTGGAGAACTCGTGGTTGGCTAGAGAGTTAATGGAGAAGCATTCAGAGAGCTCCGAAGAAAGATGTGAGGTCAAGGGGTAGCCATTAGAGGACTTTTCATCCGGGCTAAGGGTGGTGTTGAAATCAGCCATGAGAGCCCAATGTTCATTGTGGTTAAGGAGTTTGATTGTGGCTATGTTGTGTCACGAATATGTTAGTACTACATGTGAGTTTGTGACAACGGTTACGATAATCAACGTATATAAAAAGGTTAGTAATATCTAGTAGTTGAAAAACCAAAAAATAAGATATAATGGGCATAACATGAACCCAATATATATTGGACCTAGATATTAATTTAGGATATATACAGTATATGATAACACGATTTATGACTTAGTTTTAGGTAATCATTTAGATAGATTTCTCACTCATTCATGCATGGTTTAGCATTAGTTCAAGACGTTTTGCACTCAATTCATGTATTTTGTCGAGATAGACGTCTACACGGACTTGTGCGTGTTTTATAGGTATTTCGGGAAATTTAGGAGCTAAAACGATGCGTTTGAGGATCGTTCATCTAGATGACACACCCTCGGACTCATTAGGACACAAATCAAGGGCTAAGGAGGACTCATGGAACCTTGCCAACACTAGCCATGGACCAAATCACAGCTTAATGATCCAAGGCGAAGTTTCTGCACAGAATCACGGTTCTCTGACACTCCACGGCCGTGGAATCAACCGTGGATTTTGCCAGATTTCTGTGACAGCTGTGCCACGACTCTCATGGCCAGCTCATGCAAGTTTGTTATAAAAGTGGTCCTTCATGGGCTGTGAGAGGCAGCTGGGAGCAATCTTGGAGCAGCTCTCCATTATCCAAATCCTCTAACAAAAATATTCTCCCAACAAGAAGATTTTCTAGGAAGGAAAGTGTCAAAAAGGAAGAAGAAGAGCTCCATTGAAGAGGAGAAGAAGAACACAAACCATTGTCACACTTTGATAGCCTTGTAGTGAAGAGTTTCGGATTTGATTTCTAGAGTTGTATAAACCATTTGAACCTTCTTTAAGAAGGATTGTGAGTTATTCTAATTCTATTTTCAGCTTGGTTTTGTTTTAGTTCATTTGTTCATCTCTTTTCCTTCATCACTTTGCAAATGGATGTCATGATTTTATGTTTGTTTATTTCGATTTCTATCATGAATGTTGTAGGCTAAATAGATGTGGTTCTAGGGTAAGGAAATGATGGTTATGGCTAGGGCTATGATAGGACGGACTTAGATTTATCTTTGGATGACTTGTGTGCATAAACGTAGTCTCTGTTAGAAATCACGGGTGGATCTTGTCAAACCACGGCCGTGGTTTAGGTAGAACAAGTCGTGATTTTCCCTGGTTCGATGGATCTAGTCTTAGATTGTTAGAATGTTGAAATCCTAAGTGTTTGTTGAGTTAAATCTATCCTAGGGTGACCTAGTGTTAGAAACTAAGTGTTAGGAGAGACTTACCCGGTAATCCTTACTCTTAGATTCCAAAGATAACAAACCTTAGGTAGTGGTAAGCCTAATAAGCCGCCATTGGATTAAGTGTGCTGGATGGTAGCTTAAGACTAACCCTTCCGAGACTTACCCGGTGAGGATAGGTTGGATCTTTAGATAACATTCCGGTTTGAGTAGAATTCCATCCCTTAGATTCTTAGAGACTTACCCGGTAATGAGATCTAGGGAATGGACTAGTGGATCATGAGACTTACCCGGTGATTGATCCCAATTTAGGAATACTTAACCCCAACATAGTTAATCCAAGGAATGAATAGATAGCTTGAGTCCCATGCCATAGCCGGAATTTCCAACCCCTAGAATCCGTCTTTTCTTTCTTTGATCTACATCTTGTTTAGTTTGTTTATTTGTGTTGATTCATAGTATAGTTGATTGATTACTTTGCATGAATTGTGATCTTTGATTGATCATCAAAAACCAACCAAAAACATTTAAGATTTTTATTTCTTTATTTCTTTCTTCTTTTTCAACCTAGGTCTTTACTAAACTCAATCACAAACCAAATCAATTTCACCTTAGTCTTTGTGTTCGACCTCGGAATACTATCCCTACTACAAACGTCCCGTACACTGCGGGTTTCGCTAGGTAGTTTAGGATTTAGTTCGAGTTATAAATTTTTAAACCCATTTGCGCATCACGATCTTAGCGTAACAAGTTTTTGGCGCCGTTGCCGGGGATTAGGTCTAGATTGAGTTTATTTTGTGATTGTTTATTAGTGTAGACCTTTCTTGTTGCTTTTGATCTCTCTTTGGTGTATGTTTTTGCTTTTTCAGGACATCTCTTATTCTCTAGGTGTATGCGAAGATCTCGTGGCAAGGATTTAGCTCCATTCGATCCCGAACCAGAGAAAACCCTTAGATCTAGATCCAAGAGTATTAAAAAGGGAAAAGAGATGGCCGGAAGAGATCTCCAAGCTGAGTTGGATGAAGCCTTAGAGCAAATAAGACTAAGAGATGAGCTCTTGGAGGAAGAAAGGAGACTTGCCAATGAGAGGCAAGAAGCAACTAGGAGGGAGATTGATGAGATTAGACAAACCCTTGTACGAGGGGAGCTTAATCGTCAACAACCTCCACCTCCTCCACCACCGGTGGTACAACCGCAGCCGGCGGCTAATGTTAGGGTTGTTCCTATTGCATTTGAAGAGCCACAAACCCTAGGGAGACGTATGGATCCGGCACAAAGAGCACACCGACCGGGTGTGAACTTAGGAGATCCCGCGACCCACAATTATGAGCTCCGCCCTCAAGTTCTACAAATGATCCGGCATAATCAATTTGGAGGGATGGAAGGAGAGTCTCCTCATCAACACTTGATGAACTATGAGATATTGATGGAGACTCTTAGACCGCCAAGATTGGAGAGCAACAACCATAAGCTTAGGGCTTTTTCCTTCTCTCTTAAGGACAAAGCCTTAGCTTGGTATCAATCTATTCCGCAAGGGCGAGTTGGTACTTGGGAGGAGATGACAACCGAGTTTTTGACTAAGTTCTTCCCACCTTCCAAGACTACCGAATTAAGAGGGAAGATCAATGCCTTCGTGATGAAGGATAGAGAAAGTTTATTCAAGTCTTGGGAGAGGTTTAAAGATCTTCTCCTTGATTGTCCACACCATGGCATACCGAAAATTGAGCTATTGGAGATCTACTTCAAGGGACTTGATGAAGATAGCCAATTCAAGCTTCAATCTCTTTCCGGTGGGACTTTTATGGAGAAGCATGTAGATGAAGCTTGGGAATTTGTGGAGAAGCAAGCTCTAGTGATTGAGAAGTACTCCCATAGGAAGAGTGAAGGAAGAAAGGCGGGAGCATATGAGGTGAGTGAAGTCACCATGAGCAATTTCAAGCTTGACGCCATCAACAACGAGTTGAAGTCCTTGAGGGAGTTGTGTGCTACAACTTTGAAGAACCAAGCAACTCCTCAAGTGCTTCCACAAGCCAACTTGTCTTCCAAGGAGGAGGATGTGAATTACATGGGAAGGGGCAACTTCAACAATTACCAAGGCCCAAGGAGTTTCAACAACAACCGGCAATTCAACAATTACCGGCCTAACCACAACCATCCCGGATTTTCTTACTCTAACCCGGATGGAGCCTTGAACCCTCCCGCTTCCACAAGCACAACTCCACCACCAAGAGCTTCACAAGAACCTCCACCCGGATTTACTCAACCTCCCAAGGATAGAACCGAAATAATGTTTGAGCAATTGCTAGGAAGGTTGAGTGGCCTTGAGAGCACCGTGACTTCAATCTCTAAAGCTCAAAAGGTTTTGGAAACACAATTGTTCCAAAAGGCGGGTGAAACCCATAGAGACCTGGAAAAGCTTCCCGGAAGAACCGAAGACAACCCAAGAGGCCAAGTGTTGGCTATCACAACAAGAAGTGGGTTGAGTATGAAAGATCCTTTGCCCAAGGACAATGCTAAGGGAAAGCAAGTAGTGGTAGAAGAGGGAAAGTTGCAAGGAGATGGAGGCAAGAGCAAGGATGTAGAGCCAACCTACGTGGCACCGCCTCCATACAAGCCACCACTACCGTTCCCACAATCAAGAGCAAGAGCTCGTTTGGACAATCACTTTGGTAAGTTCCTTGAACTAATGTCTAAATTGCATATTAACATTTCGTTCATGGATGCCATTTTAGGAATGCCGGCATATGGCAAGTTTTTGAAAGAGATACTCTCCAACAAAAGGAAGTTGGAGGAGTATGGGGAGATAAGAATGACCAAGAGATCCTCGGAATTGATCCAAACAATGAAGGAGGAGATGCCTCCCAAGCTAAGAGATCCGGGTTCTTTTTGTGTCCCAATTGGAGTGGGAGATGTGTGATGACATGAATTATGTACCATCATATTCATGCATATTGTAGAAGATTGTCTCAGTTTACCTTGCATTTAGAGAGATTTTGTGTGCTTCTTATGTTCTATTCAATCAATTGTCGGAAATAGAGGTCTACACGAGATTTTTATGAATTATAGGTAAATGGAGCGGAATTGGAAGCAAAAATGGAGCAAGGAGCATCTAAGGATGTTAAGGAAGCTAAAGGAGTCTTAGAAGGATCACAAAGAGCTAAGGAATTGCAAAGGAGAAGCATAGAAGACGAACCAAAGGAAGAGCACTTTCTGTTGAAGAAAATCGTGCCAATATATATATAAATCGGACGATTTTCATACCTTGAAATCGAACGGTTTTGCACCTAAATCGACTGGGTCGATTTTCTTCACGATTCGGCCAAATGAAAAGACGACACAAAGCCCAATTAATCTGGGCTAGAAGAGAGTTTTGCCAAAGGGCCCATCTGCAAGAAACTATAGAAGACAACCCTACGAACGAAGACAAGCAGGCCGCACTGGAAAATCTTTACACGTTTTGGAGAAATCAACGATTCTTGGAGAGAGATTGAAGAGCTTTTGCCGGAAAGTCATTCTTGATCTTTGATTGTGAGATTTCTTTATTCCATTGCATTGTTTGTGGTTTGTGAACACGAAATTGAGTTGTTTGAGAGATACATTGAGCAGATTTGACAATTGTTTACAGATTTGAAAGTTATTGATTTTTTCATCCAAGATTTGGTTTCTTTGCGATATCTTTCTCAATAATTAATTTGATTCGATTTTGAAAATGGTTGGCTAAAAACCTTGTGATTCTTGGGAGAATAGTTGATGATTAAGGCTTAGATGATGATAGACTGAACTCATTCGAACATTAGGACCCTGAGAGTTTAGATTTTAGTTTTGCGACAAACAGGAAAATCGGACTGTTCTTGAGGAAAATCGGCCGATTTTTCTTATGAACAACACGATTTATTCTTCTGACGAACTCTAATTGAACTGATCTTTAATCAAAACTAATCCTTACCTTAATAATCCCAATCTTGATTAACCTTTCTATCCTCTAATTGAATGTATGAAGGCACTTCAAACCTGTTTCTACGTTTAATAGATTAAGATCGCAAGATTTGGGTAATAAAGAGATTCAACATCCTTTATTAAGAAATTAAATGTGCTTTCTAATCTTTACTTTGGAGAGTCATATCCTGGAGTTTTAGATAGTTAGTTTGAACATAATTCTTATCTTTAGATCTTTCTATATTGCAGCCTCAACAACCCTTATAGAGAGAACCTATAGATTAGTCATATAGGTTTCGGAACTTCATCGTACGAATCCTACTTTTGAACATTTAATCTTGGCAATATAAACTCTGTCCTATATCTATAGAAGTGTCTTGAATCGAAAGCCGAAATCGGATACTTGAATCCTTGGAATCATTTCTCTCTTTATCAAATCACAAAAGTTTTTATACTTTTACTAGATAATTGAAATCAGAATTATTCTCACCAAATCCCTGAGTTCGACTCTGAAATTCTTACCTTTCTACAGCTGATCCGTACACTGCGGGTTCGCTTTGCTTTTGAGTTCTAGATATAAATATTAAGACTTTGACGCACACCCTTTTGAGCGAACAATGTGAAGTACGAGGCCCTTTGTGATCTTGGGGTGAGTGTAAGCATCATACCGCTTGCACTTTGCAACAAGGTTGGGCTAGGAGAGCCGAAACCGGTCAAGATGACCCTCTATATGGCGGATCGTTCTATCACTCATCCGGTTGGGATTTTAGAGGACATCCCGGTGCAACTAGGAGGATTCTATGTGCCAATTGACTTTGTCGTCTTGGATATTCCGGCGGACTATCCGGTTCCTATCATCTTAGGAAGACCTTTCCTAGCCACTTCCGGATGCCTAGTGGATTGCAAGAACGGGACTCTCTCCTTCAACATTGGAGAAGAGAACATTAAGTTCAAGTTGTCCACAATGATGAAAGGGCCAACCCTTGATGAGGATGTCTTCAACATAATCGAGCATGAAGAATCTAGAGAAGTTGTGAGCTTGATCTTGATCAAGGATCCCTTGGAGAAGGTTCTTACCTTAAGTATGATGGAGGAAGGTGTTGAGGAGGCTTGCAATGAAGAGATCAAGGCCTTGGAAGCATTGGAAGAGGAGCCAAGAGTTGGATTTGAAGGCCACGAAGAGGTGTTGAACAGCTGCAAGTTCCACGGCTGAGATTTAAGTTCCACGATCGTCAAACTTTCTGGACAACTCCAGGAAGCAAGCTTAGCAAGAACCACGGCCGTGGAAGTTGAGCAAACCGTGGTTCCAGCTGTGATTTTCCCTGGATCAGCTCTTGATGATGATCAAGCTTCTAGGAGCCATGGGGAGTCTTCCTTTGCTTTAGATTCATCTCATCTAACCTTGTTTGGATCGTCTTCAACCGATAAAGGTCCTCCTAAACTTGAACTTAAACCCCTCCCCTCTCATTTGAAATATGCTTTTCTTGGTGAAAATTCTTCATATCCGGTGATTGTTAATGCATGCTTAAGTGATGATGAACTTGCTAAGTTGTTGCATGAACTAAGGTTGCATAGAAAAGCCATTGGTTATACTATTGATGATTTGGTTGGCATTAAACCTTCTTTGTGCATGCATAAGATAATGATGGAAGATAATCATAAACCCTCTATTGAACATCAAAGGAGATTAAATCCTATAATGAAAGAGGTAGTCAAAAAGGAAATCATTAAGTTGCTAGATGCGGGAATCATCTACCTTATCTCGGATAGTAAGTGGGTTAGTCCCGTTCATGTAGTACCTAAGAAGGGTGGGATGACCGTAGTGACCAATGAGAACAATGAACTAATCCCGACTAGGACGGTTACGGGATGGAGAATGTGCATCGATTATAGGAAGTTGAACATGGCCTCTAGGAAGGATCACTTCCCTCTCCCCTTCATTGACCAAATGCTAGAGAGGTTAGCTCAACATTCTCATTTTTGCTACCTAGATGACTATAGTGGATTCTTCCAAATCCCTATCCACCCCGATGACCAAGAGAAAACCACCTTTACATGTCCATGGTGTACTTTTGCCTATAGAAGAATGCCATTTGGGTTGTGTAATGCACCCGCCACCTTCCAAAGGTGTATGATGGCTATCTTTTCAGAATACGTAGAAAATATCATGGAAGTGTTTATGGATGATTTCTCTGTTTATGGTTCTTCCTTTGATAATTGCTTGGCTAACTTGTCCTTAGTATTGCAAAGATGTGAGGAGACAAATCTTGTCTTAAATTGGGAAAAATGCCACTTCATGGTAAGTGAAGGCATTGTGTTAGGACACTTGGTGTCTAACCGTGGCATTGAGGTTGATAGGGCCAAGATTGAAACGATAGAAAAGTTGCCACCACCTACCTCGGTGAAAGGGGTAAGGAGTTTCTTAGGGCATGCCGGTTTCTACCGGAGGTTTATTCAAGATTTCTCAAAAATTTCTAAGCCCCTCACTAACCTACTAATGAAAGATGTTGATTTTGTCTTTTCCAAGGATTGTCTTGAGGCTTTTTGTAGGTTGAAGAACGCATTGATCTCCGCACCTATCATGCAACCTCCGGATTGGAGTCTACCATTTGAGATCATGTGTGATGCAAGCGATGTAGCCGTTGGGGCTGTCTTGGGGCAAAGGAAAGAAGGGCGTACTCATGCTATTTATTATGCTAGCAAGACGCTAGATGATGCCCAACTCAATTATGCTACCACCGAGAAGGAGTTGCTAGCGGTGGTGTATGCATTTGAGAAGTTCCGCTCATACCTTGTTGGAGCGAAGGTCATAGTTTATACGGATCATGCTGCGATCCGTTATCTACTTACAAAGAAGGATGCCAAAACAAGGTTGATTCGGTGGATCCTTCTTCTTCAAGAGTTTGATTTAGAAATACGGGACAAGAAGGGATCCAAGAACTCCGTGGCGGATCACCTTAGTAGACTCCCACCATTGGAGCTTGAAAGAGATGACATCCCTATTGATGATTCATTCCGGGATGAACAATTGCAAATGGTGGAGGAATTTTTGTTCCAAGTGTCTAGAGGAAGTGAGCCATGGTATGCTGACATCGTGAACTACTTAGTGTGTGAGGAAGTGCCTCCCGGTTTGACATATGCTCAAAGGAAAAAGTTCTTCAATGATGTGAGGCACTACTATTGGAGTGAGCCACTTCTATTCAAGAGAGGGCCGGATGGGATGTTTAGAAGATGCATACCGGAAGATGAAGTGGAGAGTGTGATCCGGCATTGTCACTCCTTACCATGTGGAGGCCATGCTAGCTCACACAAGACGTGTGCAAAGGTATTGCAATCCGTTTTTTATTGGCCTAACTTGTTTAGAGATGTGCAAGGTTTTGTGGCGGCATGTGATGCTTGCCAAAGGACGGGCAACATCTCAAGGAGGAATGAGATGCCCTTGAACAACATTCAAGAAGTGGAGATTTTTGATGTGTAGGGTGTGGACTTCATGGGACCATTCCCTTCTTCATGTGGCAACCTCTACATCCTATTGGCGGTGGACTATGTGTCAAGATGGGTGGAGGCAATCGCCTCTCCTACAAATGATGCCAAGGTGGTGGTACGGTTCTTCAACCGATTGATCTTCCCTAGGTTTGGAACACCAAGGGTGATCATTAGTGATGGAAGAAAGCACTTCACCAATAGGAATTTTGGGGCGCTTTTGGCCAAGTATGGGGTGACTCATAAGGTGGCAACACCTTACCATCCCCAAACTAGTGGCCAAGTGGAGATCTCCAACCGGGAGATCAAGGCCATCCTTGAGAAGACGGTGTCTAGGACTAGAAAGGATTGGGCTATGAAGCTCAATGACGCATTGTGGGCATATAGAACCGCCTTCAAGACACCAATTGGAACCACTCCTTACAAGTTAGTCTATGGCAAGTCTTGCCATCTTCCGGTGGAAATGGAGCATAGAGCTTATTGGGCCATTAAGTGGCTAAATTTTGACCTCAAGGAGGCGGGAGAGAAGAGGTTGCTTGATATAAACGCCCTTGAGGAGATCCGGTTGGAAGCCTATGAGAATGCCCGGATCTACAAAGAGAGAACCAAAAGATGGCATGACAAGAGGATCATCCCCAAGGAGTTGAGTGAAGGCGACCTTATCCTTCTCTTCAACTCAAGGCTGCGGCTCTTTCCCGGAAAGCTCAAATCAATATGGACCGGGCCATATGTGGTAAAGAAGATCTATTCCCATGGAGCTATTGAGATTGGAGGGGAGCATTGTGGGAATTTCAAAGTGAATGGGCATCGCTTGAAGAAGTATATTCCAGGAGCTCCGGTGGATATGATTGCCCCGCTTCACCTTGAATAGACGCTCCCGAGTTTGGTCAAGCTAATGACTTTAAAGAAGCGCTTGGTGGGAGGCAACCCATTGGTAACATTTTTCCTTTTTCGTTTTGTTTCCGTTTTTAGATTTTTCTATCTTTGTGTGTGTTTTGTCTACTTCGTGTGTGTGCTAGAGCATTAGTGGCCTTGGAAGCCTTTCTTGGCATGTGAATGATGATGAAACCCTCACCAATAATGGGTGGAGCGGACGCGGAACTTGGACGGCTAGCGGTGCCTAGCGCGGGTTCCGAAGCTTTGATGGATGCTTAGAGCTCTCTACCATGGTTGATAGGATCATCCAACATCAATTCACTTGAGAAATTCCAAAATACCATAGCAAACCACTTTTACATTGTGAGAACCTTCTTTCACTCTCTTTACTTCATTTACACATTGGGGACAATGTGTTTCTAAGTATGGGGTGGGGTTTGCATGATCCTTTGCATGATGAGCTTCTAGATAGTTTAATATTTGCACATGTCTTGCATTGTACATACTTAAATCGAAAATCCCATAAAAATCAGAAAATTTAAAATTTTTTGTGCTTTCTAGGCTTGGATATGATCCTAATGATGAATCTTGTCTTGTGGATTGGCTATGGATGGCCTTGTGTGTTGAATTGATAAATGCATATGTGAACTTGAACTACTTCTCTTAAATTCTATGAATGATTTGTGATCATGATGTTTGCCTAGAATGGATTGAGTATTGAAAGTCGAAATTACATGATAGTTCTTGCATACCATCTAGGAATGAATGAGGCATTTCATCTTTCTCTACTTCTCATCTTGATCATGATTGCTTGAGCACCTCAATTGGTATAAAATTGACCTCTTTTAACCCATCCGGGAATAGGAGCATGCTAGTGTGTTGAAGTGTGTGAAAAGCAAGTGTAGAGTAAAGTTGTTGATGAAAGGAATGTCATGAATGAAATGCTGAAATTATTGTGGAAGTGTAGCCAAAAATATAGGTTTGGGGGCATTGGTTTAAATGACAAGTAACTCGGTACACTTCACATGATCGGGTGTTGGTACCTTGCCAAAGTCAAATAAACCAATAGCCCTAACGAGCTTTGGTATGTGTGCCCGGTGTGGATGCACCTCGAAAAATAGAAAAAGCCCGAGGATGGCTAATCACCGAGGTTTCGGCTATTGTACACCAATGCCATTGTCTCAAAAATAAGTCAAAGAAAAAGAAAAGAAAGCAAGATAGGGAAAAATATACACTTAAGGGGAGTTGATCGAGGACAAGGATGTGGAGTTAGTTCTATTCCCGGATTAGCATCACATAACCTAGAGAATTCCCCACCCAATCACAACGTTTCTTGGCCTTTTATGTCACAAGACCTTATGACCTACTTGCATGTATGTAGACTTAGTAATCTAGATTGGATATACTCTTGATCTTCTTGACCTCTTCATCCTTACATCTCATGCATGCTTTTGAGTTAAGTACGATTGTCTTTCCATGCCTTCATTTGTTTGATACATAATTGCTTGTCCATTGCCATAAAACATGACTATGAAGGTGATCCAATAGTAGAAGCACAAACCCAAAAAGATTTTTGCCATTTTTCTGCATACATAAATCATGTCATCTCTTAGTCTATAGTTGGGAATTTGCTCAGGGACGAGCAAACCTTAAGTATGGGGTATTTTGATAACACGATTTATGACTTAGTTTTAGGTAATCATTTAGATAGATTTCTCACTCATTCATGCATGGTTTAGCATTAGCTCAAGACGTTTTGCACTCAATTCATGTATTTTGTCGAGATAGACATCTACATGGACTTGTGCGTGTTTTATAGGTATTTCGGGAAATTTAGGAGCTAAAACGATGCGTTTGAGGATCGTTCATCTAGATGACACACCCTCGGACTCATTAGGACACAAATCAAGGGCTAAGGAGGACTCATGGAACCTTGCCAACACTAGCCATGCACCAAATCACAGCTTAATGATCCAAGGCGAAGTTTCTGCACAGAATCACGGTTCTCTGACACTCCACGGCCGTGGAATCAACCGTGGATTTTGCCAAATTCCTGTGACAGCTGTGCCACGACTCTCATGGCCAGCTCATGCAAGTTTGTTATAAAAGTGGTCCTTCATGGGCTGTGAGAGGCAGCTGGGAGCAATCTTGGAGCAGCTCTCCATTATCCAAATCCTCTAACAAAAATATTTTCCCAACAAGAAGATTTTCTAGGAAGGAAAGTGTCAAAAAGGAAGAAGAAGAGCTCCATTGAAGAGGAGAAGAACACACACCATTGTCACACTTTGATAGCCTTGTAGTGAAGAGTTTCGGATTTGATTTTTAGAGTTGTATGAACCATTTGAACCTTCTTTAAGAAGGATTGTGAGTTATTCTAATTCTATTTTCAGCTTGGTTTTGTTTTAGTTCATTTGTTCATCTCTTTTCCTTCATCACTTTGCAAATGGATGTCATGATTTTATGTTTGTTTATTTCGATTTCTATCATGAATGTTGTAGGCTAAATAGATGTGGTTCTAGGGTAAGGAAAGGATGGTTATGGCTAGGGCTATGATAGGACGGACTTAGATTTATCTTTGGATGACTTGTGTGCATAAACGTAGTCTCTGTTAGAAATCACGGGTGGATCTTGTCAAACCACGGCCGTGGTTTAGGTAGAACAAGCCGTGATTTTCCCTGGTTCGATGGATCTAGTCTTAGATTGTTAGAATGTTGAAATCCTAAGTGTTTGTTGAGTTAAATCTATCCTAGGGTGACCTAGTGTTAGCAACTAAGTGTTAGGAGAGACTTACCCGGTAATCCTTACTCTTAGATTCCAAAGATAACAAACCTTAGGTAGTGGTGAGCCTAATAAGCCGCCATTGGATTAAGTGTGCTGGATGGTAGCTTAAGACTAATCCTTCCGAGACTTACCCGGTGAGGATAGGTTGGATCTTTAGATAACATTCCGGTTTGAGTAGAATTCCATCCCTTAGGTTCTTAGAGACTTACCCGGTAATGAGATCTAGGGAATGGACTAGTGGATCATGAGACTTACCCGGTGATTGATCCCAATTTAGGAATATTTAACCCCAACATAGTTAATCCAAGGAATGAATAGATAGCTTGAGTCCCATGCCATAGCCGGAATTTCCAACCCCTAGAATCCGTCTTTTCTTTCTTTGATCTACATCTTGTTTAGTTTGTTTATTTGTGTTGATTCATAGTATAGTTGATTGATTACTTTGCATGAATTGTGATCTTTGATTGATCACCAAAAACTAACCAAAAACATTTAAGATTTTCAGTTTTTTATTTCTTTCTTCTTTTTCAACCTAGGTCTTTACTAAACTCAATCACAAACCAAATCAATTTCACCTTAGTCTTTGTGTTCGACCTCGGAATACTATCCCTACTACAAACGTCCCGTACACTGCGGGTTTCGCTAGGTAGTTTAGGATTTAGTTCGAGTTATAAATTTAAAACCCATTTGCGCATCACGATCTTAGCGTAACAGTATACCAAACTCCACAACTTAACATAAACTATAAAAAATAAATTCTATCTAGGATAGATTAAGTGGAAAACTATTGGGTAAAATGACTATGTAGGTAGTTTATGTAACAATGAGCATAAATATGACAATTATGTTTATAGGCAGACAAATTAGGCCCCTCTAGTGTTATGTAAAAGTTTTTTTTTTTGAAAATAAATAAAAGATTGTACCTAATATAACATTCTTCTCTCTCCTTTTAATCTTAATTAATTTTTGTAATTAATGTAACTAATTAATCTCTATTACCCCTTAAACAAGCAAAAAATCGGTTACCTTCTCCTTCAATCGTGGTTGTTAGTGAATACTATTTACATAATGTTTATGTATATGGTAGTGTATATATTAATTTGAATAAATTGTGTACATGGTTCGAGCTTTGGTTGCGCCTGCTGTGAGATCTGTCGAAGAGAAGCCCGACAGTAGCTTCTGACGAAGATCCGCCCCTGCGCCTGCACAAAGCCGCCCCTGCGCCTCTGTCACAACCGCCCTTGCGCCTACACAGAGCCACCCCTGCGCATCTGTCTAACCGCCCCTGCGGTTTTTTTGCAGTAACTCCCGTCTTTGGTGAGTTTCTTCCTTCTTTCCTTTCCTCGTTCCTTCCTTGATTCCTTATGGTTGTTCCTTGCCCCCCCGAGTTGTTGTAAGACTTAGGTTGAGCCCTTAGCATGTGTTGATCTCTTAGAGATCTTTGAGACTAGAAGTCATAGACTTCTAGCAACCGTTCCGTTCCTGATTCGTGTTGCTTGTTCGTACAGACTTTTCTTACTGCTTTCCTAAGGGAAACTGATTTTCCTTGTGTGTCCTCTGAGTTGTTGTTGAGCCTTTTGGGTTATCTTCGTGTGAGGTAAGTCCCTTGAACTTACTTAGCTTCATTCCGCGTATTAGTTGGATTGTATTGGCTGATTTGTGTTGTTTATTATGTTTATAATGGATAACCGGAATATGATTCATCCTTTATTACCCTTAACTGGCCCAAGTGTATTATAACCGGGCGGTGACCACTTGTCTAGTTCTACAGGAGACTAGAATGTGCTCTTGCAACCCAGACCCATAGGTAACGGATAGTATTGATCTAGTCCTATTGGTAGACGGAAGTGGAGGCGAGTTTCGGGAGATTCTCGTGTGACAAAAGAAGCTGAATTAGTAATGGATAACCTTAATGAAAGATAATAACCGGTTGATGTGTGAGCATGCTACCTGTTTTATTTACCTTATGTGTGTTTGTGCCTTTACACTCTTACTTATACCTGTAATGTTAGCTAACGGTTTATACCGTTATTGTAGATGTTCCGCAGGTTCAGGATGCTGCTAAGTGATCCGGATGGTGTGGTCAGCCGGGGTTCCCGTACATTATAGGACGAGACCGGATTTTGTTTTTCTTTTGTTGCTTCCCTTTTGTTTTGAACCCGGTTGTGGAGCTTTTGTGTTTTCTTTTGGTTTGAACCTTTGGTTTTAAATTAAGTTTTGGTTTTTATTCGTCTGTGCCTTGTTATAAGATCCGTTTGTTGTTGCTACTCTGAGGGTCGGGACCCATTGTGCGGTCCTAGCCCGTAGCGCTTTGAGTTCCCAGAACATGGGGAGTTACAATATGGTATCAGAGCCAGGTTGGCAACAATGGCACTCGAAATCTTCTAAAGGTCAGATGGATAAATAAATAGAACCCCGCAAGGGGTCCAACGTTTTCAAAAGGGGTATTTGTTTTTAACCTTTCGGTCTGGGATAGATGTACGGGCGACCACCACTACCTCCGCGGATCTCAGCAGTGTAGTTTCTTTCGTGTTGGCCTTTATATGTGCTTTTTCTGGACTTTTGCTTTAGCTGTAGCGTGGCCTTATATCTATATATGTAGTCTTATATATCTATCCTTATAGTAGATGGCTCGTACTAGAGCTACATCTGCTATGGGGCGAGGAAGGGGTCGACCACCACTTCCACCTGCCGTCCGTGGACGAGGGCGTGCAAGAAGACCTCCACTAGCTAGAGGTCGGAGCCAAGCCCCAGTTGCTGATCCGTCTACCGCTGAGGTGTTTGCTGAAGAGCTAGGTTGCTGAGAGCATTGTTCCTGAGGCTGGGAATGGGACCGTTGCTAGGTCTGGAGCATAAAGAGCGCCATCAACAGAGTCCGCACGAGTGTCTATCGGAGCTTCTGCATTTCGCGACTATGTGCAAAGGGTTGAGGAGGCTATCAGGACTGGAAGACCAGCACCAGTGCCGCCAGTGCCGCCAGTTCCTGCGAGATCAGCTAAGGTTTCGCAGAGAGTTACACAAGCTGTTGCCCCACCTGCTGGAGTTGCTGAGGTTGTTAGAGCGCCGGCTGAGGGAAAAGAGCCAAAGCTTGACAGTTGGTTGAAGGCTTTCGACCAGCTGAAGGTTCCCGTCTTCGTGGGAAGAACTGGCTTGGAGGTGGATCAGCGGCTAGGACAGGTGGATTCTGCTATGGAGGCTATCGGTTGCCCTAAGGGACGTCGAGTCAACATAACACAGACATTGCTGAAGAATCAGGCTCATTCTTGGTGGAGGACCGTTCACAGTAAGGTCATCAGTTTTGAGCAGATGAAGATAGTGATCAGGGATCGCTATTGCCCTGCAGCCATGATGAGGGATCGTCTTCAGGATTTCCTTGAGGATGAATTCGAGGATTTGCCTATTACTGAGATCATCCTCAAGTTTCAGGACGAGCTGGCATTGCTAGGTCCGTCCGCACCACCGGATGATCAGCATGTTTACCTTTTCTCTCGGAGGTTGAGAGAATCGACACGCTCTTATCTTACTGGTTTCCGTTGTGAGTCTTTGGCGGACTACCAGGATAGAGCTTCTGCTCATGAGAGAGACCGATCGGGTCAGAGGAAAGCTTCTCAAACAGGAGGTCATGAGAAGAGACAGAAGACTGGATCAGCCAGTGTTGGAGCAGCTGGTTTTGGGCGTAGTCAGACGCCTGAACGTTCTTGTTTCCAGCAGAGTTCTGATAGGGGACGGCAGTGTCATAACTGCGGAGTAGCTGGACACATCCGAGCTGACTACAAGAAGCCAGCAATGACTTGCTTTTCTTGTGGCAAGCCCGGACACAGAGCTGCGT
Organism: Fagopyrum esculentum; assembly: GCA_033239045.1. Classification (NCBI taxonomy): domain Eukaryota; kingdom Viridiplantae; phylum Streptophyta; class Magnoliopsida; order Caryophyllales; family Polygonaceae; genus Fagopyrum; species Fagopyrum esculentum. Next base: position 16,679,496 of record BSUD01000004.1, on the reverse strand, counting down.
TTTGCGGTCAAGGCAAGGCGCTATCTCAGCAGGGTTCTTCACCTGCTAGTGTTGCTGGAGGAGGACAGAGATCTCAGTACCAGCAGCAGCAACAGAGAGTTTCAGGTTCTGCCGCTCCTCAGGGTTCCACTCCGGGACAGCGGAGAGGTAGAGGATGTGTTGGTGGATCTGCAGACACCAGAGATGCACCAGCCAGAGTTTATGAGTTGAGGAGTGCTGCAGAGCCGAAAATACCAGCATCTACAGGTACCATTCACATTAATGGTTTTCTTGTCAGAGTTCTTTTCGATACTGGTGCTACGCATTCTTTTATATCTGATGCATGTGTAGATAGATTGGCCTTAGTTACTATAGAGGGTAGACCCTTCTTTATAGGATTACCCGATGGGGGTAAGATACGAGGTACGCGAGAGGTTCGCAATTGCCCTATTAGATTGGGAGGTTGCGATTGGCCAGCTAACTTCTTCGTCATGTACTTAGTACATGAAGAAGTTATTCTGGGCATGGATTGGTGTTCGCTCCAAACGGTGTGTGCAAGCTTTAAATTTATAACCCTAGACGTAAGCTTAAAACAAGGATGCGAACCCGCAGTGTACGGGTCAATCGTAGTAAAAAGCAAGGAATTCCAGGGGTCGATCACAGGGACTTAGTGAAACAAAGTCGATAACGGTATGCTTCGTAAATACTAACCACAAGAGCAATCAACACAATCAAAGATGAATAAGAAGTCAATAAAGCAAACATGCAATTCTAGGGATTAAAGCATCTAGTTGTGGTTCCAACTCAAGATCTATAGATAGGCGGACAAAGCTGAAGTTTTTGCATGGGGAAAGCGTTACTAAAGTGGAATAGATCACCGGGTAAGTCTCACTACTCACTAATCCTAAACCGCAACTCCTATTACCGGGTAAGTCTCAAGGAATTAAGATAAAGAACTATAACCTCAAACTAACACACCATCTAAGGGAATAGAATCAACCTTTACCGGGTAAGTCTCAGGCTAACTCACAAAGATGGGATGGAAGCACACTCAAACCCCAATAAAGGATAAACCTTTATTACCTACACTTATGATCGTTGGTACACAAACTAAGGAATTACCGGGTAAGTCTCATCCTAAGCTTGCATTGAACCAGGAAAGGTGTAATAAGAATAGGTTTTGGCAAACTCTAACACTTAACTCTCAGTTTAGGATCGGATAAGTCACCTCGGTCAGAAGAATTCCACCCCGGCCGAGATGTTCATCGACTGAGCGAGATGCTTAGGGTTAAGGTTAAAGACTCGAACTTTCAGGATCCTACTGGAATCTAAGATTATTCTATCATTGTTTTTCCCACAACCTTCAGCCAATCACCCTAGAATCACACAAGGAAATTAGCCACTCATCATCATGAAAGTATTAATCAAGTATATGGGAAGAAGGTGAATATTTGAACAAGAAGAATTTAATGAAAAAAGACTTCAATAACTGAATCAAATATCACAACAAAAGCGTTCCTTGGATAACAATCCAACAAGAGAAGACAACAAGGAAGGGAATCAAAGACAATCTTACAAAACCTTCCAAAAAGCTATAAAAGCTATGATCTTCAATCTTCCTTCAACCTTCAAAAAGGTTCTTCAAATCATTCAACTGGAGTATGTCTGCTGCGTGCTATAAACCCTGATCGATGGTATAGCATGATGTTGGATTTGTGGAAATCCAACCCTTTTTATAGGAAAATAACCCTCCAAAGATAATATATCTTAGAAAGATCTTTTCCCATAAAAATAGGTAAAATATAAGATCTTCTTCCTTCCAGGAGCCAAGCCCAAAAATATAAGATCACTTTCCAAAGATAAAAGATCTCAGCCAAGAATAAAATATTCTTGCCGCGTCTTAGGTATTCGCCTCGGTCGAGTCGGCGTCTCTGGATCACCTCGGTCGAGATGAATCTGTGGTCAGCCGAGGTGAGTCACAACTGAATGTGAAATCTCTCAAAACTGGTCCAAAGTGAATCTTTAATCCATGGTTATGCTTCCTGGATGGTTCCTTATGCTCCTCAATGTAGCTCCAATGACTCCATAGCTCCTTTTGCTCCTTTTTGATGCAAAACGTGCCATTTTACCTACGATTACAACAAAACTAGGTGTAGACCTCGATTCTCGCAAAGGTAGGTGAAATGGTAATATAATCACATAATATACATACAAACATGCAGATTATGAAAGATAAAACGTCCAAACAAACCCCAAAATATAGACTATAATTCATGCTATCAAAATACCCCATACTTAGCCCTTGCTTGTCCCCAAGCAAGTTCCTCATATAGAAGACAAGATAGAATGGATTAATAGTCAAGAAAATCAATGAAAGGTCATTCAAAAACATTTTTATGGTGTGCAACAATCATAGATCACTCTAAGAGAATACTTCATGGAATTTATAAACTCAATATGATCAAAACATTTTATAAATATAGGAAAGTTGTTCATCTTTGCATAAAACCATAGAATGCATAATAAGTCATAATTATCAAAATTAATCATGTATAATCCAGTTTAAACCACTAAGTCAATCAACAAGCTCAAGGTCTCAAGGGCTTCCCAAAAGAAAGGTCAAGAAACGTGTAGGGTAGGGATGTATGTAAGGTAATGTGGTGCTAGAATCCGGGAAAAGGATGAACTTCACTTTCACTTTGACTTGCAACATCTTCCACCAATAAGCTTTGCTTATTTCACACTTTTTCTTTTTACTTACTTTTTGGGATGCATGGACAGAGGTGCACAATAACCGAAGCCTAGGAAATCCGCAATCATCAATTTCTCGAGATGCATCAAACCCTTGATGCACATACCATGACCCGTTAGGAATATCGCTCAATCCGACTTTGGCAAGACACAAACACCCGGCTATGTGAATGGTGCCGAGTTACTCATCTTTATGATTGACTTCCCCAAACCTATTATTGCTTTCTAACACTTTCACTTCCAGCCAACTTCTCAACCTTAACTTCACTTGCTTTCACCACTTCGCTTGCTTCCAAATTCCCGGATAGGTAAAGGGAGGCAAAATGTATATGAGAGGCTAAGCATGATCAAGAAGAAGAAGAGAGAAGAATGAATTGCCTTGGTCTTTCCAGGAAGAAAGTGAGAGACCTCGTGATGTGGTGTCAACCTTCAAATTCAACATAATTTAGACAAAAACGAAGTATTAAACATGCCAATAATTTTAAACAAAGCATTTAGCAACTTAAACATATTATAAAACTTTTCAAACACATAAAGAATTTAAAACCAGTCAGTAAGCAAGATCTTCACTGAGATCATATCCAGATAAGTAACACAAAAATCGTTTTCGAAAACTCTCAGTTAACCCACCTCGGTCGAGGTGTTCTTAGGTCAACCGAGGTGAAACGCCTCGTTTGGCCAAGACTGAGTCGGTCGATGTCAAGAAAATTTTTTTAAAACCAACTTTTTTCAGTTTCGACGTTTTTCTCAATCAAATAACCTGTATGTATGCATGCAATCTCAGATAAACATATAAATGCAGAAGTGAAGCATAAATAAAAAATATCCGATAAAGTGAGTCATACATCGAAGTCATCAGATAAGTACATCAAATACCCCATACTTGGGACACACTGTCCTAGTGGGTCAATATAAGTCTAGAGAATAAAAGTACTCACCGGATAAATAGTTGAACTGCATAAAAATATAATAAAGAAAATCCTGCAGCTCTCAGTAGTCACGATCCGGTGGTGGTGGTGGTGGCACGTACGGATACTGGGTCGGGTCGAACGGATAGCCCATGACATGCTCGAACTGGATCTGGGCCATCATATGCCGATAATGCTGCCGCTCTTGCATCTCGCGGATATCCAGCGACAAAGCAGCATATGAATCAATAACCTGATCCGCCAAGTCATCGATCTGTCTGTGAGCATCTGAATCCCTGTGTCGGCGCGTCCTACGCCTAGCAGGTCTCACCGGAGAAGCAGCAGGTGCAGGCTCAGTGTCCTCCTCATCCAGATCTATAATCGGTGGTGCGCTCGTCCTTGCAGTATCTGTCCCTGTATCCATCGGGACTCCACCCTCTCTCTCATCCACTGTATCCTCGTCATCAACCTCCTCCTCCTCAGCTGGGCAGCTGCTGCCTCCCTAAAATCCTCCATCAGTGGAGCTCACGCGGTCTGCCAATAGTGTGGGTCATAAACAATGAACTAGGCAGACCACCTGATCCCCTGTGGCGCAGTCAGCTCCCAGGGCATAGCCACATATGGAGTAGTCAGACCTCGGGGAACGAGAATCCGCCGAGTGATCATCTCATGCAATCCAAGCGGCTTGGCAGCCGCCACCATCGTACAAGCACTGAGGTCCATGTCCTGATAAGCAGCTATGTGGGTGACAAGCCCTCCGTAGCAGATGTCTCCCTTGGCCTTGGCTTTGATCCTGTGCAGATCCTCTGCCAGCATCAAGCCAAAGTCCGGGAAACCCCTAGTAACCATGCAGTACAAGCTGAAAAGCTCTCCTTGTCGGATCTTCTGGGGCGTCTCAGTACGCGCCAGAAGTGTCTCGCTAAATATCCGGTGGGCTAACCTAAAAGCTAGGTGGAAGATGACCTTCTCCCTGGAATCTCCAGGGAGAAGGGAAGTCAACGGCGGTGGGCTGCGGAAAGCCGAAAATATCCCTCCAATACTCGAGCGGCACTAAGAAGTTCCGGTTCATCAACCGGTACTTCACAGACTGCTCTGTGGGAAGGTAGATGAAGGAGCTAACGAACTCTAGGGTCGGCTCCAAGTAGGCTGGGGCTCGGATCTCAGTAAACTGATCCAGCCCAACTGTAGAAATCATCCTCCTAAGGTCTCCGTCGACCCCTAAGCAATCAAAAGCGGACACGTCCAGGAAGCGAGGTGCAATCAGTGGACGGCCAGAAATACGGTCATAATCCACCCGGTGTCGCTCATGGATCACCGGACGGTAAGGCCGGGAAGAAGAGGAAGAAGGGGAAGGTGAGGATCTATCTCTGAGGGCAAGGCGGCGTTCAGAACTCATTTTCAATTCAGTCACTGTCAGATCACCTCGGTCACTGACAACTCTCAAGAATCACCTCGGCCGAGGCACAGCTCGACTGGACCGAGGCGGCGAACTGGATCTAATTTCCTCAAAAATTTCAGTTCTTTTCCCCCAAAATTCACTACAATTTCTTCCTATGGGGTACTTAAGCTCTTCTTCAACAAATGCAGGGGCAACCAAAGCCCAAATCGAAGCGAAATGGAGAAGTTAGGGTTTCGGTTCGTTTTACCTCGTTTCGGCCGAATCGGTTCGATTTTCTGCAGATTTGTACTTGCAACGCGATCCTCTATCCTTCCATCGTAGTTTGGAGACAGAAATCTTCGAAAACGAGCAAGAAACGAGAGAGAACGAAGTGAACTGTCGCCGCGGTCGAGGAGAAAGAGTAAAGCGAGGAGGAAGAAATTTTCCGCCTTTTATACCCTTTTCTGGACTGCTGTCACCTCGGTCGAGATGGTGTCGACTGGACCGAGGTGGTGTGGACCGAGGTGGTTCGTCAGAAAACCCTAGTCGCCTCGGTTGCTCAGGAATCATCTCGGTCGAGGTGCTCTGATAGTAACCGAGATGCCTCAGTCTTCTCAAATTCTCGAACTTCTGTCCTTCCAGTTACGCTCCTTCCTTAGATGTCTCCTGTTATCTGTCTAGAACGCCAAAAACAAAACAAAGCAAAGCAAAAGCAAAAACTATCTAAGCTAGACTAGAAAACGGGAAAAGAAAACAATACCTTGGGTTGCCTCCCAAGAAGCGCTTGATTTAAGGTCGCTAGCTGGACCATGATGCGTCTCAAACGTGACGGGAGGTGCCCTCACCCCATACTTCACCTCCATCATGGGGTGAAGTAAGTAAGTCTATCAAACGCTCCAACAAGTGTAAGTGCTCATCGGGGAATGAATCGTCTACGGGTGGATCGTCCTTCTCACGTGAAGATGCAGGCAGCTGGCTGAGGTGATCCGCAACAGAATTCTCGGATCCCTTCTTATCGCGAATCTCAAGGTCAAACTCTTGAAGCAAGAGAATCCATCGAATAAGGCGTGGCTTGGCATCTTTTTTAGCCAACAAGTAACGGATGACTGCATGGTCGGTGTAGACAATGACTTTCGCCCCTACTAGATAGGAACGAAACTTCTCGAAAGCGTATACAACCGCCAATAACTCCTTCTCGGTGGTAGCGTAGTTGCGTTGTGCTACATCTAGCGTCTTGCTAGCATAGTAGATGGCGGTGGTCCGTCCATCTTTCTTTTGCCCAAGCACCGCTCCTATGGCTACATCACTAGCATCGCACATGATCTCAAAGGGCAAGGTCCAATCTGGAGGCTGGATAATAGGAGCGGAGATCAACGCTTCCTTAATCCTGTAAAAAGCATCAAGACACTCCTACGAAAACTCAAAAACAACATCTTTATTCAAGAGGTTAGTTAGAGGTTTAGAAATCTTAGAGAAGTCCTTGATGAATCTCCTGTAGAAACCTTCATGCCCAAGAAAACTCCTCACACCTTTAACAGAACAAGGGGGAGGGAGTTTCTCAATAGTCTCGATCTTAGCGCGATCGACCTTAATGCCTCGATTAGAAACGAGGTGTCCTAGCACAATGCCTTCACTAACCATAAAATGACACTTCTCCCAATTCAAAACGAGATTAGTGTCTTCACATCTTTTAAGCACTAGCGAAAGGTTAGATAAGCAATCATCAAAAGAGGAACCATATACAGAAAAGTCATCCATAAATACCTCCATGATCTCCTCTATGTACTCGGAAAAGATAGCCATCATGCATCGCTGGAAGGTAGCGGGTGCATTGCATAATCCGAATGGCATCCTCCTATAAGCAAATGTCCCCCATGGACAAGTGAAAGTGGTCTTCTCCTGATCATCCGGATGGATAGGAATCTGGAAGAATCTACTATAACCGTCTAAGTAGCAAAAGTGTGAATGCTGGGCCAACCGCTCGAGCATCTGATCAATGAAGGGAAGTGGAAAATGGTCTTTCCGTGTGGCCGTGTTCAGCCTCCTATAATCGATGCAGACTCTCCAGTCCGTAACGGTCCTAGTTGGGATCAACTCGTTGTTCTTATTCGTCACAACGGTCATCCCTCCTTTCTTCAGAACTACATGCACCGGGCTAACCCACTTGCTGTCCGAGATAGGATAAATAATACCTGCATCCAACAACTTAAGAATTTCCTTCTTCACAACCTCTTTCATGATCGGATTTAACCGTCTTTGAGGTTCCCGTGAAGTCTTATGATCATCCTCCATTAGAATTATATGCATGCAGAAAGAGGGCTTAATGCCAATAAGATCATCTATAGTGTAACCCAAAGCCTTTTGATGCTTACTCAGGACATGAATTAACTTAGACAATTCAGATTCGGAAAGGGAAGCACTAACAATAACGGTATAAGTGGAATCCGGCCCAAGAAAGACATACCTCAAGTGACTAGGGAGTTGTTTAAGCTCCACAACTGAGGGTGCTTTCTGAGGGGGATCCTTGCTTCCTCCTTCCAGTGGAGTAGATCCAGAAACTGGACTTTCGGAAGTCTCAGTTGAAGTTGTCTCGCCATCGACCTCGGTCGAGGCGCAGAGGCGTTGACCGAGATGTTCTTCAGTCGCCTTGCTCAGTCTAGAAAGTGCCTCGGTCGCGGTACTGCCACTGGAATCGAAACTGGAGATCTTCGTCTCCTGGATTAGCTTCTCAGTTTTAGCTCCTGGATCTTCTTCCAGTGCTTTCAAGCTCCGTATATCTGCATCACAAGAAGCATCTATACCTTCCTCCATTAAACTGAAGCTAATAACTCTTTCGAGTGGATCGTTAGTAAGGATAGAGCTCACCAATTCTCTTGATTCTTCTTCATCGTAGATGTTGAAGATATCATCAGTTAGTTGCTCCCCTTTCATGGCTGCAAGTAGTGCGAACTCCACCTCATCGCCACCAACGTTGAATTTCAACTTGGCGTTCTTGCAATCCACGTTGCAACCCGATGTTGCTAGAAATGGCCTCCCGAGAATAATAGGAACAGGATAATCTGCGGGAATGTCAAGTACAACAAAATCTATAGGTAGATAGAAGTTACCTAACTTAACCGGAACGTCCTCCAAGATGCCCACGGGATGGGTAATGGAGCGATCCGCCATATAAAGTCGAATCTTGACCGGCTTGGGCTCTCCAAGTCCGATCTTGACACATAGCTCCAGCAGGATGATGCTCACGCTGGCTCCTAGATCACAAAGGGCTTCACAAGTGACATCCCCAACTTGAATGGGAATGCAAAATGAGCCGGGATCTCTTAACTTAGGTGGCATCTTCTCCTTCATGATTTGTATGAGCTCCGAGGATTTAGATGTCATCCGAACTTCACCAACGTCCTCCAGCTTCCTCTTCCTTGATAGGATCTCTTTTAAGAACTTCCCATAGGCGGGCATCCCTAGAATGGCATCAAGGAAAGGAATGTTAATATGCAGCTTATTCATCAAGTCAAGGAACTTACCAAAGTGCTTGTCTAGATGTGCTCTGGCTCTTGACTGGGGGAATGGAAGTGGGGGTTTGTATGTAGGAGGTGGAATATAAACTTCAGTTTTCCCCTCCTCTTTCTGTGGTTCCACCTCGGTTGGCATCTCGGTCGAAGTGTTCTTCGACTGCACCTGGACCGAGGTGGTCTTCGTCGGTACTGGCACCGACCGAGGCACTGGATCTGTAGTCTTCAGTCCACTCCTCGTAGTTATGGCCATGATCCGGCCCTTAGGGTTGCTTTCCGTCTTTGCTGGAAGCTTCCCTGGATCTCTTGGCGCTTCATTCGCCCTACTTGCAAGTTGTTGTTCGAAGGACTTTTGGGCCCTCGAAAATGAAGTCATAGAAGTCTCCATAGCACTAAGCTTGATCAAGATAGCCTCCAGAACTGCGTCTTTCTTTTCCGGCTGAGACAAACTCGATCCTTGCCCCTGGCTCTTTAATGGAGTAGAAGAAGAAGAAGAAGAAGGGGAAGAGAGGAAAGGGTTAGAGGAATCGTTAGAGTTGGAGTTTGAATGATTGTTACCAGAATTTTGGTTGTTCGCCCTCCAGTTGTTGCTATTGGACCCTCTATTGTTGTTGTAATTGTTGTTTCGGGGACCGTTGTTGTTGTTACGGTACCCGTTGTTGTTGTTCCTTTGCCCTTGCTCTTCCTTCTTGGTTTGAGCAACCAAGAGTTCCTTTAATTGCTTCACGTCATTCTTCAAAGACGTGAGTTGATTGTTGTTGGGCTGAGTTTCTTGGAAGTTAACCCTTTTAACTCCACCTTCAGCTCCTTGGTGGGTGTACTTCTCCATATGCAAGGCTTGCTTCTCGATGAAGTCCCAAGCCTCGTCAATCGCCATGTCCATGAAGGTACCGGCGGAGAGTAGTTGGAGATTGAACTGGGTGCTTCCGTCCAGTCCCTTGAAGTAAATCTCCAATAACTCTAACTTTGGAATCCCATGATGTGGCCAATCCAAAAGAATGTCCTTGAACCGCTCCCATGACTTGGACAAGCTCTCCTTGTCCTTCATAATGAAAGCATTAATCTTCCCTCTCATTTCAACTGTCTTTGAGGAGGGAAAGAATTTGGTCAAGAACTCCGTAGACATTTCCTCCCACGTGCTAATTTTTCCTAGAGGAAGAGATTGATACCAAGTAAGAGCTCTATCTTTTAAAGAAAAGCAAAAAGGTCTTAGCTTGTAGTTGTTGTTTTCAATTCTTGGAGGTCTCAAGGTTTCCATCAAGATCTCATAGTTTTGAAGATGTTGATGTGGTGATTCCTTCTCCATTCCTCCGAATTGGCATTGGCGAATCATGGATAGAACTTGCGGTCGAAGTTCGTAGTCATGGTCCGCTGGATATCCTAGGTTGACTCCTGGATGCCTCAGTTGTTGATTAGGGTCCATCCTTTGACCTAGGGTTTGTGGAATTCCTGCAAGAAGAACATCTCGGACTGGCATCTGAGGTGGAAGTATCTCGGCCGGGGCATCAGGTACTGGGTCCTGCCTCGGTCGAGGGTCAGCAATTGGGACCTGCGTCGGTCCAGCATCGGGAACTGGGTCTTCCCTCGGTCGAAGTAGAATCTGGTCTCGAATGACGGCCATTTCTGCTTCGATTGCTTCAGTTTTGGTGCGAGTTTCTTCCTATTCTCGCCTTAGTTCTTCCCTGCTGAGGCATAGCAGCTCTAACGCCTCTTTCAATTTGGCCTCAAGATCGCGGTTGTCTTGTTGGGCCATCTTTGCTTCTCTTAAGCGTCGCTTGTATGTCTTTTCTGGTTCGGGATCGTAAGGAACGATTTCCTTCCCAGTGCGGGTTCTTCGCATATACCTAAGAAAGAACCTGCAAAAGTCACTCAAGTAGAGTGGTTAGTAGACACGGGGGCAAGCGCCCCAAGAACAAACCGTACCGGCTCGGTCCCAGTACCTGACGCCCCGGCAACGGCGCCAAAAACTTGTTCGCTCCAAACGGTGTGTGCAAGCTTTAAATTTATAACCCTAGGCGTAAGCTTAAAACAAGGATGCGAACCCGCAGTGTACGGGTCAATCGTAGTAAAAAGCAAGGAATTCCAGGGGTCGATCACAGGGACTTAGTGAAACAAAGTCGATAACGGTATGCTTCGTAAATACTAACCACAAGAGCAATCAACACAATCAAAGATGAATAAGAAGTCAATAAAGCAAACATGCAATTCTAGGGATTAAAGCATCTAGTTGTGGTTCCAACTCAAGATCTATAGATAGGCGGACAAAGCTGAGGTTTTTACATGGGGAAAGCGTTACTAAAGTGGAATAGATCACCGGGTAAGTCTCACTACTCACTAATCCTAAACCGCAACTCCTATTACCGGGTAAGTCTCAAGGAATTAAGATAAAGAACTATAACCTCAAACTAACACACCATCTAAGGGAATAGAATCAACCTTTACCGGGTAAGTCTCAGGCTAACTCACAAAGATGGGATGGAAGCACACTCAAACCCCAATAAAGGATAAACCTTTATTACCTACACTTATGATCGTTGGTACACAAACTAAGGAATTACTGGATAAGTCTCATCCTAAGCTTGCATTGAACCAGGAAAGGTGTAATAAGAATAGGTTTTGGCAAACTCTAACACTTAACTCTCAGTTTAGGATCGGATAAGTCACCTCGGTCAGAAGAATTCCACCCCGGCCGAGATGTTCATCAACTGAGCGAGATGCTTAGGGTTAAGGTTAAAGACTCAAACTTTCAGGATCCTACTGGAATCTAAGATTATTCTATCATTGTTTTTCCCACAACCTTCAGCCAATCACCCTAGAATCACACAAGGAAATTAGCCTCTCATCATCATGAAAGTATTAATCAAGTATATGGGAAGAAGGTGAATATTTGAACAAGAAGAATTTAATGAAAAAAGACTTCAATAACTGAATCAAATATCACAACAAAAGCGTTCCTTGGATAACAATCCAACAAGAGAAGACAACAAGGAAGGGAATCAAAGACAATCTTACAAAACCCTCCAAAAAGCTATAAAAGCTATGATCTTCAATCTTCCTTCAACCTTCAAAAAGGTTCTTCAAATCTCCCAACTGGAGTATGGCTGCTGCGTGCTATAAACCCTGATCGATGGTATAGCATGATGTTGGATTTGTGGAAATCCAACCCTTTTTATAGGAAAATAACCCTCCAAAGATAATATATCTTAGAAAGATCTTTTCCCATAAAAATCGGTAAAATATAAGATCTTCTTCCTTCCAGGAGCCAAGCCCAAAAATATAAGATCACTTTCCAAAGATAAAAGATCTCAGCCAAGAATAAAATATTCTTGCCGCGTCCTAGGTATTCGCCTCGGTCGAGTCGGCGTCTCTGGATCACCTCGGTCGAGATGAATCTGTGGTCAACCGAGGTGAGTCACAACTGAATGTGAAATCTCTCAAAACTGGTCCAAAGTGAATCTTTAATCCATGGTTATGCTTCCTGGATGGTTCCTTATGCTCCTCAATGTAGCTCCAATGACTCCATAGCTCCTTTTGCTCCTTTTTGATGCAAAACGTGCCATTTTACCTACGATTACAACAAAACTAGGTGTAGACCTCGATTCTCGCAAAGGTAGGTGAAATGGTAATATAATCACATAATATACATACAAACATGTAGATTATGAAAGATAAAACGTCCAAACAAACCCCAAAATATAGACTATAATTCATGCTATCAATTGGATGTTACGACATCGAGCAATTTTGGATATCGACAAGAGGACAGTGACGGTAACTACAGATGCATGCCATGTTGAGATTTTCCGAGGATGGGATCTCAGAAAGAGTGGTACAGTCATCAGTGCAGTACGAGATGCGAGACTTATCAGTCAAGGATGCGAGGCTTTTTGGTGCTATGCCATGAAGGATAGTATTAGTCCAGCTTTGGAGGAGATTCCAGTAGCTTGTGAGTTTGCTGACGTCTTTGGAGAGCCATCATGTTTACCTCCACAACGGAGTGTAGACTTTGGCATTGATCTAGAGCCCGGTACGAGACCGATCTCTAAGGCTCCTTACCGCATGACGCCTATCGAGATGCTTGAGTTGAAGAAGCAGCTTGAGAGTTAGCAGAGAAGGGCTTCATCCGCCCTAGTGTATCTCCTTGGGGTGCACCAGTTCTCTTCGTCAGGAAGAAGGATGGGTCAATGAGATTAAGTATCGACTACCGAGAGTTGAACAAGGTGACGATCAAGAACAAGTACCCATTGCCCCGTATCGATGATCTTTTGGATCAACTGCATGGAGCTTCAGTGTTTTCGAGGATTGATCTGAGATTTGGATATCACCAGCTGAGGGTGAGAGAGCAGGATGTAGCCAAGACGGCATTTCAGACTAGATATGGACACTATGAGTTTGTAGTGATGCCATTTGGGCTCACGAATGCGCCCGCAGTCTTCATGGAGTTGATGAACATCATCTTCATCGACTTTCTAGACCAGTTTGTAGTTGTCTTCATCGACGACATTCTGGTTTACTCCCGCTGTAGAGAGGAGCATGCAGGACACTTGAGGATTGTTCTTTAGGTCTTACAGGATAGAGAGCTCTATGCCAAGCTCTCTAAATGCGAGTTCTGGATGTCCGAGGTAGCATTCCTTGGTCACATTGTTTCAGCTGAAGGGATCAAGGTAGATCCGGCAAAGATTGAATCAGTAGCTTCTTGGCCGCCAGCTAAGAACGTTAAGGAGGTTCGCAGCTTCTTAGGATTGGCAGGCTACTACAGGCGTTTGTTGAGGGCTTTTCAGTTATCACCTAACCGCTCACTTCCTTGTTGTGAAAGTCTACGAGGTTCGTATGGTCCGAGTCGTGCCTGCGAAGCTTCGAGGAGCTGAAGAAGAGGTTGACCTCTGCTCCTATCCTAGCTCAGCCAGAGGGCACTGAGGATTTTGTGGTTTACAATGACGCATCCAAGCTGGGCTTGGGATGTGTTTTGATGCAGAGGGGAAAGGTGATCGCTTATGCGTCTCAACAGTTGAAGACATACGAGGAGAATTACCCTACCCACGATCTTGAGTTAGCTGCTGTTTTTCATGCTTTGAATATTTGGAGACATTATCTGTACGGAGCCACGTGTCAGATTTTCACAGACCATAAGAGTCTGAAGTACATTTTCACTCAGTGGGAGTTGAATAACCGCCAACGCAGATGGTTAGAGTTGATCAAGGACTTTGATCTTGAGATCTTATACCACCCGGGAAAGGCTAACGTGGTAGCAGATGCTCTCAGTAGGAAGACTTCTCGGGAGATGGCTATCGCTAGACTGACAGCTCAACCACAATTACAACAAGATTTGGCATGGCTAGAGATGGATATCTACTTCCTAGATTCCGACAGCCAGTTGTCCACCTTGGAGTTAGTACCTGATCTGTTGTCTGAAATACGACAAAAGCAGGAGAGTTGTCCAGCTTTGACACAGATCCGAGACCGGATGTCTCGAGGAGAGGCACCACAATTTACAGTTGGTGCTGACGGAGTTTTTAGACGCCAGGAGCGTGTTTGTGTGCCGTCAGATCGAGAGTTGAGACAGATGATCCTTCATGAGGCTCACTCTTCACCTTACTTAATACACCCTGGTGCGAGTAAGATGTATCAGGATATCAGACGCTCTTTCTGGTGGGGAGGTCTGAAGCCAGATGTGAAGAGATACGTAGCTCAGTGTGCGACCTGTCAGCAGGTCAATATCGAGCATCATAGACCAGGGGGCGAGCTACACCCACTTCCCGTCCCTCAGTGGAAGTGGGAAGACATCTCTATGGATTTTGTGACTGGTTTGAGACCGAGTCGTGATTTTGATGCTATCTGGGTCATAGTAGATCGACTGATGAAGACCGTACGTTTCATTCCGATCAAGGAAACGTGGCCGGTAAGTCGATTAGCAGAGGAGTTCACTAGGCAGATAGTGAGACTTCATGGGGTACCTAGGACCATTGTCTTTGACAGAGACGGACGGTTCACTTCGAGGTTCTGGCAACAAGTTCATGCCGCCCTAGGTACGAGTCTACAGTTCATGACTGCTTATCATCCTTAGACCGATGGTTAGTCTGAGCGGACCATCCAGACTTTAGAGGATATGTTGCAAGCCTGCGTGTTAGACTGGGACAGGTATGGCCAGATCACATTCCCTTAGTGGAGTTTTCGTACAACAATAGTTGACACACATCGATCAGGATGGATCCTTATGAGGCTTTATACGGACAGAGATGTCGTACACCGTTGTGTTGGGACGAGCCTAGTAGTGCCAGCGGAGTAGCACCCGAGCAGATTCAGGATGACATGGCTCGTGTAGCAGTGATCCGCGAGCGGATGTTAGCAGCGCAGAGTCGACAGAAATCCTATGCAGATAAGAGGCGCAGATTTCTGGAGTTCAGAGTTGGAGCTCAGGTTTGGTTGAGAGTATCCCCTACACGAGGCGTCAGACGTTTCGGTGTCAAAGGGAAGCTGAATCCCAGATATATTGGACCGTTCGAGATTCTTGAGCGAGTTGGAGAGGCAACATACAAACTTGCATTGTCACCGAGACTCGAGGGTGTTCATCTAGTTTTCCATGTGTCTCACCTACGGGAGTACATACGTGACCCGAGACACATCGTCGGTCATGAGAATCTAGTGATCGAGCCAGACCACACGTTTGTAGAGCACCCGGTGGCTGTCTTAGAGCGTAGTACAAGACACTTGCGTTCGAAGGACATCCCAATGTTGAAGATTCAGTGGTCGATGTGAGGATTTGATGAGGCGACTTGGGAGACAAAGGATAGTATCCATAGGAACTATCCGGAGTTTTGCGCTGAGCTTGTTGCACCGTTAACTTAGTATGTTGTTTGGTTTTTCCTTTGTTGCATTGTGAACGCTTTTTTGTGACATTTTGTGTTACGTACCCCGAGTGGGAATATATGAGCTCAATTCTGTTTCTGTGTGTTGTTGTGATCGTTTTGCTTTTGCAAGTTTCGGGACAAAACTTCTTTTTAGGGGGATCTGATGTAAGATCCTAGGTTTTTGCCTTCACCACCCCTGCGGTGAAGAAGGCCGCCCCTGCGGCTATGAGATCCGCCCCTGCGGATCGTGCGACAGATCGCGCCGATCTGTTTTCGTTGTTTTATCTTTCTTCCATAGATAGAATACCCGACATTCTATCTTATGGGCCGGTTTCCTTGTTTTCTTTCTAACCCTAGACGCCCTTTCCATCTAGCGTTCCAGCCCTCCCTATATATTCTCTTCCTTCTCTCCTTTTTCCCGTTCCTTGCTATCGTCTTCAAACCCTAGAGAGTTGTAGCCGTCCTTGTGTCCTGCAAACCCGCTGAACGTGTAAGTGCATCTTTTCTGGTTCTTCCTCACGTTCCTTTAGCGCTGCATGCCTTCCCTTTTGTTTTGACTTCTTCCTTTCGTTCTTTTCTTTCCTTATTCTCCAAGGATCAAGCATGAGCCTTGATTCTTGTGGAGTGTTCCGTTGTTGATCCTTCGTTGTTCTCAAGCTCTCTGGAGTGGAGTCTTGACGTGTTGAAACCAAAGGTTCGAGCTTTGGTTGCCCCTGCTGTGAGATCTGTCGAAGAGAAGCCCGACAGTAGCTTCTGACGAAGATCCGCCCCTGCGCCTGCACAAAGCCGCCCCTGCGCCTCTGTCACAACCGCCCTTGCGCCTGCACAGAGCCACCCCTGCGCATCTGTCTAACCACCCCTGCGGTTTTTTTTGCAGTAACTCCCGTCTTTGGTGAGTTTCTTCCTTCTTTCCTTTCCTCGTTCCTTCCTTGATTCCTTATGGTTGTTCCTTGCCCCCCTGAGTTGTTGTAAGACTAAGGTTGAGCCCTTAGCATGTGTTGATCTCTTAGAGATCTTTGAGACTAGAAGTCATAGACTTCTAGCAACCGTTCCGTTCCTGATTCGTGTTGCTTGTTCGTACAGACTTTTCTTGCTCCTTTCCTAAGGGAAACTGATTTTCCTTGTGTGTCCTCTGAGTTGTTGCTGAGCCTTTTGGGTTATCTTCGTGTGAGGTAAGTCCCTTGAACTTACTTAGCTTCATTCCGCGTATTAGTTGGATTGTATTGGCTGGTTTGTGTTGTTTATTATGTTTATAATGGATAACCGGAATAGGATTCACCCTTTATTACCCTTAACTGGCCCAAGTGTATTATAACCGGGCGGTGACCACTTATCTAGTTCTACAGGAGACTAGAATGTGCTCTTGCAACCCAGACCCATAGGTAACGGATAGTACTAATCTAGTCCTATTGGTAGACGGAAGCGGTGGCGAGTTTCGGGAGATTCTCGTGTGACAAAAGAAGCTGAATTAGTAATGAATAACGTTAATGAAAGATAATAACCGGTTGATGTGTGAGCATGCTACGTGTTTTCTTTACCTTATGTATGTTTGTGCCTTTACACTCTTACTTATACCTAGAATGTTAGCTAACGGTTTATACCGTCGTTGTAGATGTTCCGCAGGTTCATATGCTGCTGAGTGATTCGGATGGTGTGGTCAGCCGGGGTTCCCGTACATTATAGGACGGGATCGGGTTTTGTTTTTCTTTTGTTGCTTCCCTTTTATTTTTAACCCGGTTGTAGAGCTTTTGTGTTTTCTTTTGGTTTGAACCTTTGGTTTTATATTAAGTTTTGGTTTTCATTCGTCTATTCCTTGTTGTAAGATCCGTTTGCTGTTGCTACTCTAAGGGTCGGGACCCATTGTGCGATCCTATCCCGTAGCGCTTCAAGTTCCCAGAACTTGGGGTGTTACAATGGGGATCATCATGGAGCTGTGATTGGGTGGTGGAGAGAGAGGACTTAAGGACCTCAATGGAAGAGTAGAGATCCTCCAGTTTACAGCTGGGGAACTTCTTTAAGCAAGCTTTAGGTGTTTTAGCTTCTGAATGAGTGTGTTCATGTGATTGCCACTAGCATCATTGTTAGGGAGCATCCAGGATGAGGTGACCAAAGGAGCGAAATTCTCATGATTCACCCAAGTGTTGTTAAACTGGAATTGGCGAATGGGAGGGGGAAGCTTTAAATCAAGGAAAAGCAAGGCTAGGGAGTGGTAAAAAAGGTAAGGGTTGTCAAAGAGGGCATTTGAGTTGAGGAAAAGGTTGGACCAACATGGGTTGATTACAATCCGTTTGAGGAGATTTGCTTGTTATTCCAGGTGAGCTTGCATCCGGAGAACTCGTGGTTGGCTAGAGAGTTAATGGAGAAGCATTCAGAGAGCTCCGAAGAAAGATGTGAGGTCAAGGGGTAGCCATTATGGGACTTTTCATCCGGGCTAAGGGTGGTGTTGAAATCAGCCAAGAGAGCCCAATGTTCATTGTGGTTAAGGAGTTTGATTGTGGCTATGTTGTGTCACGAATATGTTAGTACTACATGTGAGTTTGTGACAACGGTTACGATAATCAACGTATATAAAAAGGTTAGTAATATCTAGTAGTTGAAAAACCTAAAAATAAGATATAATGGGCCTAAAATGAACCCAATATATATTGGACCTAGATATTAATTTAGGATATATACAGTATACCAAACTCCACAACTTAACATAAACTATAAAAAATAAATTCTATCTAAGATAGATTAAGTGGAAAACTATTGGGTAAAATGACTATGTAGGTAGTTTATGTAACAATGAGCATAAATAGGACAATTATGTTTATAGGCAGACAAATTAGGCCCCTCTAGTGTTATGTAAAAGTTTTTTTTTTTGAAAATAAATAAAAAATTGTACCTAATATAACATTCTTCTCTCTCCTTTTAATCTTAATTAATTTTTGTAATTAATGTAACTAATTAATCTCTATTACCCCTTAAACAAGCAAAAAATCGGTTACCTTCTCCTTCAATCGTGGTTGTTAGTGAATACTATTTACATATTGTTTTTGTATATGGTAGTGTATATATTAATTTGAATAAATTGTGTACATGATTCATATGGTGCTACTATATACTATCTACCTAATGTTTAGTGGGATAATTAGGTAACTACGCTGTTTTATTTTATTGTATACTAACTAGGCCTTTTCTAGTTTTCTATTTAGTAAATATACCTCATTATTTTTTTACCACTTTCATTTAATGATAAGGTAAAACTAATTAACCCAAATAATATTTGATATTTGTTATGTAAATTTTGATTTTAATTACTGAATTTATTTTTTATTTTATTTTATTTCAATTCTTTTTTTTTTTCCTGTTTTCATATCGGACAGTTACATACCGGACATTTTATATACCGGACATTTACATACCGGACATTTACATACCGGAAGTTCATAACGAAAATTTTCATACCGGAAGTTCATACCGAGTTTTGTTATACCGGAAGTTCATATCGGATGTTTATACCGGAAGTTCATACCGAAATTTTTTATACAGGAATTTCATATCGGAAGTTCATACCGAAATTTTTTATATCGGAAGTTCATACCGAAAGTTCATACCAGAAGTTCATACCGTTCATACCGAAAGTTCATACCGGAAGTTCATAACGAAGTTTTTTCATACCGGAAGTTCATACCAAAATTTTTTATACCGGAAGTTCATACCAAAAGTTCATTCCAGAAGTTCATACCGTTCATATACACCGGAAGTTCATACCGGAAGTTGATACTGAAAGTTCATACCGGATGTTCATAACAAAAATTTTCATACCGGAAGTTCATACCGAAATTTTTTTATACCGGAAGTTCATACCGGATGCCAATGATGTTTACACTGGTGAATTTACAACCATTGCTCGCTCAGGGTGATGCTGACAGTGGTCTTGATCGTCTCTGTGCAAAGAAGTAGGTTATACCATTTTTAGAGACATTTTTGTTGCTTCAAGGTTGATTCATAAATGTTGCGTTTTTGCTCATACCATTTTTATAACTTCCGGTATGTAATTCTCCGGTATGTAATTATTAATTCTAAACTATGACATGAAATCAGTTTGTTTGGTATAACTTCCGGTATGATAACTTCCGATATGATAACTTCCAGTATGATAACTTCCGGTATGATATGATTACTTCTGGTATGTGAAGCTCCGGTATGTGAACTTTCATTTAATGGTAGGTAAAACTTATTATAACGAAATTTTTCATACCGGAAGTTCATACCGAATTTTTTTATACTGGAAGTTCATATCGGAAGTTCATACCAGAAGTTCATACCAAAATTTTTTATACCGGAAGTTCATATCGGAAGTTCATACCGAAATTTTTTATACCGGAAGTTCATACTGAAAGTTCATACCGAAAGTTCATAACGAAGTTTTTCATACCGGAAGTTCATACCGAAATTTTTTATACCGGAAGTTCATACCGTTCATATATACCGGAAGTTCATAACAAAGTTTTTCATACCGGAAGTTCATACCGAAAGTTCATACCGGGTGTTCATAACGAAAATTTTCATACCGGAAGTTCATACCGAAATTTTTTTATACCGGAAATTCATACCGGATGCCAATGATGTTTACACTGGTGAATTTAAAACCTTTGCTCGCTCAGGGTTATGATGACAGTGGTCTTAATCGTCTCTGGGCAAAGAAGAAGGTTATACCATTTTTAGAGACAGTTTTGTTGCATCAAGGTTGATACCTGAATGTGCGTTTTTGCTCATACCATTTTTATAACTTCCGGTATGTAATTCTCCGGTATGTAATTCTTAATTCTAAACTATGACATGAAATCAGTTTGTTTGGTATAACTTCCGGTATGATAACTTCCGATATGATAACTTCCGGTATGATGACTTCCGGTATGATATGATAACTTCCGGTATGATAACTTCCGGTATATGAACTTCCGGTATGTGAAGCTCCGGTATGTGAACTTTCATTTAATGGTAGGTAAAACTAATTATACCGGAAGTTCACATACCGAAAGTTATCATACCGGAAGTTATCATATTGGAAGTTATCATACTAGAAGTTATATCAAACAAACTGATTTCATGTCATAGTTTAGAACTAAGAATTACATACCGTAGAATTATATACCGGAAGTTATAAAAATGGTTTGAGCAAAAACGCAACATTCAGGTATCAACCTTGAAGCAACAAAAATGTCTCTAAAAATGGTATAACCTTCTTCTTTGCCCAAAGACGATTAAGACCACTGTCAACATCACTCTGAGCGAGCAAAGGTTATAAATTTACCAGTGTAAACATCATTGGCATCCGGTATGAACTTCCGGTATAAAAAATTTCGGTATGAACTTCCGTTATGAAAAACTTTGTTATGAACTTCCGGTATATATGAACGGTATGAACTTCTATGAACTTTCGGTATGAACTTCCGGTATGAACTTTTGGTATGAACTTCCGGTATAAAAAATTTCGGTATGAACTTCCGGTATGAAAAACTTCATTATGAACTTCCGGTATGAACTTTCGGTATGAACTTCCGGTATAAAAATTTTTGGTATGAACTTCCGGTATGAACAACTTTGTTATGAACTTCCGGTATGAACTTTCGGTATGAACTTCGGTATGAACTTTCGGTATGAACTTCCGGTATAAAAAATTTCGGTATAAACTTCCGGTATGAAAATTTTTGTTATGAACTTCCGGTATAGTAAATTTCGGTATGAGCTTCCGGTATGAAAAACTTTGTTATGAACTTTCGGTATGAACTTCCGGTATAAAAAATTTCGGTATGAACTTCCGGTATAAAAAATTTTGTTATGAACTTCCGGTATGAACTTTCGGTATGAACTTCCGGTATGAACTTTCGGTATGAACTTCCGGTATGAACTTTCGGTATGAACTTCCGGTATGAACTTCCGGTGTAAAAAAATTCGGTATGAAAAACTTCGTTATGAACTTCCTGTATGAAATATCTGTATGAACTTCCGGTATAAAAAATTTCGGTATGAACTTCCTATATGAACTTCTGGTATAAAAAATTTTGGTATGAATTTCTGGTATGAACATCCAATATGAACTTCCGGTATAAAAAATTTCGGTATGAACTTCCGGTATGAAAAATTTCGTTATGAACTTCCGGTATGTAATATGTCCAGTATGTAAATGTCCGATATGTAAATGTCCGGTATGTAAAAGTCCGGTATGAAAACAGAAAATAAAAAGGGAAATGAAATAAAATAAAATAAAAAATAAATTCAGTAATTAAAATCAAAATTTACATAACAAACATCAAATATTATTTGGGTTAATTAGTTTTACCTTCCCATTAAATGAAAGTGGAAAAAAAATCATGGGGTATATTTACTAAATAGAATACTAGAAAAGGCCTAGTTAGTATGCAATAAAATAAAAAAGCATAGTTAGCCCAAAAAAATTAATAAAAGAAAAAAAAACAAATTCAGTTTTTAAAAATTAAAATTTACACTTAAATAACGAATAACAAATAACAAATAACAAACTGTTATTTTAAATAGAAGGGTTAATTAGTTTTGCCTACCATTAAATGAAAGTGGTAAAAATATGGGGTATAGTTTCTTTAACAAAAACCAAAAAGAGCCTAGTAGGCCAAATTCTTTCTATTATTTTTTTTTTATACAAAGGTATGGGGAAGATATGCATCTTTAAATATAAGTGTACCCTAATTATCCATATCCTAACCCTTCTCCTTAAGTTGGAGTATGGATGCCTTGAATGCTCATATTTTTTTAAAAAGACCTTGGTATTGTTGTTTTTTTTTTTTGAAAATTTAATTGTATTGAGAGAAGGATATACATAAGAGTTTACATAATGAAGATCATTGTTCTTGGGAGATTAAGAAGCAAGAGAGGTAAGAGAAGAGGGGAATAAGAGTGCTTAGGCAAGCTGAAGGTTCAAAGAGTTGAGGGCGACCTATCCTTCCAATTATACTCGAAGTGGAGCTTGATCGATCTGATGATCTCACCTGCACAATCCATAGCTCTTGTGAAGGTGTTATTGTACAAGATATTGTTCCTAGAAATCCAGACGTGGTATATGAAAGAAGTGATGGAAGCAATTCGAATACTATCCACCAGGTTTGGCTTATGGTGAGTCAAAGAATCAAGCCAAGTCCAGAAGTTGCTAATGTAAGGGGCTGGGTAAGGGATCTTGGTTGTTCGCTCCAAACGGTGTGTGCAAGCTTTAAATTTATAACCCTAGACTTAAGCTTAAAACAAGGATGCGAACCCGCAGTGTACGGGTCAATCGTAGTAAAAGCAAGAAAATTCCAGGGGTCGATCACAGGGACTCGGTGAAACAAAGTCAATACGGTATGCTTATGTCAATACTAACCACAAGAGCAATTAACACAATCAAAGATGAATAAGAAGTCAATAAAGCAAACATGCAATTCTAGGGATTAAAGCATCTAGTTGTGGTTCCAACTCAAGACCTATAGATAAGCGGACAAAGCTGAGATTTTTGCGTGGGGAAGGTGTTACTAAAGTGGAGTAGATCACCGGGTAAGTCTCACTACACACTAATCCTAAACCGTAACTCCTATTACCGGGTAAGTCTCAAGGAATCAAGATAAAGAACTATAACCTCAAACTAACATGCCATCTAAGGGAATAGAATCAACCTTTACCGGGTAAGTCTCAGGCTAACTCACAAAGATGGGATGGAAGCACACTCAAACCCCAATAAAGGATAAACCTTTATTACCTACACTTATGATCGTTAATACACAAACTAAGGAATTACCGGGTAAGTCTCATCCTAAGCTTGCATTGAACCAGGAAGGTGTAATAAGAATAGGATTTAGCAAACTCTAACACTTAACTTTCTGTTTAGATTCGGATAAGTCACCTCGGTTAGAAGAATCCCACCCCGGCCGAGATGTTCATCAACAGAACGAGATGCTTAGGGTTAAGGTTAAAGACTCGAACTTTCAGGATCCTATTGGAATCTAAGATTATTCTATCATTGTTTTTCCCACAACCTTCTGCCAATCACCCTAGAATCACACAAGGAAATTAGCCACTCATCATCATTATGAAAGTATTAAATATATGGGAAGAAGGTGAATATTTGAACAAAGAAGAATTTAAGGAAAAGACTTCAATAACTAGATCAAATATCACAACAAAAGCGTTCCTTGGATAACAATCCAAAAAGGCTAGACAACCAATGAGGGAATTAAAGACAATCTTACAAAACCCTCCAATAAAGCTATAAAAGCTATGGACTTCAATCTTCCTTCAACCTTCAAAAAGGTTCTTCAAAACTCCCAACTGGAGTATGATGCTGCTGCTGCGTATGCGGGATCTTCTCGTAAGCAAGCTTTTGGAATTGTGGAAATCCAACCCTTTTTATAGGAAAATAACCCTCCAAAGATAATAAATCTTAGAAAGATATTTTCCCATAAATATAGGTAAAATATATGATTCTGCATATCTCCTTCCTTCCAGGAGCCAAGCCCAAAAATATAAGATCACTTTCCAATTTTAAAAGATCTCATCCAAGAATAAAATATTCTCGCCGCGTCCTAGGTGTTTGCCTCGGTCGAGTCGGCGTCTCTGGATCACCTCGGTCGAGGTGAATTTCTGGTCAACCGAGGTGAGTCACAACAGAATGTGAAATCTCTCGAATCTGCTCCAAAGTAAGTCTTTAATCCATGGCTATGCTCCCTGGATGTAGCTCCAAATGACTCATGACTCCTTTTGCTCCTTTTTGATGCAAAACGTACCATATTACCTGCAATTACAACAAAAATAGGTGTAGACCTCGATTCTCGCAAAGGTAGATGAAATGGTAGTAAAATCACATAATGCACATACAAACATGCAGATTATGAAAGATAAAACGTCCAAACAAACCCCAAAATATAGACTATAATTCATGCTATCAAAATACCCCATACTTAGCCCTTGCTTATCCCCAAGCAAGTTCCTTATATAAAAGATAAGATAGAATGGATTATAAGTCAAGAAAATCAATGAAAAAGTCTTTCAAAAACATTTTATGGTGTGCAACTACCATAGATCACTCTAAGAGAGTACTTCCTGGAATTTAAAAACTCAATATGATAAAAACATTTTATAAATATAGGAAAGTTGTTCATCTTTGCATAAAATCATAGAATGCATAATAAATCATAATTATCAAAATTAATTATGTATAATCCGATTTAAACCACTAAGTCAATCAACAAGCTCAAGGTCTCAAGGGCTTCCCATAAGAAAAGGTCAAGAAACGTGTAGGGTAGGGATGTATGTAAGGTAATGTGGTGCTAGAATCCGGGAAAAGGATGAACTTCACTTTCACTTTGACTTGCAACATCTTCCACCAATAAGCTTCGCTTATCTCACACTTTTTTTTCTTTTTACTTTACTTTTTGGGATGCATGGACAGAGGTGCACAATAACCGAAGCCTAGGAAATCTACAATCATCAATTTCTCGAGATGCATCAAACCCTTGATGCACATACCATGACCCGTTAGGAATATCGCTCAATCCGACTTTGGCAAGACACAAACACCCGGCTATGTGAATGGTGCCGAGTTACTTATCTTCATGATTGATTTCCCCAAACCTATTATTTCTTTCTAACACTTTCACTTCCAGCCACTTCTCAACTTTAACTCCACTTGCTTTCACCACTTTGCTTGCTTCCAAATTCCCGGATAGGTAAAGGGAGGCAAAATGTATATGAGGGGCTAAGCATGATCAAGAAGAAGAAGAAGAAGAGAATGAATTGCCTTGGTCTTTCCAAGAAGAAAGTGAGAGAACTTAACCTGCGGTGTCAACCTTCAAATTCAACATAATTTGGATAAAAACAAAGTATTAAACATGCTAATAATTTCATACAAAGCATTTAGCAACTTAAACATATTATAAAACCTTTCAAACACATAAAGAATTTAAAACCAGTAGGTAAACAGAATCTTCACTGAGATCATATCCAGATAAGTAACACAAAATCGTTTTCGAAAACTTTCTGTTACGTACCTCGGTCGAGATGTTCTTGGTTCAACCGAGGTGAAATGCCTCGTTTGGCCAATACTGACTCGGTCGAGGTGAAAAATTTTTTTTTAAAAACCATTTTTTTTTTGGGTTTCGACGTTTTTCTCAATCAAATAACCTGTAGGTATGCATGTAATATCAGATAATCATATAAATGCAGAAGTGAGGCATAAATAAAATATCCGATAAATATATCATACATCAAAAGTAGTCGAATAACATCAAGTAGTCATAATCAATACAAACACCCCATACTTGGGACACACTGTCCCAGTGGGTCAAATAAAAGTCTGAAAATGAGAGTACTCACCGGATAAATAGCTGAACTGCATAAAAGAAAATAAAGAAAATCCTGCAGCTCCTCAGTAATCTTGATCCGGCGGCGGTGGTGGTGGCACATACGGATACTGTGTCGGGTCGAACGGATAACCCATGACACGCTCGAACTGCAGCTGGGCCATGACGTGCTGATAGTGCTGCCGCTCCTGCATCTCGCGGATATCCAGCGATAATGGAGCATATGAGTCAATAACCTGATCCGTCAGGTCATCGATCCGTCGGTGGGCAGCTCGATCCCTCACTCCGCGCCTCCTGCGTCTAGCAGGTCTGACTGGAGAAGTCTCAGCTGGTGCAGGCTCCGTCTCCTCCTCATCATCCAAATCGATGATCGGTGGTGCGCTCATCCCTGCAATATCCGTCCCTGTATCCATCGGGACTCCACCATCTCTCTCATCCACTGTCTCCTCGTCGTCGTCATCCTCCTCCTCCTCAACTGGGGCAGCTACTGCCTCTCTATGATCTCCATCAGAGGAGCCCAAGCTGTCTGCCAGTAATGCGGATCAAAAACTGTGAACTGAGCAGACCAGCGGATCCCCTGTGGTGCAGTCCGCTCCCAAGGCATAGCGACGTATGGAGTGGTCAAACCGCGGGGAACCAGAATCCTCCGTGTGATCATCTCCTGTAATCCAAGCGGCTTCGGAGCCGCCGCCATCGTACAAACACTAAGGTCCATCCCGTGATAAGCAGCTATGTGGGTGACTAGACCTCCGCAGCAAATGTCTCCCTTCGCCTTGGCTTTGATCTTGTGCAGGTCCTCTGCCAAGAGCAAGCCAAAGTCTAGGAAACCTCCTGTAACCATGCAGTAGAGGCTGAAGAGCTCGCCCTGTCGGATCTTCTGGGGCGTCTCAGTACGCGCCAAAAGTGTCTCGCTAAATATCCTGTGGGCTAGTCTGAAAGCTGGGTGGAAGATGACCTTCTCCCTAGAATCTCCAGGGCGCCATCTGTCTGCATGCTCAGTAATATGGGCAATCTGCCCCCAGAACTCCCTAGCTACGGATCGGGAGGGGAAGTCGGTGGCGGTGGGCTCAGAAAAGCCAAAAATCTCTCTCCATATCTCTAAAGGAACTATGAAGTTCCGGTTCATCAACCGGTACTTCACAGACTGGTCTGTGGGGAGGTAGGAGAAGGAGCTAACAAACTCTAAGGTCGGCTCCAAATAGGCTGGGGCTCGGATCTCAGTAAACTGATCCAGCCCAACAGTAGCAATCATCCTCCTAAGGTCAGCATCTAACCCTAGGCAATCAAAAGCCGACACGTCCAGAAAGCGTGGTGCGATAACTAGACGGCTAGCTATGCGCTCATAGTCTACCCGGCATCTCTCGTGGATCACCAGGCGGTAAGGACGGGAAGAAGAAGAAGAAGGGGAGGGTGAGGATCTGTCTCTAAGGGCTAGGCGACGATCGGAACTCATTTTCACTCAACACTGTCAGAACACCTCGGTTGCTGACAAGACTCAAGAATCACCTCGGTCGAGATGCAGTTCGACCGGACCGAGGCCCAGCAGTTACGATTCCAATTCTCAGAAATTCAGTTCTTTTCCCCCCAAAATCACTACAATTGCTTCCTAAGGGGTACTTATGCCTTTTCTCAGCAGAATCAGGGCAACCAAAGCCCAAATCGAAACGAATGAACGAGTTAGGGTTTCGACTTATTTTACCTCGTTTCGGTCGATTCGTTCGATTTCTTTGCAGATCTGTTGTTGCAAAAGGTTCCTCTATCCTTCAATCGTAGTTTGGAAGCGGAAATCTTCGAAAACGAGCAAGGAACGAGAGAGAACGAAGTGGACTGTCGCCGCGGTCGAGGTGAAGAAGATAAAAAGTGAAAAGTAATTTTTTTTCTTTTTATAGTGTTCCTGGATCTACTGTCACCTCGGTCGAGATGGTCTCGACTGGACCGAGGTGGTACGGACCGAGGTGGTTCTGCAGAAACCCTAGTCGCTTCGGTTGCTCAAGAATCAACTCGGTCGAGGTGCTCTGACAATAACCGAGATGCTTCTGTCTTCTCAAAATCTCGAACTTCTGTCCTTCCAGTTATGCATCCTTCCTTAGATATTTCCTGTTGTCTGTCCAGAACGCCAAAAACAAAGCAAAGCAAAGCAAAAACAAAAAACTATCTAAGCTAGACTAGAAAACGGGAAAAGAAAGCAATACCTTGGGTTACCTCCCAAGAAGCGCTTGATTTAAGGTCGCTAGCTGGACCATACTGCATCTCAAATGAGGTATATTGGTGCAACCTCCTCAACCGGCGTTTCCGGTTGGTATTTCTTAAGCCTATGACCGTTGACCTTGAAGCTTCCGCTAGTTTCGCCCCATATCTCAACTGCACCATGAGGGAAAACATGTTTCACAACGTAAGGCCCGGTCCATCTAGATTTCAACTTACCTGGAAAAAGGCGGAGGCGGGAGTTGAAGAGTAGAACTAAGTCTCCTTCGTTAAGCTCCTTTGGGACGATGCGCTTGTCATGCCATCTCTTCGTCCTTTCCTTGTAGATTTTGGCATTCTCATAAGCGTTCAAACGCAGCTCCTCCAGCTCGTTGAGTTCCAATAGTCGCTTCTCACCAGCCTCCTTGATGTCAAAGTTCAACCATTTGATAGCCCAATACGCCTTGTGTTCCAATTCAACGGGCAAATGGCAAGACTTCCCATATACCAAATTATAAGGAGTGGTATCTATGGGAGTCTTGAATGCGGTCCTGTACGCCCAAAGAGCATCGTCCAATTTCATGGACCAGTCCTTCCTCGTTCTAGAGACGGTCTTCTCCAAAATTGCCTTGATTTCTCTATTCGAGATCTCGACCTGTCCACTAGTTTGAGGGTGATAAGCGGTTGATACCTTGTGGGTTACCCCATACTTTGATAGAAGTGCCTTGAACTTTCGGTTGATGAAGTGCGTTCCTCCATCGCTAATGATGATGCGCGGAGTCCCAAATCGTGGGAAGATAGTTCTATTCAAGAACTTCACAACCACCTTGGCGTCGTTAGTGGGAGAAGCAATGGCTTCAACCCATCTAGAGACGTAATCAACTGCAAGGAGAATGTAGAGGTTTCCTCCGGAGGATGGGAAAGGTCCCATGAAGTCAATCCCCCATACATCAAAGATTTCCACTTCTTGGATGTTATTAAGTGGCATCTCGTTCCTCCTTGATAAGTTCCCTGTTCTTTGGCATGCATCACAAGAGGCGACGAAAGATTGCACATCCTTAAATAATGTAGGCCAAAAGAAACCAGAACGCAATACCTTAGCGCATGTTTTATCGGTGCTAGGATGCCCCTCGCAAGGAAGTGAATGACAATGCCTTATGACGCTATTAACTTCATCTTCCGGAATGCACCTTCGAAGCATCCCATCCGGTCCGCGCTTGAATAGCAGCGGCTCATCCCAGTAGTAATGTCGCACTTCTTTGAAGAATCTCTTCTTTTGAGAGTACGTCAATCCGGGCGGTATCTCCTGGCAAACAAGATAATTCACAATATCAGCATACCAAGGACCTTTATTATCAGAAAGTTGGTGGATGGAATGGTCCGCCAACAGTGGGTGAATGTCAGAGAAGGGAGTAAGAAGTTTGTCATTCTCAGCAATCTCAGTTGACATTATCTCGCCATCGACCTCGGTCGAGGTGCATAGGCGTTGACCGGGATGTTCTTCGGTCGCCTCGCTCAGTCCAGAAAGTGCCTCGGTCGAGGTACTGCTACTGGATCCGAGACTGGAGATCTTCGTCTCCTGGACTAGCTTTTCAGTTGTAGCTCCTGGATCCTCTTCCAGTGCCTTTAAGCTCCGTATATCTGCATCACAAGAAGCATCTATACCTTCCTCCATTAAACTGAAGCTAATAACTCTTTCGAGTGGATCATTAACAAGGATAGAGCTCACCAATTCTCTTGATTCTTCTTCATCGTAGATGTTGAAGATATCATCAGTTAGTTGCTCCCTTTTCATGGCTGCAAGTAGTGCGAACTCCTCCTCATTGCCACCAACGTTGAATTTCAACTTGGCGTTCTTGCAATCCACATTGCAACCCGAAGTTGCTAGAAATGGCCTCCCGAGAATAATAGGAACAGGATAATCTGCGGGAATGTCAAGTACAACAAAATCTATGGGTAGATAGAAGTTACCTAACTTGACCGGAACGTCTTCCAAAATGCCCACGGGATGGGTAATGGAGCGATCCGCCATAAAAAGTCGAATCTTGACCGGCTTGGGCTCTCCAAGACCGATCTTCGTGCATAGCTCCAGCGGGATGATGCTCACGCTGGCTCCTAGATCACAAAGGGCTTCACAAGTGACATCCTCAACTTGAATGGGAATGCAAAATGAGCCGGGATCTCTAAACTTAGGTGGCATCTTTTCCTTCATGATCTTGATAAGCTCCGAAGATTTAGATGTCATCCTAACTTCACCAACATCCTCCAGCTTCCTCTTCCTTGATAAGATTTCTTTTAAGAACTTCCCATAGGCGGGCATACCTAAAATAGCATCAAGGAAAGGAATATTAATATGTAGCTTATTCATCAAGTCAAAAAACTTACCAAAGTGTTTGTCTAGATGTGCTCTGGCTCTGGACTGAGGGAATGGAAGTGGTGGTTTGTATACAGGAGGTGGAACATAAGTTTCTGTCGTCCCTCCTGCTTTCTGTTGCTCCGCCTCGGTTGGCATCTCGGTCGAGGTGTTCTTCGACTGGATCTGGACCGAGGTGGTCTGCGTCGAGCGAGGTACTGGATCTGCAGTTTTGAGTCCACTCCTCGTCGTTATGGCCATGCATTGGCCCTTAGGGTTGCTTTCCGTCTTTGCTGGAAGCTTCCCTGGATCTCTTGGCGCTTCATTCGCCCTATTAGCAAGTTGTTGTTCGAGGGACTTTTGGGCCCTCGAAAATGAAGTCATAGAATTCTCCATAGCGCTAAGCTTGATCAAGATTGCCTCCAGAATTGCGTCTTTCTTTTCCGGCTGAGACGAACTTGATCCTTGCCCTTGGCTCTTTAATGGAGTAGAAGAAGAAGAAGGGGGAAAGAGGAAAGGGTTAGAGGAATCGTTAGAGTTGGAGTTTGAATGATTGTTACCATGATTTTGGTTATTCGCCCTCCAGTTGTTGCTATTGGATCCTCTATTGTTGTTGTTGTAGTTGTTGTTTCGGGGACCGTTGTTGTTGTTACGGTACCCGTTATTGGTGTTGTTCCTTTGCCGTTGCTCTTCCTTCTTAGTTTGAGCCATCAAGAGCTCCTTCAATTGCTTCACGTCATTCTTCAAAGACGTGAGTTGATTGTTGTTGGATTGAGTCTCTTGAAAGTTGACTCTTTTAACTCCACCTTCAGCTCCTTGGTGGGTATATTTCTCCATGTGCAAGGCTTGCTTCTCAATGAAGTCCCAAGCCTCATCAATCGCCATGTCCATGAAGGTACCGGCGGAGAGTAGTTGGAGATTGAACTGGGTGCTTCCGTCCAGCCCTTTGAAGTAGATCTCCAACAACTCGATCTTTGGAATCCCATGATGTGGGCAATCCAAAAGGATATCCTTGAACCGCTCCCAAGATTTGGACAAGCTCTCCTTGTCCTTCATGATGAAAGCATTGATCTTTCCTCTCATTTCAGCGGTCTTTGAGGGGGGAAAGAATTTGGTTAAGAATTCCGTAGTCATCTCCTCCCATGTGCTAATTTTTCCTGGAGGAAGAGATTGATACCAAGTAAGAGCTCTATCTTTTAAAGAAAAGTAAAAAGGTCTTAGCTTGTAGTTGTTATTTTCAATTCTAGAAGGTCGCAAGGTTTCCATCAAGATCTCGTAGTTTTGAAGATGTTGATGCGGCGACTCCTTCTCTAGCCCTCCGAATTGGCATTGGCGAATCATGGATAGAACTTGTGGTCGAAGTTCGTAGTCATGATCCGCTGGATCTCCTAGGTTCACCCCTGGACGCCTCAGCTGTTGATTAGGGTCCATCCTTTGACCTAGGGTTTGTGGGATTCCTGCAAGAAGAACATCTCGGACTGGCATCCGAGGTGGAAGTACATCGGCCGGGGCATCAGGTACTGGAATCTGCCTCGGTCGAAGATCAGCTACTGGATCCTGCATCGGTCGAGGATCAACAGGAGGATCTTCCCTCGGTCGCTGTAGAATCTGATTTCGGATGACTGCTATTTCTGCTTCGATAGCTGCAGTCCTGGTGCGATTCTCTTCCTTCTCTTGCCTTAGTTCTTCCTTGTTGAGACGTAGCAGCTCTTGCTTCTCTTTTAATTCGGCCGCAAGATCGCGATCGTCTTGTTGGGCCATCTTCGCTTCTC
The DNA here is from genome assembly GCA_033239045.1 of Fagopyrum esculentum. Lineage (NCBI taxonomy): Eukaryota > Viridiplantae > Streptophyta > Magnoliopsida > Caryophyllales > Polygonaceae > Fagopyrum > Fagopyrum esculentum. The sequence continues at coordinate 16,647,462 of BSUD01000004.1, read as the reverse complement.
TTAAGCGTCTCTTGTATGTCTTTTCTGGTTCGGGATCGTAAGGAACGATTTCCTTCCCAGTGCGGGTTCTTCGCATATACCTAAGAAAGAACCTGCAAAAGTCACTCAAGTAGAGTGGTTAGTAGACACGGGGGCAAGCGCCCCAAGAACAAACCGTACCGGCTCGGTCCCAGTACCTGACGCCCCGGCAACGGCGCCAAAAACTTGTTCGCTCCAAACGGTGTGTGCAAGCTTTAAATTTATAACCCTAGACTTAAGCTTAAAACAAGGATGCGAACCCGCAGTGTACGGGTCAATCGTAGTAAAAGCAAGAAAATTCCAGGGGTCGATCACAGGGACTCGGTGAAACAAAGTCAATACGGTATGCTTATGTCAATACTAACCACAAGAGCAATTAACACAATCAAAGATGAATAAGAAGTCAATAAAGCAAACATGCAATTCTAGGGATTAAAGCATCTAGTTGTGGTTCCAACTCAAGACCTATAGATAAGCGGACAAAGCTGAGATTTTTGCGTGGGGAAGGTGTTACTAAAGTGGAGTAGATCACCGGGTAAGTCTCACTACACACTAATCCTAAACCGTAACTCCTATTACCGGGTAAGTCTCAAGGAATCAAGATAAAGAACTATAACCTCAAACTAACATGCCATCTAAGGGAATAGAATCAACCTTTACCGGGTAAGTCTCAGGCTAACTCACAAAGATGGGATGGAAGCACACTCAAACCCCAATAAAGGATAAACCTTTATTACCTACACTTATGATCGTTAATACACAAACTAAGGAATTACCGGGTAAGTCTCATCCTAAGCTTGCATTGAACCAAGAAGGTGTAATAAGAATAGGATTTAGCAAACTCTAACACTTAACTTTCTGTTTAGATTCGGATAAGTCACCTCGGTCAGAAGAATCCCACCCCGGCCGAGATGTTCATCAACAGAACGAGATGCTTAGGGTTAAGGTTAAAGACTCGAACTTTCAGGATCCTACTGGAATCTAAGATTATTCTATCATTGTTTTTCCCACAACCTTCTGCCAATCACCCTAGAATCACACAAGGAAATTAGCCACTCATCATCATTATGAAAATATTAAATATATGGGAAGAAGGTGAAGATTTGAACAAAGAAGAATTTAAGGAAAAGACTTCAATAACTAGATCAAATATCACAACAAAAGCGTTCCTTGGATAACAATCCAAAAAGGCTAGACAACCAATGAGGGAATTAAAGACAATCTTACAAAACCCTCCAATAAAGCTATAAAAGCTATGGACTTCAATCTTCCTTCAACCTTCAAAAAGGTTCTTCAAAACTCCCAACTGGAGTATGCTGCTGCTGCTGCGTATGCGGGATCTTCTCATAAGCAAGCTTTTGGAATTGTGGAAATCCAACCCTTTTTATAGGAAAATAACCCTCCAAAGATAATAAATCTTAGAAAGATATTTTCCCATAAATATAGGTAAAATATATGATTCTGCATATCTCCTTCCTTCCAGGAGCCAAGCCCAAAAATATAAGATCACTTTCCAATTTTAAAAGATCTCATCCAAGAATAAAATATTCTCGCCGCGTCCTAGGTGTTTGCCTCGGTCGAGTCGGCGTCTCTGGATCACCTCGGTCGAGGTGAATTTCTGGTCAACCGAGTGAGTCACAACAGAATGTGAAATCTCTCGAATCTGCTCCAAAGCAAATCTTTAATCCATGGCTATGCTCCCTGGATGTAGCTCCAAATGACTCATGACTCCTTTTGCTCCTTTTTGATGCAAAACGTACCATATTACCTGCAATTACAACAAAACTAGGTGTAGACCTCGATTCTCGCAAAGGTAGATGAAATGGTAGTAAAATCACATAATGCACATACAAATATGCAGATTAGGAAAGATAAAACGTCCAAACAAACCCCAAAATATAGACTATAATTCATGCTATCATTGGTCCAACGGGATAAGTATCAAGAACAAGAGAACCATAGATGCAGAAGGACCAAAGGTGGTCATCATTCTCGGTCGAGATATTGCAAAGCTTGCATGTGTCATTGTCAATCATGTTCCAAGCCTTAACTTTTGCAAGAGTGGGAAGGCGTCTAAGAGCAGCTAACCAGGAGATGTAGCAGCACTTAGGAATATTGGATCTGATTCAAATGGCCTTGAAGGGATTGGGTAGCACATGAGGGATTTCAGGTTTGAAAATGGCGTAAGCTTTTTTGTGGGAGAAGGTACCATTAGGGTTGGACAAAGCATCACTTCTTTGGCTACTAGAGGGAGGATGGGGAATCTCGTCCTTGATTTTGAGCAAGCTTTTCCAAAAGAAGCTATGGTGGGGCTTGGGGTTGCATCTCCAGATACTTCTATTGCCCTTGATCAGATGACGATCAGTCCATAAGGACCAAATGTTACTGCCTCCCCTGTCAATGTCATAGATAAGCCGAACAAGGGCAACCTTATTCCTGACAGTAACGTCAGGGAAACCAAGTCCACCGTTAGCTTTAGGAGTACATATTGAGGGCCATGCGACAGATCTGCTGCTATTCTCAACTCCCGACCAGAAGTAGGAACGGATGAGGCCATGGATCGTGCTAATAAGCTTAGAACGAAGCAAGAACATGGAGCTCTAATAGTGGTTACTTGAGAAGAGAATGGATTTAACGAGTTGAGCTCTTCCAACGTAAGAAAGGAACTTAGTACTCCAGGATTGAATTGTTTTGGTGACCTTGTGGATCAAGGGAAGATAGTCACAAATCACCAGCCTCCTGCTCCCTATGGGAACTCCAAGGTAGAGTAAAGGAAGAGATCCAATCGACATGCCAGTGAGATTAACCGCCTATCCTGCTCGGTTTCACTAATCCCACCGGTGAAAAGGTGGGACTTAGCAGGGTTGATCATGAGCCTAGAGACAACACCAAAACGGTCAAGCATTTCTTTAATAATCTTGATGGAAGGAAGTTGCCTCTACAAAGTAGTAAAAGGTCGTCGGCGAAGGTAAGATGAGTGATGATGCGGGAGGAGCACTTGGGGTGATAGTTAAACTCTAGGTTTGAGGTACTCTTTAGAATCATCATGGAAAGGAATTCCATAGCAATAACGAAGAGAGGAGGTGAGAGTGGGCAACCTTGACGCAAGCCACGACGACCCAAGAAGTGACCACGAAGGGAACAATTAATATTGACGAGTACGTGGCAGTTGAAATGCATTCTTTGATCAGCCTAATAAAGTGCTCCGGAAAGCCCATTTTATGTAGACAATGAAGGATGAACTCGTGGTTGACAGTGTCAAAATTTTTCGATATGTCAACCTTCATAGCAACCCTAGGGGATATATGCTTTCTTCCATACTTGTTGAACATCTCTTGACAAATAAGCACGTTATGCTTGATTGAACGGTTATATACAAATGCACTTTGATTGAAGCTGATAATACTTGGCAGTATTGTGTTGATGCGCGTCGAGAGGATCTTAGAGATGGTCTTGTAGATAGTATTGCAGCAAGATATGGGCCTGTAATCAGAGGGAGTAAGAGGACAATCATGTGTAGCAATAAGAGAGATAGATGCATGATTGACCTGCTTTAGGAGCCTTCCATGGGTAAAGAAGTCCTGGATTGCTTTAGTGAAGTCATTATGTGTGGTATCCCAAGCCGAGTTTTAAACCCCGGATGTTCAAACCCCGGATGTTCCACGAACAGATCCTAATTATCATTAAGGGAATTAGCTTGAACCATGGTAGCGCTTGCTATCAAGGGTAAGGCAGATGAGATAGGAGAATTAGTGTCTGAGCAAGAGGAGAGGATATATATGTTTGGATTGGGGATTTGTCTTGGTGAAGATGGTAAGATGGAGGATGGTAAGACGGAGGATGGCTGGGCGTCTGAATTGCAAGATTGATTAAGGAGCATTACGGTCTGAGAGGGGAGATCCCAATGGTATGTATAGTTATGGGGTTGGGTTTTGGAGGATAAGGTATACAGTGAGAAGGTTGATGGATTGGTTGGTTAGAAGGGACAACATCGGAATCCCCTTGGTTATCCAGAATGCGGGAAAGGGCAGGCTTGAGATTGACCCACAAGGATATGTTTGGGGTTGGCAGAAGACGCTTAGTATTAGGGTTAGGGATACTCCTTTTTGTGGGGCGTAAGGGTTTGGGTTTCGTAGCCTTCACGCTATTATGGACTTCCTTTGAACCATTACGGCAGTGTCCAAACGTCAAGCATGTTGAGCATCGGGGAGGCAGCCAATCATAAGTCACCTTCTGAACGTAGGAAGTTCCATCCGATCCAGTCAAGGTGACCTCACGAAGAAGGGAACGAGACGCGTGGATGTCAACCAGGATTCGTGCAAATCCCAGCCTCTCCTGGTTAGCTGAGCAAGTATCGGTGAGGATAGGAGTACCTAGAGCCGACCAATTTTTGCTAGCATGCGCTTGGACCAGAATTTGTAGTCCAAGTCGTGCAGAGTTATCCATATAGGTAGAGAGCTAATATTGGATTAGTCTAGGGGCAAATCCTTGGTCCATCGTTTCAGAAGAAGTGTGGTGGATCCGTTAGTAACCCATGGGCTACCAAACAAGATAGTGTTGAGATCGTCTTCGTTAGTAAAATGGAACACAAAGATTCCCTTCTCATTACGAAGAATCTTAGGCTTGGGGATAGTGATCCTGTTTTCATTAACAAACTTGGTCATACGCTAGTAGGAGATAGGGCTACCAAGCGGGAAACCAACGAGGGATAGATGCCATTTCTGTGTGTTTTCTTCAACTTCTTCATCAGTGAAAGGTATGTGTCCAGACTCAAGCTCTGGAGTGAATGACAAAGGGACATGATTCCAACATACACTCCTCGAGACAAGATCTTTATAGTTAACCAAGGTGGCAACTAAAGGAGCTTTTGGTTTAATGCACACTTGTTTGTGGGGTTGAGGGTCAACATTCGAAGAGTCGGGAGAGGTAGGGACATACATCATGTGGGGATCACCCATGCTATCCACCTAGGGAGTTGAAACACTCCCTAGAGGAGATGGAAGGTTAGTCTTAATGGCATCATGGGGAACCAAGGGAGCCGTTTCCGTAACCTGGGTAGGGGTAACGTCGGGGAGGGCATGACCAATCGGCATGGAAGGTTTCAGACTTGGAGCGATAGGGGCAAGTTGGTTTAGCGAACCCAACAAAGCATCTAAAAATAGGGGAGAGACTTCCAAGGATACCTCGCTGGTCAAGGTGCTGGTTGGTAAAGTGGGTGTTGGTTTCATTGTCACTTGGCTCAGCGGTGGGATTAGAGTGTCAAACGACAAGGCTAGCGGATCAAGTGGTTTTGGGTTTAGCCTTCTGTTGTTAGAGCGAACCAAATCGTCAGGGATAGGCTCAATCGGGCTTTCCGGTGAGGTAGGGACGTTTTTAGGTGGAATGTTGTGGGTTGGGGATGGACGTTGCAACTCTGAGAGTTTGATGGTGAAACGACGGGACCTCCTTGATCCGGCCATGGGATGGACGGAGCAGCGAGTGGGCAGGGCGTGGCCTGGGGCCGCACTGGGGTGGTGTAAGCAGGGCTTACACTAGAATGGGAAGAGAGAGAAGAGAGCGTTTCTTGACAAGATTTTATTTGGAAGGCTTATTTGTATTGTTGTTGATTGAGAACCTTTGGGAAGATGTTGGGAGCTGTCTAGAAAAGTACGTGTGCAATTTTGATATTTTTCTTATCAAAAAAAGCCGACGTGGCAATCGATATCAATATGTTTGACTGTTAGTGAACACTGAATTTAGCGTTGTGTAATGCAACTTGATTGTCACACCAAAGTTTCATTGATTTTTCATGAGAGATGCCGAGGGATTGGAGTAGTGCTTTAAGCCATTTGAGTTCGCATGGTGTTGTTGCCATGACAAGATACTCGACCTCCTTCGATGAGAGTGAAAATGTAGTTGGTATTCCATGAAATAGGTGATTTGCCAATACATATGAAAAACGGTAGCGAGTAGTGAGTTAATGAACAAGTAGTATAATCGGAATAAAAAAAAAGCGAGAGCATCTAGCTAGAATTGGATTGAATCAATATGGCATAACCCGGATGGCCGCATATAAACCGAGTAACTGAAGTCCGGTCTTATGATTGTAATGTAGATGAGACAACCAAAGAGTCTGATACCGATTTTGATGAGAATAGGCAAGACTTGTATCTTTAATAAGAGTACGTCTGGACTCGATGGTAAAAGATGATAGGCGAGATTCGAGATTCTGATAAAAAAATATTTATTATCAAGTGATCATCTCTACACTTGTACTTGTATGGTCGCATGCTTTAAAGCATATGATGATGCAAGTACAAGTGTAAACGAATAACCTAATGTAATAAAAATCATACGTTAGATTTGGGGGTTGAAAACTTGTTCAATACCACAATCACAACTACATTTGGTGTCAAATACTCAAAGTTCGGGATGAGATTATCACAAACACAAATGGCGCTAGATTCACCACTAGTACCATCAACTCAAAGGGTAAATTCTCAACTACTGCTGCCTACAATCTCATCTGGAAACCTCCTACCCCACAACACCACTATGACCACTACATCATCTAGAATGGCCTCAACATCCCTAAAGCTAGCTTCATAACCTGGCTGACTAGTCACAACCATCTACCCACCCTTGCAAACCTTCAAAGCTGGAACATCTCTCAGGACGTCTCCTGTAAATTGTGCAACCTTCATGTTGAAGATGTGAACCATCTTATTCACCATTGTGGCTACTCCTCGCTGGTTCTCGAGCTAATCTCAAAGTGGCTCAGAGTCCCACCTCCCTACCCCTACAATCAAAACATATGGGATTGGCTCAGCATGATGAAGCCTAAAAAGAATGACATCGCAGCCCATGTCACCATCTCCACCATTACCACCTACATCTACTTCATCTAGAGAGCTCGAAATGACCTCATCTTCAACCAGAAATTCACTCAAGCAACAACATGTGCTCACAACATCATCCAAGCCATTAAAAGCTACACCGCAACTCACTGGACTGATAGATCAGATCACTCCCTCAACTGGACCAGGATTCGTGGAATCTACCTTAACTAGTCTCTGTGTATCTTCTCATGATCCATTCCTTATGTCTCTTTTGTTTCCTGTTCCTGTTGCCTAGTAGGTAACATTTTGTATATTCCCATCATTAATACATATAAACTTCACTTCAAAAAAAGAAAATTATTTGAAAAAAATTAGTTCAATTAAATTGGTGAACCCACTAAATGATTTTTATTACGATAATATTCAACAAATTCTTCATAGTCGACGGATTTTTGTGTAATAGGTGTATTTTCTGCTCTTTTGTTTCGAAATTCTGTAATTTTTTTGGAAAATAAAATTCTCTCTACTTGGTATTAGCTACTTATTATGTCAAGTCAATTAGCGGTTCAACTAAGGCCACTTGATTGGGGGGTTGTTTTGTAATTTTGGAAGGGTACATTTGATATTTTTTATATAAAAATATCAGGAAAATATGACATAGTTTACATGATATTTTTTTTTTGAAACAATTTGGTTTACTAGGCTTTTTCTAGTTTTGTGTTTAATAAATGTTCACCTTGAGAGAAGAGTGTGTAAAGTTTGAAAATAAATACAAAAGGTTGGGGTATATTTACTTAATTGAAACATTAAAAAACCTATTTACTACTCTAGTTTTTCAAAAAAACCTAGTTACCAAAATTGTCCATATTTTTTTGGATTTTTTTACGGAATAGATAAGGATAGAAATTGATGGTCAAATAGGGATATTAAATAGTTTGAGTAGCATTATCAATAGATTACCACAAGCCCATCGTCAAGACTTTTATATGGAAGCAATCAAGCCTAAGAAAAGTCTTGGTAAGACTTTCGATGGTGGAGTAGCATGACACAAAAGTATTCATGATTGACTTTAGTTCACGAAATTTCATTTAAAAGTTTCAATTTTTTTATGAAGTCATAATCCTACAAATGATAGAAAACGGGGCGGGACACAATGAAGACATTTATGTGGTTAAAATTATATGTTGAACTCGAACCTAAAACTACCTTCGAAGCGGCAATCCTAATGAATCATAGGAAACGAGAATCGGCAATCATATCCTAAAACTTATGTGCGTTAGATTTACATTAATAATATACAAACTCCTAATCTAAGTTTAACGGACTAATTTTATTACCAATTAATTTTAGGATGAAACTCGTTGAACTTATACGTTGAACTCGAGCCTAAAACCCTTGTGCGTTCGAACAGTGGTAAAAAAAACCACCACCAAATTTTCACAAAACCTATATATAGTTATGGTTGTGAACGGACAACCTCAATGTAAGAAAATGGTAGATCATAATGTGAAGAAGCAACCTCATTCAAAGGGCACAAATTTAGTCTTCCACGTTAAGTTATGTTTATGGACATTCAACATTTTGAAGGATATACGTAAGCTAGGCTGCTGATCATGGATAATGCATGCACATTAAGTTATGTTCGGTTAAGTCGCAGGGTTTGAGCCTATAAATACAACTCTGCGTAAAATTCAGATCAACAACAACAACTTGATCAAGCACTCGAGCGATTTCATCGATCTACATATCTTCTATGGCTTCCGTTCAAAGGATTTTTGCAATTTCATGCCTGGCTCTGTTGCTGATAGCTCTAGGGTTTCAACCACTGCAAGCACAAACCGATGTCGATGGATGCCCTATCGGTGAGTTTCCGATCTTATTTTGTGATTACTTATAATAAGAACAAATAAAACATGTAAATATACGCAGGGAAAACGAGTTGGCCGGAACTGGTAGGAGTTGAAGGAAACAAAGCCGCAGCGCAGATAGAGGCAGAAAATTCAACTTTAGATGCAATTGTGATTCCAAAAGATGCTGTCACAATTCAAAATTATGTTTGCACTCGCGTCTTTGTTCGTGTTGACACCCAAGGATTTGTTTCGTCTACTCCTAAAATTGGTTAACTATTCTACCATGCATGTCATGTACTATATATGTTAACACAATAAGCTGAAGATTGCATTACCTCTCTCCTTTGTGCTTCCTTCTATTGCACATGATTGTAATGTTCTTTGATCAACTATTTATATTAAAATTATTTAAACAAATTCCGCTGAGTATATGTTAGGACAATCTCGTTGCTTTATACCGACTAGTTCACAATTTAACAAAGGGTGTGACCGAATTCAATGAGCGTCTTGCTTTATATCGAGGTTTTTACATTTTCATTTGAGACGGAATCAAGTCACCGTAGTTCATCACCACAACTTCAATTTTTATTTTAGTTTACACTAGTTTGTATTGCGAGTCTCGATCATACTTGAACGAACGAAACCTAATATAATACACGGTATAACTTTAATTTGGCAAATTTGTATTATTTTTTTTAAAAAATTGAAGTTTTCTTCTTTTTTTTTTTCTAGTGTTATATTTATTTATATAGTTAAACAAAATTAGTCATTTTGTACTTTATGGTCTAATTTCCTATTTAGTATCCAAGTTAATGTTTTTGTCAAACTCGTAAAAGTTAAACGGGGACGGGGATGGAGATTTTTACGGGGAAAACCCATAAATTCTTAAATTGGAAAAAATTAAACGGGGAGAGGGATTCCGTGGGCGACGAATATCGACGGGAGCAGGGGCAATTCTTAATACCCGCACGGTGATGAGGATAGGGATAGAGGCAGTATAGTAAACGGGGATGAGGATGAATAGGGTACTCTCCGCTCCAAATCCGACTCATTGACACCCCTAGAGAAGATCATCAAAATGGGTAGTAATACTAAAATCTTTTGAGAAGGAATTTTTAGAAGTAATGATAAATTTTGAAAAGGGAAGAAATTTTCATAAAGTAATGTCACGTGAAATATAAATTTTATGTGTATCAAATCGTAGATTTTTCAACCTTTTTGATCAAAAGGACAACCTACGAAAATACATTTATTGCCTCGTGCGAAAGATTTATTTGAAAGTTTTGGTAAAATTGTAGAGTAGCAAAGACATCCAAAGATTTTTAAAATAGAGAAATTTGGATTTTTACTAAATAAAAGAAAATAAGGAGTTTGATTATTTAAAAGTTTTGTTGGAGTCCGGTTAACAAGATAACATGCAGTTAAAATGCTTTCACCCAAAAATTTTGTAGCTATATTAGCTTGAAATAAAAGAGAACGATCAACATTTAAAGATCCCTATATTTTCGTGCAACTCATCAATTTTGTTGAGGTTTAGCAACACAAGAGATTTCAAAAATGAGGCCTTCAGTCTAGAAAAAAGGTTTTAGACTAATAAATTCGGAAACATTGTCGGTTTGGAAGCATCTGATCGGTTTAGAAAATTGAGTTATGGTCATAGCACAAAATTGTTTGATTAAGAATAGATTTAGTTTGAGTTTTAAAACATATTAAATAAACCTAAGTTGTGCGACAATAGTCAGGGACCTCAAATGTCACAATGAGTATGTTCAAATATAGCATAACTTTTGTTTGACTAATAGCAAATGAAGACTGTATTTGTTTTGTCCAATGACAAGAATCACACGGATCAAACCGACACTTATTTAAATTTGTAATAAAAATATTAGGAATAAATTGTAAAATTCGGGGAGAGGGATGACCCAAACACCGGTGTCATAAACCCGCCGAATCGATTGTAATTGAATGATATAAAGCCGAGTAAGGAGGTTTGGGATTGAGTCACCACAACCGATAGGCATCATCCTTTGTATTACCCCATTCAATCAATGCCTTCAAGTTCTCGTCACGAAGAAGATGCAATTTGTCTATAAAAGTGATAACACAAGATTTTTCAGATGTTAAACATTGAACCGAAAGAAGATTACAATGAAATTTGGAACAAACATAACATTACTTGAAATAATGTTAGGTAAATTTTAATAGATATGACTTGATTAAAAATAGTCAAAGAGCCATTAGATAATATAATTGTGCAAGGAGGAACATATTTAATGTTTGATAAAAACGAATATATGCCCATCATATGAAATGACGCACCACTATCTAGTATACAGGGAATAGAGATATTACCAGCATGATAGAGAGACGACCATTGATGCTTGGAAATACTACGACCAAGGTTATTATGATCTGTACCGTCTAATGTTACATGAGATGTAAAATTTTCATTAACCCTTGTAGCACGAGAGGCTCGTGCAGCCGCTAGAGGGGGTTTTTTTTTTCAGTAGCAACAAGCGGACACCGAGAACACGATGGTGCTTCGGTGGCCCTGATCTGTAACTCTACGCGCATTTTTCTACCAATATGGGTATCTGATTATCTTGAATCATAAAGATACATCTTGTCTAGGACGCTCAAATTGACCAAAAATAGTTGATCTAGTTGGTCTTGTTGACCGATTTCCACGAGATGCAATAAGAGCAAATAAATCAGTCTTAGGGGTACGGTCTTTAGACATTACACGGACTTGTTACTCCTGAAACGTGAGAGAATAAATCTTGTTGAGAGTGGGAAGAGAATCCTGAGCAATGCTGGATGAACGTAATATGGCTATCATCGAGTCTGATGAGGAATTTATGAGAGTGCTCCAATTCTTTGCTAGTAGCAAATCTAGTACATGTACATGTACAAGTACAAGTACATATATGCCTCGTATGTTAGTTGAACATCCAGATTTTCCCAAAGTTTCTACAGACGATCATAGTAGACAAGAATGAAATCACCATCTTGGGTACACCGAGCAAGAGATGCCCGAGTCTTGAGAAGACATGGTCCATTTCCAACATAGAACCGTTAAGCAATGTCATCCCAAAGTTCCTTTACAGTCGATCTAATGGGAACAAAAGATTGGAGTATAAGCTCAATGGAATTACGAATCCATGATCCGAGCATCGAATTGACACTTTTCTAGTAGGGAGCCTCAAGAGTATCATCCGCCAACCTCAATGTAGATCCGTCAAGAAAATCATCTTTGCGATTGGCAAAAAACACTTGTGAGAGCAATTTTTCATTCGGGGTAGTTTTCATTGGTAAGAATTAAGGGACAAATTTTGAGACCGGGATGGTTAGATGGATGACGGTAGAAAGCGGAAGCAGGGGATAATAGGGGTGTTCATTCTCGGATATCCGGAAAAATAATGAAAAATGTGGTATCCGGATCGGATTCGAAAATTGGCGGATAACAGCTCTGAGAAGGTAAAATGTACCGGATATCCGGATAAATAAAAAAATATGTACTGTAAAATTAAAAAAAAGGTGAACCAATCTACACTATATAACATAGATCTAAATTATAAAACGTGTCAAATTGAAACAATCTGCCAAACTGAACCAATGTACATTTTAAAGTCTAAAATCTACATTGTCAAATGATGCAAATACACCATGCTAAAATTGTAAAACAAAAGCTATATCATCGAACTAAAACTAATTTTCAAAACTCAATAACATTCAAGATACACAATGCGCAACTCCACAATTACATATTAAAATGATACAAAATACACCAAATATGTGAGATTGTGACTCCATTACGTGGTCTTCTGAGCAAGAGACGCAGGAATACGAAATGAGCAAGATAGAAGAACACTCATGTCCAATACATCCGTTGTCTTCTGCAATCTGCAGGAGTGGAGAAAAAAAATCAACAGCAAATGGAGAAGAGATATATCGATTTAGGGTTTATAGGGAAATTCACCTTTGAGGTTATGGCTCCAGTGTGGTCTTATAAGCGAGAGAGAAGTAGGAAAACAAAATAAAACTAGAAAGAAGAGCAATACTCAATCACTCATGTCCATTTTGTGGTCTTCTGGGGAAAAAATCAACAAAAGACGGAGAAGAGAGAAGTAAGAAATCGATTAAGGGTTATGTAAGGCCGGCAGCATCAACCCACCACTTACTTGTGACGGAGACGGAGAAGAAAGGAGTGCATGGTCCGAGTCTTCAAGAAGCTTCGAACTTGAGACCTTATTGAAGATTAAAAAACTTTACTTTCCTTTTCACCAACTCGTGTATTGAACCTCATGTATAAAATGATAAATATTCTACATATCGGATATCAGGATATGAAGAAAACACAATCCGCAAATCCGAATAATTTTGAGGGATCGGAGTGGGTACGGATATATTTCCCCCGGAGCAAATGAATGTCGGATATTTCGGTATCGGATCGTCGGATTAATGACGGATTGGATATTTTTTGAACACCCCTAGGGTACAGAGGTTCAAAAGTGATGAAAAACGATGGAAGCATGTACGGGGAAAATTGATGATGGTAGAATTATTCAAAGGGATTTGGTACATAGAACCAAATTAGGATAGGATCATTCATCTGATGATATATAAGATACCTTGAATCGAAGTTGTTGAATATTATTAAAAATAAAGAGAGAGATAATACACAAAAAGGAGGATAAAAAATATCCCAACAAAGACAAAACTATCCTATTATAAAAGATCTTAGGCATAATCCTATGAATACAAATTAATAATTACATAGATATATTTCTGCTTATAATAATAAAAATACATGCACATTAAGGCATAATCCTATAAATACAAATTAATAATTACATAAAAATACATGCACATTAAGGTATGTTTGATTAAGATGACAGGGGCTTGAGCCTATAAATACAGCTTTGCCTAAAGTTCATATCAACAACAACTCTATCGAGTACTCGAGCGATTTTATCGATCTGCATATATTCTATGGCTTCCGTTCAAAGGATTTTTGCAATTTCATGTATGGCTCTATTGCTCATAGCTCTAGGGTTTCAACCACTGCAAGCACAAATCTATGGTGATAAATGCCCTCCCGGTGAGTTTCCGATCGTATATTTTAATTTATATTGTTGCTACTTATGATAAGAACAAATAAAACATGTATATATATATACACGCAGGGAAATCAGGGAAATCGAGTTGGCCGGAACTGGTGGGAGTTGAAGGACACAGAGCCGGAATGATGATACATGATAAAAATCCATCTTTACATGCAATTGTGATTCCAGAACATAGTCAGAGAATTCAAGATTATGTTTGCACCCGTGTCTTTGTTGACGTTAACTCCCAAGGGCTTGTTTCGTCTACCCCTAAAATTGGTTAACTATTCTACCATGCATGTCATGTAATATACATGTTAACGCAATAAGCTGGATATTGCATTACCTCTCTCATTTGTGCTTCCTTCTATTAGGCATGATTGTAATGTTATTTGATCAACTATTTATATTATAATAAACTATCTGAACACATTTACGCTCATTAATATATGTTATGGCAATTTCGTTGAGTATAGAACTGTATCAAAAGAAGGAGAGGGGAAATATGAAGCCTTACGCAGTTCAAATGAATAATTTTTGGGACTTTGATTTCCATGTATCATAGGGCGGATCCAAACCCACATTCTATTAAGGGTTTTCCAAACTATCCGACTATCATACTGCATATGAGAAGTTCTTGGTTGGTTATATCTCTATTCTTCTTTTTTTGGGGTATAGTCGAACTCGAAAAGTTTTCTACATATCCGTTTCAAATGAATCAAGTAAAATGTAGTTCTCAACAATTCAAAAAGTTCAATTTTTGATATGTTTGAAAAATGTGATTGAATATGATGATCTAATAAATCGAATTTTCTACGTACTCCTTGGTGGAGATAAAATCACACATAAATCTGAATTTAACAAATCTTACAATTTTGGGCGTGACCCAACTCAATAAGTGACTTGATTTATACCAAGATTCCTACCTATTTGTTTGAGACGGAATCAAGTCACCGTAATTCTTCAAAACGCATGACACTTTTGAAATATTTTCCATTGAACTTGATTGTCATTTCAGTGAACTCTCCCCTACATACCCTCTTTGTAGGGATCAAATCGCGAGTAGTTCACAATATAACAAATGGGTTTCACCGAATTCAATGAGTGTCTTGCTTTATATCGAGCTTCCTACGTATCTGTTTGAGATGGATACGTAGGAAGATGGGAATTTGGGGTGTGACTGAACTCAATAAGCGATATGATTGAACTCAACGATCATAAAGTTGAGTTTTATGATTGAACTCAACAATCATAAAGTTTAGTTTCTTACGTACCCTTCGTAGGGATTAAAACGTATATTGTTTTGCACTTATCAAAGATTGGAACTTGGGGTGTGACTGAACTCAATAAGCGTTTTGTTTTATACCGAGCTTTCTACGTATCCATTTCAGACAGAATCTAGTCACACTAGCTAGTTCATCTATATGCAAGTTTCGTTTACACTCCACTTGAGTTTTGAGATTGAACACAAAGGTTACTAACAATTGCGTTTAGGGTCATTAAAGCCAAGTGGGCTTACGGCTCAACTCCATATTAGAAGCATATGAATGCTAGCAGTTTCGACAACCGGTTAGAACGTGCAAAGCCGAAGCCCTCAGTTTCTACAACCGTTGGATCTAGCTTCATCGTCTTCCCCAAACCCCTCATTTTAAAATCTACTGTCACTAAGCTTAGCGTAAAAGAACGGGTCTCTATGCTCAACGTAAGGGAACGGGTCTGTCTTCAAGTCCCACACTAACCCTTGTAAGGGAGCGTCAAGATACGCATTCTTGACTTCGGCAAACGCAATGGATACCTCACGTCATCGCCAAGACCATCGACGACTCAAAACCTGGTGCGCCCCTCGTAAAGGTCACCGTCACCCTTTCCGGTTCAAGCACCATAAGGATCTCTTTGTCGTCGTCGAGGGTCTATACACCGGTCAATTCATCTTTTGCAGTTAATTAGAAGGCTAACCTCATGTTGAAAAATATTCTTTTTAATTGAATTCTATAACACATTACATCATTTATATAGAGGTAATATTGGGCTATTCTGTGTTGGGCTCTCTGGGCCAATTATCCCCCTCGATCCAAACTAGTGAAGCTGAAGTTTGGATCGAAGTTGTGTGAAGGAGGCCGTCGACAAGGGCTTGGTGAGGATAACGGCAATCTAATCCTTTGTTGACAGAAAAGCAACTAAAAGAGACTTGTTCTGAACTTTCTCTCTAACGAAGTGCTAGTCAATCGAGATATGTTTAATACGGTGGTGAAGGGCAGGATTCATTGCAAGGTAAGTGACACCAAGATTGTCACACCAAAGAAGAGAACCATATTTGACGTGGAGGTGATTTGAAATTGAAAATATGATGGGTAGTTGAAGTATTTCAAGATACGTTTTACAACTTGCCAATCTCCCTGAGTTGGTGAGTGCATTGCTTGACAGACCCTATGGACTACAAAAACAATATCTGGGCGTGTAAAGACCAAATATTGTAAGCTTCAAACTGTGCTTTTGTAGAGGGTAGTATCAGGAAAGGATGTAACAGCTACAAGGGAAGAATGTAGAGAGGCCGCCATTGCTATAATCACTGCGTTGACATCTTGCATATTGGCTTTAGTGACTAATTCTTTAATGTACTATGACTGGGAGAGCTGAAGCTCATTTGTGTCTCTAGTAACCTGAATTCCCAAGAAATAGTGTAATGGTCCCAAATCTTTGACATGAAATGGGATAGCCAGAGATTTAATAAACTTTCCTGCAAGAACATCAATCGAAGCAAAAACTAGAATGTCATCCACATACACTAAGAAGAAGACAAATTGGTCACCTTGGCGATAGAAGAACAAAGAGGTATCTACAAGAGAGGATTGAAATCCTAGAGATAAAAGAATGTCACTAAGCTTCCCAAATCAGGCTTGAGGAGCTTGTTTGAGGCCATAAAGAGATTGTGGTAGTTTACAAACATGAGAAGGAAATTGAGAATGAGTGAAACCTGTAGGCTGTTGAACAAAAAAGTCCTCTACCAGGTCCCCGTGTGGAAAAGCGTTTTATCAAGTTGTCGGACAGACCAGCACTGGGCAGAGGCAATGGATAGGAGGAGTTTGATGGTGGTTGGTTTGGCTATGGGACTGAAGGTCTTTGATTAATCGATACCTTCAAGTTGGTGACAGCCTTTTGCAACTAATCGGGCCTTGTGTCGTTCAATAGAGCCATCGGCATGTCTCTTTGTATTGAACACCCATTTGACACCAAGGATGTTGGAAGATGGAGGAGGTGGTAACAGGTTCTAGGTAATGGTATGAATCAGAGCATTGAACTCCTTGGTCATTGCTTCCCTCCATTCCAGAAATTTAGAGGCCTTAGTATAGGAGGATGGTTCTTCTAGAATGGTGATGGAGATGGAGCAATTAGGTTGTGTGGTAGGCCATGGGATGGTGCCGTATTGTCGTACTAGAGTTTTAAGGATGTTGTGTTTTAGGCGGGTCTGCATATGATGGGAAGGAGGTGGATTTGGTATTGGGATGGGCGTTGTAGGAAGGCTTGTGGATTGGGTGGATTGGGCTGGCCCAGGCAAGGGGATATGTGGATTTGACAAAGGTGAAGAAGGTGGTGGGTTGGGTCAGAAGAGGAAGCAGTCTTGGGCTTTGTTGAAGAAAAGATAGGAAGGGGAGTGTAGTTACTTGTTGAAACCGGCATGGAATGATTTGTAGACTTAGAGAACGGTAAATGTATTTTATGAAATAACGCGTCTCTAGAGGTGTAGAACTTAAGATTGACCGAATCATAACAAATGTACCCTTTATGGTTAGGGGCATAACCAAGAAAAATGGTTGGAGTGGAAAATTGAGTATATTTTTGTTATAAGGTCGTAAATTTGGAAACGCAAGGCAACCAAGGACATTGAAAAAATCATAAGCCGGGGTGGTTTGAAAAAGAAGTTCGAATGGGCTTTTGTTTTGAAGAAGGGGTGTAGGGGTTCGATTTATGAGATAAGTGCAAGTTTGAAAAGTGAAATCCCAATACGTAAGTGGCAGAGATGAGTGTTTTAGTAAGGTGAGTCCCATGTCGACAATACGACGGTGACGAATTTCAACACTTCCATTTTGTTGATGCGAATATGAACAAGTGAGACGATGGTGAATTCCGAGGTTTTGAAGGAAGGGAACAATGAGTTTAAATTCCGGTTCTGCCATCCGTTTGAATGACTTTGATGGTGGAGGAAAATTGATTTGAAGCAATTTTAATGAACGTTGTTAAGATCAGAGTAACTTGATATTTAGTAGCCATCGAGAACAACCAAATGAATTTGGACCAATCATCGACAATTAAAACGTAATACTGATTGTCTTTTAAGCAAGTTAAGTGGGTTGGGCCCCATACATCAACAAGCAACAATTGTAATGGGCTAGTTGAAGTGGTAGAAGAGGTTGGATGGGGCAACGCATGGGCCTTGGCCATGAGCAGGAGGTACAAGAAAAAACACAATTTGGGCTGGATCGAAGTTGGGCCTTAGGGTTAAGTAGGTGACGGTTAATTAACTGTGAAGTGACATGTTTTGAAGGATGTCCCAAGCGACAGTGCCAAAGGCTTGCTGGTGTGGAAGGCGGTGTTAATGTGGTGGTGAGGAGGGCAGCGCTGGTCGTCGGAAACCTGTACAACCCGCCATCAACGAGTCCCTGAATTGAACAGTTGGAGATGGGCATGAACAGTTTTTCTTGGAGTCCTTCAAAACAAAGTAATGGGCATGAACTTCAAAGTAAACGTTATTATCCCGGTATTATTGACTTACCAAAAGCGGGTTTTTAGAAATTGAAAGCGTATGAAGAATGTGAGGAAGAAGAAAAGTTCTATTGGAGATAGAAAAGGAAGAAGAACCGTGATTGACTATAGGAATAATCGAGCCATCACCAAGGAAGACGCAATCTGTACCATCATAGGGTAGGGATTCGATGCAAAGACTGGCAATGTCCGGAGTGAAATGGTTCGTAGCTCTAGTGTCCGGGCACCACTGTGTTGAGGTAGTATTATGAGCCTGCATCAATGAAGGTGGTGAGGCCTGATACGCTTGATCAAAGCGGTGCCAGCATACCAGTGCACTGTGGCCCGGTTTGAAGCAGACTTGGCAAGTGGGACGGGAATTAGGTTGCCCCGTAAAGTTGTATTGAGTCCCATGACTTCGAGGAGGGTTCTGCTGGTAGGGGCGAGAAGGGTTTGGTGAGGAGCCTCGTCCCTAAGAGGATCCCTTGTTTTGATTGTTGTTTGGGGCATTGGAGGAGCGGATTCTGTTCCGGTTTTGGTTGGAGTTTTTGGTGAGGTTAGCTTCTGTAGTGGTGTTGTTTGTTGACATAGGAGGCATAGGAAGTATGGTTGTAGACTGTTGTACTAGTCGGGCCTCATGAACATGGAGGTAGGATAGGATTTGGTTAGGAGAGGGTAAAATGGGTTGTGTGGAGAGGGAAGTAACCATGGAATCATAATCAGTGCCCAAACCAGCAAGTAGATAAGTTATAAATTCAGAATTAGATATAGAGTGGCCAACAGAAGTAAGACTGGAGACCAAGTTTTTGGCACGATGGTAATAGGAATGAATTGAAAGATAACCTTTCTTCAAGGAATCCAGTTGGAGATGGGCATGAATAGTTTGTGCACTTGAACGAGCAGCAAACGATTCCTGAAGCAGTGTCCAAATCTAAAATGAAGAACAACATTCAAGGACTTGAACCAAGACTTCCTCTGTGAGACTAACCATGAGTATGGCCATTACTAGCTGATCCTTGGAGATCCAAGACTAATAAGTTGGATTTGGAGATCCATCTATAGAAGAAGATGGACATTGATGTGAGCCATCGACATAAAAAAATAAGTTCTGTGCACAGAGGAGGGAAAAAATTTGGGCCTTCCAAAGAGGGAAGTTACCCCTAGGCTGAGCTTGATAGTAAGGAGATTGGTGAGGGGTGAAAGGGACAAGGATGGAGGATTATCTGGTGTATGGAGGAGAAGAGATGCAGAGCTGTTTGCATCCTCAGTTTGAGAGGAGGTGGTAGGCATGATGGAGGGTCAAGGTTGTTGAACATTTGTCCTATTTCTCTGATACCATAATGGATATTGTGCTCACATAGAAATATTCTTTCTTATTGAATTCTGTAACATATTACATGATTTATATAGAGGTAATATTGGGCTATTCTGTGTTGGACTCTTTGGGCCTATTAATATTCTTGAAGGAGATGTTATCTGAGTTGTCGATCGAGCCCTAGTTTCGCCGGTGAGTCTCTCCTCTTCACATTTAAGACTTGTGTTGTGTCGGTAGTGCTAGTGATGTGAGTAGTAGACTAGTTGAGTAGAGTAATAAGAGGGTGTGTTGGTTGGAGTAGTGTTGTATGTTGGTGCCTAAGGATCTGTGAGATGGGTATGGCGGCATGGTGTGGGCAACCGCCGCACAGTAGTCAAAGGCGTTAAGGGTTGTTGGGGTTCTACTTCATTTTTTTTTGAATTGGTTAAAGGATGGTGACAACTCACTTATGGTTTGCGTGAGCCTTAATGAGGTTAGTTTTATAGACTTTTATAATTGACTTGGGATTAGATTAGGCTAATTCTAGTTAAGACTTTTAACCTTATGGGCATATATTGTTACGGATATGAAAACAAGTTCCACTTTGTAAATGCTTCGTAGGATAGCACGTAAGCGTAGTGTTCTTATTCTTTTGTCAAGTATGTACGTAGAAAAATTTTAAGCTTTTGGGAACGATCGGATAGGACATGGAACGTTTAAGTACTTCTCAAAATTTTACTTCTTGAATTTGTTGAAGCATCTAGGTTTAGGTCAAAGTGGGACTCTAGTTAATTTTGGTTTGAAGTTTGAAGGTTGAGAATCTTTAAAATTCGATAAATCTTGTTTTAGAGTGAGACCTCTTTGTCTTTGGATTCTAGTGGAAACTTTGGAACGTTCTAGACTTTTAGGGTTTTTTCGGACTCAGGAGTAAAGTGGTCATTTTTTAAACACTAATAAGGTGTTTATTTGTATTGTGTCGCCCCTTTGACGGAATAGATGAATGGATAGGAAGTTGGTATGGGTAATTTCCTTCGAAGCATTAGCCTTGTCTCTTCCTCCTGGTCAAGCATTAGCCCTGTCTCTTCCTCCTTCGCGCCCAGGGACTTCCCGAATGACCGTAACGAGGAATTAATCTTTGGTAGCATTCGCTACATGCACTCCTTTTTTGTTGAAGTTCGCGCTTTCAGACGGTTAAGGCATTGCATTACAAGATCAACAAATCCAAAAAAATGCCTCGGCCGCTTTGAAACAACTTACTTTGCCGAGCCAGAATCAACTTCTCTATTGACGCGGATAATTGTTCCCTAAGGGGAATAGCGCTAAGCCGGTTGAGAAGAAAGACCCGGACTTAGACTTTGATCAATATATCCATTCCTAAACCCCTCAATCTACACCTTCTTTTTTCTTCTCATCGGGGTTATTTCACAAAGACTTGCCACGGTAAGAAGTAATAAGGAGCGAAGAAGCACACTTGGAGAGCGCAGTACAACGGAGAGTTCCAAAATTGGCTTGGTTTCAAGATGTGGAATCCATGTTGAATCACCATTTAGCGGGGCTACTAGGACTTGGGTCTCTTTCGTGGGTGGGGCATCAAGTACATGTATCTTTGCCGATTAACCAATTTCTAAATGTTGGAGTCGATCCTAAAGAGATACCACTTCCTCATGAATTTATCTTGAATCGGGATCTTTTGGCTCAACTTTATCCCAGTTTTGCCGAGGGAGCAACCCCATTTTTCACCCTGAATTGGTCAAAATACGCGGAATTTCTGACTTTTCGTGGCGGATTAGACCCAGTAACCGGGGGTTTATGGCTGAGTGATATTGCACACCATCATTTAGCTATTGCAATTCTTTTCCTGATAGCGGGGCACATGTATAGGACCAACTGGGGTATTGGTCATGGCCTAAAAGATATTTTAGAGGCTCATAAAGGCCCATTTACAGGCCAGGGACATAAGGGACTATATGAGATCCTAACAACATCATGGCATGCTCAACTAGCCCTTAACCTAGCCATGTTAGGGTCTTTAACCATTGTTGTAGCTCACCATATGTATTCCATGCCCCCTTATCCATATCTAGCTACTGACTATGGTACTCAACTGTCATTGTTTACACATCACATGTGGATTGGTGGATTTCTCATAGT
>BSUD01000004.1:16610522-16625476 GCA_033239045.1 Fagopyrum esculentum | reverse complement strand
GGCTGAGTGGCATGTATTTCCACGGTGCTCGTTTTTCCAACTATGAAGCATGGCTAAGCGATCCTACTCACATTGGCCCTAGTGCCCAAGTGGTTTGGCCGATAGTGGGCCAAGAAATATTGAATGGTGATGTAGGCGGAGGTTTCCGAGGAATCCAAATAACCTCCGGGTTTTTTCATATTTGGCGAGCTTCTGGAATAACTAGTGAATTACAACTCTATTGTACCGCAATTGGTGCATTGGTCTTTGCGGCGTTGATGCTTTTTGCCGGTTGGTTCCATTATCACAAAGCAGCTCCAAAATTGGCTTGGTTTCAAGATGTGGAATCCATGTTGAATCACCATTTAGCGGGGCTACTAGGACTTGGGTCTCTTTCGTGGGTGGGGCATCAAGTACATGTATCTTTGCCGATTAACCAATTTCTAAATGTTGGAGTCGATCCTAAAGAGATACCACTTCCTCATGAATTTATCTTGAATCGGGATCTTTTGGCTCAACTTTATCCCAATTAGAAGATTTTCTAACAAAAATATTGGGTTTAGATCGATTTGGTTAATCATGGAATCGATTCGATCATCAGAGTATAAGTTCATAACCCTAACCCACTCCCATTTTGGGCGGAACAAATCAACTAATTCTTTGATTCCAATTAGTAAGAGAGATGAAATAGACTCCATAAGCTAAAAAAGGGTATCCTGAGCAATTTTGATAATAGGGTTCATTGATATTCGTAGTATAGTAGATGCTATCACACATACAATCATACTCAATTCGATGGAATTCTTTGATCTTAAAGGAGATCTTCTATAATTTCGCAGGTGACGGGTTATTTCTTGGTTTCGTCCAGGCATAGCTGGACCCTCGTTTGATTTTAGCTACCCGTCTGATCACTTTCAGAGAATCTGTCCTTAGGAATCGGAATTGGATGTTGATATGTCCGGGCACTCCAATGATTTAACACTACCGTCTGTTCCAAAAATAAAAGCCTCTGCCTTGGGACAGGAGTGGGGGAGGGCCCTACGCACAGTCAAAAGCAGCATCGGCTCTACGAAGTAAGAATCAAATCTTTTTGTTGGCTTTCCCAAGGTGCAATTCCAAAGCAAAATAAAGTGGAAGGCGAAGCAGAGGCAAGAGCAAGGGTTGAGAGACCCAGTTGCATCTAAATCGAAGAAGTAGAGGTTGGCCATTTGACTGACTCCTTTCCTTTGAAAAGGCTAACGGCGCTAAAACCATATAGCTTAGTAATCTTTGATAGTTTTGTTCTCGCCCTCTAACGTCCTCCTTTAAAAAGAAAGAGTTGGTTCGGCGTCGCCCTCCATTGCTATGCCCCCAGCGCGGATCGCAATAATCATCATGATCTAAGACCCCTCTTGACCATTCTATCAACTTCTTCAATGGCCGTGCTTGCTTACAAGCCTGGTATTATGCACCTTGCGACCCTCATCTCAACCCGTATCTTATTTGTTCTGAAAACACGTCTTCCTATTCTATCTTTTCTCGAATCGCCTTTAACAAAAGAAATAGAAGCTCGAGAAGGAATACTAAAACCTAGTTCACTCGTTGAGTCTCTTAGATCACTCCAATGCTACGGGTACTACGGACCCTCTACCATCCATTGTAGAAAAGCCGTTTCATGAGGGGGGGGGGGGGGCTAGGAACTTGAACGGCTTGCATTCCGTTCTTTTTTCTCCCCGAGGGACTCATCTTTCTACAGGGACTTTAGCGAAGGGCACATAAAATTGATGTTTCTCTTGTTCTTTCTTGGCAGTGGTATATCACTTCGGTCATCAAATACCTGAGACTTCTTCCTTCCTCAGGTGGCCACCAAACCCTACAACTAATGAGAAGGCCAAGCAAACTTCTTGACTTTTCGCTTTCTCTTCTTTCTTGGCTTCTTCCCCTGACCGGGAGTCCTAAGAGAAGAAACTACTACTAGCTCTATCTTTCTCTTCTAAACGAAAACGATTCAAGGGACTATAATTGGAGATACCATTGTTTCTGGTAACATAAGTTTCTATAAAAATGGGAAAATATGGCATCCGAATCCGATCCGAAAATTGACGGATTTTTGCTCCGAGAAGGTAAAATGTACTGGATATCCGGATTAAAAAAATTTGTACTATAAATTAAAATAAAAGTGAACTAATATACACTATATAACATAGATATAAATTGTAAAACTTGTCAAATTGAACCATTCTGCCAAACTAAACCATTCTGCCAAACTGAACCAATGTACATTGTAAAACTTAAAATCTACACTGTCAAATGATGCAAATTACACCAAACTAAAATTGTAAAGCAAAAGCAATATCATCAAACTAAAACTAATTTTCAAAACTCAACAACATTCAAGTTACAAAGTGCGCAACTCCACAGTTACATATCAAAATGATGCAAAATAAACCAAATATGTGAGCCTGACTCCATTACGTGGTCTTTTGAGTAAGAGACGTAGGAAAACGAAATGAGCAAGATAGAAGAGCACTCATGTCCAATACGTCCGTTGTCTTCTACAATTTGCAGGAGTGGAGAACAAAATATCAACAAAAATTGGAGAAGAGATAATCAGGAAATCGATTTAGGATTTATAGAGAAATTCACCTGTGAGGTTGTGGCTCCAATTTGTGGTCTTATGAGCGAGAGAGAAGCATGAAAACAAAATAAACTAGAAAGAAAAGCAATGCTCAATCACTCATGTCTATTCCGTGGTCTTGTGCAAGAGTGGAAGGGAAAAAATGAGCAAAAGGTGGAGAAGAGAGAAGTAAGAAATCGATTGAGGGTTACGTATGGCCGGCGGGATCAACCCACCACTTACTTGTGACGGAGACGGAGAAGAAAGGAGTGTGTGGTCCGAGTCTTCAAGAGGCGGATGAAATTGTGAGAGAGTGGTGATGAGAATTGAAAAATGGATCCGAGAGAGAAACGATATATATACTCTCAGATTTAGGGTTTCCTTTTTAATAAAACAAAATCAAAATTTTTTGGGTTTGGAAAGCTTCAAACTTGAGACCTTATCAATATCTATATACTAAAGTAGAGTTCTAATCTGCCTACGTGGCGCTCCCAGAATTAAGAGATTTAAAATCAGCTCTCAAATTAATAAAGGGGAAATTCCGGATGATACCCTCGTGGTTTGGGGTATTCCGGATTTTGCCCACCAGCTTTTTCAAGTTCGGATGGTACCCTTAAGTTTATATTGTTTTTTACATTTTGCCCAAATTCATTACACTTTTTTAAATTCCATTAAAAACATACAAAAGAAAATAACTAAAATTAAAAACAACTTAAAATAGAAAGAATAATTTATTTATTTTAAAAATAAAGTGAAACAATAAATTTTTAAAAAAATATATATTATATTAATTTAAAAATAAATTCGTTAGATAATTTTTAAAAAATTTAAAAAAATCAGTGTTTTCTTTTATTTTAAAAATAAATAAATTGGGTTAGCATTTTTTAACAAAATGTAAAAAAATAAGTTTTATACTTTATTTCAAAAATAAATAAACAAGGATTTTTTAAAATTTTTTAAAAAATCACTGTTTTAATTTATTATTAAATTGAATAAATCAGTTTTCTAATTTTTTTATTTTTTAATATTACTTTATTTTCTTTCTTTTAGTTTTGAGAAATAAATAAAATAGAAAAGTTATTTATTTATTTTAATATTAAATTAAAACGGTGCTTTTTTTTATTATTTAAAAGAGTCCTTATTTTATTTATTTTTAAATAAAGTATAAAACTTATATTTTTAGACTTTGTAAAAAATATGCTAATTCAATTGTTTATTTTTAAAATAAATAAAACACTTATTTTTGAATTTTTTTAAAATTTATCTAATTTATTTATTTTTAAATTAATATAATATATTTTTTATAAAATTTACTGTTTTACTTTATTTTTAAATTAAATAAATTATTATTTCTATTTTAAGTTGTTTTTTAATTTTAGTTTATTTTCTTTTGTATGTGTTTAATGGAATTTAAAAAAGTGTAATGAATTTGGGCAAAATCCAGAAAACAACATAAACTTAAGGGTACCATCCGAACTTGAAAAAACTGGTGGGCAAAATCCGGAATACCCCAAACCACGAGGGTACCATCCGGAATTTCCCTTAATAAAGCTACAAAATCGTTATATTTTGAATTACTAATTCATTAAAATTGTTTATTAAAAATCTAAAGCTACAAAATTTTTATTTTTGAATTACCAATTACTAATTCTAAACCATATCTAAAATTAAGACTGTAATCTGGGTAGGAATTACATATTTTGAGTCTTACTCTAAATTTGAAAATTTAAGTTCATCATTGAATTTGTAAAATGTAATACTCAGTATATTCTTTACTTAATAAAATCGTCATTCAATTTGTGTCGATGAATGTAAAGCTTCAGGTTGATTTCATAGACTTATTATTTGCTTCAATATTGACAACTAACTAGAGTTCACTTGTAAAGCTTCAGGTTGATGTCATCACAAGTGAACTCTACCATTAATACGGAAAACAAAAGGCCACACGAACTTTTACTAGAAATAAAAAACAAGATCGGGTTGACAAATTTCTCTCGCCTTGCAACCTGTTGGTGGAGTATTTGGTTCTTCATAAACAAAATAATTTTTAACGATGATGCTATCAGATCGGATCACAACATCCTAAATTTCATTAACAACCAAGTTCATAATTGGAAGAGCATTAAGATTGAAGACGACGACTACGAATTTAAATATATTCCAAAGAACAACCTACCCAACATAAGAAAAAAAAAAAGATTAAATGGGATAAACCAAAACCTGGTTTCTACAAACTAAACTTTGATGGATCAAAACTCGATTCGGGAATAACATCCATTGGCTTTGTCATACGAGATCACTACGGAGATGTTATTAGCTTGGATGTTAGGAAAAATAACTTTAACTCGGTAGTTAAAGCTGAAGCTTTCGCTTTGAAAGTTGGGCTAAAAGAAGCCAGAAGACTAAATATCAAAAAGATCGTTATTGAGGGTGATAACTTATGTGTTATCAAGGCACTCCAAGGTCTTTGGAGTTGTCCCTGAGAGATCGAGATGATCATAAACGACTCCAGACTGGATCTTCGCTTCTTTGAGGAAGTCCAGGTCAGGCATGCGTTCAGAGAAATCAACCGTGTTGCTGACCGATTGACCCATTTGAAAATTTCGAACCCCAACACAACCTTTTCTGACGACCCCGAACTTCGTGTTCTCATCCGCAAGGATGCTTTAGGATGGACTACCTCTAGAAGATAGTTCTTTCCTAACCGCTTTCCTATTTCAAAAAAAAAAAAAACTAACTATTCAAGTCATGTACTGATGTACACTTGGATGCTTTGTATCAGTTGTTTGCCTTCCTTCAACAACACAAGAAATGCATTTGAAAATATTTAAGCTTCAAAATATTATCTTATCTCCCTTCTACTGCTTGATATCTTTGTTTATTAAAAATCTAAGAGCTACAAAATCTTTATTTTTTGAATTACTAATTCTAAACCATATCTAAAATTAAAGCTATAAAATCTTTATTTTTTAAATTACTAATTTTAAACCATATCTAAAATCATCATCAATATCTATATACTAAAGTAGAGTTCACTTGTGATGACATCGCGTTATACGGTGTTAGTATTTTGAAATCGACATCTCTCATTAAAAGCCACCAAAATATTTTCTTTTTTTTAATTATCTATATAAATTTTTTTAAAACTAATCACCAAAAATATCTCTTTAGCAAATCTAACAGATATCTTCTTTTTTTTTTAAGTATCTCGGTCTGTAGATTTTTATTTATTTTTTCAATGTATTTCCAATAAAAGTATAAATATTTTAAATTTAAAAAAAATTTAAAAAATTAAAACTTAGAAAAAAACACACATAAATTTTAAATCAAAATAAAATTATAAATATATTAAATTAAATAAAAAAATAAATTATTTTAAAATAAATTATAACTATTTTCACAACTATGTTAACTATTTTACATTACAATTAACTTTTTTATATAATTTTTTAAATATATTTTGACTCTATTAACATAAATAAGACTAAATTTTTTTTCCATTCGAATAAATTTCCTATTATATGAACTTTAATCATCAAAATTTATCATATTAGATGTTTTACTTTTCTTTATATATTTCACTTGCGTTATATACGTTTTCTATTTTGAATAAAATTCTTTTTAACTTATTTTGATTTTAAAAATTGAAATTACTTATTTATTTTATTTATTTATATTATAAATTTTAATCATCTTAATATATCATATTTATGTCTTACGTTTTTGTATATATTTTATTTGCTTATATTTTCATATTTCGAATATAAATTTTTAAAAAAATTTGATTTTTAAAAAATGTGCTTTTTTTATCTTATTTCGATTATTTGTTGTATAAAAATAATCATCATAATATATCATATTTTATGTAACACCCCGATTTCTCGGAACCCGGGATATTACTAGTTAGGACATCACAATGGGTCCCGACCTCAGTTTGACAACAATAATACTAGGATCTTGCAACAAGACACAAATAAGAAAAACCGAAATTTATAAAGTAGTATTTTCAAGGGATGGATGCAACAACGTCTAACAGCCTATAGTACTTAAATACAGAAAAGACTAATTGTCTTTAACAAGGAGAAAGAAACAACAAGGTAAACCCACAACCCCACTCTAAGGAGTACGGAGACCCGGCTGACCACTACTTCCGGATCACTCAGTTGCGGTTCTAACCTGCGGTAAATCTAAAAACACAACAAAATAACCATTAGCTAGTTATCTAAACATTAGGAGAATAATAATAGCGCACACACACATAAAATCATAAACACTCATCATGCTTTCAAACAATCCATTTATTATCTTCATTTAAGTCGTTCACTCTAATGATACTTATTTTGTGACACGAGGGTTTCCCAAACCTCGCCTCCGCCCCCGTGTACCCATCAGGAGTGGATCCGATGCATCTCACCGTGTACCTGTATGGTCTGGCTATAGAGAACCTCCCAGTCTCCTGACAAAGCTGAGCAGTGATGTCATGGCCCGTTATACATACACTTGGGCCTTAATACACAATAACGACGGTCGTCCTAACAAGTTGTTATTATTACACACATGGTACACAAGGACTTACCCGAATCAAACCTCCCAGCTAAGTAAGTCGCAAGGACTTACCTGAATCAAATCTCAACTCTCAATTTCTCAACTCGGTCCGCAACCGTAGAAACTCAAACGCCTGTCACACAAGGCACGTGGATCAATAATGTATCCCCCTTTCTTAGAAGTCTCCAACTTTTAAGATCTATAATCGATCATAAAGAAATTACCAAAGTACCCTTATACGGGTAAATGACCATTTTACCCCTGGTTCCGAAACTCTATAAAATTCTATAACAAGGTTCCAAACTATTCTTTAGAACTCAAAAATCACACTCTCACTCTAGAAAGGAAGTTTGTTAAAGTTTTAGAAGAGTTAAACACATTCTTGACTTTCATAAAAAGTCGCTAAGGTCCAACTTTGGCTTAAGATATGAAGCTCGGATAAAAGTATAAAAATTCTACAAAAATATAATAGGTCTTCTATGAAATGCCCTCTACTCATATGAGCAACGATCTCTCAAAAACTATCAACCACAACTCCTACAAAAATCTCCAAAGATGCTTCCAAAGTCCATAAATTATATACTTAGCCAAATTCTGTGAAATTTCACAACTACTCAACCAGTCTACTTTGAGCTCTTATAGATCTAGATCCAACCGTCGGAAAATTCTCCAATTTTGATAAATCATTCTATGCATGGCACTCTATAACATATTAAAAACTAAACGGTGGATTATTTTTATAAAGTATCGAAAGATTGATCTAAAGTGGACTGCTCAACAAAATTTATGGAAATTCATAGAAACTTAGATTGCAACAGATCTAGGGTGTGAGTCTCACCCACTGCTTACTTGTTCTTTGGATCCAGTCAACATGTCTCTGGTTCGATTCCCTTCATCCTCAATTCTCGTCTAAACCGGTAAGCAACAGATCTCTCCTTACATAGGCCAAAAACACCTATAGTTTACTGCTCATGTGTACTATGACGAGCTGTAGGTCCATATTTCTTACTGACTGCCCAGGGGTGGCTAGGAAGGCATCTGGTCCGGTCATCGATCGAACCACCAAGTCCTTGGACACTGTCTGCGTGTGATGAGGGGAGAGGATGTTCTGACTTGGGCCCAAAGTGCCGACTATGAGGGACAGCCCCTACTGCATCCTTGCACAGAAGGTTAAAGAAAGAGCGGTCTAAGCCATGGTCACTAATTAAGGTAGCCACTGAGTAGACATGAAGGGGACTCGATACCTGAGAGGTCGTCGCTACAAGGAGACAAAAGATGGTCCTGCTGGGAGGCCGGAGTGGAGAGGGTAGAATTTGACAGATGGGGAAACTCCCGTGTAACTCCTGCCTAGACTGTGGTTGCGCAGAAGGTTCGAGATCTTGGATATGTAGGCACGAGAGGTGGCCTGGAAGGGCGTATGTGGATCGGGTCTGCTCTTCGATCTCAACTGGTGCTGTAAAAAGGAGGAGGGGGAATACGCTGTTGACGACAGAGGAAGGAGGGTAGAGGCATGAAGCTGTTGTTGCGTCTGTGCTGCGAGGTGGAAGGAGAGGCGAAAGGGATCCCGGTGGCTGCGGTGTTGCGGCGGCCTCGTTGTGGTCGCTGATGGTGTGCAGAATCCGGCCGTCCGGCCGTCGGTTGTAGTCGTCTGGCACGCTGGTGCTGCTCCTGCCGTTCGTGTAGAAGGGAGAGGAAGGGAAATATACGGTTGCAGTTTCAGCCGATAGATAGGTTAGGAAGATAATTAGATTAGGTTAAAATTAGATTAGGTTAATTAATTAGGGTTTAGGGTTAAGATATGGGCTGACGGAAATTATATTTATTGGGCCTGATCTGATTGGGCCTGCTCATCTAGTTAGGTGATGGGCTGCAAAGTGAGTCATTATTTTATACGGAACTACTCTTCGGTTTTTAATAAAAAAAAATGGAATTATTATACGGTTACATAATTTATCATTTTATGTGTATTAAGGTCACATAAAATGATAGAATTTATAAATTGCTTTATTTATTTTAAAAAAAAAAGTTGGCGGATCGCAATCCGATTTGATCGGTATTAAACGGAAATAAAAAAAAATACCGGGTATTACATTTTATACTATTTCACCCTTATAATTTTTAACTTATTCCGATTATTTATAATAACTATAATAATCTCAACCAAAATTTAAACCATATCATCTTTTTTTTACAAGAATAACAAATCAAAGTATTTTTTAAAAAGATGTTTATTTTTTTCTTAATTTATTTTTTAATGATTATAAGCTCAATCTATTTACGTTAAATACTTTCAAAAATTTTGCTATCCCGCATCGATTATCGAGTAAGGCTGATAGTTTGATAACTTGTATAAATCGAGAGTTTGAAAAATAAACAAAACACATATTTTTTGACATTTTGGCTAAGTTGAAATATAATTCTTATTCCTATTATATTAATATATGCTTTGTGGGTCATTGACCTAATGCTTTGTGTGTAACACCCCGAATCCGCGGGACTCGGGATGCTACGGGTTGGAACCTCACAATGGGTCCCGACCCTTAGCCTGACAACAATTTCACCGGATCTTACAACAAGACACAAATAAAGGCAAAACCGAAATACATT
This sequence comes from Fagopyrum esculentum, assembly GCA_033239045.1. Lineage (NCBI taxonomy): Eukaryota > Viridiplantae > Streptophyta > Magnoliopsida > Caryophyllales > Polygonaceae > Fagopyrum > Fagopyrum esculentum. The sequence continues at coordinate 16,615,749 of BSUD01000004.1, read as the reverse complement.
TTTATGCAAATGACATGATCCCCAAAAACAAATAAAAGACAACTTCAGCCGAGTTCTCAACTCCAAAGACTCGAACATCAAATACATGATAATATACAAGAAACAATACCCCAATACAACTCCAACCAAATCCCTCCTACAATGTACGGAACCCCGGCTGTCCACTCTTCCGGATCTCTCGACCGCATTCCTAACCTGCAAGGCAATCTACAACAATCGGTATAAAACCGTTAGCTCATATTCGAAGCATTAGAATTAATGGGAAAGGCACATACACAAGTAATCTCATCACAAGCATACAACATACATAAAATCACATCAACCCGGTTTATTATCTTTATTATTATTAAGTCGTATCCCGTTCTAATTCAACTTAGTTTGTGACACGAGAGTCACCGAAACTCGCCTCGGTCCCTACTTACCGGCATGGAATGGTACTGATGCATCTGACCGTCTACCAGCACGGGATAGTCACCGAGAACCTCCTAGCTCTCGCGGGAGCCAGGCAAGTTGTCACCGCCCGTTATCATACACTTGGGCCAAAATAATATATAGGTCGGTAATCCTATTCCCGGTTTAGTTGTTATGAACAATAAAGAATAAACACACACCACCAAACACACATCAATGCTAATACAAGGAATACGAGCTAAGTAAGTCCGGAGACTTACCTCGTCCCAAAGATAATCCCGCTATATCCCGCTCTCAGCTTCCCGCAGGAAGACACTCAACGCCTGTAAAAAGGCACACGATCAACATCTCTCTCACATGCTAGAAGTCCTTAGACTTCTAGTCTCAATGATCTCGCAAGATCATAAACCATAACCATGATAGGATAACAACTCTTAATCCTTACGATCTCACACGGTCATAACCATTACTACACATGCTAGGATACTCTCGTCCTAGTCACCACAATCTCAACAATTATACAACCTCAACCCCTAAATTCTCACCAGCTCAACATACAATTTAAAGCCATAAACAGCCTCACCAGATAATATCCACTCCTCAAGCCTTACAACATTTCACAATCCACAAAACTCACCTAAGGTCCATAACCACTACTTGGTATTCACTCTAAGTTATGCTAGATCCAACCTAGCATGATACTAATACTAAACATAACTAAATCGAGGTAAGATCATAAGCTCGGGGGAGAGGGTACTCACATGACGTCAAAGGACGGAAGACGATCTAAGGATGTCGAGAATGGATTCGTTGGGCCTTTATCGGGGCGCTTCCGAGCCTAAAACCAAAGCTAAACAAATTTAGCTTATATGCTAAATTTGAACGGAACATATAACTTATGTAAAATCTAAGGTAAAACTCGTTTTCAAAACCAAGGTTAAGACCGCTTAAATACTTTCCGGGACACTTTATACAATTTTAAAAACTTGGTTATAATCCGCCAATAAACCTTCGGGCCATAAATCCGAGATAAATCCAACAAGGGAATATTTGATAATATATATAATTATGAAATAAACTCGTATTGAAACTCCAAGGTTAAAACCCGTAAAAACATTTTATGGGCAAATTATACAATTTCCGCATATGGGTCATATTCCATAAATAAATATGTAGGGATATATATATTCAGATTTATAAAACTTGGGGTCAAATCTGCAAATTAAAATTATGGGCCACACTTGCAATAAAACCAAAATTAAGGGGGCTGATTTGTAATAACCCTAAAGGGTTTCATCTCCTTCTCAGAAGCGGGAAGGCCACGCCGCAAAAGCAGAGGCTGGGGAAGTGAAGGAGCACGGCGGCCAGCAGCGGCAGCGAAGGAGGGCAGTGGAGGGGCTCCGGCGGCGAGACTGGCTGCGGCTCCAACCAGGCGAGGGCGAAGGCCGGTGCAAGGCGAAGCAGGCGGCAAGGCACTGGGCTCCTCCATCGGTTTTTGATTTCTGGCGCGACCAAAGCTGCGACGGCAGGGGCGAGGTTGGTTAACCTGGTGACAGTGGCGGTGTTGGCCGCAGCAGGGCCCGGTGGTCTCGATGCGGCAATAGAGCGAGGCAGCCCTGGTTCTTTGGCGGAAGGGGGCTCACTGGCGAATCGATGCAGGCAGGAGGGCGGTTGTTTCCCTGCGTCGATTAGGCGGGTCCTAGTGAAGCCGAACTGGTTTCCTGGTGGATGCAGACTGGCAAAGAGAAGAAGGAGAGGTGGTCCGACCGGTGAGAGAGGGAAGCAGAGTTGATATGCAGCAGAGCCTGCAGAGGTTGAGCAAGAGGGTCGTTTGCTCATTGCTGCGTGAAGAAAGGTGAGGCAGGAGGCTACTCAGCATCATAAGCCTTGCTCAGTCCAGAGGGAGAGGCGAGGGGTCGAGGCCTAGGAGGATTAGGCTTGCAGGGTCAGGGGTTGGGCAGCCTGGCGGCTAGGCGGGTCTGGGCACAAGGCTACTCCTCTCCTGTCACACAGAAAAGGGGACAAGGAGAAAAGAAAAAGCAAAGGAAGGCTGGGAAGGGGTAAGAAGCAAAAATCCCGCCCGGCTGGCTCGAACCCGTGACCTCCAAGTCAGAGGAGGAGGGGAAAAGACAAATAAAATAAGTAGACTAAGATAGCACAAATCCGATACGGACTATTCGAACGGGATTTACGGATCGGGAAATTTTCCGCACTTTTCCGAAAAATTTACCAAAATATAATTATACTTGGGAAAAACATTTTAAACCTTAAAATACTTTAAACAAAATATGCAAGCTAATAGAATATCGATAAAGTAGGAGAAATAACTCTCGAAACGCAACAAAATAACGAGACCTTACATTAGATCCCCCTAAAAATAAGTTTCGTCCTGAAACTTGCTATACGACGAACTTCTCGCTCCCTATGGCTAAGGTATGAACTCTCAAAATAAGAAGGTTTAAACCTTCTAATCTATACACACAATATACTCAAACTACTACCGCAAGACATATCAGGTCATAGCACATTCCCGCACAGGGCTCAAACTACACATAACCCACACATGCACATAACACAACCAAAGGAAGAACTAGGTGTAACCGGTTGATTCTATCTATGCTACTAGCTCTACGTAAAAATCAACCAAAGATATTATTCTCCGTCTTCCAATTAGCCTTATCGGTTCCTCGTCTGCCACTAAATCATCATGACTGACAACATGTCTCTAATAATGTATGTACTCTCTCGATTGATTCACATGAAACCTTGGGTGAGCACCCGCTACTCTTGGCGGCTACGCCAACCGGTAAACTACTTTCCTTACTAACGTTATGATCTTCACAAAGCTCCGATGTATCGAAAACTCGACTTCCTTCTCGGGTCCTTCTCGAAGCAGCATAACCACTATCATTCTCGTTGATTGTCTCCAACAAGGAAGATCAAATCTCCCCTTTTCACAGTTGATTCTAGTCCTTGTCAACCCAACTTTAATGTTACGTTTCCTCAACTTTTGAAGTAAGTTCTAAGTAATGAAGGAAATACTTTATTTCACAGGGCTTCTACTAACGAGACACATACTCTATTACTTTTACATCATTCCTCAATACTCAGCCAAGACTTTGTTTTTGAGAATCACTTGTACACTTCAAACCCAAAATGCCTCGAGACAATTTCAAAATTGTTACACTAATGAATCTCCTCTTATCTCTCAACAAATCCATAGTCAATTTTCGTCCCACTCAAACTTATTCGTCTTCTGAAGTAGGTTAGTCATAGATGGTGTTACTTCGGGGAGTATCTCCACAAATCCGGTAACGACCAGCATGACCAAGAAAACTTGTAACTTCTTTCACGTCATTCGGAGGTTGCCATCCCGAGACAACTTGTCATAAAACTTCTCTCTTCTTCGAGAGTAGACCAAAATATCCGGGGCATTGGTAAGCCCATATGGAATCTCTATAACTCATAGTGATCATAGTTCGTCCGGAATGCCGTACTTGCAATATCCCAATCTCGAATTCTTAGTTTGTGACCACCATGCTTTAAATCATTCTCATAAGAGACTACCAACCCTTGTAACCGATCGAGTAGATCATCCATTCGGTGTATGGAATACTTTTCCTTCAACTCACGGTAATCAATGTTCAATTTGGAGAGAATTGTCTGTCTTTTTCACAACAATTATGGTGTTCTCATAATAACTTCGAATCAAGAGTTGAAGATATGTTTCAAGATAACTTCAAATCAAGAGTTTAAGATATCTTCTGGTGTTCTCTATGGCAGTGCATTGGTTCTAATGAACCTTTATCAAGCAGTCCATGCAATTGCTCCTTTGATTGCATCCCCAATTCGAGTATCCTTACGGGTATCATTTCTTGATGTCTTTTGTACACCACTTTAGAAATTGGGGTTGAGCCCAAATCAATCTTAGCGGTAAATTTCACATTTTGATGCATTGGAATCCGTTTTATCCCGGGTTCCATATTTTCTCTACCCATCTTATATCGTAATGACCGACACAACCTATTCCTAATGCTTGACAAGTGGTCCACCCCGACTGGTTGGGGTGACGTCCTTCAACACGTGTATTGTTCCTTCTATAGCTACAATGTTGATCATCTTCTTTCAAAGATCCTTCATCACTTGAACTCGAGAGACTTGCTCTAGTCTTTTGACTCTTGTAGCCTTATTTAAGTGATCATATAACTTAATCTCATCCTCCCTCTTAGATGACATGACTGTAAAAATCTTCTAGGGTTTCTCACTTATGTGCAGCCATAAGGGTCCAAACTGCAAGACTTAACCGTGTTTCAAAACAATAGACCTCCTCTTATTCACTTTCCGCGACATCCCAACATATGGGAGGAGCTCTTCGTATTCTACATAAGCTTTCACCATAGACATCCTTTCTTCAAGTAGAAATTATACTTCACTTTCCTTTGTAAAGTCAACCCGACGGTAGAGGTTCTAACCTCAATCTTCCATATACTTTTTCTACATCTCTTGTTGACAACCAACTTCAAAACTTCGGTCTTCTCTTACTCTTGTTGGTCACCTTAAGCATCTCTGGGTATTCCATGAACAATTTTCACAACTGTACCGGTATGTCCCGTGGAAAGTGCTGGAAGAAACTCCCCATCAAAAACACTACAATATCAAACTCATTACATCTCTAGGTACTAACATCATAACTCTAAGCTTACAGTGTTGCCCTAATCTAGGTCCTCCTTTTCACGCCATAGCCACCATGGCTCTTCCGTGTGAGTCTGAAACATCTAACTCGGCTTTTTTTTTTTTTTTTTTTTTTTTTTTTTTT
>BSUD01000004.1:16493482-16610153 GCA_033239045.1 Fagopyrum esculentum | reverse complement strand
TTTTGCTCGCGAAAGCATATCATTCATTCTATTAGAACGAACATATTGTGCATCCTCTTATTATACTCCCGTCTACGCACCATAAACAATGAAAACCTCACCTTCCTCTTGATCTACTAGTTCCCTTTACCATGATCAAACCTTAAAACTTCTAATCCGGGTCGTTCTCCCATATGCCGTTCTCATGACCTAAGAACGTCGCAAAGGGTCATCTTCATCCTCCCCCTAGGAGGTCTGTAACATCTTCTTGTTCGAACTCCTTCGACGTTATTTAAGACAAATGCACTTCCATTGATGTACTTCTTACGATTGAAATTGATCCACTGCGAGTACTCTAAGATCTTGTTGTCGATCCTCTATTTTCCCATAGTCTTGTTTACTCATCCCCTCTACACTTATCAATAGATAACCCGCACCTCTGCATTCTTTGTTGTCGTTGATTAGCTCATAAATGACCTTATCCAAGGTCAAAACTTACCATTCTTCTATACTTCCATGTTACCATTCTCATGAAAGCTACTCACCTTGGGGTACTCCACCTCAACTCCGTTAGCTCTTTCCCCGTTCCTTGCTTTCTTCTTCTTCCATATGGTAATCATACTCTTCTAGTCCTTGCACACCGTATAACTCACCTTCATAAGCCCAACCGCGCCTCACGCTATCTTGTAAGTGTGTCTTTTCAAATTTATAGCCTTATCTAGCATCCCTTCGCATCACTCTTGGTTGATATCTTAAGTCTTCTGATCCAAGCTCCTTGTGTCATCTTTCATCTTTGGGAGATCATTATTTATACACACTTCCTCCTTCTTGGCGTTTCATAGCTTTATCGTCATAATTGAAAATGGTTGACCCTCTTAAAGACATTCTACTATGTGAACCTCCACCACATGATTCTTCTCGTAGCTTCATATGTCCGTAGAAAGTCACCCACTTGGGATCTCGTAAAATCGACGCTTCACCTTCTGATACCTCCGTAAGCTTAACTTACGGGTCTCTTAAATCTTTTGTGATTGGTTCATCCACACCTCTCATCTTGACTCTCATGCCTAGGAGCGTGAAGGCTTCACTTCTTGTAATGGAACACCGCCTTTAACCTTGTTAGAATGCACCCATCTCCTCCTCGATTTGCATCTCTAGTTATCCAAGCGTCTTCTTGAAGAACTTAAGTTCGTTTTCACTATTGGTCTCATTGTCGTACAATCCCGGTTTCTTTATAACCACTTATATACCTTAACGTTTCTCCCTTTACTTGTATTGTTCCATCTCGGTCTCTCTTTAGTCGTCTCGAGTTCTTCTTTCTACTTGTTTGTCCTTTGTTTATGTCATGTCCAGTCCTCCTCTTTGACCTTCTCTTAAAGGAGTACGAGAACTCCAAGGTTTTCGCCCGAACGTAGCGCTCAACTCGATACTTGAGCATACTCATCCTCGTATGTATATTATCCTATGTCAAACAACTTCGTCCAAGGGCGATGATATCATACAATCATCTTTTCTATTAGGTCTCATATCTCCATATGCTACTACTATATATAATAAGAATACGTATACATAACTATATAAGTCCTAAGTCCATGTTACTACTAATATCACGCATTCGGCATTCCATTACAACAATACAATGTCCAAAACATATAATCGTTCGCATATACAACTATACACATAAATCATGTCAATCATGCAACTACAATCCACATACAATAATACTCAAAAAACATCCTAAGTCCACGATACATATCTACATATATGCATATATATATATACTAAAAATCCAATAAACTATGTTGCCGAGATCCGCGGAAGGAGTGGTGGTCCGTACATTCTACCCCGACTCATGCATGTGATTTTGAAAACAAAAACTCAGAACCCACGGGGTTCTGTTTTATTCCTTATTCGGCCTTTAGAAGATTGCTAGTGCCATTGTTGTCAACCTAGGGCTCTGATACCACTTTTGTAACACCCCGAATCCGCGGGACTCGGGATGCTACGGATTGGAACCTCACAATGGGTCCCGACCCTTAGCCTGACAACAATTTCACCGGATCTTACAACAAGACACAAATAAAGGCAAAACCGAAATACATTTTTATGCAAATGACATGATCCCCAAAAACAAATAAAAGACAACTTCAGCCGAGTTCTCAACTCCAAAGACTCGAACATCAAATACATGATAATATACAAGAAACAATACCCCAATACAACTCCAACCAAACCCCTCCTACAATGTACGGAACCCCGGTTGTCCACTCTTCCGGATCTCTCGACCGCATTCCTAACCTGCAAGGCAATCTACAACAATCGGTATAAAACCGTTAGCTCATATTCGAAGCATTAGAATTAATGGGAAAGGCACATACACAAGTAATCTCATCACAAGCATACAACATACATAAAATCACATCAACCCGGTTTATTATCTTTATTATTATTAAGTCGTATCCCGTTCTAATTCAACTTAGTTTGTGACACGAGAGTCACCGAAACTCGCCTCGGTCCCTACTTACCGGCATGGAATGGTACTGATGCATCTGACCGTCTACCAGCACAGGATAGTCGCCGAGAACCTCCTAGCTCTCGCGGGAGCCAGGCAAGTTGTCACCGCCCGTTATCATACACTTGGGCCAAAATAATATATAGGTCGGTAATCCTATTCCCGGTTTAGTTGTTATGAACAATAAAGAATAAACACACACCACCAAATACACATCAATGCTAATACAAGGAATACGAGCTAAGTAAGTCCGGAGACTTACCTCGTCCCAAAGATAATCCCGCTATATCCCGCTCTCAGCTTCCCGCAGGAAGACACTCAACGCCTGTAAAAAGGCACACGATCAACATCTCTCTCACATGCTAGAAGTCCTTAGACTTCTAGTCTCAATGATCTCGCAAGATCATAAACCATAACCATGATAGGATAACAACTCTTAATCCTTACGATCTCACACGGTCATAACCATTACTACACATGCTAGGATACTCTCGTCCTAGTCACCACAATCTCAACAATTATACAACCTCAACCCCTAAATTCTCACCAGCTCAACATACAATTTAAAGCCATAAACAGCCTCACCAGATAATATCCACTCCTCAAGCCTTACAACATTTCACAATCCACAAAACTCACCTAAGGTCCATAACCACTACTTGGTATTCACTCTAAGTTATGCTAGATCCAACCTAGCATGATACTAATACTAAACATAACTAAATCGAGGTAAGATCATAAGCTCGGGGGAGAGGGTACTCACATGACGTCAAAGGACGGAAGACGATCTAAGGATGTCGAGAATGGATTCGTTGGGCCTTTATCGGGGCGCTTCCGAGCCTAAAACCAAAGCTAAACAAATTTAGCTTATATGCTAAATTTGAACGGAACATATAACTTATGTAAAATCTAAGGTAAAACTCGTTTTCAAAACCAAGGTTAAGACCGCTTAAATACTTTCCGGGACACTTTATACAATTTTAAAAACTTGGTTATAATCCGCCAATAAACCTTCGGGCCATAAATCCGAGATAAATCCAACAAGGGAATATTTGATAATATATATAATTATGAAATAAACTCGTATTGAAACTCCAAGGTTAAAACCCGTAAAAACATTTTATGGGCAAATTATACAATTTCCGCATATGGGTCATAATCCATAAATAAATATGTAGGGATATATATATTCAGATTTATAAAACTTGGGGTCAAATCTGCAAATTAAAAATATGGGCCACACTTGCAATAAAACCAAAATTAAGGGGGCTGATTTGTAATAACCCTAAAGGGTTTCATCTCCTTCTCAGAAGCGGGAAGGCCATGCCGCAAAAGCAGAGGCTGGGGAAGTGAAGGAGCACGGCGGCCAGCAGCGGCAGCGAAGGAGGGCAGTGGAGGGGCTCCGGCGGCGAGACTGGCTGCGGCTCCAACCAGGCGAGGGCGAAGGCCGGTGCAAGGCGAAGCAGGCGGCAAGGCACTGGGCTCCTCCATCGGTTTTTGATTTCTGGCGCGACCAAAGCTGCGACGGCAGGGGCGAGGTTGGTTAACCTGGTGACAGTGGCGGTGTTGGCCGCAGCAGGGCCCGGTGGTCTCGATGCGGCAATAGAGCAAGGCAGCCCTGGTTCTTTGGCGGAAGGGGGCTCACTGGCGAATCAATGCAGGCAGGAGGGCGGTTGTTTCCCTGCGTCGATTAGGCGGGTCCTAGTGAAGCCGAACTGGTTTCCTGGTGGATGCAGACTGGCAAAGAGAAGAAGGAGAGGTGGTCCGACCGGTGAGAGAGGGAAGCAGAGTTGATATGCAGCAGAGCCTGCAGAGGTTGAGCAAGAGGGTCGTTTGCTCATTGCTGCGTGAAGAAAGGTGAGGCAGGAGGCTACTCAGCATCATAAGCCTTGCTCAGTCCAGAGGGAGAGGCGAGGGGTCGAGGCCTAGGAGGATTAGGCTTGCAGGGTCAGGGGTTGGGCAGCCTGGCGGCTAAGCGGGTCTGGGCACAAGGCTACTCCTCTCCTGTCACACAGAAAAGGGGACAAGGAGAAAAGAAAAAGCAAAGGAAGGCTGGGAAGGGGTAAGAAGCAAAAATCCCGCCCGGCTGGCTCGAACCCGTGACCTCCAAGTCAGAGGAGGAGGGGAAAAGACAAATAAAATAAGTAGACTAAGATAGCACAAATCCGATACGGACTATTCGAACGGGATTTACGGATCGGGAAATTTTCCGCACTTTTCCGAAAAATTTACCAAAATATAATTATACTTGGGAAAAACATTTTAAACCTTAAAATACTTTAAACAAAATATGCAAGCTAATAGAATATCGATAAAGTAGGAGAAATAACTCTCAAAACGCAACAAAATAACGAGACCTTACATTGTGGTTCGTTAACCTAATGCTTTGTGGGTCGTTAACCTAATGTTTTGTGGGTTACTAAATACTTTCAATCTCACATTGACTACCAATTAGTGTTGATAGTTTGATAACTTGTATAAATAGAGGTTTGAAGATTAAACAAATCATACGTTTCTTGGTTTGTGCGCCGTTGGTCTATTGCTTTGTGGGTAATTGACCTAATATTATGTGGGTTGTGAAATATTTTCAATCCCACCTCGATTATCAAGTAAGGCTGATAGTTTGATAATATTTTTTGGTCTTTTGGCTAAGTTGAAGTATATTTTTTATTCATAATGGATTAATATCTTCTTTGTTTGTGAGTTGCTAAATATTTTTCAATCTCACCTCGATTATCAAGTAAGGCTGATAGTTTGAAAACTTGTATAAATAGAGAGTTTGAAGATTAAATAAATCATGCATTTCTTGACCTTTTGGTTAAGTTGACGTATAATTTTTGGCTTAATGAAGTAGCTAGGTTTTGTGTCTATTTCGAAATCAATCCGTTCATAAATTTTCCACAATATTCATCCTATTTTAACTAAAGATTTCAATTTTTATCAATTGTTGAATGAATTTGTTTTTACTTAAATTTTAAACTCGGTTAAAATAAATCTCTCTCTCTATTTTTTTTAAAGTCCGTATATTCTTTTTTTCTTATGAAATATTCTACATATCGGATATCCGGATATGATGAAAACACAATCCGCAGATGCGAATAATTTTGAGGGATCGGAGTGGGTACGGATATATTTTCGCCGGATCAAATGAATGTCGGATATTTCGGTATCGGATCGTCGGATTATTGACGGATTGGATATTTTTTGAACACCCCTAGGGTACAGAGGTTCAAAAGTGATGAAAAACGATGGAAGCATGTACGGGGAAAATTGATGATGGTAGAATTATTCAAAGGGATTTGGTACATAGAACCAAATTAGGATAGGATCATTCATCTGATGATATATAAGATACCTTGAATCGAAGTTGTTGAATATTATTAAAAATAAAGAGAGAGATAATACACAAAAAGGAGGATAAAAAATATCCCAACAAAGACAAAACTATCCTATTATAAAAGATCTTAGGCATAATCCTATGAATACAAATTAATAATTACATAGATATATTTCTGCTTATAATAATAAAAATACATGCACATTAAGGCATAATCCTATAAATACAAATTAATAATTACATAAAAATACATGCACATTAAGGTATGTTTGATTAAGATGACAGGGGCTTGAGCCTATAAATACAGCTTTGCCTAAAGTTCATATCAACAACAACTCTATCGAGTACTCGAGCGATTTTATCGATCTGCATATATTCTATGGCTTCCGTTCAAAGGATTTTTGCAATTTCATGTATGGCTCTATTGCTCATAGCTCTAGGGTTTCAACCACTGCAAGCACAAATCTATGGTGATAAATGCCCTCCCGGTGAGTTTCCGATCGTATATTTTAATTTATATTGTTGCTACTTATGATAAGAACAAATAAAACATGTATATATATATACACGCAGGGAAATCAGGGAAATCGAGTTGGCCGGAACTGGTGGGAGTTGAAGGACACAGAGCCGGAATGATGATACATGATAAAAATCCATCTTTACATGCAATTGTGATTCCAGAACATAGTCAGAGAATTCAAGATTATGTTTGCACCCGTGTCTTTGTTGACGTTAACTCCCAAGGGCTTGTTTCGTCTACCCCTAAAATTGGTTAACTATTCTACCATGCATGTCATGTAATATACATGTTAACGCAATAAGCTGGATATTGCATTACCTCTCTCATTTGTGCTTCCTTCTATTAGGCATGATTGTAATGTTATTTGATCAACTATTTATATTATAATAAACTATCTGAACACATTTACGCTCATTAATATATGTTATGGCAATTTCGTTGAGTATAGAACTGTATCAAAAGAAGGAGAGGGGAAATATGAAGCCTTACGCAGTTCAAATGAATAATTTTTGGGACTTTGATTTCCATGTATCATAGGGCGGATCCAAACCCACATTCTATTAAGGGTTTTCCAAACTATCCGACTATCATACTGCATATGAGAAGTTCTTGGTTGGTTATATCTCTATTCTTCTTTTTTTGGGGTATAGTCGAACTCGAAAAGTTTTCTACATATCCGTTTCAAATGAATAAAGTAAAATGTAGTTCCCAACCATTCCAAAAGGCCAAATTTTGATATTTTTGAAAAATGTGATCTAATCTAATGATCTAATAAATTAGATTTCCTTTTTTTGGTAGATAAATCGAATTCTACGTACTCCTTGCTAGAGATCAAATCATATAAAAATATGAATTTAACAAATCTTAGAATTTAGGGCGTTACAATGAGGTAGATCTTCGAGTTGGGAACAAATCAAGAGTTGTTGCGCTTTTCATCGGAGATTATAGGCTACCTTTCCCTTATGCCTTAGTTTTAGAACTTCACAATTGTTATTTTGTTCTTTGGATTACTAAGAACTTAATGTCAATTTCTCTTTAGAACCTAAAGGTTATAATTTTATCATTTATACCTGTTTTTCAATCTACAAGAATAATAGTTTTATGTCTAAGCTAGCATGAATACTAGTTAAGTATACATACTAGATCTCAAAACTAATATACAACATAAACACGAAAAAGCAAAAATCGAATGAAACAATCGAAGCTGTTCTATGGCATTGTCAACTAGGTCACATTAGTATAAATCACATGAATGAACTCCAAAATGTTGGAATACTGGAATCATTTGATTTAGAATCTTTTGATACATGTGAGTCATGTCTAATGGATAAAATCATCATTCACTAGCTAGAGTGAGAGGTCTATTGTTCCTTTAGTCCTTATACATACTAATATGTGTGGTTTTAGGAGTACAAAAGCTAGAAATGTTTATCGATTCTTCATTACATTTACTAACGATTTCAATAGATATGATTATAACTACTTAATGAAGTATAAATCGGAAACATTTGTAAAGTTTGAAGAATTACAAAATGAAGTTGAGACAGAAATTGGCAAGAAGATAAAGACCCTTCGATCAGATTGAGGAGGAAATTATTTAAGTCATGAAATCGATCATCACTTAAGGGGTTGTGAAATTGTTACACAACTCACTCCACTTGATACGTGACAAATGAATGGTGTATTTGAAAGGAGAAACATGACCTTGTTAGACACAATCCGCTCAATGATAAGTTTTGCTGAACTTCCATATTTAAAAATCATGAAATGCTAAAGAAGCTCAAGGGAAAAGTGGATTCTCTTTCAAAGGGACTAAAGATATTAGAGCAACAAATTGCTCAACAAGTGGCATGTTCTTTAAGGCCACTTGAAACTCTTCATGTTATCTATGACCCTCAACTGCAAGGCAAAGGCAAAGAGATGGTGATTAAAATCGTTACATCCCTTGTCTTCCGAGCAAACCGAGACAATCGTTACATCCCTTGATTGATTTGTTGGTTTGATTGATTTGGATGGATGAATAAGGGGTTGAATTAGCAAGCCCCGTTACAAGGCTCGATTAGCGCCTAAGGATCCTATTGAAAATTTTCCGAGCCTGTGTAACGGAAAAGTAGATATACTACAACTTAAACATCACCCTACCGACCATTAATTCACTCAAGTAACCCATATCACCCTGCACTGAAGTCACATGTCACACTGTCGACGGATCGTAGATCTTAACGATCTCATATATTTTCTTTAAATATCTCCTTAATTCCGCATGCGAAGTTTGAAATTAGTGTTCAATTAAATTCATATTTGGAGGCTGAAAGTGAAATTGGAATTTAATTAATTCTGGACTTTGAGCACAAAAGCGAAATTGGTTTAATGGCCCCAAACCGAAATTGAGTTTAATCAATTCCGCACTTGGATACAAAACCAAAATAATATTTTTTGACCGATTTGATTCCGCACCCGAAGTGTGAAATTGGGTAATTTTTTTTGATAAAATATATGGATATGTCTAACATAAGCTTAACCTTTAATGTTTCCGTTGTCTCTCAATACTTAGGTATATCCTTCAAATATTCGTACAACTTTTATCTATACGTACGGTCAATTGCTTCCAGCGTATCCTCTTCTACTCCTTTTCGACCATTGAATCTTCAACCATCAGAACTTTTAGGTTCTTTAACTAGTTTAGCTTTGCTTTAGTGTTGAATTCCCGTCCCAAAGGTGGCAATAACCATTAACATTAACATGACGAGCATAAATCAATGATGCCGACTGATTATCCGAGATAGACGGACCTACGTCCCGTGTTGTAGATGATGTGATGTGTTGATGTGTTATATGTGCTACTGCTTCATTCTTATTCATTTTTGTTAGCTAACGGCTTCATACCGTGTTGTAGATGATCTATAGGTTAGGAAGAATGTAGAGTGAGCCAGATGGGTGGTCAGCCGAGGGCTTCAGTACACTAGGTCGTGCGAGGGTTTTGGGAACCTTTTGTATATGTTGGATATGTGTTTGCCGTTTTATACTCGGTTGTGATGTTGTAAACCTATTGATGTATCTTTATACAGTTTTATGTGTCTTGTTGTAAGATCTAGTGAACTTGTTGTTAGGCTAGGGTTAGGATCAACTGTGAGATCATAGCCCAGTAGCGCCCCGGGTCCCGCGGATTTGGGGTGTTACAAAGTTGCTATTTGACCTTTAGGTTGACAACATGGCACTTGCAATCTGCAATAAAGGTCGAATAGATAAATAAACAGAACCCAAAAGGGGTCTGACTTTTCAAAAGGATTTTGGTTTTGAAAACAGTACAACTGTTTTGGGATAGAGTGTACGGGAAGCCATTACCCTTTTGAGGATCTCGACAAAATAAAAAAATATATACATATATACATACGGCATATATATAGCCTTATAAGATTAGGTGTGCATATCCCGCAGATGGCTCAAACTAGAGCGACATCTGTAGTAAGACGAGGTAGGAGAAGACCCCTCTTCCTCTAGTAGTGTTAGGTCAAGGGCTAGTCCCCACTGTTGATCCGCCTGCAGCGGAGGATAGATCTAAAGAGACCGACTACGTCTCGATGAGTGGACCCGAGTTTCGAGAATATATACGTCAAGTAGAAGAGGCTGTCAAAGTGAGTAGACCTACACTAGGTTTACCCACATCTGTGGGACCAACTGAGGCTTCCGGATCAAGAAAGAAAGAACGGACCGATCTAGTGAGTGTTGAAGTAGAGACTTCAGGCTTTGGACCGAGTCTGATACAGGGATGATTGAGTGATCCCCTGTTCACATGGACTTCTGGTGGATTTACATACTGTTTCAACTATGGAGTGCCTGGACATACGCGATCGGAGTATAAGAGATCTTTATTGACGTGCTTTACATGTGATAAGATAGGACATCGATCGATATTTTGTCGACGAAACCAGGCACCGCGTCAGCAAGTTCCTTTCCATGTTAAGGTTGCTGAAGGTGGACGGAGAAGATCGAGTTATCCTTTGGCCGCACAGGCTGGGAAGATAGGACGATTGTGTTTCAACTGCGGTGATTCCGGATATTTACGTCTTAAGTGCCCATATGCACCAATAGCTTGCTTTACGTGTGGTGGACTAGGTCATTTGGCTCCCTTCTGCCACCAAGGCAATGTTTCTTCTCAGCGAGACTCTTCTCTTGTAGGTGCAGCTGGAGTAGAGGCAACGACTATGATGATGACCATAATGATACCTGAGGAGCCTATATTTGAGTTTTGAGTGATGATATGTAATGGAACCGCTAACGTTATCTATTACAAGTACCATCCTTGTTTTGGTTTGTTTGATAGAGTTTTCTTTGATACGGGTACTACGCACTCTTTCATTTCTGATGCATGCGTTGATGGACTGACCTTAGATATGATAGAGGGTAGACCTTTCTTGATAGGGTTACTAGATGGGGGTCAAGTTAGAGGTACCCGAGAGGTACACGGTTGTCCTATATATTAAGAGAACCACGATTTGGTTGTGGACTTCTTTTTCATGTCGTTGGTGCATGAGGAAGTCATTTTTGGTATGGATTGGATGGATCGACATCGTGTTGTGTTAGATGTTGGTAGGAGGACCGTGACGGTCTCTACCGAGTCGGGTCAAATAGAGATTTTTCGAGGTTGGGACCTTGGAAAGTCGGGTATGGTTATTAGCGTAGTACGAGCAGCGAGGTTGATAGCACATGAATGTGATACCTTCTGGTTTTATGCCTTGAAGGAGAGCGAGAGTCTAGCGTTAGAGGACATCCGAGTGGTCTGTGAGTTTCTGGATGTGTTTGTGGAGCCATCTAGTTTGCCGCCTCAGAGGAGCGCATATTTCAGTATTGAGTTGGAGCCTGGTACGAGACCGATGTTGAAGGCCCCATATCATATGACGTTTATCGGGTTGTTAGAGCTGAAGAAGCAACTCGAGGAGTTGGTTGAGAAGGGCTTTATCCGCCCTAGCGTACTCCCATGGGGAGCACCTGTCCTCTCCGTGTGGAAGAAACACGGATTGTGCATCGACTATAGATAGCTGAATGAGGTGACCATCAAGAATAAGTATCCTTTTCCCCGCATTGATGACTTGTTGGATTAGCTTCAGGATCGACTTGAGCTCGGGATATCACCAACTGAGGGTGAGAGAGAGGGATGTATATAAGACGGCATTCCGGAATCGGTATGGGCACTACGAGTTTATAGTGATGCCATTCGGGCTCACGAATGCGCTCGCCGTCTTTATGGAGTTGATGAATGGCATATTCATTAACTTCTTGGATCAGTTTGTGGTGGTCTTCATAGACGATATCCTGGTGTGTACTCTCGTAGTAGAGATGAACATGCAGGACATCTGAGGACAACTTTGCGGGTTTTGCGAGATATAGAAGTGTATGCCAAGTTCTCTAAGTGCGGGTTATGGATCCCAAAGATAGCATTTCTGGGTCATGTTGTCTCCACCGATGGGATCAAGGTTGATCCGGCGAGGATCGAGTCTGTAGCAGCATGGATGACACCGACAAACGTCAAGGAAGTATGCAACTTCATTGGCTTAGCCGGTTATTACTGTAGGTTTGTGGAGGGATTCTCTGTGATTACCCGTCCACTTACCAGTCTGTTGAGGAAGACTACCCGGTTTGTATGGTCCGAGCCATGTACTTAGAGTTTTGAGGAGCAGAAGAGACGTTTGACTTCCGCTCCCATCTTAGCGCAGATGGAGGGCACAAAGGACTTCGTAGTCTACAATGACACATTCAAGCTAGGATTGGGATGTGTTCTAATGCAGCGTGGTAGAGTGATTGCCTATGCATCTAGACAGTTGAAGACGTATGAGAAGAACTACCCGACTCATGATCTGGAGTTGGTCGCGGTAGTTCATGGATTGAAGATCTGGAGACATTACTTGTATGGTGCTACTTGTGAGATCTTCACAAACCATAAGAGTCTGAAATATATTTTCACGTAGCGAAAATTGAGTAACCGCCAACGTAGATGACTTGAGTTGATCAATGATTTTGACCTTGAGATTCTGTACCATCGAGGGAAGGCGAACGTTGTCACCGACGCCTTGAGTAGGAAGACGCCTCGAGAGAAGGCGATTGCGAGACTAACCGTACAACCTCAGTTACAGAGGGATTTTAGTGTGGTTAGAGATGGACATCTAGTTTCCTGATGAGGATGCTCAGTTGAGTACCTTAGGGGTTCTACTTGATCTGTTGGGTGAGATCCAATAGAAGCAAGGAACCTACCTAACGTTGATGAGGATACGAGATAGGATGTCTTGTGGTGAGGCACCAAAGTTCTCCATAGGAGGAGATGGAGTGATGAGACGCCGCGATCGGGTCTGTATACCTGTAGATGCGGATCTGAGACAACAAATTTTACAAGAGGCTCACTCCACACGTTACTTTGTACACCCATGTGCGAGTAAGATGTATCAAGATGTGAGACGTTCCTACTAGTGGGGAGGGTTGAAGCCCGATGTGGCAAGGTTTGTGGCTCAGGGTGCGACCTGTCAACAGGTCAAGATAGAGCATTATAGGCCAGGAAGAGAGCTTAACCCACTGCCAGTTTCGTAGTGGAAGTGGGAGAACGTCTCCATGGACTTTGTGACAGGATTGAGGCCGAGTAGGAGCTTCGATGCCATCTAGGTTGTTGTTGATAGACTGACGAAGACTACACGTTTTATCCCTATTCGGGAGACGTGACCACTTAGCAGATTGGCTGAGGAGTTCACTAGACAAATAGTGAGACTCCATGGTGTACCGAAAACGGTCATATTAGATCGAGATGGACGATTAACCTCGAGGTTTTGGCAACAGATTCAGACTACTTTGGGTACGAGTCTACACTTCACGACTGTGTTCTATCCTCAGACATATGGTCAGTCCGAGAGGACCATTCAGACGCTGGAGGATATGCTGTGAACTTGTGTGTTGGACTGGGGACAAAGATGGTCAGATTACCTCCCATTGGTTGAGTTCTCGTACAACAACTAGCATGCATTGATTGGGATGGCCCCGTATGAGGCATTGTATGGGCGTAGATGTCGTATGCCATTATGTTGAGATGAACTTAGCAATGTCAATGGTATAGCGCTAGAGCAGATTCAGGATGATATGGCTGGAGTAGCCCAGATTAGAGAGAGGATGCTGGATGCACGGAGTCGCCAAAAGTCACAAACAAGAGGCGTCGGCCTCTAGAGTTCAGAGTTGGAGCTCATGTCTAACTGAGAGTATCTCCGACGCAAGGCGTCAGACGTTTTGAAAAAAAGGGGAAGTTGAGTCCCCGATATGTCAACCCTTTTGAGATTTTAGATAGGGTTGGTGTTCGCCACTTAGCGTGCGTGCAAATAAGTCTTAAATTTATAAAACTAGAAATCAAGCAAGCGAACCCGCAGTGTACGGATCGATATAGTTAAGCAAGATTTCCAGAGTATCGAACACAGGGATTTGGGAGGTTAAATCCAATTATAGAATTGTCAAGCAAGTAAATGTATGAGCTTTTGTAAATATTGGGAAAACAACAATCCTAAAGATCTAGGAATCCAGCTTTGGCAATCGATTCAAGATATACTAAAGATATAAGGACAAAGTTGAGGTTTGCAAAGGTATACGAATGTAAAGCAATGTACGGTGAAGTTCCAAAACCTTATATGACTTATCTAAAGGTACTCTCTATAAAGGTTGTTGAGGCTTCAATATAGAAAGGATTTAAAGACAAGAATTAATATCAAATACCCAAACTTGCAATCCAAGGATCAAGACTAACTAAACCGATTAAGGTTGTGACACTCGGAATCAAGGTAGAGGTTGTTGAGGCTTCACTACCACCTAGAAAAGGGCAAGCCAAGACTAAGTTAAAGTAAATCTTTAACTTTGGATTAAAGTAAAAGCAAGGTTCGTAAACTAAGGGAAATTACGGTTGGATCTTGAGATTCCACGGCCGTGGAACTCAAGAACACACCATGATTCTGGCTCGTCGGCGATTCTCTCTAACTCTCAGGGTCCAATCTATTTACGATCGATCTATCATCATCTAAGCCACAACTATCAACCCTTCACCTTAGAATTGCTAAAGGGTTTTGGCCAACAACAGTCATTATGATATCAAATTCAAGATTTAAAAGAATGAAAGATGAAAACCTTCGAAAACCTTGAATAAATCTCAAATCAATCTCAAATCCACAAACAAGAACAATGATGTAAGCAGATTCAGAACAACACAAACAATCACAATCCTTGATAAGAACGAAGAACGGGATGTCAATCCGTCTTCTAATCAAACCTAAGGACAAAAGACGTAATCTCCGTACGTTCAATGAAACCCTCAATTGCGCGGAAGCAAATCTCCAAGCGATGATGCTCTAAGCGCGATCTAAGCGGAGGCGTAAGCGAAGCTAAGCAGAGGTGACGGAATCTCTCTCTTTCCGTCCTTTTATAGGGCAAGATAAAATATGAGTCCAGCCCATTGTGTAAAAGATCGTGGCTTTAATTATTGCGTTAAAAGATCGCCTAAATCACGGCTCCATGGGATTCCACGCCCGTGGTTTAGAGCGTGGTTTAGAGCGTGGTTTAGAGCGTGAGATTTCATCACGGTGCTTCACATCTTCCACGGCCGTGTAACTTGCTGGAATGCTCCACGCTTGTGTTGCCAAAGTTCCACGGTCGTGGTTTAGAGCGTGGACTTTGGTACGGCCGTATTTTAGAGCGTGGAACGTAAGTAGCTCGTAATTATCCTTTGTCTTGTGTCATTCTTCATCCTAGCATCTTCCTTAGCTCCTTTGTGGTGTCCTCAATCCTTGGACATGCTCAATTCATCTCCATTCTCTCTCAATCCGTTCGGTTTTAGCTCTTATTCGCCTACAATCAACACAAAGCTTATGTAGACCTCTATATCGACAATATAGATAAACTAACTCACAATTGCTTCAATGCTTTATCAATGAACACCAATATGGTTGAAATACACTTATAAAACGTGCCTAAAATATCACAATATTTCATGCTAACAAATAACCCCATACTTGCCACTTGCTTATCCCCAAGCAAGGTCTTTCAAAAGCTTTAAAACTCAAGTTAGGATGAAATATGTATGCACTCTCAAAAACAAAACTTCTCTTAGATGAATGTGCTTTCTAGTCAATAGATCATTCTCAAATCTTGCTTCATTCGTTTATAGGACTTTCATACACATAATCAAAGAGTAAAGAGTAAAGAAAATTCATGAATTGATCAAACTTCCATGTAAACATCATAACCTTCAAACATTATCAAAATCAATCATAAGAAACTTCAATTTAGATCACCAAGTCATATATCATTCTTTTGATCTTAAGGACTTTCAAACAAGGTCTAGAATGCGGAAAGGGAAGGAAAACTTTAAGGAATGTGGTGCATGAATCCGGGAAAGTGGATAACTAAAACTTTTCTTTTTCTCTTGCGGTTTCCGCAACACTTTCAACTTAGAGCTTCGCTCTCTTCTTTTCACATCATTTTCCGACTTTACTTTTGGAGTTATGGATAGAGGTGCACAAAAACCGAAGCCTAGGAGATTGGCAGTTCTCAATTTCACGAGATGCCTCAAACCCTTGATGCACATACCATAATCCGCTAGGAATATCGCTCAATCCGACTTTGGCAAGACACAAACACCCGGCTATGTGAATGGTGCCGAGTTACTCATCGTCATGATTGACTTCCCCAAACCTATAATTTCTTTCTATTCTTTTGAATGCAAATAATTGCTTTCATGGCCCTCCCACATCAAACATGCCAAATATCAACTCCTCTAAATTCCCGGATAGGTAAAGGAGGCCATTATTTCAATGAGGGGCTAAATGATCAAAGAAAGAAGAAAAAAAATCGAATTGCCTTAATCATTTCAACAAGAAGTATAAGAACTTATCATGTGATTTCAACCTTGATTTCTCAATATGATTTAGGTAACGTTCTTCACATTATGAAACTTGCAAAAGAGGGATAATCAACCCATTAAATTTCTTTTCAATTCACTATTTGTTTAAGCATGCGATTGTCATCAAAACTAAATTCACAAGTAGTGATTATCATAGAAATCATCTCTATCCTTAGAAGCACAAAATTTTCAAAATTTTTCAATTTTTATGGGTTTTTCAAAAGCTTTTTCATGCAATGCAATAATGAAATGTGTAGTAATAGAATGAACATGCAAGGTAGTCTCGATAAAAGCATATAAAGTGAGTAAGAGTTATTACAAACGATTAGTCACACCCCACCCCATACTTGGAACAAACATTGTCCCTAATGTTCAAAAAGAAAAAGAAGAAAAGAAAGAATGAAAAAGAACTCACAAAATGGTGGTGGAGCGGCTAAAGCGGTCGATCATCCATGTCATCACTGAGGTGGAGACGGTGGTGGAAACGGGAAGAAGCCTGGATCATAGTTCCGCCCAAACTGCTGGCGGTATATGTCTCTCATCATGCGGTCATGATCGTCGGCTCGTGCATCCCTAGCATCTGCACGGATCTCTAGAGCTCCGACCCTGCTGGAAAGGTCGGTGGCCCACTCTAGCAATTGCTCATACCAACCAGGCGGTTGGCAGTACCACGCCGGTGCATCTAAAGGTGCTGGTGCAGGTGGTGGTTGTGCATGCCAAGGCGGTGGAGCTCCCATCCAATCCGGCTGAGTGCTATACCACGTAGGAGGATCCGCCATCCATGTTGGCCTCTCGCTCACACTAGCACGGCGAGAGGAAGAGCCAGATGCTCTAGCAGGGCGGGGAGAGTGTCTAGGAAGGTCAGGAACTGCATCCGGCTGATCCAGGAATGTACCAAAGTCATGATCAGCTCCTCCTCCCTCAAACTCGTCATCCCCTCTCATCTCCTCCTCTACAACTAGTGGTGGTGGAACATAGGGAGGGGCTACTAATCTGTTCGCATGCATGGCAGCGAACGTCTCCTTCCAGTTATGGCGTCCAGCCATAATGGAATACTCAGGAAGCCACTCAATGCCTCTCCCGGTCCTACTCTCCCAAGGCATAGCAGCATATGGTGGACCTCTATGAGTGGGGAAGATGAGGCCTCTAGTCATGAAGGCCTGAAGTCCTAGGGGTCTAGCTGCAATGCGGGTGCAAGTTGAGAAGTCTACCCCTAACTGTCTAGCAAGGTGGGTGATCATCCCACCGTATCCAATGTTGCCAGCCCTCTTATTCTTTAGCTTGCTCATAGTAGTAGCTAAGAGGGTGGCGCAGTCAGCTGGCCTGCCATATAACATATTGTAGAGAAGAAACAGCTCGTCTGTCTTAATCTTCTGAGGTGTCTCCGACCTAGGGAAAAGACACTCAGAAAGCACCCTATGAGCAATCTTCAAGGCTAGATGATAAATCAATCTAGCTTTGGTATCAGCAGGCTGCCAGCGGTCCTCGTTGGCGTAAATCATCGCTATCTCCTGCCAGAAATCCTTGGTGTACACGCCACTGGGGAATCGACCATTGAAGGTCTCCTGGAACCCAAAGAAGGCTCAAAACTCTCTAATAGAGAACTCATAGTTCCTTTCCATCAACCGGAAAGAAACTGTCCTGTCAACATGACTGTGCTCAAAGGAAACTACAAACTCCCTAGTAATCTCCTCATAAGCATCTTCCCGAATAGCGGAGAAGATGACTAAACCGGCTCTATCCAAAAGCCATGTGAGATCCCTTATCACATGCAAGGGCTCTAGCTCCTCAAGCAGTAAGTATCTAGGTCCTATGACCGTCCTCTCCTCGATCCTCTCTAAGGCATCTAGATGATCCTCATGGATAGTAGGGATCCTAGGGGGAGGTGGTGATGGTGATGATGGGGTGATGGAGGCTCAGCGGGAGGTGTTCTAGAAGAAGAAGAGGTGCCTTTCCTCTTCTTATTCTTATTCCTATTAGACAATGGTCTAGAAAAGGACCTGACGAGGCTACATGGGAGATAGATGATAGTATCCAGATGAACTATCCAGAGTTTTATTCCGAGATAGATGCACCTATAGGATCCACGAGTAGATCTTAGTGCTATCTTGGTTAGTGTATGTTATGTGTTTATGTGATATGATGTGTTTTTCAGTTAGGTGTGATGTGTATATACGATCTTATTAGATCTTGTTTGCTAGAGCGAGTTATGTTATAGTTCTAGATGGTTCTTTCCTCCATGCTATTGTGATACGACTAGGGTTTAGTTGGAGATGACTATTCCTCCATGCTATTGTTTATCGACATAGTTTGAGTGGAGATGGTTTTCCTCCACGCCCTTGCGTTATGAGTGCGGTTTGGGTGGTGATGATTTTCCTCCATGCCATTGTGATGTGGTTATGGGTTGGCTAGAGATGGTTTACCTCTATGTCTTGTTTAGCGTGTGTGATCTTTTTGCTGGAGATGATGATTCCTCCACGCTTGTGTCTTGAGGTTATAGACTATTTTTAGGTTGATACCTTATGAGCTGAGATCTGATACCACAGATAGAGAGAGTATACCTCTACATATGGGTCCGAGAGAATTTGGTTTCATGCAAGTTTCGGGACAAACCTTGGTTTAAGATGGTGTGATGTAAGAGCTTAGTCTTTAGGTGCCTAGCCGCCCCTATGGCTTTGTGGACTGCCTCAGCAACCCTTTGGTCCGCCCCTAAGGCTCCAGCCGTCTTTGTTGACTCTTGACCCGTTCTTTTGCTTTACCTTCGCTTATAAGTTTCCTTATCCTCTCTCTTGATGAGGGTTTCCTCATTTGCCTTCCTCAACTCCATCTTCTCTCCACGTTCTTCCTCTTTCTTCCTTGGTTTCTTCTTTGGCTTCTTCTTTAGAGTTTTTGCTTGATGAGCTTTAGTGGTGAGCTGATGATGATATTGGTTGTTGTTGTTGTGCTCTGGATAGCTTGTTGTTGAAGTTGTAGTTGTGGGAATCATCTCATGAGCTGTGGTGGTGAGTTCTTCCCTTCTTTCTTTCTTTCTTTCTTTCTTTCTTTCTTTCTTTCTTCTTCCATCTCTTTTAGTTTAGGATTCCCACAAGAGTTGATCTTGTGTACCTTACGGATCGAACAGAAGCCACAGAGGACTCCTTTGCTGTTCGACCGCCCCTGCGCCTCCCTGGTGCCACGCCCTGCACCTTGTTGCCCCGCAGGTGTGTCTGTTTAAGACATACATAGTTCGTATAATTCCTTCATTTCCTTTCCTTTAGCCTTGAATTAGAGTAGCTAGGCTAGTGGGGTGTATTATGAGTATGACGAGATGTATGATGATAATGCCTAAGACATTTGTGAGCTATGATGTGGTATTGAGGTTTATATTCGAGTTGTGGTTTGAGGATGGTTATAGGGTTTATGAGGTGGAATCTCCTAACCTTGGGACGGCGTTTGATATTATTGTGCTTTGTTGATTCATACATTAATCGTTTCCCCGAGGGGAAATTGTGACCACTTGATACGGATTGTGTTTGAGACTGGTAAGTCCTTGGGACTTACTTTGAGAAAAAGTCATGGGTTTGAGTGTTTGGTGGGGTAGTTTGTGTGGATATGTATGTTGCATTTATAACCTAACCGGACTAGGATGACCCTATATGCATATTAATTGGCCCAAGTGTATGATAACGGGCGGTGATAACTTGTCTAGCTTAGAATGGGCAGCTAGAGGTTTCTCTACGACCGGTACTCTAGGTGGTGATGATTGACACCCTTCCAAACCTGTGTGGAAGGGGATAGAGATGAGGCAGTTCTACTCCTCGTATTACAAGGAATGAATTAGTAATGGTATAACTAAATAAAGATAATAAATGAATATATGTGTACATAACATGATGTTATGTGTTGATGTGTTATATGAGCTACTGTTTCATTCTTATTCATTTTTGTTAGCTAACGGTTTCATACCGTGTTGTAGATGATCTGCAGGTTAAGAAGACTGTAGAGTGAGCCAGATGGGTGATCAGCCAAGGGCTTCCATACAGTAGGTCGTGCGAGGGTTTTGGGAACCTTTTGTATATGTTGGATATGTGTTTGCCGTTTTGTATTCGGGCTCGATGTTGTAGACCTTTTGATGTATCTTTATACAGTTTTATGTATTTGATTTTATATCTATATGTGCCTTGTTTGAAGATCCAATGAACTTGTTGTTAGGCTAGGGTCAGGGATCCATTGTGAGATCCTAGCCTAGTAGCGCCCTGGGTCCCGCGGATTTGTTGTGTTACAGTTCTATTCCCAACTATTCCCTATAAATTCCCGCCTTCTCTTCCGTTTCTCTCTTCTTGCTTACGTTTCTTCAACCTTGAGTAAAGCTATAGCCTTTCTTGTAATCTTTTGCTAAACATGTAAGTCTTCATCCCTTGATCCTTCTAAACGTTCATGTTTAGTTTTTGCATGATTCTTCCTTCTTCTTTTCTTCGATTCCTTTCTCTTTTCTTCTTCTTCTTCTTCAAATGAATCAAGATCGAGTCTTGATTCTTGTTATCCTTCGTTGTTGACGAGTATATGTTCCAGGATTCCTTGGTTGAAGAGTTGTTGTGACTGGATTGGAGAAATCAAGCCTTTTCCCTTGTTACGTTGTTGTTGTCAAAAAAGTCAACACCGCTTTTGTGTAGAAATTGCCCCGCGTCTGGAAGAACCCGCCCCTACGGCTGCAAACTCTGCCGCCCCCACACCTTTGTCCACCGCCCCTGTGGTTTATCTATTGTAACTCCCTTCTTTGGTGAGTTGCTTCCTTTCCTAGATTCCTCGTTCATTTCCTTGAGTTGTGTTGATGTCGTTGCCCTTGGGATGTTGTGAGACTTGGGATCGTGTCCCTAACTTGTTAGAGATCTCTTAGAGATCGTTGGGACTAAAAGTTGTAGACTTCTAGCTTCCGGTTCATTTCTGATTTGGTATGCCTTGTTTGAGCAGGCATTCCTTCTTTTCTTTGGGAAATTGAGTTGTAGCTTACCCTTGTGCTATCTTTGAGTGAGGTAAGTCCTTGGACTTAATTAGTTGTGTTTCGTATGTTGGTTTGATTGTATGGTTATGCTTGTTGTTATCGTTATGACGGAAAAACCTTATACTTTATTTGGCCCTCGTTTATTATAACCGGGCAGTGACCGCTTGTCCAGTTCAACATGGGGAAACTTGGAGGTGCTCTTACGACCAATCTAACAGGTAACGGAGGGATGCATCGCCTCTATATCTGTTGGTGAAAGGGGAAAGAGGCGAGATCACGGTGATTCTTGTGTGACAACATAAGTTGGATTAGTAAAGGGATTAACGTAATGAAAGATAATAAATGGTTGTGTGCGAGCATGCTATATGGGTTTATGTTCTTATGTGTGTTTGTGTCTTTATTGTCTTTCTGATAACTAAAACGTTAGCTAACAGTTTATAACAATGTTGTAGATGTTGTTCGTCCCTAAACGTGCGTGCAAATAAGCTTTAATTATAAAACTAGAATCAAGCAAGCGAACCCGCAGTGTACGGATCGATATAGTTAAGCAAGAATTCCAGAGTATCGAACACAGGGATTTGGGTGGGAACAAATTCAATTGCAGATTATCAAGCGATTATATATGAGAGGCTTTGCAAATATTGGGAAAACAACAATCCTAAAGATCCAAGTATCCAGTTGTGGCAATCGATTCAAGATATACTTAATGATATAAAGACAGAGTTGAGATATGCAAAGGTATGCTAATGTAAGGTAATCGTACGGTGAAGTTCCAAAGACCTTATATGACTCACCTACAAGGCACTCTCTATAAAGGTTGTTGAGGCTTCAGTATAGAAAGGTTCTAAAGATAAGAATTAATGTCAAATACCCAAACTTATAATCCAAGGATCAAGACTAACTAAACCGATTAAGGTTGTGACACTCACAATCGAGGTAGAGGTTGTTGAGGCTTCACTACCACCTAGAAAAGGCAAGCCTAAACTAAGTTAAAGCTGATCTTTAACTTTGGATTAAAGTAAAAGCAAGTTCGTAAACTTAAGGGAAATTACGGGTGGATCTTGAGATTCCACGGTCGTGGAACTCAAGAACAAACCGTGATTTAGGGTTCGTCGACGATTCTCTCTAACTCTCAGGGTCTAATCTGTTTACGATCGATCTATCATCATCTAAGCCACAACTATCAACCCTTCACCTTAGAATTGTTAAGGGTTTTTAGCCAATAACAGTCATATTAATATTAAATTCAATGATTAAAAGATTGAAAGATGAAAACTTCCGAAAACTTTCAATAAACTTCAAACCAATCTCAAAGTCACAATCAAGAACAAATATCGTCACAAGATTCGGAATAGAACAAACAAACACAATCGTAGATAAGAAGGAAGAACGGGATGTCAATCCGTCTTCTAAATCAAACCTAAACAAGAAGAGGAATCTTCTTGCGAACAATCTTCCGAATCTTTGATCTTCCGTCAATCCAGAAATCTCAACAGCAATCTCCACCAAAAGTGCGAGATTAGGGCAACTCCAAGGATGAGTGCAAAATACGTCTTTTGCAAGAATTGCAAAAATCTCCAAGTTGCAGCGTAGGCGAAAGTGCAAAGCGAGGTCGCAAAGTGCGTCTAAGCGAAGGTGACGGAATCTCTCTTCGTCCGTCTTTTTATAGGGCAAGATAAAATATCGGCCCGGCCCAATCTTCTAAAAGATCGTAGCTTAAAATGTGGCGAAAAGGATCGCCAAGATCACGGTCGTGGAAGGTTCCACGACCGTAATTTAGAGTGTGGAAATCAACACGGTTTGAACACATGATTCCACGACCGTAAAAGCTTCTGGAATGAACCACGTTTTCTGACTATGGTTCCACGGCCGTGGAACAGAACGTGGAATGTAGTACGGCCGTATTTTAGAGCGTGATTTAGGGCAAGAACGTGATTCTTCCCTAGCCTCGTGCATTCTCCAAGTTGAACTCTTTTTTGCTCCTAAGAATGCCCTCAATCCATGGACATACTCAATCAACTCATCCTTGCTAAATTCCGTTCGGAAATGGCTCTCAATCACCTATAATCAACATAAAGCTTGTGTAGACATCCATATCGACAATATAGGAAAACTAGCTCACAAATGCAAAAATGCTCAATCAAAGACTATCAATATGAATCAAATACACTTAGAAAACGTGCCTAAAATATCACAATATTTCATGCTAACAAATAACCCCATACTTGCAACTTGCTTGTCCCTAAGCAAGGTCTTTCAAAAGCTTTAAAATAAGAGTTAGGATGAAATATGTGTACCTTCTCAAAGCAATACTTCTTTTGGTTGAATGTGCCTTCTAAACAATAGATCATTCTCAAATCTTGCTTCAATCGTTTATAAGACTTTCATACACTTAATCAAAGAGTAAAGGGTAAAGAAAAATCATGAATCAATCAAACTTCCATAAAAACATCATAACCTTCAAACATTATCAAAATCAATCATAAGAAACTTCAATTTAGATCACCAAGCCATATAACATTCTTTTGATCTTAAGGACTTTCAAATAAAAGGTCTAGAATGTGGAAAGGGAAGGAAACTTTTAGGGAATGTGGTGCATGAATCCGGGAAAGTGGACAACTACTCTTTTATTTTTCTCTTGCGGTTTCCGCACACCTTCAACTTAGAGCTTCGCTCTCTTCCTTTCATTTTTCGACTTTACTTTTGGAGTTATGGATAGAGGTGCACAAAAACCGAAGCCTAGGAGATTGGCGTTTCTCAATTTTTATGAGATGCCTCAAACCCTTAGCGCACATACCATAATCCGCTAGGAATATCGCTCAATCCGACTTTGGAAAGACACAAACACCCGACTATGTGAATGGTGCCGAGTTACTCATCGTCATGATTGACTTCCCGAAACCTACAATTTCTTTCTAATCTTTTGATTGCAAATAATTGCTCTCATAGCCCTCCCACATCAAACATGCCTTTTTTCATTCACCTCTCCAAATTCCCGGATGGTAAAGGAGGTCAATATTTCAATGAGGAGCTAAATGATCAAAGAAAGAAGAAAGAAAAATCGAATTGCCTTAATTATCTCAACAAGAAGCATAGGAACTTATAATGTGATTGCAACTTCAATTTTTCAACATGATTTAGGTAACATTTATCACATTATGAAACTTACAAAAAGAAGGTAAAATCAACACATTCAATTTCTTTTCGATTCACTAATCGTTTAAGCATGCAATTGTCATCAAACTCAATTCACAAGTAGCGATTATCATAGAAATCATCTCAATTCCTTAGAAGCACAAAATTTTCAAAATTTTTCAATTTTTATGGTTTTTTCAAGTTCTTTTTCATGCAATGCAATAATGAAACGTGCAACAATATAATGAACATGCAACGATAGTCTCGAATAGAAGCAAACATAGTGAGTAAGAGTTATTACAACTTTTAGTCACACCCCACCCCATACTTAGGACGAACATTGTCCCTAATGTTCAAAAGAAATAAAGAAAAGAAAGAAAAGAAAAAGAAACTCACAAAATGGCGGTGGAGTGGCTAAAGCAACGGTCATGCAAATCATCATCACTGCGGCGCTGGTGGAGGTGGGAATGGAGAGAAGCTAGGATCATAAAACCGCCCAAACTGCTGGCGGTAGACATCTCTCATCATGTGATCGAGGTCGTCCAAGCGTCCATCTCTAGCATCGGCTCGAATCTCCAATGCTCCTACTCTCTCCGAAAGACCAGTAGCCCAATCCGGCATCTGCTCATACCATCCCGGAGCGTGACTGTACCATGCTGGAGCGTCGGATGGTGCTGGTGCTGGTGCTGGTGCAGATGGTACCTGTGTAGACCATGGAGGTGGAGCTCCATACCATGCAGGAGGTGTGTCAGCCCATGTAGGTCTCTCACTCACGCTGGCGCGGCGAGAAGACGAGCCTGAAGCTCTGGCTGGACGTGGAGAACGTCTAGGCACATCGGGGGCCGCATCCGGCTGATCCGGAAACGTGCCAAACTCCTGCTCGGCTCCTCCTCCACCCTCAAACTGATCCCTCATCTCCTCCTCAACAACGGGCGGTGGTGGAACATACGGAGGAGCTGCAATCCTGTTCGCATGCATAGCAGCAAACGTCTCCTTCCAATTATGGCGTCCAACCATAATGGAATACTCCTGTAGCCACTCAATCCCCCTACCTGTCCTGCTCTCCCAAGGCATGCCCGCATAAGGCGGACCTCTATGTGTGGGGAAGATGAGACCTCTAGTCATGAAAGCATGAAGTCCTAAAGGTACGGCTGGTATCCGGGTACATGCAGAAAAATCCACTCCTAAACTCCTAGCAAGGTGGGTAACTATCCCACCATATCCAATGTTGCCCTTCCTCTTGTTCTTAAGCTTGCTCATAGTAGCAGCTAAGAGGGTGGCACAGTCAGCTCGGCGCCCATACAGCATGGAATAAAGCAGAAAGAGCTCATCCGTCTTGATCTTTTGGGGCGTCTTCGTCCGAGGAAAGAGACACTCCGAAAGAACACGGTGAGCAATCTTCAAGGCTAAGTGGTACATCAACTTTGCCTTGGTGTCAGCAGGTTGCCAGCGGTCCTCGCTGGCATAAACCATAGCAACCTCCTCCCAAAAGTCCTTGGCGTAAACGCCACTAGGAAAACGACCGTTAAAGGTCTCATGGCTGTACTGGAAAGAAACGGTCCTATCCACATGGCTGTGCTGGAAAGACGTCACAACCTCCCTCGTAATCTCCTCATAATCGTCTTCTCGGATAGCCGAGAAGACAAGTAGTCCGGCTCTATCCAAGAGCCAAGTAAGGTCCTCTATGATATTAAGAGGAGCTAGATCCTCTAACAATAAGTACCTAGGTCCGATAACAGCCCTCTCCTGGATCCTCTCGAATGCATCGAGGTGATCCTCATGAATGGTCTGTACTCTAGGGCTAGGAGGTGAGGGTGATGAAGGTGATGATGGAGGTGAAGGGGAAGAGGGTGGTGGTGCCCTAGAGGATGAAGAAGAAGAGGGATTACCCTTCCTCTTCTTGTTTTGGTCATTCTTTTTCTCCTTAATCCTCCCAGAAACTCTCCTCACGAAGTCCATTACTGTTTAAAATTACGGGCTGTTTTTGCCTTTCCACGGCCGTGGTTCTGTCAGGAACCGTGGTTTGTCTGGTTTTTTCGCAAATCTCAGAAATCAACACTCAAACTCAGCAATCAAGCAGCCTTAGTCTAATTCCTTCCAATTTCAATCAGTTCTTCCTAAAATTTCTAACAAAAATGAACCAAATTGACAAAGAATAAGAAGAGTGGAAAAACCTAGGTTTCGGATTTTCAAATCCGAATTGTGCGTTCCTTGGTGAATTTCCGCTTGATTCGTCGCTTGGATCTTGTTGGTGGTTGAATTTGCTTCAATTTGGGAAGAAGAATCGTTGAAAATGATTAAGAAACGAAGAATTGGGAGGAAGGGCGTGGATTCGGCTTTTAGGTCGTGGAAGGGGTTATTTTGTGGAGTGATTTTTGTGAAGAACGTGGTTTATATAGTCACAGGCAAAATTTTGGAAATCACGGTCTGTCGGGGTGTTCCACGGCCGTGGAATTGTACGGAACCGTGGTTTTGGTGATTTTTCAAAGGCTTTTGGAAATTACGGTCACTTTAGCTGTCACGACCGTGGTTTAGGCCGTGGAACTCTCTGTAAAGCTCCAAAGTCCAAATTTCGTCACTTTTCTTCAACCTTATCCTTCCTTTTTCCTTTTCCATCGTTCCTACATCCAAAAACACGAACATACCGGAAGAAATCGAAGGCAAAACAAAGCAAAAAACGTCTAACTAAGCTAAACTATGAATCGAAAACAAAAACAAAAGTGCAATACCATGGGTTGCCTCCCAAGAAGCGCTTTGTTTAAGGTCCGTAGCTAGACCAATCTCGCACTTATTCGAGTGCGGTAGGCGCAAACTCTTCAGTTTGGAGTTCCGGCGTATACTTCTTGAGTCGTTGGCCGTTCACCTTAAAGCTTCCGCCCGCTTCACCCCATACTTCAACTGCACCATGGGGGAAAATACGCTTAATTAGAAAAGGTCCGGTCCAACGAGATTTAAGCTTACCTGGAAAGAGACGAAGCCTTGAATTGAAGAGGAGAACTTGATCTCCTTCTTTGAAGTCCTTTGGAATGATATGCTTATCATGCCAACACTTTGCTCTCTCCTTATAGATCTTAGCGTTTTCATAAGCGTTCAAGCGGAGTTCGTCCAGCTCATTAAGGTCTAGGAGACGCTTCTCTCCCGCTTCTTTCATGCTGAAATTCAACAACTTGATAGCCCAAAACGCCTTGTGCTCCAACTCTACCGGCAAGTGACAAGACTTCCCATACACAAGGTTGTATAGTGTGGTTCCTATGGGTGTCTTGTACGCAGTCCGGTACGCCCACAATGCGTCATCAAGCTTCAAAGACCAATCGTTCCTAGTCCTTGAAACCGTCTTCTCTAAGATTCCTTTGATCTCCCTATTTGAGATCTCAACTTGTCCACTTGTTTGTGGATGATAAGGGGTAGCGATCTTGTGAGTAACCCCATACTTAGCTAGAAGAGCTTCAAAGCGCCGGGCAATGAAGTGAGAACCCTCCATCACTAATGATAGTCCTTGGCGTCCCAAATCGTGGGAAAATGGTCTCGTTAAAGAACTTAACCACAACCATGGCATCATTGGTGGGAGAGGCAATTGCTTCCACCCATCTAGAAACGTAATCTACCGCCAATAGTATGTATTGGTTTCCACAAGAGGATGGAAACGGTCCCATGAAGTCAACTCCCCAAACATCGAAAATCTCCACCTCTTGGATGTTGTTGAGGGGCATCTCATTCCTCCTAGAGATATTACCTGTTCTTTGACAAGCATCGCAGCAAGAAACAAAGGATTGCACATCTCTAAACAAAGTAGGCCAAAAGAATCCAGATTGCAATACCTTTGCGCTAGTCTTGTTCGAACTAGCACGTCCTCCACAAGGTAGTGAATGACAATGGCGGATGACACTTTGCATCTCATCTTCCGGCACACATCGTTGAATAATGCCATCCGGACCTCTCTTAAAAAGGAGAGGTTCATTCCAAAAGTATTCCCGAACATCCTTAAAGAACTTCTTTCTTTGTGCGTAGGATAGTCCGGGTGGTATCTCCTGACAAACCAAATAGTTAACAAAATCACCAAACCATGGTTCGTTACCTTTGGAGATCACATCGATGCACTCCTCAATAATGTGTAGGTGTTCGTCCGGAAAGGAGTCGTCGATGGGTAAATGGTCGTCCTCTAGATGTGTTAGGCGACTCAAATGATCCGCAACAGAATTTTCTGAACCTTTCTTGTCGCGGATCTCAAGATCGAATTCTTGTAGGAGAAGAATCCATCTAATTAGCCTTGGCTTCGCATCTTTCTTCGCAAGGAGGTACCGGATCGCAGCATGATCCGTGTAGACAATCACCTTTGCACCTACAAGATAAGAGCGAAACTTGTCAATAGCATAGACAATGGCTAAAAACTCTTTTTCGGTAGTGGCGTAGTTGAGCTGCGCTTCATCTAGCGTCTTGCTAGCATAGTATATGGCATGGGTTCGCCCTTCCTTTCGTTGTCCAAGAACAGCTCCTATTGCTACGTCACTAGCATCGCACATAACCTCAAAGGGAAGAGTCCAATCCGGATCTTGGATAATAGGTGCTGAAATTAGAGCTTGCCGAATTGTGTTAAACGCATCCAAACATTCCTGCGAAAACTCAAAAACTGCATCCTTCATCAATAGATTAGTGAGCGGTTTTGATATCTTAGAGAAGTCTTTAATAAAGCGTCTATAAAATCCAGCATGTCCTAGGAAACTTCTTATCCCTTTCACCGAAGTTGGGGGAGGAAGCTTCTCTATGGTCTCTATCTTAGCTTTATCTACTTCTATCCCTCTATTAGAGACTAAGTGACCTAATACAATTCTTTCCTTAACCATAAATTGACACTTCTCCCAATTTACAACTAGGTTAGTGTCTTCACACCTTTGTAAAACAAGAGAAAGGTTAGAAAGGCAATCGTTAAAAGAGGAACCGTATACGGAGAAGTCATCCATGAAGACTTCCATGATTTCCTCTATGTATTCGGAGAAGATAGCCATCATGCACCGTTGAAAGGTGACTGGGGCGTTGCAAAGCCCGAACGGCATTCTCCTATAGGCGAACGTACCCCATGGGCACGTGAATGTGGTCTTCTCCTGATCGTCCGGGTGTATCGGAATCTGAAAGAAACTACTATAACCGTCAAGGTAGCAAAAATGTGAATGTTGTGCTAACCTTTCAAGCATTTGATCAATGAATGGCAACGGGAAGTGATCCTTCCTCGTTGCATTGTTGAGCTTGCGGTAGTCGATGCACATCCGACATCCTGTCACGGTTCGGGTAGGAATGAGTTCGTTGTTCTTGTTGGTGATGACCGTCATTCCCCCCTTCTTTTGAACTACTTGAACCGGACTCACCCACTTACTATCGGAGATAGGATAGATGATACCTGCATCAAGAAGTTTAAGAATTTCCTTCTTGACAACCTCCTTCATGGTCGGATTCAACCGCCTTTGAGGTTGTCTTGAAGTTCTAAAATCTTCCTCTATTAGTATCTTATGCATACATAGGGAGGGTTTAATTCCTACTAAGTCCTAAATAGTATAGCCTAAAGCTTTCCTATGTTTCCTAAGGACAATCATGAGCTGATTATGTTCATCTATGCTTAGATCGGAACTAACAATAACCGGAAAGGTAGAATTAGGTCCTAGAAAAGCGTACCTTAGATGAGTAGGAAGTGGTTTTAGTTCCATCGCTTTCGGAGCTTCCAATGATCCTTGAGGAGCATCCGATGTCTCCTTAGAAGTTTCTAAGGGTGTTGAAGATGTGGGAGAAGAATTACAATAAGTTGAAGAAGTGTCTCGATCACCCCTTTCAACGGCCAAAATTACGGGTTCCTCATGTCCTCCACGGCCGTGGTTTAGGGCGTGGAAAGGAAATACGGTTGTCATGTCTTCTCCACGACCGTATAACTCTCTGGAGTGGGACACGGTTTTGTTTGTGAAATCCACGGCCGTGGTATATAGTGTGTGGCCGTGGATTCTCACGTTTTCTGCCTCATCGTGGAGTTTTTCAAACTCCACTTCATGCATCTCTTCTTGTGCTTCTAAGGCTTCAATTGCCTCATTGCACTCTTCTTCTTCCCCTACATTTGTTAGACTCATAGTGATAACTTTTTGTAAAGGATCGTTAAAGAGAATCGCACTTACCTCCTCCCTAGACAACCCTTCTTCATCTTGGATATTGAATATATCCTCATCAAAGATTGGTTCCTTCACTAGAGTGGAAAGAACGAACTCTACTTTCTCTTCTCCTATATCAAAAGCGAGTCTCCCATTCTTGCAATCGACTATGCAGCCGGAAGTTGCAAGAAACGGTCTTCCGAGTACGATCGGGACCGGACTATCTGCAGGAATGTCAAGCACGACAAAATCAATGGGAACAAAGAATTTACCTAGCTTGACCGGGACGTCTTCTACAATACCGACGGGGCGAGTGATGGATCGATCCGCCATGTACAACGTCATCTTCACCGGTTTAGGGTCACCTAAACCGATCTTCCTGCACAATGCAAGTGGTATGATGCTCACACTTGCTCCTAAGTCACATAAAGCATCGTATGTGACATCTCCCACTCCTATGGGAATGCAAAATGACCCCGGATCCTTCAGCTTTGGGGACATTTTCTCCTTCATGGTCTTGATGAGATCCGAAGAATCCGAACTCATCTTAACCTCACCGAAATCTTCTAGCTTCCTCTTGTTAGAGAGGATCTCCTTCAAGAACTTGCCATAAGCCGGCATACCTACAATAGCATCAATGAAAAGTATATTAATATGCAGTTTACTCATGAGTTCTATGAACTTACCAAATTGTTTATCTAGGCGCGCTCTCGCTCTAGATTGAGGGAATGGTAGGGGAGGCTTGTAAGCCGGAGGAGGAACGTAGACATCTTCCTTCTCCTTCCCCTTCTCTTTCTCCTTGTCCTTTTCTACGGAGACTTCAACAAACTTAGGCTGCGGATCGGTGGTAGTCACTCCGCTCCTAGTTGTGATTGCCATCACCCTTCCCTTAGGGTTGTCCTCCGTCTTCCCAGGAAGTTTCCCTTGATTCCTAGGAACTTCCTCCGCATGGCTGAACATTTGGTTTTCTAAAACCTTTTGGGCTTTATCAACCTTAGAAATTTGATCATCAACCTTAATGATGCGGTTCTCCAACCCTTGCAGCTTTCCCAAGATCGTTTCCAACATGGGATCGGGCTTCTCCTTCCCCGAAGTGTTTCCTCCATTAGATGATTGCCCCTGGCTTTTCAAAGGAGTAGAGGAAGAAGAGGGTGGAGTTAGTGAATTAGAATTGGAAGGATAAGAGTTACCGGAATTTTGTTGATTGGAGCGCCAATTGTTGTTGTTGGAACCCCTATTGTTGTTCCGGTTGTTGTTGTTTCCATTCTAATTGTTCCGGTTATTGTTCCGGTTGTTGTTGTTGTTGTTGCGGTTTGTGTTATCACCGCTATTGTTGTTGTTGTCCAAGTAGCCAACGTCCCTTCCTTGTTGTTTTGGAAAGTTGGTCTTGATAGCTTCTTTCAACTCTTTAATCTCATTGTTGAGAGAAAAGATTTGAGTTTGAGCTTCATGTGTGAGCTTCGCTCCTTGCTCCACACGATTTCCCTCCACTTTCCGGTGAGAATACTTCTCTATGACTCTTGCTTGCTTCTCAATGAAGTCCCAAGCGTCATCTTCCCTCATGTCCATGAATGTACCACATGAGAGGGATTGGAGCTTGAATTGTGTCTCCACATCCAGCCCCTTATAGTAAATCTCCAGCAATGCAAGCTTGGATATGCCATGATGAGGGCAATCCAATAACAAGTCCTGAAAATTTTCCCATGATTGAAACAAACTTTCGTTAGATCTCATGGAAAATGCATTGATCTTACCTCTAAGTTCCGCCGTTTTGGATGGCGGAAAGAATTTGGTGAGGAACTCCGCGGAAAGGTCTTCCCACGTGTCTAGTTTCCCACTAGGAAGAGCTTGGTACCAAGACAACGCTTTCCCCTTCAAGAAGAAGAAGAAAGGCTTGAGCTTATAGTTGTTGGTAGTAGCATTCTTCGGCCTCATTGTCTCCATCATACACTCAAAGTTATGCAAGTGTTGGTGTGGAGATTCACCGCTTGTCCCGCAAAAATGGTTTTGGTGAACAAGAGTAATAACTTGAGGGTTGAAGCTAAACCCTTGTACATCTTCAGCATCAAAATTCACACCCAAACGGCGTGGTTGTTGTGTTGGATCCATTCTTTGGCCAAGAGTTCTTGGCTCATCATCCACACGTTCGATCCTCGCATTCCTAGGTGGAATGCGGCGATTAGTAGCTCCCCGTGGATGGAAAGGATTCACATTGATCATGGGATCAATTTCCTCTAGCGGTGGCATGGAAGAATCACTATCATCAGCGGATGAATGACTTCTTCTTCTTGATCTTGATGCCCTTCTTGAGGATTTCTTGCTTCCCTTATTCTTAAGGTTGCTTAGTTATATCCTCATCTGGAACATCATATCCTTTAGATCGTTAACTTGAGATTGATGACGATCCATTTCATCCCGGCGGATATTCTCATTCCATTGAAGTTGAGCTTCTTTCTCCGCCAACTCCGCTTGAAGATCACGTTCTTGTTCTTCAGCCATCTTCTTTTCCTTGCGCTTTTGCCTTAGAGTCTTCTCAAGCTCTTGATCAAGAGGTAAGAGATCCTCGGTGTTCCTAGACCTGCGCATGCACTCAAAGAAATATCAAATAGCGAGAGCAAGCTCCCAAGCTTGACAACCGGCAACCGAATTCGGCCGAAACCAAATCCCCGGCAACGGCGCCAAAAACTTGTTCGCCCTTAAACGTGCGTGCAAATAAGCTTTAATTATAAAACTAGAATCAAGCAAGCGAACCCGCAGTGTACGGATCGATATAGTTAAGCAAGAATTCCAGAGTATCGAACACAGGGATTTGGGTGGGAACAAATTCAATTGCAGATTATCAAGCGATTATATATGAGAGGCTTTGCAAATATTGGGAAAACAACAATCCTAAAGATCCAAGTATCCAGCTGTGGCAATCGATTCAAGATATACTTAATGATATAAAGACAGAGTTGAGATATGCAAAGGTATGCTAATGTAAGGTAATCGTACGGTGAAGTTCCAAAGACCTTATATGACTCACCTACAAGGCACTCTCTATAAAGGTTGTTGAGGCTTCAGTATATAAAGGTTATAAAGATAAGAATTAATGTCAAATACCCAAACTTATAATCCAAGGATCAAGACTAACTAAACCGATTAAGGTTCTGACACTCACAATCGAGGTAGAGGTTGTTGAGGCTTCACTAACACCTAGAAAAGGCAAGCCTAAACTAAGTTAAAGCTGATCTTTAACTTTGGATTATAGTAAAAGCAAGTTCGTAAACTTAAGGGAAATTACGGGTGGATCTTGAGATTCCACGGTCGTGGAACTCAAGAACAAACCGTGATTTAGGGTTCGTCGACGATTCTCTCTAACTCTCAGGGTCTAATCTGTTTACGATCGATCTATCATCATCTAAGCCACAACTATCAACCCTTCACCTTAGAATTGTTAAGGGTTTTTAGCCAATAACAGTCATATTAATATTAAATTCAATGATTAAAAGATTGAAAGATGAAAACTTCCGAAAACTTTCAATAAACTTCAAACCAATATCAAAGTCACAATCAAGAACAAATATCGTCACAAGATTCGGAATAGAACAAACAAACACAATCGTAGATAAGAAGGAAGAACGGGATGTCAATCCGTCATCTAAATCAAACCTAAACAAGAAGAGGAATCTTCTTGCGAACAATCTTCCGAATCTTTGATCTTCCGTCAATCCGGAAATCTCAACAGCAATCTCCACCAAAAGTGCGAGATTAGGGCAACTCCAAGGATGAGTGCAAAATACGTCTTTTGCAAGAATCACAAAAATCTCCAAGTCGCGGCGTAGGCGAAAGTGCAAAGCGAGGTCGCAAAGTGCGTCTAAGCAAAGGTGACGGAATCTCTCTTCATCCGTCTTTTTATAGGGCAAGATAAAATATCGGCCCGGCCCAATCTTCTAAAAGATCGTGGTTTAAAATGTGGCGAAAAGGATCGCCAAGATCACGGTCGTGGAAGGTTCCACGACCGTAATTTAGAGCGTGGAAATCAACACGGTTTGAACACATTATTCCACGACCGTAAAAGCTTCTGGAATGAACCACGTTTTCTGACTATGGTTCCACAGCCGTGGAACTGAACGTGGAATGTAGTACGGCCGTATTTTAGAGCGTGGTTTAGGGCAAGAACGTGATTCTTCCCTAGCCTCGTGCATTCTCCAAGTTGAACTCCTTTTTGCTCCTAAGAATGCCCTCAATCCATGGACATACTCAATCAACTCATCCTTGCTAAATTCCGTTCGGAAATGGCTCTCAATCACCTATAATCAACATAAAGCTTGTGTAGACATCTATATCGACAATATAGGCAAACTAGCTCACAAATGCAACAATGCTCAATCAAAGACTATCAATATGAATCAAATACACTTAGAAAACGTGCCTAAAGTATCACAATATTTCATGCTAACAGATGCCCTTCATGTTAGTGATGTTGCTGAGTGATCCGGATGGTGTGGTCAGTCGGGGTTCCCGTACATTATAGGACGGGATCGGATTTTATGTTTATGTTGTTCTTTCCGTTTGTTGTTTGAACTCGGATGCGAGTCTTTTGTTTTTTCCTTTTCCTAAACATTTGGTTTTATATAAGTTTTGGTTTTCATTTATTTGTGTCTTGTTGCAAGATCCGATATTATTGTTGTTACTCTAAGGGTCGGGATCCATTGTGAGGTTCAAGCCTGTAACGCTTCAATTTCCAAAACTTGGGGTGTTACAATATGGTGACAGAGGCAGGTTTACAACAATGGCACTCGTAATCTTCTAAAGGTCGAATAAATAAATAAACAAAATCCGTAAGGGGTCTACGTTTTTAAAAGGGGTTTTTATTTTAAACTTGTCGGTCTGGGATAGATGTACCGGTGACCACCACTACCTCCGCGGATCTGAACAGTTTAATGTTTCTTCTTTTATGTTGGTCTTTTATGTCCTTTTTTTGGATTTCTGTAGTAGTTGATAGTATAGCCTTATATATCTATATATCCCTGTCGCATATGGCGCGTACTAAATCTACATTTGGTGTAGGGAGAGGAAGGGGTCGACAACCTCTTCCACCTACCGTCCGTGGACGAGGACGTGCAGGGAGATCTCCACTAGCTAGAGGTCGAGGTCAAGCCCCAGTCCCTGATCCGCCTATCGTTGAAGAGGTCGGGGCCAAGTCCCTATTCCAAACTCGAGCGTACTCCTTAGTATCCACCTTAACGTCCCAACTTCTATTACCTCCGAAGTTATTATTGGTGAAATTCACTTCATTTCTCAAATTCCAATTCCTCCAAATGCCAACTGCAAACAACTTACTCCACAAACAATCATCACTATAAAAAAACTTTAGAGAAGATATTACCTCTAAGTCAAGATGAGAATTGTGTGGTACAAAATTAATCTACATACCTCCGATCTTACATAGTACACCACATGGTCTTGGTCTTTGAACAATCCCTGAAGAGGTGCATGAAAGACTCAAGGGCTTGCCTACAACACGCACACACGTTGGATTGACTACTATGTCTTCTCATCCTTTTTTTCATTACTAAGAACCCCTCCCTTGAGAAGCTTCCAAATGAAACATTTATCTCTCTCTTGCACTCTAAGCCTCCACAAACACTTGAATATAGCACCCTCTCCGAGCTGAACGTCATCGGCGCCGGTGATGAACCTGTTGGCAGAAGACGTGGAATAGTTACCATCCTGGATGAATTTCCAATCAAGCACGTCCTTATACATATGGACCTCACTGTTAACCAAAGCGTTAGGATTGGGATCAAAAGGTTTGACAACTACGAGATTTAACAAGATAGAAGCCGGAAGTTTTCGACCCAACTACTGCCAATCCCAGCCATGGTTGGTGATCCGGAAGCTTTTGACGGATCTCATAAGATCACTAGGGTCGATTGTCTCCTACGCTTGACTGACAAGAGGAGCACTACCCAACGAAGTATCTTTCTAGAAGCAGATGGTGCGGACATCACCAAGCATCCACTTAGCACCTTTGAATATAACATTTTGTATGCCCTCAGAGATACCGTGCCAAATATGAGAGCCCACTGCCCGAGTCCTGCTTCCATCCCTAAAATATTTTCTCTCGAGAACTTTAACCCAAATACCGTCTCTATCATTCAACCTCCATGCCAACTTCCAAATCAACGCTTTGTAGGTCTCATGCATGCTACGAATACCTAGTCTCCCTTTTCCTTTCGGTAAGCAAAGCTCTCTCCATCTCACAATGTGCATCCTACTATGAGCGGTCATTCAGTTGGTCCAAAACAAAGTTTTGACATATTTTATCAATCTCATCCTTCACACTCAGTGGGATGGAAAGGGTAGCCATGATATATATAGGAATGGATGTGAGGACGGCCTTAGTTAAGGTGACACGACTCGTAAAACTCAAGGTATTACTTATCCACCCATTAAGTTAACCCATTAAGTTTGCGGTTGGTCCTATCAAAGAGCATTGAGAAAGTGGATCTCGAAACCCTACTTTGAAGGAGAGGAACACCAAGATAATTACCAAGATTCTTGGTAACCTCCACCCCACTAAGCCTCTCAACACTGATGCAAAGCTCTCTCGAAACGTTGGGTGACACAAAAATTCTTGATTTTTGGATGCTAACCTTTTGACCCAAAGAATTACAAAAGATGTCAATGCACATCATGATGACTCTGATTAGAGATAACGAGGCTTCGGTGAAAAAAGTAATGTCATCTGCAAAGAAAAGGTGTGAGAGAGGTGGGCCTCCCCGAGAAAGAGTGATGGGTTTCCACTCTCCATTATCTACCAACTCTATAATTAAATGACTAAGTCTTTCAACACAAAGAACAAAAAGATAAGGAGAGATCGGATCCCCTTGTCTTGCCGGAGTAAATTGTTCCTTAACTTCGTCATTCCAGATAACTTGCATCCTAGCAGTACTAACGCACTCCTGAATCATCTTCTCCCATTCCGGGGGAAAGACCGCCTCCCTCAACGTATCCTCAATAAAGTCTCATCTGATTCTGTCATATGCCTTCTCAAGGTCAAGTTTCAAAAGCATCCATTGCTTGCCATACTTCTTCTTTCTCATAGAATGAATGAATTCCTACATGAGAACTTAACGATATTGTCTTGAATCAGACAATCCGGTATGAAGCTTCCTTCACTAGGCCCTACAAGCTTCCTAATGATGGACTGTATGCGCTTGACAAGAACCTTCGAGATAATGATCAAACACACAGTAATGCATCGTTGGTTGGCGGCGTTTAACTAGTTCAACTTCAATGTTGGGCAACAACGCTGAAAAAGTTGAACCTCAACGTTGACCGACAACGTTGAACAAGTTGAACCTCGGTGTTGCGCGACGACGTTGAATTTGAAGATATAGTTGTTCGATTCGAGCGTTGCTCAACAACTATAAATATATTTGTTGGATTATAAATACAACCAAAAGAAGGCCCTTTTAAGCAAGTTACAAGCAAATCTGAATAGCCAGCAACACCACATAAACAACAACGTTTCTCCTGCATCATTGGAAACAAAGAGGCAAAAGAAGGACCTTTTAGTGGTTACTTGAATGGGTCATTTTGTCTATCAGAAAAGAAATAGCACAAAAAAACTGAAGAAAAAAAGAAAAAAAAGAACCAAAACCAACCATTGTTAAACCAAAATATTAAAACAAATATGGAAAACAAGTGCAGCTAAATTATACGCACAAACAAACAAAAACAGAATGTGGAGGAAGAAGTGTAATTCGAATGATAATCAGGCAAAGTATCCAACTTTTTCTTTGACATAACTTGGGGAAGCTCAATACCCACTTTTACTTCACTCGGCTGTTCATAACTTCTTGTTTCGACATTCAAATAAATCGCTCTTAAAAATACACTAAATCATGTGATCCTTATTATATACGTAATAGATCGATTTTAAGTCAAAAAGGCCTATTAGCTCAGTTGGTTAGAGCGTCGTGCTAATAACGCGAAGGTCGCAGGTTCGAGACCTGCATGGGCCATTTCTCATCTTTTTTGATTATACGCCTCAAAAGGCGCATCTAGATTCTCCTGTGCAAGAACTGTTTCCTCATTTTCCTTATCATTTAATGATGATAAATTTTGGAGACTAAACTTTGAATTGATCAATGAATTGATATACATTAACTAGTGTAGACTAAAAAGCATTTTCAAAGGTTGATAGCCTTTACCATGTTATAGTTACAGTTAGATATGCTACTAATAAAGTGATCAACATACTTTCCATTGAAATAATTATTAAGCAAATACGACATGTTTTAATAACCGCAAATTTTTAATATTTAGTTTTGAAATTTTGTTAAATATATATTCTCAACTGTGATTATGTACTGATCAAGTCAAGCGGTTCAACTAAGCCGAGCCGATTCAACCCATTCCCTTCCTCTTAATCCTTCTATTCACACTTAAGGTTCTGTCTCGACTTGTTTGTTCCTAGTTTGGGATATTTTGGTCCACTTCCATAGTTTCCATAAAAATTAGGGTTGTATTTGTATTTTATCTAAAATTCCAGGCTACTCTTATGAATAAATAACAACTAGGCCATCATCATCTTAGAAAGCTTACTAAGACTTTTATATGGAAGTTAGTTCAAGCAATTAAATCAAGCCTAAGAAAGCTCTTGGTAAGACTTTGGGCGGTGACCGGAGTAACATGAATATGCATGGTTGAATCAATCCCGGTCACCTATAGGCCCTCTCTCTTATTGTCTTTATGTATTGCGTTCTTTTAATTGGTCCATACGATACTATTTTTATTAAATTTAATTTAATTAAATTAGAGTAAAATTAAAAATTGTCTACTTTTTTTTAAATATGTTTTCTCTTTCCATCGTCTTCAACTTCTGCAAAGTTAATTTACAATCCAACATTATTCTCTGTTTTAAGGGTTTAACCCATAAACCTCAATTTCATGCTATTTTCGGCTCTAACCCTCCGTCGTCACCAGCGACCATATCTTTTATTCATACCTTAGAACAAATAATTTGATCCACCAATTTTTTTTTTATTTTAAAAAACT
This sequence comes from Fagopyrum esculentum, assembly GCA_033239045.1. Lineage (NCBI taxonomy): Eukaryota > Viridiplantae > Streptophyta > Magnoliopsida > Caryophyllales > Polygonaceae > Fagopyrum > Fagopyrum esculentum. The sequence goes on along the minus strand of BSUD01000004.1, from coordinate 16,570,597 downwards.
ATAGTTATAAGTGTGAACGAACAACATCAAGGCTGCAGAAAGGTAGATCATAATATGAAGAAGCAACCTCAGTCAAAGTGCAACTTAGCCTTCCATAGATATCTATATATGACGAGGATTGATACCTCATTATGTTGTGTTTATTGACATTCAACATTTAGAAGGATATACGTAAACTAGGCTGCTGATGGATAATACATGAACATTTTTAAAAAAAAAACTTATTTGACCAAGTTGTTTGATCAAGTCGACAGGGCTTGAGCCTATAAATACAAATCTGCATAACATTAAGAACATCAACAACTCGATCAAGTACTCGAGCAATTTCATCTGCATATCTTCTATGGCTTCCGTTCAAAGAATTTTTGCAATTTCATGCCTTGTGTTGTTGCTCATGGCTCTAGGGTTTCAACCACTGCAAGCACAAACCGATGATGATGGATGCCCTACCGGTGAGTTTCCAATTTTATAATTGAACTTATATATATTGTGATTATATTTAAGAACAAATAAAACCTGCATATGCAGGGAAATCAAGTTGGCCGGAGCTGGTGGGAGTTGAAGGATACAAAGCCGCAGCGCAGATAGAATCAGAAAATTCAGCTTTAGATGCGATTGTGATTTCAAAAGATGCAGTCACAGCTACCATTTATATTTGCACTCGCGTCTATGTTCGCGTCGACTCGGAAGGACTGGTTTCATCTATCCCTATAATTGGTTAAATGTGTTAACGAAATAATAAACATGTTTGGATGGGCATCATCAATGTCTATGCATGATTGTACTTCCTAGCTACTCCTGTATACGTATAATAAGTTGGAGATTGGATTACCTCTCTCCTTTGTGCTTCTATTACACATTATTCTCATGATTTGTGATCAACTATTTATATTCAAATAAATTATCTTAACAAATTGCGTTGAGTATATGTTAAGGCAATTTCGTTTGGTATATATAGATTTGTATAACATAATCGAATTAAGTAGCTAAGCAAATGAACATAACTATGTATAGTGGAAACCTTGTTGGTACAAGTGGATTGTTAGAAGTACTGTAGGGACGTCCTAGTTGGAAGTTCATCCGGTGGATCGGAAACGATTTAAGTACTAACGCAGATTAACATAAAGATTTATAGAGGAAACCTCGTATTACAACAAGTAACTAAGCTCAAAATCACCACCTTCTTAGCTATGTTAGGTCGGATTTCAAATACGTTTATTGATTACTTATCTTAGTTTACATAGTAGTACCTCGACTATACACTCTTGCTAATCAAGATAACCTAACCCAATACAACTTTAGTAAGCCCACCTTCACTAGCTCCCGGAAAGCTTTCGTCATCTCCTCTCACTCTTCTCCTACCTTGGATGTTCTAGCTCTCAATATCTTTTTTCCACCCTGTCGGCTATAGATATATGAATTGAATTATGAAGGGTTAACACAAATGGTAGGCTAATCTTAGTATATATAGTCCTAGATAAGATAATATTTTGATCAAATTTGTTGGAATAATATATTTTATATACATGACTAATATATCGACAAGGTCTCCTAGTTATATAACTAATATCCTAAAATAGGATAAAAATAACATAAAGAACATGTTTAGAGATTTTCTAAGATAGGCGACGAGTTCTTTCCTTTAATAAACTTGGTCGCATCCTTCTATCTTGTATATAGAAACCCTCACTGCATATGTTATTATGTAGGTTTTTTCATATGTTTGAGTTCTATAGGACATGTTATGTACTTCTCTCTCTCTCTCTGGAAAAAGGCTTTTGAAGTTCTTTATTGTTACTATAAAACCTAAAATATAAACTAAATAGACAATTAGTACTTTAATATGAGGCTTGTCAATCATCAAAACCTATTTAAATACTAAAGTACCATGAGTACCATGAAATGTGAAGTCCTTGACTTCCAACATCCATTTTTTTTAAATGGCAAACCTAAAACAATTTAAGTACAAGTACTATGATAATATAACAAAACAATTAAGAACACATGTGGTATGACTCTCAAGATATAGCAATAAAGTACATGAGTAATATAAAAACATCAAATGCCAAACGAGAGCATAAAAAACTCTTAGCTCCAAGAGTTACCACACCACATAACCAAAATATATCGTTAACTTGCTTTTTACCCTTGATTACGTTACAACCTTATAAAAAACTTTTTTATTGATATTGTAATTGAAGAAAAGCGAATGATGGAGATTGAGAATTCGATGGTAAACTTAAAGGTATTAATAAGCTTAAAGGTACTAAACGTTGCTTATATGTTAAGTTTGAGCGTTATTATATATATGGTCAAATACATGCGCTCTAATGTTCACATTTTCATGAGTGGTCATGAAACTTACGAGTTTTGACTTGTCCATATTACTATGACGTGTGATGATGTTTTTGTTTTTTTTTTAAATCATGATCTTATGAATTGGTTAAGATGGGTATATGAGTCCTTCACATAAAGGTATCTTCGGATCTTACTTGAAAACAAATAAGGTTCAAGTATGAGGTAATTGATAACATCTATTTTAGCACCTTTTTTTTTTTTGCCATCGTTCTTGACCATCCTTTGAGCGAGTTTCGGATCCTCTCCCTATATTTTACTCCTAATATTTACCTAATAAACTAATCTCATCCCTTAGATTAAATGAATGGCTATGATTTAACTGGTTAATAGTAAACCTATTTATTAACAAAATCTCAATTAGAAGTTACTTTTTTTTAGTCTTCTTAAAAAAAACAAGCAGCATAATTGTGAAACATTAGTAGAGTAAGAAGGAAAGAGAAAGGGTCCGGCGGTGACTCTGGTGAAAATGGTAGCAGTAAAATTAGCCTCCGGTGGCCATGGCAGCAACATTCTTCACATAGTAACATCAAGCTAATCAATTAACATTGGTTTGGTTCAATTTGTATCATCGAAGGTGATAATCAATTGAACTGCGAAGGACATAGGGAGAGCAACATTGATTTTCATTTCTTGTCAATTGATCACCTTCAATGCAACTTCGATTGAATTGCTTGGGAAAGTTTTCTTTGTAGAGGAATCTAGACATTGCTGAGATCTGCTATATTAGTTTTCAGAAAATTGATTTTAGTGTGCCCTAGGGAGGTTGAATGATCAAAAGGTCCATCAAACCCAAAAACTTCAATATCCAGGTTCATCCATTGCGTCAACCTCAAATATTTCTGCAAAATCAATCCCGAGCAACCAGTAGATGATCAGGCCCAGATTCATTTGCACTGTGCAAACTCAAGAAGACATTCAAACAAAGAAGCAATGTTCACCATTCCATTGAGGATCTAATTTCTGAAATTTGATGAAGTTGGTTCTTGTTTTGCCGTTGCAAGTGAATACTACGTATGGATCAGAAAACCCACTAGCATCAACAACAACCAAGTTGCTTCCTGTGGCATGCTTAAATACAAATCATTTTTTCATCGAGACATTTTCAAAAAAAAAATCCATGTGGAATCTACTATACCAAAGCACATTATTAATTTCACTAGTTAGGTTTTGAGCTTACTTACACGTGATGGTGGGAGAGATAAGCCAAACAAGTGTTATATATGAAGAGTGTTATATATGAAGAGCCAAGTTTATAATGATTTGCTAAAATCAGCAAACCAAGCCATTACAAAATTCCATATTTATTAAAGATACGCATATGAACAATCAATTCATTTAAGTTATCTTTGTTGGTACTTCTTGAAATTCTTTCAGTTCTAAGCATATGGTCTCCAAAGAATACTACACTTAGAAAGGTTAAGAGATTCTCAATATGAAACCATCAAGGGATATAATTTATCAATTATATAATTTCTAGGCAAAAAAAATATTGATTGCTTGAATGAGTCTTACACTAGGAGGATATCTGCTGGATTCGAGAAATGCTACTCCTACAATTGACATTAGAGCTCCAAACTGAAGAACATCGGGTGGTGGGTGGTTGATGCTTGCGTAGAGATGTCAAACAAGGCTAGCGTATTGGGTTCGGGTTAGATCACAACAAACTCGGTTTGGAATAAGGTCGGGTAAAAAAACATGCTTGCTTATTAAACAATTTGTTTTGGTTTGTTTGGGTCGGGTATCAATTGTTTGTGTTGAAACGGTTTATCGAGTAACCTTGGTTCTCAATTATTAGGTCATAACATATTGGTTTAGTTCGGTTCTTAGGTCATTTTGGGTCTGTTTACTTCAGGTTTTTATGAAGTCGGGTAGCACTGCCAATTGGGGCGGGTCAATCGGGTTTAAGTCAAGCCAATTTATGTTCGTGTTTATGTCGAGTGCGTCCAAATCGGTTTGATTGCTTAAAATATTGATTCGTGTCAGTTTGGTCATAAATTTTTATCGGGTTGAATCCGGGTTACCTAGTTAGGTTGGGTAGCTCTTAGATATTCATGTTCATTAAAATTTATGTGTAGATTTTTATTTTATCCGGAAATTTGGATTCAAGTTTATAGGAACCCCGATCCATGTACGATATGGATTACTGGATCTGGTTATATATACGGCTAACCATCCATTTCATCCGAATTCTAAAACATGACATTAATATTTGAATAAAATTATATCTCGATCGGATATTTATCCGCGAATATGATTTGTGATCTAAGTTACTTTAACCGAATCTGTTTGATTGAAGTTGACTATAATTGGATATGGATATTGACCGGCTTGTTTAATATGGACATCCGACTAATCCATTTGGTCTATATCCGTTTAATTTGGATAATATTGTTATGTGTTTCCTACTTATCATAAACGAGACTTATAATAGTTTACAATATCGTTTCATTTATGAATGAGACTTGTATTAGTTTGCAATATCGTTTAATTTATAAATGAGACTTGTATTAGTTTGCAATATCATTTCATTCGTTTGTTGAATATTTCATACTAAACGAGCCTTATATTAGTTTGTAATATCGTTTCATTTATACACGAGACTTATAGTAGTTTGTAATTCCCTATTTCTAGGTGAATTTTATCTATTTTTCTTGCTAAATCTTGTAAGTAAATTTCAGTTTAACTCAAAATTAACAATGTAACTTAAATTAACCTATTTGTATTCATTAAAATATACGGGGTTATCGGGTCACTTCGGGTCGGGTTACTTTAAGCTATTGACTCATATCGGATCGGGTTACTTCGGGCCATTGACACATTTCAAGTCGGGCTACTACGGGTTATCGGGACATTGAGTTACTTCAGGCTATAGGGTCATATCGGTTAGGGCTACTTTGGGGCATTCGGTCGGGTTACTTCGGATCATTTGACTTCGGGCTAAATCGGTTACAAGCGGGTCGATTCCGGATAATCTCTTTTTTTTCAAAATTTTCAATGTTAGATCGGGGTGGGTTTCTCGGGTCAGTTTCATTGGCCGGGATAACGTTTGACAGCTTTAGGGGAGGGCATGGGTGAAGGTACAACGACTCACCGCCCGAACCGTCTCCCACACGCCCCGTTTTACCCGTGAAATTTAATTAAAAAATCACTAAAATAATAAAATATATGGTAGTTTTTAAATTTTTCCGTTCAATTAACCAAAGAGTTGAAGCCGTGTGACCCAACAATTCCAAAATTTCAAAATCTACTAGGTGAGCTGGCGCGCACAACGCGCACACGTGTCATAATTTTTTTCCCGTATGACGTTAATGTGTACGGTAATAACAATAATAAGGTAATGGTAATTGGAATACGTTCTGGTGATCGGAAAATGCAACGTGTTGTGTAATAATGATTTCTCCATGGACATCATACAAGTTTGTCCGATAACATGTCTTTTGTTAGCGCTAAACATAAAAGAAAGAAACCTACTTACGTATTCGTAGTCATGGCCCATATGTGCTCGACTGACTTCAGATGTGGAAGTTGGCGTATACCTGCGTGAGAGTGTGTGTAAGTACGATATCGTAAAAGCCCTTGTAATGCAAGACAACCCATACGGTTTAAAATGTAGTGGAGTTCCTTCGCTGCAAGCTTATAAGAATCATGAAATGCAAGGTAGCCATTTTTGGAAAATCATTTGCCATGCATTTTAGCATCAAAACTGTGGGAAATTCAGTTAAAGTGATATCAGGTCAAAGAATTGTTGGAGATTTAGGAAAAAAGTCCCACATCGACAATATGATAGTGTGTGAACCTAACATATAAGTACTAGGGCTACTCCTCCTATTGCCAATTGGTTTTAGGATGAAACCCCGTGTGCTTCTATGTGTGGTTCGCTAGACGTGCGCCCTCTGCGTCATTTGATCCCGGGAAGGATATAAGAAAAAAGTAACAAGAATAATGTAATGCAATTACCTCCAAGAAATTCAAATTGTCGAGGAATTTTCTAATATATTGAGTAATCCTAGACCACATCCTAAATATATCTGCGACTTCAGAGTTCAACTTCAAGTCGAGGTATCTTTGATGATACCTAGTTTCCTAAAAAGAGAATAACTTCATTACCATTATATTTGAAGCATGGATTGCAATATTCAATGCACAGACTTTCTGAAAAATGTGAAATGATTTATTCTACAGCTTCAATACAGAAAATCTATACAACAAGACAATTCATGAAGAAAGTACGATTAAAAAACGTGAATATAAAAGTCCTCGTTCAAATCAAGGAGAATAAACACAAGCATTACGCTATAAGAGAAAGAACAAATATATTATCTCTATAGAAATGTGAAATGATTTTTAAAACATATTCAATTAATCTGCAATTGACAGTCATATTGATATTTCAGCGCATTACTATACAAACTTAGAATTCAAACATGTATTGTATATAAGATTCTCTAAACGTTTGAGTGTTCCACATGCCAGACACTAACCAAATCTTAACAAATCAAAAAGGTATTTGGACCATTTGGCTATTGTCAATTTTGATCTTCATAACGTAACATAACTAATGTTTTAGGCTCGAGGATATATTAAATTCGAGGATATATTAAATTCGGAACTGCAAATGACATGGTGAGAAAATAATCAAATGCATAGTAATGCATCGTTGGTTGGCGGCGTGGAACTAGTTCAACTTCAATGTTGGCCAACAACGTTGAAAAGGTTGAACGGCCGACAACGTTGAAAAAGTAGAACCTCGGCGTTGCGCAATAACATTGAATTTGAAGATATAGTCGTTGGATTCGAGTGTTCTCATCGACTATAAATATATTCGTTGGATTATACACGGTGGTTATAAATACAACAAAAAGAAGGCCCTTTTAAGCAAGTTACAAGCAAATCTGAATAGCCGGCAACACCACATAAACAACAACGTTTCTCTTGGATCATTGGAAACAAAGAGGCAAAAGAAGGACCTTTTAGTGGTTACTTGAATGGGTCATTTTGTCCATCAGAAAAGAAATAGCACAAAAAACTGAAGAAAAAAAGACAAAAAAAAAAAACCCAAAACCTACCATTGTTAAACCAAAAGATTTAAACTAATATGGGAAACAAGTGCAGCTAAATTATCAGGCAAAGTATCCAGCTTTTTCTTTGACATAATTTGGGAAAACTCAATACCCGCTTTTACTTCAGTCGGCTGTTCATAACTTCTTGTTTCGACATACAAATAAATCGCTCTTGAAAACAGATTAAATCCTGTAAACTAGTATATATAGATACAAGATCAACAATAAATCAAGAAGGCCTATTAGCTCAGTTGGTTAGAGCGTCGTGCTAATAACGCGAAGGTCGCAGGTTCGAGACCTGCATGGGCCATTTCTCATCTTTTTTGATTATACGCCTCAAAAGGCGCATCGCAATTCTCCTATGCACGCGGTACAAGCATTGTTTCCTCATTTTTCCCTTATCATTTAATGATGATAAATGTGAGAGACTAAACCTTTGAATTGATCAATGAGTAGATAGATATTCCCTCCGATAAAAAATAAGTGTTGTTTTAGCATTTGACACAATTTTTAAGAAAAATATTAAATAACATAGATTTTGTAAAATTTTTCTAAATCTTATCACTTATTTAATAATCAACCTTCTTTTAAACCAATAAGAAAGATTTTAGAACTAAAATTAATCATTTACACCAATTTTTAAAAATATTTCTTATAGTTATTGTTCATTTATTGGCCTAAAAAATTTAAAACGACTAGAATAATTGTAATCAAACTTCTAATGCTAAAACGACACTTATTTTTAATCGGATGGAGTATTGACTAGTATCGACTAAAGAGCATTTTCAAAGAAGGCCTATTAGGGTTGTATTTTTATTTTATCTAAAATTCCAGTATTTGTATTTTATCTAAAATTTCAGTATTTGTATTTTATCTAAAATTCCAGGCTACTGTTATGAATAAATAATAACTAGGCCATCGTCATCTTAGAAGTCTTGTTAAGACTTTTATATGAAAGTTGGTTCAAGCAATTATTCAAGCCTAAGAATGGTCTTGGTAAGACTATGTGTGGTGGCCGGAGTAACGTGAATATGCATGGTAGAATCAATCCCGATCACCTATGACCCCCTCTCTTATTGTATTGTGTGTTGCGTTCACTTAATTGGTTGATACGACGCTATTTCTTTTTATATTTAATTTAGTTAGAGTAAAATTAGGTTTCTCTACTATTTTCCACTCTAACCCTCCGTCGTCACGGGCGATCATATCCTTTGTTCATACCTTAGAACAAACAAGTTGATCCACCAAATTTTTTATATAAAAATGAAAAAAGAAAAACTATAGTTGAAGTGTGAACGAACAACTTCAAGGCTACAGAAAGGTAGATCATGATATGAAGAAGCATGATAGAATATGTAATTAATGTAAAATAGAGGGCTGCCTATTGTAATTATGTAAAGTCTGTTTATTATTAATATGAGCCGTCTGACAACGGAAACCCTAAGGGGAATATTATCCAAATTCTCACATGGTATCAGAGCGTTCTCTCCTCTAACCCTATTCCGCTGCTTCTTCCCCTTCACCGTATTTTTCCCTTTTTTTCCCGGCAATCTCGCTCCGATGGCCGACAAAAAGCCTTCCTTCCACTCCGCTCTCGGAATCTCTAACATCAAGAACAACATCGCTCTTGTTCAGGATCATGATACTCCTTATACATCTTGGGTAACCCTATTTCGCGTTACTACGAAAGCCCATAATGTTCTTGATCATATTGATGAATCTGTTCCGCGACCTACGGACATCGACAAACTTCTTATGGCTTCAAGTTATGCTACTGTCCTTCAATGGATATACAGTACGGTCTCCCGCGACATTCTTCTTCAAATCCTTGACTCTGACGACAGCGCACTACAGGCCTAGAACCGCGTCAAGGATATAATTCAAGATAACAAAAACACTAGGGTGGTGTATCTTGAGCACGAGTTCTCCAATTGTAAGTTATCCGGTTTCTCCTCCGTTAATTCCTTTTGTCAACATCTCAAGTCCTTGGCAGATCAACTAAAGGGTGTCGGATCACCGGTCCCTGCAACTCGACTAGTTCTTCAACAAATCTCAGGTCTCCCATCTGAATACAACGCCGTGGCGAGCTTTATTCAACAAATGGATCATCTTCCGAGTTTTATCAAAGCCCGCTCTCAACTACTTCTCGAGGAAACCCGGCTGGCGGCACAAACGAGCGCCGGCAAAAACGCTTCAACGCTCACCGCAACAGCTGCAGCCTCCGGTTTTGCTGCAAACCCTCCGGCCCAGTCTTCTGCAGAGAGGCCCAATAACGCATGGCCCAGGGGGAAGAAACATAAAAATCGGTCTAGTGCTGCACCTGCCAACCGGTTCGTCTTCAGGCCAAATTTTGGATGGATTCCAGTGACGTCAGGAACTGGTGGGCCGTCTGCTGCCTAGACTTGGATTAATCCAGCCCACTCCGGTTCTGGTCGAGTACCACCTCCTCCTTGCCCCTACCCACATAATCAGCAAGGGCTTCTTGGTGCAGGCCGAGTTTTCAGCTCATCTCAGGCCCATTTTGCAAATGATCAGAATGCATTTACTGCTAAGCCCACTTCATTGGATCAATCCTTCGCCACAATAACGTTAAACCCAGCGGACAATTTGTGGAACATGGACACGGGCGCCACATCGCACATGACGAATAATTCCGGTAATCTCTCGTCTTTTTCGCATAATGGTCCATTAAATTCGATAATTGTTGGCAATGGTATGTGTATTCCTTCTACAGGTCTTGGTGATGCTATCCTACCCACCCCAAACAAGCCTCTCTGTTTATCAAACATTCTTGTCGCACCAAAAATTGTCAAAAACCTCGTTTCCGTTAGACGTTTTACAACTGATAATCTTGCTTTTGTGGAATTTGACACTTTTGGTTTCTCTGTGAAGGATCTACAAACGGGGACCGTTCGTCTAAGGTGTAATAGCTCCGGGGAGCTCTATCCGGTTACCAATCCATCCATCAATCTATCTCATGCCCTCTCGGCCGAGTCTTCTTCCACTTGGCATGCTCGTCTAGGTCAGCCCGGCATGCCGGTCTTTAATTTTCTTCGCAATTCTTCCTTTTTTAAATGTGTTAAGGAGGCATCCCCTCTTCTTTGTCATGCATGTCAACTTGGAAAAAATCATAAACCTGCGTTTGATCGCTCATCAACTAGCACTTTTGCTCCTTTTGATATTATTCATAGTGATATTTGGACCTCACCTATCCCTAGCCGGGAAGGTTTTAAATATTACTTATTATTTCTTGATGACTTTTCTCACTTCTTATGGGTCTATCCAATCAAGTTTAAGTCACAAGTTTTCGATATCTTTGGGCAATTTCACAAACTAGTTCAAACAAAATTTCGCACAAACATCAAAAGTTTTCAATGGACATGGGGCGTGAGTTTAACAACACGAATTTTTACTATTTTTTGCTTCTCATGACATCACTTTTCGATTTTCGTATCCTCATACCTCCCCTCAAAATGGCAAAGCTGAACGTACCATTCGTACAATAAATAATATGATGCGATCTCTTCTGTTTCATGCGTCTATTCCCGTATCTTACTGGCCTCACGCCTTAGAGACATCTTGCTACCTCCTCAATATTCTTCCATCCACCACTATTCAAAATAAATCTCCTACCCAAGTGCTATACCGCACTACACCATCCTTCCATCATCTCTGGGTTTTCGGTTGTCTTTGTTATCCCAATCAAAGTGCAATCATTTCCCACAAACTTCAACCTCGCACTACAAGATGCGTTTTCCTAGGGTACCCCACTCATCATCGGGGTTACACATGTGTCGAGTTAGGTTCCAATAAAATTCTCCTTTCCCGTTATGTTACTTTTGATGAGTCTCAATTCCCATTTTCAACACGGAATGACACCTCCCCGGAATCCTATGATTTTTTCACCGATGACGGACCTTCACCGTACACCCATGCTTTACTTAGAAATCTTGAGGAAAATTCTCAGCTGCCTATTCCACCCCAGACTCCGCATGGCTCACTTGCGCCTGGCCCACCCCAGTCTGGCCCATCTACGTCTGGCCTAGTCGCTTTATCTGACCCACGTCATTCTGCTTCTGCAGCATCCTCTCCAGCGGAAGACACTTCTTCCAGCCTAGCCCCACCTGTCAATTACAGCCAGTGCCTTCCAGGCTCAGCCTCCCCTACAGGCCCACCTACAATTCACAGCCCAAACCCTATCCCACACCCATTAAATCCGACTTCTAACTACACCTCCCAACCTATACAACACGTAGATGCTCCGCCTACTACAGTGCCCACCCGGCCTCAGACCCGGAGTCAATCCGGTATTGTGAAACCCAAACCTGTCTTTGATCAATCCGTCTCCACTACCCAATCGTCCCGTCTTATCTCGCCTCTACCCAAATCACATAACCTAGCTCTCCAGGATCCGTATTGGAACCATGCCATGCTTGATGAATATCGAGCCCTTATGCAAAATAAGACTTGGGTTCCGGTTCCTCGTCCTAATGATGTTAATATTATGAGATGTATGTGGATCTTTCGACATAAGTACATATCTGATGGCTCTCTGGAGAGGTACAAGGCTCGTTTAGTTGCAAATGGATGCTCTCAACAGGTTGGAGTGGACTGTGATGAGACTTTCAGCCCAGTGGTCAAACCAGCTACCATCCGCATGGTTCTTAGCATTGCACTATCTCGTTCCTGGTCCATTCACCAGCTCGACGTTCAAAATGCTTTTCTCCATGGGCATTTGAATGAAACGGTCTACATGTTTCAACCTCCAGGTTTTCGTGATCCATCTCGACCTAATCATGTGAATCTTCTCCAGAAGTCCTTGTATGGTCTCAAACAAGCTCCTCGCGCTTGATTTCAACGCTTTGCAGGCTTCTTGACTTGCATTGGCTTTATCGGCAGTAAGAGCGACTCTTCCCTCTTTATTTACCGACAAGGCACTAACATTGCGTATTTACTGCTTTATGTTGATGACATCATCTTAACTGCATCCTCCGATTCTCTGCGAACTCACATGATCATGATTTTAATTAAGGAATTTGCCCTCAAAGATTTGGGCACACTTTCTTATTTTTTGGGCATTTCAGTTCGTCAGAGTTCCTCCGGATTATTCTTATCACAAGACAAATACGCCAGGGAGATTGTTGAGCGTGCCAAAATGACCAACTACAAACCTTCTGCTACACCTGCTGAACCCTCTGTGAAACTCAGTGCCTCATCTGGTCCTGCAGTCACTGACCCAACATTGTACAGAAGTTTAGCAGGAGCTCTCCAATACCTGACTTTCACAAGATGAGACATTAGTTATGTAGTACAACAAGTTTGCCTTTTTATGCATGATACTAGAGAAACTCACTTCGCTGCCCTCAAGCGTATCATCCGCTACATTTCAGGCACCTCTTCTTTAGGTATCACAATTTCTCCTTCTCCAAAGTGAGATCTTATTGCTTATACAGATGCCGACTGGGCTGGATGTCTTGATACCCGCCGATCTACCTCCGGTTATTGTGTCTTCTTCAACGACACTTTAATCTCGTGGTCTGCCAAACGTCAATCTGTGGTTTCCAGATCTAGTGCCGAGGCAGAATACAGAGGAGTTGTCAATGTTGTATCGGAATGTTCTTGGCTTCGCAAGTTACTGCTTGAACTTCATTGCCCCCTTACCAAAACTACTGTGGTTGACACCGACAACATCTCAGCAACGTACCTTGCCAGCAACCCAGTTCAACATCAACAAACTAAGCACATCGAGATTGACATTCACTTTGTCCGAGATAAGGTCGCCCGCGGTCACGTTCGAGTTCTACACGTCCCTTCGGCTTTTCATTATGCATATATTTTTACAAAAGGGCTGTCTAGACAATTGTTTCTAGATTTTAGATCCAGTCTTAATGTACTACCTCCTCCAGTTTCGACCGCGGGAGTATGATAGAATATGTAATTAATGTAAAATAGAGGGTTGCCTATTGTAATTATGTAAAGTCTGTTTATTATTAATATGAGCCGTCTGACGACGAAAACCCTAAGAGGAATATTATCCAAATTCTCACAAAGCAACCTCAGTCAAAGTGCAACTTAGTCTTCCATAGATATCTATGTTAAAGATAAATGACGAGGATTGATATATGGACCTCATTATGTTATGTTTATTGACATTTAACACTAAGAAGGATACGTAATGGATAAGACATGCACATTAAAAAAATCTCATTTGACCAAGTTGTTTGATTAAGTCGACACGGCTTGAGCCTATAAATACAACGCTGCATAACATTAAGAACATCCACAATTCGATCGAGTACTACTCAAGCAATTTCATCTATGGCTTTCGTTCAAAGGAGAAACTCAAACTTTTTTGCAATTTCATGCCTTGTGTTGTTGCTCATGACTCTAGGGTTTCACACACTGCAAGCACAAACCGATGATGATGGATGCCCTACAGGTGAGTCCCGATCTTATACTTTAACTTATATTATAGTTATTTTGGTTAATAAGATAATAAATTTAGGTAGACCCATACGATGGGTCATAGACCGACCGATAAGTTCCCGATCTTATATTTTAATGGGTCACAAATTCTATCTTTTTGGTTATATATAAATAAATATGTTTAGAGTTGTATTCTTTTCATCCACGAACTGTAAGTTCCGATCGAGTAGGAAAACCAAAAACGTTTTCTTATTTTACGTTCTTCATCTGATTAACTCATTCAAATCACTACAACTTTAAATAACAAAAGATGTAAATGCAGGGAAATCGAGTTGGCCGGAGCTGGTGGGAGTTGAAGGATACAAAGCCGCAGCGCAGATAGAAGCAGAAAATTCAGCTTTAGATGCGATTGTGATTTCTAAAGATGCTGTCACAACTACCATTTATATTTGCACTCGCGTCTATGTTCGCGTCGACTCGGAAGGACTGGTTTCATCTACCCCTATAATTGGTTAAATGTATACGTATATATATATGTTAACGCAATAATAAACATGTTTGGATGGGCATCATCAATGTCCCATACAAGATTTTACTTCCTAGCTACTCATGTATAATAAGTTGGAGATTGGATTACCTCTCTCCTTTGTGCTTCTATTATACATTATTGTAATGTTTTGTGATCAACTATTTATATTTAAATAACCTATCAGAACAAATTGCGTTGAGTATATGTTAGGACATTTTCATAGTATAGATTTGTATAACATAATTGAATTAAGGGCCCGTATGTTTTAAGCTCCAGAAACGGAAACGGAATGAAAATAAATTTAATCCACACCTTATTCATGAATTTTTTATGGAATCAATCATTCTTTGTGGTCTCATACAAAATGCATCAAATTATATACCAATTAGTTCAAACCACAAAAATTAATTCCAAAAATTTCATGAATAAGGATATACGTATGGAGTAGATCCGTTTTCGTTTACGGAGTTTAACACAGGCCCTAAATATCTAAGCAAATTAACATAACTATGTATAGCCTATGCACAAAAACATCTTAAGAAATTCATAATAAGGTCCATATATCATGATCAATCAGAATGACAAGCCTCTAAACCTTTTGTTTGTTGCTTACAGTAGAAATTTTTAGTTTATGATTAGCAAAGATGGTGGAAACCATCACAAGCACAATTAAGGCTATCATATTATACTCTTAATGCTAATTATTGTACCCTTCCAAAGTGCATCTATTATCCTAAGCAAAAACTACTTGTCATCTATTGAATATTCAAAATTTGAAGTAGGGATCTAAGCAAAGTTAGGGAAGACATGCCCTTCCCGACTCCATAGAATTAAACTCAATATTCGTACACAAAATAAACATCATGGATTATGATAGAAATTTAAGATCAATTTTAATCAAAATATTAGAAAAATAAATAAGGCAAAATAGGACTTGATATAGAAAACATTAATGCTTACCTTTAATTGCAAGGCACATCTTTGAAGTTTCGAATTTAAATAAATAGGTTAGGTCTCTCACCCTATTATTAATCGGACTAGTTGAATTTCTGTAGACTTTATTTAACACGTAAAATGCAATTATTCAATACGCTTTGCATTGTTCATACTTGTTCACAAAGTATTTTACACGAATAAACAATGAGGGATGCAAATGAGCGACGCAAAGTATGTACACGAGTCAAAGGTACACAATCAAACGTACAAGTCATACGCTTAAACTTTTACTAAGCGCACACTCATTCAACTTTGCCAATGCGCGGGAACATGTGCCGTAATCATCTTATGGAAAAATGAACAAAAATAATATCAGCTATAAGGTATGAACAAAAAATAATACGAACTTTAAAGTATTACTAGATGGTATACAAACTATTTCACATTAAATCAATTTTGATACGGGGTGAAAATCTAGCCAAATTTTATTACAAAAGCCTCTTATATATTTTTAATGCCGAAAGCCATCTACACGCCAATATATTACTAAATACACGACAATATCCATTCACTTTCATATGCTTCATAATGCGCACAAAGATTAAAAAAAAAGATTCGTTGCGCCTCACACTCACAAGCGCTTTCCTGAGTTTCCTCAATAAAGAAAAAACACACAAAACGACGATTCGCTCCTTCTTTCCTCTGCTACTCTTGCGCGAAGACGACAAGACGACGAAGTTCAGCTCGAGTACCCAATTTCAGTTGTAAATCCCGTGGTTTCTACTCGTTACTATATCGGCAAGGTATTTGGCTACATGTAATTTCACCAACCGCCACCGTCTTCTCCTATGAACGTGTTTGAGAGGCGACGATGGCGAGGAAGAATGCGGTCCTGGATTGCAACGACAACGACCATTTTCGTCGTGAGTGGGGGTGCTTAGATTGTGGAGATGACCAGGTATATGAATCTAGCAGTTTGATCTCTGGATTGGTTTTTATAGGTAATCATCGCCAGACATTGTTTTAGGTTTAAGAGTTAAGAGAGAATGAAATTGAGCTACTTGAAAATTTGCATCTGCAGTGAAAATGTGATGAGGATAGTAAGTTGGTATAGGCATTAGAAATTGGGTACTATTTCTTATGATTTAGGTTTGTCTAGAAACACCATAGCCTTCTTCATATAATGACAAGTGAAAGGAAGAAAATAGAGGGATGAGTACAGAGCAATAAGTATTTCTGAATCACGTTGTTTAGCCTTCTTTAAGTATGTACATCTATTACACAAACCCTCTACTGAAAAAATCCCACTTTTAATATGAAAAGTAGAAATTTTCAATGAAATACATTTTTATGATGTTGGGGAGTTTGTATTATTACATAACCCAGAGTGCTTTCTATATGTTGGTGTTTTCTTTTTCTGTTGTGTTTGATGAACTAGTCTGATGGTTTTTTGTATCATTTGTGAGCAATTATTTCCTTTTCTAATCATTTCGTAATGTTTTTTTTATCTCCACCTCTCAAAATCTGATGCTTAAAAAAGCCTACACAAATACTACATCCAACGAATAAGCCTGCACAAAGAATGCAACCAACAACACAAATCAACCTATAAGCAAGAATTGAGCATGTAGCCTATAAATTAGATTTGAGCATGCATACATCAACCTATAATAAAGAATTCGCCATGCACATATCAGCCTATAAACATGAATTCCACGGGTCACAAGCAAAAGCGCTAGAAAATATCTGAAACTTGTAGAAATTGAGCATGTACAGATCCTCGCAAACAAAATGATCGATCCAACAACCCCTTTTGCGCGAGAGTCTCAAAACTTCCTCAAATTGCCCAGAAACTAGCACACAAAATGATTATCTCATATTAAACTATGGAAACCTAAATAGGGTTGAGTCCGTAGTTGAAGTCACAGGTGTGGTCTACTCTTCTAATGCTTACATATTGCCCAGAAATTGGGTACTAATTCTTATGATTTAGGTTGAGTCCGTAGTTGAGATATAAAATCGGTTTTTTAAAAAATTTAATTTGGAAACCTATAATAACACGGATGTTGTAATAACCGGGTTATAAAGTTATGTAAAATTAGGCAAGAGGTATGTAAATAACTTGAACACTGTTATATCCGGATTATATAAAGTATTTATAACACGGTTACTTTTACCACCGGGTTATATATCAGGTTAAATTTGTAAATTCAGCAAAACGCCCGGAATATTTGGCTTGCTTCATTATTACTATTTTTCCCACCTAAACAATAAAATTCCCACCAATTTACACGAAAATTTGCACACCAAAAGTAAATATCATTCCAGACGCCCTAGCCTCATAGGAAGCCCTCCTCGATCTGTCTTTGACAATCTTTTCCGAAGCCCTCCGCTCGATCTGTCTTCGACAATCGTCTCCCGAAGCCCTCCGCTCGATCTGTCATCTAGAATTGTCAACACGAACCACTGTCATCCATGGATTCCGTATCAGTGGCAAAATCCGACATAAACATTATATATCCGATCACGTTTTCCAATTGTTTATGGACTACTCTTCCGCTACTTGCTGGAGGAATCGAAGTGTGGAATCTCTTGCTATTGTGTCTTGTTCAGGCTATTAGAGAGGCTCGGGAGCCCAAAACCCTCCAGTTCAAGTATATAAATAATCTTATCATTTAGTATTCATCACTTGATTGATTCTTAATGTAAAAAAGCTTGTAAATATCAGTCTTTTCTCGATTAACTTTATAGAAATTGCGATTTGTCCAAAATCCTTTGGTATTGAACAAGTTATCTTGATTCTTTACAGAAAATATCTTTGCGCAAGGGAAATCGAATGCACATGTCCTTCTTCAAAATTCTCATCAGGTTCGTCCATCACTCACTAGTACAAATCTTAAGTTTCTCGGGACAATTATCTCGGGTGTTAAAAAAATTCCCGTAAAAAAAACTCTGGGGATTTAATACTATAAAAGAGTTATTAATTTATTTATTTTAAAAAAAGAATATCTAGAGACTTTTTTTTCGACCTCACTAGAACCCTTTAAACACTCTGGGGATTTATCTTTAAAAAAGTCCCGATATATATATGTAAAACAACTCTCGGCACTTTTCTTTTACCTCACTATTACTTTAACCTAAAAAGCTTGGTGAGAGTCGCGATACCGATTATTCCCCTCTAGCGCGCCTCTCCCGTCTCCATCCAGTCCATCATCCACTTCAACAAAAGTAGTTTCTTATAGCATTAATTCCCAGCGTTTATACACTATATGCTATTGATTACACGGAGTTACTTTTTAACAGTGTTTTACATTTGAATAAACTCTATGAAAAGTGTAGCGTCAATTCTTTGGCTTTTCTAGGCTTCTTTCTTTTATTTTTGCTTTAACACCATTAAATAAACCCTATAGGAAAGAAGAAAAAGATGTTGTAAAATAAAAATTAAACTAAAGTCTTCCTTCCCCCTCTGAACTCACACACCACCTCTCTCGATTCCTTCTTGTGTAACAGCGGCGGCGAACTCTCCAACCCCTTTTACAAGTTCCAATCCTCGATTCAAAGGCCAACGAATGCATCTTCTTCTTAAGTGTTTCAAGTGAAGATATTTCCGGAACTTCCGGTAGTGATTGTGATACTGCTAGGGTTCGAAGCTCGAACTCCATTTGAAGAAATTGGGGACGATATCGTCCCAATTTCTGTTTCCGCCACCGCCATGCCACCGTCGAGTCGAGGTTTGGATTGTTGTCTCTGCTACTCTCCTCAGGTTACAATCGTCGTCAATCGTGTGCCACCAGGTTAGTTGCAATCTTGAAATCAACAAAATTTGTTTCTTGTTTGAGTTCTAATACTCTTCTCCTTGATAATTGGTGGTGTATGAAGGTGAGAAAAGTTGCAATTTATTATTTGTTTCCGGATCACAGTTTCTAGTTGCCATATGTTGTGACAGTGGAGGTTTATATGGATGATATGACAATTTCTCACAGGGAAGATGATATGTAGTCACTTGTAAAATTTGTTTTGCTTAATGTTCAGTAGGTTAAGTTCACGTCTGTTCAACCATATTAAGATGAGAGTGGAGGTTTATATGGATGATATGATAATTTTTTATCCTCGTATGCAGCATTTGTTCAACCATATTAGGATGAGAGGTTACCTACTTACGCAGCTTGTAATATGTTCTTTATTTCTTTGTTCCTCTTGTGATTATGATTTCTTCTTTCAACATTTGACATAGTTTCTATGATTTATGGTTCAAGTCAGCAGATTTTTCATGTTTTCTTCATAGTAGCTTGTATATATGGTTCCTGTCACTGAATCTAGGGTTTATATTTCAAATCAGCATTGACCCATCATTATAGTTTGTTCTTATTGCAAAATTGAATTATAGAATTTTGAATGTAGGAAATCCAGTATAAGTTCAAATCCCTTCTTGGATATCTTATCTAACTTGGATATCTTATCTATTTCACTCATAACTGTGATATTTTAATCTCATTCATGTTTCGGTTAAGTGGAGATCTGGAGTGAGTCTTTGAAGACTGAAGTTGTAATTTGTTTGACTATTTTGATTGTATATATGTTTCGTTTGACTGTTTTGATTGAAATATGTTAACTTTCCGATCTTTTCTTTCGTTGCTTAAATTCAAATGAAGGTGTATTCACACTTAAATCGTGCTTATATTCTAATGAAATAACTTTGATATAGCTTTGTGACAGTATTAGGATAAGTTTTATTCGACAACTTCAGGTGAAATTGGGACTAGTTTCAATTTTCAGCAAATTGCCATATGTATAATATAAAAGATGAGATCATTTAATGTCAATTTTCTACAAATTGCCTTTCACTTTGTTTAAATTTTGAGAAAGTTTAAACATAGCCTCATTTATTCTTTCAATAGCTTACTTTGAATATTTATGTGCAGAAGATCGTCTGTCATTAATTTGATGCCAATTATAAGCTTGAGTTTGTTAAAAATACATCTGTTTCAGTAGGTGACGACCTTAGTTGAGTAAGTGCATCCTTGTAAGCTGCTTTTACTCTTTTTTTTACTTTTAATTTGATTTTGAGTGATAATGTTAGAATTATTCCGTTCTTCCGGTTTATTGTATATTTCAAGTCATGGTGATTTGTGACAAGTTTAAATTCAAATGAAGGTGTATTCACACTCAAATATCTTTCCAATCTTTTCTTTCATTGTTTTGGTGTTTCACTAATTGTATCTATTCTTATTCTCTTATTGGCCAATGCTAACTGTAATTAATTTCTCTTGTGATTTCCACTGTCATTTTGAAATTTTAAGTGTTAGCTGCATGTGTTTAAGGATGGAGACTTTAAAACATGAAGTAAGACACAACTACTATTAAAATAAACAAAGCTTAATAGTTGTCACCGTGTTTCATTAAACAATATTAATATATTATATGATTAGGGAATCCAAGACAACTACTGTTGTCATTGTGTTTCACTAAAATAAGCAAAGCTTAATTTTTAGTGTTATCTTGCCTTGTTTGATTCACTAAGAGGAGCTTTAGGTTCATGTTTGTTATGTGAATGTTTAGGATATCTTGCCTTGTTTAATTCATGAATCTGATTCACAACAAGAATTATTGGAAACGGAATTGTTCAGTGTTCTGGAAAGCCAATGCTTAGGATTTTTATCTTCTATGCTTATTGGATTAGCTTAACGAAACCAAAACTGGTGCTACTGAGTAGAAAGCTATAACTGGCAGTAGAAAGCAATATCTATTGCTAGAAAACAATAACTAGGAGTAGAAATCAAAACTGGTGCTTAGGATTTTTAATGGTCTTAATTCAAACCATTTTCTTGACCAAAATTGTATGCTAAGTTCACGTCTAGATCAACATTAACTTTTCACTTTATGAAATTATTGACATTATAGCCATCTGAAATTGTTGACATTATACTTGGACCGAAACTAAAGTTAGAGATTGGGTGGTTTCTATTATGGCTGGGCCATATTGATTGAATCGACAGTAGCAAATGTTTTTGGATTGTCCCTGGACCGAAACTAATCACCAGTAGGACTGTAAACCGAACTAAAATGATCTTGGTTCTATAGAAGCCACCCAAATAATAATCAACAGTAGCAAATGTTTTTGTATTATAGGGGCTTAGTGATCCTTCTTCCTATTCAAATTTCTTTCTCAAATAGTAATGTTAGAGATATAGTTTAGCCTTTTAATTTTTGTAGAGGTGTTTGTCAAGCCATTTTGAGCCTTAGGGGTATTGATTGGCATTTTCATAGAGGCTACTTCTTCTCACTACAGATTATATATAAATGGAAATACAAACTGATCTAATTAAGAGGAGGATAATGATAATCCTTTGTTGATAACCAAAATCATTGGGGTGAAAATTTCTTAAGTACAATAAATTGCTTATGCAACTGATCCGTTACATAATTAACTCTAATTATTGATCAATAAATTGGTTTTTGGTCTACTTGTACCAATGTATGTACTAGTTAATGTAATGAAACAGTTTGATAGTTAATCATCTTAAGTAGTGTTTTTGTTTTTAAAAATAACCACCTTCACCCCTTTTACTCAACAAGTTTGGTTGGGTTCTGGATTTATCAAAGACATTGCTTTGTTGTTGAACCATTTCTTTTTATCTTATTGTGTAGGGTTTAGACTTTGAAATACACTAGTTTGGGACTAAAAAAACCTGGAAAAATTACTCTGTGGCAGTCCATAAAGGTTAATCCTCATATCTTCTCATATTTTTTTTATCAGTTATAAGGCACAAACATTTACATTTGACGTATTATATATATATCACTAGTTTAATATATGTTTTTTCTTGATCTGTAGTGTCCGCAAACTCCAACTTGAATGATTGTGGATATTATGTGTTGAGATTTATGCGCGAGATCATATTAAGAAGAAGTCATAGTGTCCCAAAGATTGTACGTTTCGACATATTTTAACATTATTTTGGCTTTTCATTAAATATTATTCTCATGAGCTTAGCAAATTTAATTTCCGATATTTTTACAGTGGTATGGGAAAAAAGATACTTACTCGTATGATGATATTGAACAAGTTTGTAAGGAGTGGCTGGAATATTTGCGTCAACTAATCTTTTAGGTATGAAATTCGAAACCTTTTATTGCATTTATATCATTTAGATTTGGATTGTGTGTTCCGACCTCGAATATATTTTTTGGGTAGATTGAAATCAACCCTAGGGTGTTGTTCTTTGGTTTTCATGAACAAAAGTTTGACATTTCCATAAACTGCATTGAATGTCCTTTTCTTCTACTATATATTTTGGATTGTGTGCTCCATATACCTTTCACTTTGTAACTTTCTCAAAATTGATGTTATTGTGCTCTCCAGGAAGTTTCAAAGCAGTGAAAGTGACGACTTCAAAACTTGATCTTTTGTAAGGCTTCATGATATCTCCGGCAAAAACAGTGCAAATTTCATCACCGGTTATCGTCTACTTGATGTGCATTGCTAGAATGATGAATATATCTTTTGAAGATTGTGATCATTGAAATCTTTATACACTTGGTGACATTTAGTTTTTGAATCATAACTTTGAATTATGTTTGTGAATTTGGTTATCGTCGGATGTGATATTGGTGATAACACAACTACAGTGAATGTTTTGAGTTAAGTACAAACTTTGACATGTTTGTGAATTGAATTGGTTGCTGAAGTTCTTTTTGCATTTGGGACAAATTCAATTTGTGAATGCCATGAAAAATGTACAGAATTCGGACATTAAATCCGGGTTAAATAATTCAGAATAGTCTCGTCATAAATTTTATACATTATAACACGGATCTTCATTGTAAGGATTATTAGGTATTCACATACTCTAATAACCCGGATCCTAATCACCGGGTTATTTATTGGTTTATGATAACCCGCTTCCCAATATCCGGTTTTTAATTATTAAAATGAATGGCATCAAATAACCCGGTTCATACCCGGTTATGTTACATTATCAAATACCCCGTGTTCATGGTTTCCGGGTTATTTGATCATAATATATCCCGGCTGCCAATATTTGTCCCAAAATTGAAGAACATAAAATAACCCGGATGTTGTTTTATACACGCCCGGGGTATAAAGTTGATGGACCAAATATCGCCCTAACCTTTACCCCGGTGGGAGTCCGGAGTATATTCTATCAAACGCCCGGGGTATCATCCCCTTTTTGTAGTAGTGAATGAAGTCACAGGTGTGATCTACTCTTCTAATGCTTATATATTTTTTTTCAATATCTAGTTCTTTTAACTTTTTATTCTTTATCAATTGTGGTATTTCTGATAACATATTTTACATTGTAGAAATTGACTCAAGATCTTGACAACGAGTTCATCGACATGTCATCAAGTAATCCCGATGTAAGACGCATACAAGAGATTGCGCAAGGAGTTAGAGAACGCCTACTTGTTTGTTAAGATGAATTAAGTGCAGCCCATCAATACATGAGATTTGCATATCAGACATCTATTTGTGTTCACAAAGGATTAATAGTCTTCATGAACATCTTATTGCTTTGCAAGTTTCAAATGTCCAGTTGTCTCTCGCAATCGACAACACCAAGATTAGCGCAACAAAGCATGCTTTGATTGCACGCCGCCTCCAAATGTATAGCTGTGTTGCGAGTGTCTTGTTGATGACGTGTGTCCTTTATATTGTTTCATCCTAGGGTTTTCGTGTAACCGAAAAACAATTTTGTATCCAACTTTTATAATTCATTTTGTACGCATTTACTTTCCATTTATGCTTTTGTAATGCGAGTAACGTGTAGGTTCGTTGGTTCATTGTCGTAGTTAATTTCCACCTTGTAAACAATGAGTTGTTATAAGGGTTTACTGATGTTAGCAAATAATCCTCCTGCTTATTTTTTAAGCATCTCTTGCTGATTTTTTAAAGCATGAGATATTCCTCTTGTTAATTTAGGTTTTGTTTATTAATGTTAGCACCTATTGATCACATCTTATTGTTAACAATAATTATATCTATCTTCTTGTTAAAGAGTTAGAGATATATTAGGATATATTTGATTGTGATCTTCTAAGATCTTCTTATGTATCTATATATACCATTCTCTACATCAATAAGAATCATCCAATTCGGTCTATTGCTTATATGGTATCAGAGCGATATGCCTAACGGCACTCTCGATCCTATTCTCCTCCTATGCCATCTCTATTCGCCTCCATACGCAGCCACACCAAACGGCCTTCTGCAGCCACACCTCATGCTTCCCTCCTCCATCTCCTCCTCACCGGATCACCTTCGCCTATCCCTGCAACCGGAGATGATCCCAACAACCTGCCCACTACTGAACAGACTATTGCAAGTCTACCAACAAAACCTAAGTCTTCTCTACAACCATCCCTCCTCTGTCTTCAAGCCCCTGCCTTCGCCCTCGTTGCCGGCCAGTCCGGAGCCGCCCCCACGGATCTTCCCCGCCGCTCTGAGTGAAGTCTCCCTGTTGCAGCTCTCTCACTCTTCATCGCAAGTCTCTTGCTTTATCCGCTAAATAATGGCAATGAACCAACAAAACCTACCCAACCATGGTTGAGTATCTCAGTACACTACAAAACCCTTATGAACCCACGAAACCTTTCACCATAGTGATACTCACAAACATTCCAGACAAAACTCTACCAAACTGTTCTACAATCAACCATCATACAAAACATCAAGAAAGCAACCAACCTACTGGCATCTTTGGACTCGCCGGTATCCACAAAAGATCTTACCGACTATGTGCTAACAAAGCCCTTGTCTCGAGTTAAGTTTCACACATTATTCGCAAGTTACAGCATCAAGATTCAAGAATGATGCTTCACTTGAGGGAGGATGTTAACAATAATTATATCTATCTTCTTGTTAAAGAGTTAGAGATATATTAGGATATATTTGGTTGTGATCTTCTAAGATCTTCTTATGTATCTATATATACCATTCTCTACATCAATAAGAATCATCCAATTCGGTCTATTGCTTATACTTATAATGGTTCAGTTTTGTTTACTAAGGCTAAATCTATGTGACACATTTGTCTTTCAAGGTTCGATTGGCTACAATGTTTTTATTGCAGCCGAAGTGCATTGATTGTGGCTACCATGATATTCCTCCTACTGATTTTCCTTCTCCTGATGTCGGTTTCATTTTATATCATCTCATTGTTTCAGTTTATAGTTTAAGCATGGATTATTCCTGCACTTGTCATTTTCTCGTGTTGTATACAATGTCAAACAATTTAATTGCTTTGTTGATTTTCAATTCAATCACCCTGCTGATTTTCTCATGTTGCTTTCCTTCTTGCTGATTGTTTTGTAAACAATTCAGATGCAATGACTGACTTTTTAAAAAAACAATTCAATTGTCTTGTTGATTTTTAAAACCAATTCAATTACCTTGCTGGTGTTTTTAAACCAATTCAATTATCTTGCTAAGTTTTTTAAACCAAATCAACTCTCTTGCTGATTTTTTTCTAAAAAGAATTCAAATGCCTTTCTGTTTTTTTTTAAACCAATTAATCTCCCTTGCTAAATTATATCTAAAAACAATTCAATTACCTTGCTAATTTTTTAAACCAATTAAACTCCCTTGTTAATATTTTCTGAAAATAATCAATTACCTTGCTGATTTTCTTATAAACTAACTGAAGTCTCTTTTGGATCTTCACTTGGAAGTAGTATGGATATTTAAAGGGAGGAGAAAATAATTAAAATAATGTAAAGAATCATGACATCTTCAAACTTAATTTTGATTAAAAAAAATAAGTTCGGGTTCATAGCGATGTTTCTTACTACAAAACATGCAACTTAAGGTCAAACTGAACAAATACATAAGCACAAGTATGCCTTTCCACCACACATATTAGGGGTGCCTACACGTTCGTTTCTAGACACCATTGAAGACTCGTGCGCACTATCTTTTAATATTGACATCCAACAGCTTCCGGCTATACTTTCTCCTCCTAGGATTCTTCAGCCACTCATCCGGAATGTTTACTTTTCCCGTTTGTAGGATCACGAACCACACCATAATCTTCCATGTGGTTTTATGTTGTCTGCTAAGAATGAGGTTATCTATTGTCTAGCACAAAATGAATGTTTGGGGGCATCAACCAAGGGTAAGAAGTAGAAAGGAAAAATAAATTATCTCAACCGAAAGAAAACAACAAGATTGATAAATGCATATGGCCACTATATATATTGATGAACATGTCAATTCAAGAGAGAAGCACTTGCTGCAGTTAAACAACCTAAAGGCTAAAACTAGTCCTAATGTTGAGACTTGAAGCAACGATAGAGACTAGAGAAAGAAAAACAAAAGGCCCTTATTGGATGATACTATCTAGCTTTTTTGTATCATGAAAACTTTGATCCTAATTGATTCACTAGCGACACATACTATGTAGCTCTTTTTCTACACTCAATTATTAATAATATCAGGATGGATAAAATGTTTGGCGTAATTTAAAACAATACTTACATCAAGGGGTTTCGAATTATCACTTAGATCCGAAATTCAACTTAACAACAACCACAACAATATACCGATCATCATCAAAGAATAAGATACTAAGTGTTCATAAGTTCACTATTGTAATCATAAAGCTCTAGGCACATTAAATCAGCGCTTTGATTTAAATCAAAGCGCTTTGAATAATCACTTAGATCTGAAATCAAACATCCGGCTTAATGGAGAGTTTAATATCTAAAGTATCATCCAGAAGTTTTAACACAATGAAACTATGCAAGTGTTGTAGCAACACATATTACATAAGCATGCCAAGATAACAAAAAATTGCCAATTTTTTCTAGGCATCTTTTGGAGGTGCACAGATCAACTTAACAACAATACAACAATCACAATAAACAACAACAGACACAAATCCGAATTGCAAGAAAGCAATAATCCACACTACAAGATTATAAGAGCTATGTAAGTCAATAATTCATCAACATAATCAAAGAACAATTCATCCCTAATTTGTTCCATTCCACTAGGATCTTAGATTTGGGAAAACTAATCAACAATGTTTAGATGTGTACCTTGGTCAGCCATAGGGGTGCAACAGGTGGCTCCGGCAGGTGGTGAACGGCGGCGCAGCAGGCGGCTCCGGCGGGTGGCAAAGGGGCTGCTGCAGCAGGTCGTGGAGGAGGCCGCAGGGAGGCTCAGGCTGTGCAGCGGCGGCGCAGCAGTGGAGCAGTGACCGGCGGCGTGGCTCCGGGCTGGCAGCAGGCGCGGCGGCGTCCCGGGTGGCTGCTGGTGGTCCGGTGGTGGCTGGAGCAAGAGAGCCCTAGTTTCTCCACTCTCCTCCCTTTTCTCTCTTATGTGTGTTACGTGTGTTCTATTTTTTCAAGTAATGTCATATATCATCTTTTATGTGTTATATGCCCAACTAAAATAAGGGGTACATAATGCCCAATAGTTTTGGCACATAATACCACTACATAAGTTATATGTCACACACGATTATATCGCTATTAACGGAACAACGCATATTTAAGGGCGAGCGGAGGACCGGGCTTTATTACGGGATTAATTTATCGGTCCGTCAACGATAAATTAATCGGGTTACTCCCTATGAAAATCTCGACTATTATATTTAGCTAATTAATGCAAAAACGCAGATTATCTATAGGTCCACATTAACGAGATAATTTATTCTTACATTTCTCCCACTTGGACCATAGGTACATCTACTATTCTGTTATATGCAGTTAAACTTAAATTGTACAAGGTGCTAAATTTACTTTACGGGTTTATCTTAATTACCTCGAGAATCCCAAAACAACAATAGAGTAATGGCGGTTCCACATTATCTATTCAACATGGTTCCTACCATCTACTACTGATTGCTATCCCAGAAGGACCCGACCTGTATAAGGGAATAAGCATAATGATCTCTTTAATGTCTTTAGGAAAAGACTATTTCTGTTTAACCACCAAAATGTATATATACAGAATAATAATGTGAAAGCAGAATGGTTCACAAGATGTGTAACATAAATGATCAAAACACAGTATCTTTACAAAACACTTGCAATCCACATAACATAAAACTAAGTACTACACTCAAAACCCATTAGGCTAGCATGCATCAGAAATGTCTTGGGTGGTAGTCCCTTAGTAAGTGGATCTGCTATATTAGCACTAGTCGAAATGTGCTCCATAGATACTGTTCTCTTCCGAACTTCGTCCTTAACTGATAAGAATCTCATTTCCATGTGTTTTATACCTTTGGAATACTTATCATTTTTCGTAAAGAAAACGGCCGCTGTGTTGTCACAGAAGATTCTCAGCGGTCTTGCAATCGAGCTCAGAACGCTTAACCCCGAAATAAAGTTCCGCAACCATAATGCATGATTTGTAGCCTCAAAGCACGCTACAAACTCGGCCTCCATCGTGGATGATGCAATAATGGTTTGCTTAGCACTTTTCCAGGAGATGGCTCCTCCCGCTAAGACAAACACATAACCCGAGGTGCTTTTTCTACTATCCTCGCATCCTCCAAAATCTGAATCAGTATAGCTAATAACTTCAAGCTGATCAGAATGCCTATAAGTGAGCATGTGACTCTTAGTCCCTTGTAGGTACCTTAACACCTTTTTCGCAGCCTTCCAGTGTTCAATGCCAGGGTTGCTTTGATAGCGACCCAGTACACCAACTGCAAAACTGATGTCCGGTCTGGTACGAACTTGGGCATACATAAGACTTCCAACTATTGAAGCATAAGGAATATCTTGCATTCTGTTACGTTCTTCATCAGTTTTGGGACATTGCTTCAAACTTAATTTATCCCCTTTCTGAATAGGAACCATCACTAGTACAAAGAGGGGTTGTAGACCCCGGTTTTTTTGTACATGAGACCCCGGTTTTCAAAGCGTGGTTAACGGGAGCGAGGTAAATCTACTCGGACCTCGCTAATTGTCACCGAGGTAGAAAAATTTCGGACCACGGTTATTTTAAATAACCGTGGTCCTAGTTCTATTTTAAAAAAAAAAAAAAATCAGTCGGACCACGGTTATTTTAAATAACCGTGGTCCCAGTTTTAAATTTTTATAAAAAAAAAACACGTCGGACCACGGTTATTCTAAATAACCGTGGTCCCAGTTCTAAATTTTTTTAAAAAAAAACACCACGGTTCTTTAAAGAACCGTGGCTGTAACAATCTTATGTATTAATGAGCTTACAAATTATATCAACAAAACTGTAGCAGCTACACCAGAATAAATACAAAAAAATATGTATATTCATCCTTCCATTATCAACAAGTATGTTTCCATATGTAATCATATATATAAGAATCGGAATGCTCCTCCAGTTGCCAACTTAATTGTTGCCACCTTTCAAAATTACATATGTATAGATATTTCCACAAACCTTGCAAGAGTGCTAACTTGAGTCTTTGTAATTCCTTCCGAAATACTTCCAGGGTCAATCCGAGTCTTCCAACACCTATCTCTGCTGATGCTTAGATCCTTCCATGGAATGCCTTGAATATCTCTTTCATTCCTTGCTTCAGTAGAGTTAGTATCAACATCTTTGTCACCCTACATCAATACATCATGAAGTAAATAACTTGACAAAGTAAAAGTGAATTTTAAGCTATTAAATAGACAACTGTGTACATCTTCATCACCTTCAGAATCCGAGCCACCCATTTCTCTATCAGAAAAGTCTTCATCCATATCATTTTCCATGTCATTCATCTCATACTCATCAACAACATACTCTGCATCATCCTCTTGTTGATGAGCCATGATCCTAGTTTAGGTCTCTACCTACATAACATAACCCAAGAAAATCTTATATCAGTAATGTTACCGAACTGAGTACAGATAATAATCACGAACTAGTTGGGTTTAACTAGCTAAACTTCATAGCTTACAAAAATTCAAATCAAAAAATAATAGCAAGATCAACTTGAAGATCACTAACTCATTAAGCTTATAACAACTTGAGTTTAGAAAGACAAAATTGGTTTGTTGTCAGTCTATTTGTGTGTTCTTCATTCTGGTGTAAACGTTTCATAAATAACCAGTAAAAGCATAACAAGTACTGTTTCAAGGATTAAAAAAGTCTAACATAAACTTGTTCTCTCCACCGACGAATATGGACGGTAAACAAACTAATCAACAAGAACTATTCGCACACTGAAAGTTGCGGCATTTAGTTGCAGTATGTGTAGTGAAGTTTACCCTTTGAACTAAACGTGGTCCCGAACTACACACTGGAGGCCATATAATACAAGTAAAAAGAGACCGAAAATGCATGGTTTCCAATGGTTCTTGTTATGTACATGAGATGAAAAGAAGGCAATGATCACAAGGTTTGTCTATGTTTTTACTCATATGAATGGTGATGTTGTTTTGTGGTTGAAGTTTTTTTATGATCATATCATTTACTCTCCCAATAAAGACTTGAGCACATTGTTGAGCTCGTTTGTTAAGTATTGTTGAGTACCAACATTTTTATTCGTATTTTTCTGGAATGGAAATTTAATAGCGTTGGTAAGAGAGAAACATACACTAGGTCTCAGTTCAGGATTTTTCTGCAACATGCTCTTAACTAGCCCGCGACTGTAAAAGAAGATGAGAAGTTACGAGTTTATCTATACTCAGTAAAACAAACTTCAGTAAATTAGATAAAAGTGCTGAGAACCACATATTTACTGCTCATTACTATTAAAAGTTGAGACTATCGACTTTTTTAGACATAAGTGAAAGGACTTACAATGCACTAGAATACATGGGAGGAAGAGGTGACACAATTGACTTGTTTATTTTGTTAATCAGTCCCTGCATGTCCTGCTCACAAGAACCAAACAGTGTTACTATTGCATCAAAACAAGGTCAAATGTAATGAGTTTGAAAAAATGCAGATGACTTACAAATGCTTTAAATGTTGGTTTTAGAGCAGCCATTTCATAGATACAACAACTTGAAAAGCAGAAGTATCTTAATATTTGATATTTAAATATAATCGGGATTGTGTTAAATCATCTGGTGAAAATTGATTAAATTACCTAGAGACCAAATATCTGACTTCGACCCGTATAGTATGTCAGCGAGAAGCTGTGGACACATATAGAGTTCCAACCACCTGCGTTTCAAGAGTAAATCATAAGCCATGTGGTTGAACATAGAAGTAGCCTACATCAATAAGAAGCCAATGATTGCTGTCTTATTTATTCAAAAGCAGAATACATATGTCCACTTAATACTCACAGAAGAAGCAAGATCATTTGAAGTTTACCCTATGTACTATTGGGTCTTCAGAGCAACAAAATATTATCTAGTAAATCATCAAAACAAAAAAATGAGTCATATCCATCATTATATAAATATATGACCTTGTTTCTTTTATGCGTTGTCTAGTAAATCACTAAAACATGTTTTCATATATAGCCAAGTATCTTAGTTACATTTAAGCCTAAATTCCAATCGAAGAGAGAAGCAATTGAGAAAGTAATCAAAATCTTAAGATCTCGGCCTACATAAGTTTTTTTAATTAATCATATTCACATCATTTTATATCAAAACACAAAATTCGAATTTGATGAGAAATTGAAATCATAACAAACATGTATTTGACAAATTTAAAAAAAATTAAAACTACAGCTTATGGATTACCCTTTTTTCTGTGGACAAAGCTCTTCTATGGCTTTAGCTCGTCTGACTTCGAGAGCCTTGAGCTTCTGTTCCTTGAAAGGCTAGGACGGACGGACGACCGATGGGGAGCACTTGGAGCGGGTTGAGGAGCTCCTGGAGGCTGGATCGGGCGGAGCGAGGTTTCTGAAATTTTGAGGGTTGAGGAGCGCCTGGAGGCTAGAGTGGGGCTGAACGAAGTTTCCGACATTCGGAGGGCTGAGAAGCGACTGGATCCCGGAGTCTGGAGCGGAGCGGAGCTGAGCGAGGGTTGAGGAGCGTATGTATCGCAAAGGCTGGAGCAGGGCTGAAAGAAGTTTCCAAATTACAGAGGGTTGAGGAGCGGTTCATTGAGACTCTAGGGTTTCTTATTTTGATAAAGGTTTTTTTAAAATAATATACCACGGTTATTTAAATAATCGGGGTCCGAAAATGTTGCATTACCACGGTTCTTCATGATAACCGTGATATTGTCCAAAAATTTAATATTATACCCCGGTTAGTTCATATAACCGGGGTCCGATTTTATTTTTTTTTTTAAAAAAATTTGATTGTCCACGGTTATACTAATAACTGTGGTCCGAAAATACTATTGATTTCGGTTTTTACAAACCGCTCCAACACAAGCGAGGTCTAGGAGGGGTCTTTGTACTAGTGCATACTGGAATTACATCCAATCATATGGAATCTATCTAATACCTTTGAAATATATGCTTTCTGAGACAAACCTAATGTCCTTTGTGACCTATCACAGGATATTTCTATCCCTAACACAAAGGATGCCTCACCCATATCTTTCATCTCAAAGTTACTAGACAAGAAATTTTTGGTCTCTCTGAGTAAACCCAGATCACTGCTGGCGATCAAGATATCGTCAACATACAAGACTAAAAATGCAAACTTGCTCCCACTGACCTTCAGGTATGTACAATGATCAAAAAGGTTTTCTGTAAAACCGAAGGCAGTTATGGTATCGTGAAACTTAATATAACATTGTCGAGAAGATTGCTTAAGTCCATATATTGACTTCTTTAATAAACAGACTAGGTCCTCCTTACCGTCTTCAACGAAACCTTCAGGTTGAGACATGTAGACTTCTTCCTCCATACATACAGACATTTGTGGTCCATTTGATGTTCCCTCCTTTAGTGGAGAGAAGTATTTCATCACCTTTATAGATGATTATTCACGGTACTGTTATCTTTACATGTTGCATGAAAAATCTCAGTCGGTAAATGTTGTAGAGCTTTACATTAAGGAAGTTGAGAGGCAATGGAAAAGAAAGTGAAGATCATCAGGTCGGATAGAGGTGGGGAATTTTATGGTAGATACGATGAATCAGGGCAAAACCCTGGTCCATTTGCTAAACTTCTAGAAAGCAGTAACTTATTTTGGGAAACTACACAGTTGGAAAAACATGTTCAAAACAATCAATCTTTGAGTAAAAACACACACATACATATAAAATCACTAATGAATAAGACTTGTATAATAATTGAGAAAACTCAAGCAATCTCGACTAAACTAAGTATGGCATCTGTGGATAACCTATACAGTCTAATCTCAATTGATTAAATATTCTCTACTTGTATGATTAAGTTACTAATAAATGCCGGTCCACCTGTGGGTAAGACCTAAGGGCTAGCAATTTATCCACAATACTCGCTTATTCTGACCGTCACTACCTTAAGTGAGTCCACTGTGATGTAACTCAATTTTTAATGTGAAAATCTGAGGCTTATTTAACCTTTTATGAAATTAATCAAACATGAATCGGCCCACTGTGGTGTAACTCAATTCAACTTAACGATAATTTCTACCATTCAAAATGGAATAATCATTAGTGAGAATTCAATCTCATATGAACGGAAGCATTTGTAGTGTGCAACCGAACAACCCTACTGAGATTTCTCAAGCGATTATCCAAACTATAACAGACAGCAGCGGAAGTATAAGGGAAAGCCCCACAAAAACCCCAAATGCTCAACAAAGATGCTTGACATAATCGATCATCACCCCTTTAGGTCAATCGACTTAACTCTAATGTCGAACGACTACGGTGAAGTCGTTTGACTCGAAAAACCCCTTTGTAATGGGTCTTTTTATCACTTCAATCAAACACTTTATTTTCACCAATTAATCCTTGAAATTGGCTTGGTCATTTCATCAACATTTTAAGTGCATAAAATTCAGCACACACATTTCATCAAGCATTTTTAAGAGCACAAAAAATCAGCACACATTTCATTTAGGCAATTCATCAAACACTTGGTGTGCACCAAAAATCAGCAATTCAACCAAGCAATTGAGTGTTCAAAACTTAATACATCCAACATGCAATTAGTTTTCTAATCTCAACCTTGCTCTTGTACCACATGTAAGTCAATAATTCATCAACATAATCAAAGAACAATTCATCCCTAATTTGTTCCATTCCACTAGGATCTTAGATTTGGGAAAACTAATCAACAATGTTTAGATGTGTACCTTGGTCAGCCATAAGGGTGCAGCAGGTGGCTCCGACAGGTGGTGAATGGCGGCGCAGCAGGCGGCTCCGGCGGGTGGCAAAGGGGCTGCTGCAGCAGGTCGTGGAGGAGGCCGCAGGGAGGCTCAGGCTGTGCAGCGGCGGCGCAGCAGTGGAGCAGTGACCGACGGCGTGGCTCCGGGCTGGCAGCAGGCGCGGCGGCGTCCCGGGTGGCTGCTGGTGGTCCGGTGGTGGCTGGAGCAAGAGAGCCCTAGTTTCTCCACTCTCCTCCCTTTTCTCTCTTATGTGTGTTACGTGTGTTCTATTTTTTCAAGTAATGTCATATATCATCTTTTATGTGTTATATGCCCAACTAAAATAAGGGGTAAATAATGCCCAATAGTTTTGGCACATAATACCACTACATAAGTTATATGTCACACACGATTATATCGCTATTAACGGAACAACGCATATTTAAGGGCGAGCGGAGGACCGGGCTTTATTACGGGATTAATTAATTTATCGGTCCGTCAACGATAAATTAATCGGGTTACTCCCTATGAAAATCCCGACTATTATATTTAGCTAATTAATGCAAAAACGTAGATTATCTATAGGTCCACATTAACGAGATAATTTATTCTTACAAGCTCATCATCTGAATCATCTAATCGAGGTCCAACAAATCCGAAATTCAAGCACGATAATAAACTCCAAATTTAACAAGTCAACAAGAAAATAAAATTAAGGATTGCAACTACGAGAGAGAAAAAATGGCCATCAGACTTTAGGGCAGGAAGAAGCGTCATTTGCAGAATCTATATCCTCGAGAGAGGGGTAGAAGCAAGGAAGAGACATGGGCGAGGAGTGACGATAGAGCAACAAGTTTGAACCGGTAAAGAGAGGAAGACGAAGAAGAGGGAAAAGCGAGAGGGTATCATGTAATTATGCACGCGTCTTGTAAAGTGTATGATATATGCGCTTTATAAGGCGCACGATATTAACATACGTATCTAGATGCGCATATAGTTTGGCGTGTCAAAAGTAATTTATTAGCGTGTCAATATTACCGCCCATATTTAAATCACACAAAATGACCCATATATTTTTATTTTCTTTCAAAATCATCCATGTTATTTTTGTATACTTAACGAATTAGGTAAAAAAAAGCTTAGTCATCACTTTATTTTTAATATTCAAGGTAGTTTATTCATTAAAAAATTTAAGAAGTTTTAAAAATAAAATTTTGGTTAATAGAACCATGTTTGGTGTCATTATTATTTTATGGGTAGTTTGAGAAAATTATCCATGTTTGTAGGTAAAACTTAATGAAAGAATATATTACTTATTTGGAAATTTGTGTATTTTAAAATTTT
The DNA here is from genome assembly GCA_033239045.1 of Fagopyrum esculentum. Lineage (NCBI taxonomy): Eukaryota > Viridiplantae > Streptophyta > Magnoliopsida > Caryophyllales > Polygonaceae > Fagopyrum > Fagopyrum esculentum. The sequence goes on along the minus strand of BSUD01000004.1, from coordinate 16,534,783 downwards.
AAAATTAACATATTTAACGTAAATTTGTGGAAAAAATTTGAATTTCATGTTTAAATTTTAAAAATTCAAAAATCAAACTTATTTTATACCAAAAATTTGTGGGAATGTCACAAAGTATGAGTCTTTTAACCAAATTTTTATTTTTAAAGTTTTAAAACTTCTCAATTACAAGATCCCAATTTTGACCTTCACCGCCTCCGCGGTGAAGAAGGCCGCAACAGCGGCCTTGGTGCCTGTCACCGCCCCGCGGTGACCATGGGCCGCCCCTGCAGCTGAGGCGATCCGCCCCTACTGATGCGCTGTAAATCGCGCCCGATCTATTTTCGTTCGTTTTATCTTCCTTCCAAAGATAGAATATCCGATCTTCTATCTTATGGGTCGGTTTCCTTATCTTCTTTCTAACCCTAGACGTGATTTTCATCTATCTTTCCAGCCCGCCTCTAGATATTCCCGTCTATCATCCTTTTTCCCGGTTTTTTCTTACGTCTTCTTTAACCCTGAAGTTGCAGCCGTCCCCCTTTCTTCTTGTGATCTTACTGAACATGTAAGTCTTCTCCTCTAAGTTCTTCTTCATCACGTTCATGTAGTTGTTGCATGCCTTTCTCTTCTGTTTCGTTTTTCTTCTTCGTTCTTCCCTTTTCTTCTTCTCCAAGGATCAAGCTTGAGCCTTGATTCTTGTGGAGCGTTCCGTTGTTGATGTGTTGCTGTTCTCAAGCTCTTTTGGTTGAGTCTTGACGTCGTTGGATCAAAGGTTCGAGATTTGGATCCCTTGATGAGAGTTTTTGTCGAGAAGAAACCCCGACATCGTCTTTTGCCAGTGCACCGCCCCTGCGCCTTGCTCCACCGCCCCTGTGGTTCTTCCTGTAGTGACTCCTATTCTTGTGAGATACTTCCTTCCTTGCTTTCCTCGTTCCTTTCCTTGTTTCTTCTAGATGTTCCTTGTCCTCTGAGTATGCTGTAAGACTAAGGTTGAACCCTTAGCTTATGGAAATCTCTTAGAGATCATTGAAACTAGAAATTATAGACTTCTAGCAATTGTTTCGTTCCTGGTTCGTGATGCTTGTGTGAACAGGCTTTCCTTGCTCCTTTCTTGAGGGAAACTGAGTCGTTATCTGAGTGTGTGCAGTGTGTTGAGTGTTCCTTCGAGTGAGGTAAGTCCCTTGGACTTACTTAGCTTCATTCCGTATATTGATTTGAGTGTTTTGCTTGTTTGTGTTGTTTATCATCTTTATAACGGATAACCGGAATAGGATTCACCCTTCATAACCTTAATTGCCCCAAGTGTATTATAACCAGGCGGTGACCACTTGTCTAGTTCTACAGGAGACTAGAATGTGCTCTTGTAACCCAGGCCCGTAGGTAACGGATAGTACTGATCTATTCCTGTTGGTAGACAAAAGCGGAGGCGAGTTTCGGGAGATTCTCGTGTGACAAAAGAAGTTGAATTAGTAATGGATAACTTTAAGAAAGATAATAACCAGTTGTGTGTGAGCATGCTATAAGTTTACTTTACCTTATGTGTGTTTGTGCCTTTATGTTCTCTCCGATATCTAGAATGTTAGTTAACGGTTTATACAGTCGGTGTAGATGTTCCGCGGGTTCAAGATGCTGCTGAGTGATCCGGATGGCGTGGTCAGCTGTGGTTCTCGTACATTATAGGACATGATCGGGTTTTTGTTTACGTTGTTGTTTCCCTTTTTTGTTTTGAACTCGGTTGCGAGTCTTTTACATTTTCTTTTGTTCAAACCTTTGGTTTTATATTGAGTTTTGGTTTTCATTCGCGTATGTGCCTTATTGTATGATCCGTTGTGATGTTGCTACTCTGAGGGTCTGAATCCATTGTGCGGTCCTAGCTCGTAGCGCTTCGAGTTCCTAGAACTTGGGGTGTTAAATCAATCATTCTTATAGTTATATTTTAAATAAATGGCTTAAAATATTTAAGAATAAAGTGATAACTAATCTTTCTTATACAATTCGTTAGGTAAAAAAAATATTATGGGTATTTTTTGAAAGAAAATATAATGTAGGGCTAATTTTGTGTGATTTAAAAAGTTATGATCGATTTTTTATGATAAAATTGGTCTTAATTTTACCCCGTATCAAAATTGGTTTAATGTGAAATAATTTGTATATCAACAAGTAATTTTGAAAATTTGTATTATTTTTTGTTCCTATCTAATAGTTGATATTATTCTTGATCATTTTTTCGTCATCTTATTGTTAGAGATTTCTACTTGTTATCATAACGTTAGGTAGGTTATCGCATCATATTATTGTTATATAACTTATATATATATGGAATCAAGCTTGGCGAGATCTAATAGGAAGAAGCAACTTCGGTCCAATTTTTGGTTTTATATTATTTCGTTATATATCCAAAGAAATTATCAACGTATAATCAAGCTATTAATGTAACATTGTATTTGTAATAGTTTTTCCTAGTTTTACCATAAATATCTATAGTAATGGTTTATGATTAACTTGTTATTTTATCATCTATTGTTACAAATTAAGGTAATGGAACACATCTACTGTAACACCTCAATAATTAGTAACCGGAATTTTCAAGCAAGAGTCATTGTATTTGTAATGGTTTTTTCCTAGCTTTTTCCTTTTACGTTTCCAGCTCCAGTTTCTTTGATGCTATTTTGTTTATTGGTAAGGCATAAGCATGGTATTATGAAATCAAGTCTTTAGTTTGTTAATATAATAGGGATGAAATATGAGCTTAACGTAGCTTGAAACCCTAGCCTTTTGTATATATTTTACTAGGGTAGAGTACTACCAAATAAATGGCCTATTGTAATGTCACAAATAATTTTTTTGGTATACATACTAAGTAAGAAAGCAGTCAGCTCGGATTTCAACTTCATCCTCCAAAGAGCCCAACATAAACTAGCAAGTTGGAAAGGGCGCGCATTAAGCTTGGCGTGAGGCATGATCCTGACCAAATTGGTCCTTTAACCTTACCAACCTACGTTATGCCACCTCCCACTTTTATTAGAAAGTTTGAGAGTATATGCACGCAATTTATATGGATTGGAATAATAGGGGAACACAAGATGAGCAAGGTGATGACATGAATTATGATCATAGTATAGGTATGCATTTAGATAGATTTTCTCATTTGTTTTGCATGCATGTACATATATTCATATCAATTATGCTACTATTTACGTACTTTGTGAGAATGGAGGTCTACACATAGTTTTGTTACAATTGTAGGAAATATGACACATTTTGGATCTAAAGGAAGCATGGAAGTACGAGGAGTCAAAAGGACAATCATATTGGACTACATTGGAGCAGAAAAAAGAGTAAAGGAAGCTAGGAACACGCAGCCGGAGCGGACTATGATACCCCGGAGCGGACTCTGATACCGTCACAAAATCTCATCCGAGATTTTGTGGGTCCATCTGAGACTTTCAGTGCAGGAAGTAATATCGACCAAAATCTTCACCGAGATTTATTTCGGGTTCGTCTGAGATATCGCTAAAAACGGCTCATGGCCCGTACGCCATAAACCCTACTTTTTATTATTAAAAAAAGGCAGCTGCGGCAAGTTTTAGGGGAGGTGAATAGAGTCGGAACACGGAGAAAGATAGTGATAGAGAGTTCGAAGGAAGAGTTACAACATCAAGTGATCGAAGATTCGCATAGTTAGTAACACAGTTTTGTGAGTATTTTGAAGGGATATACTTAGTTGTTGTTTTCATTGTTTTGAACACAAGGTCAAACCTTTGTTATTGTTTTAATTCAGTTTATTTGAAGAACATTTGCTAAGTATTCCTTGCCCTTTTGTTTAGTAATTTTGGTTTTATGTCTTGTTTGATATCATATATCTTTGATAAACTAAATATGTATGTTGTTGGCTAAACCCTTGCGATTCTAGGGTGATTATTTGATGGTTGTGGTATAGATGATGATAGGATGAACCTTTAAGTTAGATTGAATCCTGAAGGTTGGTTTTTACCTACGCAGTTACAAATCTCGGACTGTACTCAAGAATCTCTGCCGAGATTTGAGTAAGAACAACCGATATTTTATTTTGTTGATTCATTCATAATATATCCTTCAGCCTAAGTTATAGATTGTCCAAGTCCTAGTCTTTGTTGAGAGTTTTATACCCTTAGATCCCTCTAAGGCCTATGCTTGAGATTGGGAAGAGACTTACCCGGTGATTTCCTTTCTTGAGTACCGAAGATGACGTTTTGTATTAACAAAGGATTCTATTCCTTTGTTGGTTTGAGTGTGCCAAATCCCTTGCCTTTGTGAGCTAGCTTGAGACCTACCCGGTAATGGTTAGTTCTTGAAACTTAGTTGAGTGGTTGGTTTGAGCTTTTATTCCTTTCCTTAGTTCCTTGAGACTTACCCCATGATAAGATCTTCGTTTAGTGATAGTGGTTACCTTTCCCGTAATCATTCCCATCGGAGAAACACCTTTCCTTAGCGATCCCAAACCTTGTCCTAGATCTTTAGAAATCTTGAATAAAAAACCACAATCGGATACTTTGATCTCTAGAATGTGCATTTTTCCCGATTATCGCATCATTCATTTTATTGTGTTTGTCTTTTTCGTTTATTTGTCTACTCTATCATTGATTTGCCAAATATTGGTTTCACTTTAGTCCTTGTGATGTGTTCGCCACTTAGCGTGCGTGCAATCAAGCTTTAAATTTATAAAACTAGAATAGAAGCAAGCGAACCCGCAGTGTACGGATCGGCGTAGATTAGCAAGTATTCCAGAGTATCGAACACAGGGATTTGGGTGGGAACAAATTCAATTGCAGATTATCAAGCGAGTAAATATGAGAGGTTTTGCAAATATTGGGAAAACAACAATCCTAAAGATCCAAGTATCCAGCTGTGGCAATCGATTCAAGATTTACTATTGATATAAAGACAGAGTTGAGATATGCAAAGGTATGCTAATGTAAGGTAATCGTACGGTGAAGTTCCAAAAACCTTATATAACCCACCTACAAGATACTCTCTGTACAGGTTGTTGAGACTTCAATATAGAAAGGTTCTAAAGGCAAGAATTAATGTCAAATACCCAAACTTGTAATCCAAGGATCAAGACTAACTTAACCGATTGAGATTGTGACACTCACAATCGAGGTAGAGGTTGTTGAGGCTTCACTACCACCTAGAAAAGACAAGTCTAAACTAAGTTAAAGCAAATCTTTAACTTTGGATTAAAGTAAAAGCAGGTTCGTAAACTTAAGGGAAATTACGGTTGGATCTTGAGATTCCACGGTCGTGGAACTCAAGAACAAACCGTGATTTAGGGTTCGTCAACGATTTTTTCAAACTCTCAGGGTCTAATCTGTTTACGATCTATCTATCATCATCTAAGCCACAACTATCAACCCTTCACCTTAGAATTGTTAAGGGTTTTTAGCCAATAACAGTCATAATGATATCAATTTCAAGAATTAAAAGATTGAAAGATGAAAACTTCCGAAAACCTTCAATAAAATCCAAACTAATCTCAAAGTCACAATCAAGAACAAATATCGTCAAAAGATTCGGAATAGAACAAACAAACTCAATCTTAGGAAAGAAGGAAGAACGGGATGTCAATCCGTCTTCTAAATCAAACCTAAACAAGAAGAGTAGTCTTCTTGCAAGAAATCTTCCGAATCTTCCGTCAATCCCGGAAATCTGGAAATCCCAACGATAATCTCCACCAAGTGCGAGATTAGGGCAAATCCAAGCACGAACGTCGATCCCAAGCGAATAGCGGCGATCCCAACGCGTGTAAGCGGTGGTGTCGTAAGTTTAAGCCTAAAGCGAGGTGACGGAATCTCTCTTCATCCGTCTTTTTATAGGGCAAGATAAAATATCGGCCCGGCCCAAATCTTCAAAAGATCGTGGCTTCAAAATGTGGCGAAAAAAAGATCGCCAAGATCACGGTTGTGGAAGTTTCCACGACCGTAATTTAGAGCGTGGAATGTGTCACGGTTTGAACCATGGATTCCACGACCGTAATAGTTACTGGAATGCATCACGCCTCTCTTTGCAAGGTTCCACGGCCGTGGAACTGAACGTGGTTTGTAATACGGCCGTATTTTAGAGCGTGGTTTAGGGCAAGAACGTGATTCTTCCATAGCCTCGTGCATTCCTGAAGTTGAACTCCATTTTGCTCCTAAGAATGCCCTCTATCCATGGACATACTCGATCAACTCATCTTTGCTCGATTCCGTTCGGAAATAGCTCCCAATCACCTATAATCAACATGAAGCTAGCGTAGACTTCCATATTGACAATATAGGCAATACTAGCTCATTAATGTAACAATGCTAAATCAAAGACTATCAATATGAATCAAATACGTTTAGAAAACGTGCCTAAAGTATCACAATATTTCATGCTAACAAATAACCCCATACTTGCAACTTGCTTGTCCCTAAGCAAGGTCTCTTAAAAAGCTTTTAGAATAAGAGTTAGGATGAAATATGTGTACCTTCTCAAAGCAATACTTCTTTTGGATGAATGTGCCTTCTAAAGAATAGATCATTCTCAAACCTTGCTTCAATCGTTTATAAGACTTTCATACACTTATCCAAAGAGTAAAAAGCAAAGAAAACTCATGAATCAATTAAACTTCTAAACAAGCATCATAACCTTCAAACATTATCAAAATCAATCATAAGAAACTTCAATTTAGACCACAAAGTCATATAACATTCTTTTAATCTTAAGGACTTCCAAAGAAAAGGTCTAGAATGTGGAAGGGAAGGAAACTTTTAGGGAATGTGGTGCATGAATCCGGGAAAGTGGACAACTATTCCTTCTTCTTCTTTTTGCGGTTTCCGTAGCACTTTCAACTTAGAGCTTCGCTCTCTTCTTTTCATTTTTCGACTTTACTTTTGGAGTTATGGATAGAGGTGCACAAAAACCGAAGCCTAGGAGATTGGCGTTTCTCAATTTTCATGAGATGCCTCAAACCCTTAGCGCACATACCATAATCCGCTAGGAATATCGCTCAATCCGACTTTGGCAAGACACAAACACCCGGCTATGTGAATGGTGCCGAGTTACTCATCGTCATGATTGACTTCCCCAAACTTATAATTTCTTTCTATTCTTTGGATTGCAAATAATTGCTCTCATGGCCCTCCCACATCAAACATGCCTTTTTCACTCACTTCTCCAAATTTCCGGATAGGTAAAGGAGGCTAATATTTCAATGAGGAGTTAAATGATCAAAAGAAAGAAGAAAGAAAAATAGAATTGCCTTAATCATCTCAACAAGAAGTATAAGAACTCATAGTGTGATTTCAACTTCAATTTCTCAACATGATTTAGACAATATTCATCACATTATGAAACTTGCAAAAGAGGTATAATTCATTCATTCAAATTCTTTTCAATTCACTATTCTTTTAAACATGCAATTGTCATCAAACTCAATTCACAAGTAGTGATTATCATGGAAATCATCTCAATTTATTAGAAGCACAAAATTTTCAAAATTTTTCAATTTTTATGGGTTTTTCAAGTTCTTTTTCATGCAATGCAATAATGAAACGTGCAACACATAATGAACATGCAATGATAGTCTCGAATAAAAGCAAACATAGTGAGTAGAAGTTATTACAAACTTTTAGTACATCCCACCCCATACTTAGGACGAACATTGTCCCTAATGTTCAAAAGAAAGAAAGAAAAGAAAGAAAAGAAAAAGAAACTCACAAAGTGGCGGTGAAATGTCTAAAGCGAATGGTCATGCATCAAATCACTGCGGCGCTGGCGGAGGCGGGAATGGAGAGAACCTAGGATCATAGAACCGCCCAAACTGCTGGCGGTAGACATCCCTCATCATGTGGTCGAGGTCATCTAAGCGTCCGTCTCTAGCATCGGCTCGGATCTCCAACGCTCCTACTCTCTCTGAAAGGCCAGTAGCCCAATCCGGCATCTGCTCGTACCATCCCGGAGCCTGACTATACCATGCTGGGGCGTCGGATGGTGCTGGTACTGGTGCCGCTGGCTGCTCTGTGGACCAAGGAGGGGGAACGCCATACCATGTGGGAGGTGTGGTCATCCACGTAGGCCTCTCACTCACGCTAGCGCGGCGAGAAGACGAGCTTGAGGCTCTAGCTGGACATGGAGAGCGTCTAGGTACATTTGGGGCCGCCTCCGGCTGATCCGGAAACGTGCCAAACTCCTGCTCGGCTCCTCCTCCACTCTCAAACTGATCTCCCATATCCTCCTCCTCGACAACCGGTGGTGGGACATAAGGGGGAGCTACTATCCTGTTCGCATGCATAGCAGCGAACGTCTCCTTCCAATTATGGCGTCCCGCCATAATGGAGTACTCCGGCAGCCACTCTATACCCCTGCCCGTGCTACTCTCCCAAGGCATACCCGCATAAGGCGGACCTCTATGTGTGGGGAAAATGAGACCCCTAGTCATGAAAGCATGTAGCCCTAAAGGAACGGCCGGTATGCGGGTGCAAGCAGAAAAATCAACACCCAAGCTCCTAGCAATGTGGGTAACTATCCCACCATATCCTATGTTGCCCTTCTTCTTGTTCTTGAGCTTGCTCATCGTAGCAGCCAAGAGAGTGGCACAATCGGCCCGGCGCCCGTACAACATGGAGTATAGCAAAAACAGCTCATCCGTCTTGATCTTTTGGGGCGTCTCCGTCCTAGGAAAGAGACACTCCGAAAGAACACGGTGAGCAATCTTCAAGGCTAGATGGTACATCAATCTAGCCTTGGTATCAGCGGGTTGCCAACGGTCCTCGTCGGCGTAAATCATCGCAATCTCCTTCCAAAAGTCCTTGGCATAGATGCCACTAGGAAAACGACCGTTAAAGGTCTCTTGAAACCCGAAAATGGTCCCAAACTCTCGGATGCTAAAATGATAGTCTCTTTCCATAAGACGGAAAGAGACGGTTTTGTCTACGTGGCTGTGCTCGAAAGACGTCACAACCTCCCGTGTAATCTCCTCATAAGCGTCTTCTCGGATAGCCGAGAAGACAACTAGTCCGGCTCTATCCAAGAGCCAAGTAAGATCATCAACAATGTTGAGAGGAGCTAGATCCTCCAACAACAAGTACCTAGGGCCAATCACTGGCCTCTCCTTGATCCTTTCGAGTGCATCGAGATGATCGTCGTGTATGGTCGGGACTTTAGGGTGAGGAGGTGAGGATGGAGGTGAAGGTGAGGATGGAGGTGAAGGGGAAGAGGGTGGTGGTGCCCTAGAGGATGAGGAGGAGGCGGGATTACCCTTCCTTTTCTTATTCTGATCATTTTTCTTCTCTTTAATCCTCCCCGAAACTCTTCTCACAAAATCCATTCTGCTCAAAATTACGGTCTATTCTACAGAAACCACGGCCGTAATTCCCCCAGAGACCGTGATTCGTCTCAAAAAATCGCAAATTTCAGCAAATCAACACACAAATCCCACAAACAGGCAGTCCTAATCTAATTTCTTCCAATCTCAATCAGTTCTTCCTAAAATCTCTAACAAAAAACGAACCAAATAGACAAGAATCAAGAAGAGTGAAAAAAACCTATTTTTCGGATTGAAAAATCCGAATTGCGCGTTCTTTGGTGGATTTCCGCTCGATTTGTCGCTTGGATCTTGTTGGTGGTCGAGTTGGCTTCAGTTTAGGAGGAAGAATCGTTAAAAACGATTAAGAAACGAGGATTTGAGAGAGGGTCGTGGATTTTCGGCAATTAGGTCGTGGAAGAGGGTGTTTGGGGTGGTTTTTGTGAAGAATGTGGCTTATATAGTCACAGGCAAAATTTTTGAAAATCACGGTCTGTCGGGGTGTTCCACGGCCGTGGAAATGTACGGAACCGTGGTTTTGGTGATTTTTCAAAGGCATTTGGAAATTACGGGTACTGTAGCTGTCACGACCGTGGTTTAGGCCGTGGAACCCTCTGTAAAGCTCCAAAGTCCAGATTTCGTCACTTTTCTTCAACATTATCTTCCCTTTTTTCCTTTTCCATCGTTCCTACATCCAAAAACACGAACATACCGGAAGAAATCGAAGGCAAAAACAAAGCAAAAACGTCTATTCTAAGCTAAACTATGAATCGAAAATGAAAACAAGAATGCAATACCTTGGGCTGCCTCCCAAGAAGCGCTTTGTTTAAGGTCCGTAGATAGACCATTCTCGCACTTATTCGAGTGCGGTGGGCGCGAACTCTTCAGCTTGGAGTTCCGGCGTATACTTCTTGAGTCGTTGGCCGTTCACCTTAAAACTTCCGCTCGCTTCACCCCATACTTCAACTGCACCATGGGGGAAAATACGCTTAATTATAAAAGGTCCCGTCCAACGAGATTTAAGCTTACCTGGAAAGAGGCGAAGTCTTGAATTGAAGAGGAGAACTTGATCTCCTTCTTTGAAGTCCTTTGAAATGATATGCTTATCATGCCAACGCTTTGCTCTCTCCTTATAGATCTTAGCGTTTTCATAAGCGTTCAAGCGGAGTTCATCCAGCTCATTGATGTCTAGGAGATGCTTCTCTCCCGCTTCCTTCATGCCGAAATTCAGCCACTTGATAGCCCAAAACGCTTTGTGCTCCAACTCTACCGGCAAGTGACAAGACTTCCCATACACAAGGTTGTATGGTGTGGTTCCTATGGGAGTCTTGTACGCAGTCCGGTACGCCCATAATGCATCGTCAAGCTTCAATGACCAATCCTTCCTAGTTCTTGAAACCGTCTTCTCTAGAATTCCTTTGATCTCCCTATTTGAGATCTCAACTTGTCCACTTGTTTGTGGATGATAAGGAGTAGCGACCTTGTGAGTAACCCCATACTTAGCTAGAAGAGCTTCAAAGCGACGGGCTATGAAGTGAGAACCTCCATCACTAATGATCGTCCTCGGCGTCCCAAATCGTGGGAAGATGGTCTTGTTGAAGAACTTAACCACCACCATGGCATCATTTGTGGGAGAGGCAATTGCTTCCACCCATCTAGAAACGTAGTCTACCGCCAATAGTATATATTGGTTTCCACAAGAAGATGGGAATGGTCCCATGAAATCAACTCCCCAAACGTCGAAAATCTCCACCTCTTGGATGTTGTTGAGGGGCATCTCATTCCTTCTAGAGATATTGCATGTTCTTTGACAAGCATCGCAGCAAGAAACAAAGGATTGCACATCTCTAAAAAAAAGTAGGCCAAAAGAATCCAGATTGCAATACCTTTGCGCTAGTCTTGTTCGAACTAGCGTGTCCTCCACAAGGTAGTGAATGACAATGGCGGATGACACTTTGCATCTCATCTTCCGGCACACATCGCCGAATGATGCCATCCGGACCTCTCTTAAAGAGGAGAGGCTCGTTCCAATAGTATTCCCGGACGTCCTTAAAGAACTTCTTCCTTTGTGCGTAGGATACTCCGGGTGGTATCTCCTGACAAACCAAATAGTTAACAAAATCAGCAAACCATGGTTCGTTACCTTTGGAGATCACATCGATGCACTCTTCAATAAGGTGTAGGTGTTCGTCCGGGAAGGAGTCATCGATGGGCAAATGGTCGTCCTCTAGATGTGTTAGGCGACTCAAATGATCCGCAACAGAATTTTCTGAACCTTTCTTGTCGCGGATCTCAAGATCGAATTCTTGTAGGAGAAGAATCCATCTAATTAGCCTTGGCTTCGCATCTTTCTTCGCAAGGAGGTACCGGATCACATCATGATCCGTGTAGACAATCACCTTTGCACCTACAAGATAAGAGCGAAACTTGTCAATAGCATAGACAATGGCTAAAAACTCTTTCTCGGTAGTGGCGTAGTTGAGCTGCGCTTCATCTAGCGTCTTGCTAGCATAGTATATGGCGTGGGTTCGCCCTTCTCTTCGTTGTCCAAGAACAGCGTCAATAGCTACGTCACTAGCATCGCACATAACCTCAAAGGGAAGAGTCCAATCCGGAGGTTGGATAATAGGTGCTGAAATTAGAGCTTGCCGGATTGTGTTAAACGCATCCAAACATTCCTGCGAAAACTCAAAAACCGCATCCTTCATCAATAGATTAGTGAGAGGTTTTGATATCTTAGAAAAGTCTTTAATAAAACGTCTATAAAATCCAGCATGTCCTAGGAAACTTCTTATCCCTTTCACCGAAGTTGGGGGAGGAAGTTTCTCTATGGTCTCTATCTTAGCTTTATCTACTTCTATCTCTCTACTAGAGACTAAGTGACCTAATACAATTCCTTCCTTAACCATAAATTGACACTTCTCCCAATTAAGAACTAGGTTAGTGTCTTCACATCTTTTCAAAACAAGAGAAAGGTTAGAAAGGCAATCGTTAAAAGAGGAACCGTATACGGAGAAGTCGTCCATGAAGACTTCCATGATTTCCTCTATGTATTCGGAGAAGATTGCCATCATGCACCGTTGGAAGGTGGCTGGGGCGTTGCAAAGCCCGAACGGCATTCTCCTATAAGCAAACGTACCCCACGGGCACGTGAATGTGGTCTTCTCCTGATCGTCCGGATGTATCGGAATCTGAAAGAAACCACTATAGCCGTCAAGGTAGCAAAAATGTGAATGTTGTGCTAACCTTTCAAGCATTTGATCAATGAATGGCAATGGGAAGTGGTCCTCCCGCATTGCATTGTTGAGCTTGCGGTAGTCTATACACATCCGCCATCCAGTCACGGTTCGGGTAGGAATGAGTTCGTTGTTCTTGTTGGTGATGACCGTCATTCCTCCCTTCTTCGGAACCACTTGAACCGGACTCACCCACTTACTATCGGAAATAGGGTAGATGATACCTGCATCAAGAAGTTTAAGAATTTCCTTCTTGACAACCTCCTTCATGGTCGGGTTCAACCGCCTTTGAGGTTGTCTTGAAGTCCTAAAGTCCTCCTCCATTAGTATCTTATGCATGCATAGGGAGGGTTTAATTCCTACTAAGTCCTCTATAGTATAGCCTAAGGCTTTCCTATGTTTCCAAAGGACAATCATGAGCTGTTCATGTTCATCTATGCTTAGTTCGGAACTAATGATAACCGGAAAGGTAAAATTAGGTCCTAGAAAAGCGTACCTTAGATGAGTAGGAAGTGGTTTTAGTTCCATCACTTTCGGAGCTTCCAACGACCCTTGAGGAGCATCCGATGTCTCCTTAGAAGTTTCTAAGGGTATTGAGTGTGTGGGAGAAGGATCAGAAAAAGTTGAAGAAGTGTCTCGATCACCCCTTTCCACGGCCAAAATTACGGGTGCTTCATGTCCTCCACGGCCGTGGTTTAAGGCGTGGAAGGGGAATACGGTTGTCACATCTTCTCCACGACCGTATAACTCCCTGGAGTGGGGGACGATTTTGGTTGTGAAATCCACGGCCGTGGAATACAGTGTGTGGCCGTGGATTCTCACGTTTTCAGCTTCATCGTGGAGTTTCTCAAACTCCACTTCATGCATCTCCTCTTGTGCTTCTAAGGCTTCAATTGCCTCATTGCACTCTTCTTCTTCCCCTACATTGGTTAGACTCATAGTGATAACTTTTTGTAAAGGATCGTTAAAGAGAATCGCACTCACCTCCTCCCTAGATAACCCTTCTTCATCTTGGATATCGAATATATCCTCATCAAATATTGGCTCCTTCACTAGAGTGGAAATGTTCGCTCCAAACGGTGTGTGCAAGCTTTAAATTTATAACCCTAGACTTAAGCTTAAAACAAGGATGCGAACCCGCAGTGTACGGGTCAATCGTAGTAAAAGCAAGAAAATTCCAGGGGTCGATCACAGGGACTTAGTGAAACAAAGTCAACACGGTATGCTATGTTAATTCTAACCACAAGAGCGATTAACACAATCAAAGATGAATAAGATGTCAAATAAGCGAACATGCAATTCTAGGGATTAAAGCATCTAGTTGTGGTTCCAACTCAAGATCTATAGATAAGCGGACAAAGCTGAGATTTTTGCGTGGGGAAGGTGTTACTAAATAGAGTAGATCACCGCGTAAGTCTCACTACACACTAATCCTAAACCGTAACTCCTATTACCGGGTAAGTCTCAAGGAATCAAGATAAAGAACTATAACCTCAAACTAACACACCATCTAAGGGAATAGAATCAACCTTTACCGGGTAAGTCTCAGGCTAACTCACAAAGATGGGATGGAAGCACACTCAAAACCCCAACAAAGGATAAACCTTTATTACCTATACTTATGATCGTTGGTACACAAACTAAGAAATTACCGGGTAAGTCTCATCCTAAGCTTGCTTTGAACCAGGAAGGTGTAATAAGAATAGGATTTAGCAAACTCTAACACTTAACTTTCTGTTTTAGGTCGGATAAGTCACCTCGGTCAGAAGAATTCCACCCCGGCCGAGATGTTCATCAACCGAACGAGATGCTTAGGGTTAAGGTTAAAGACTCGAACTTTCAGGATCCTACTGGAATCTAAGATTATTCTATCATTGTTTTTCCCACAACCTTCAGCCAATCACCCTAGAATCACACAAGGAAATTAGCCACTCATCATCATTATGAAAGTATTAAATATATGGGAAGAAGGTGAATATTTGAACAAAGAAGAATTTAATGAAAAGGCTTCAATAACTGAATCAAATATCACAAACAAGCGTTCCTTGGATAGCAATCCAACAAGACAAGACAATCAATGAAAGGAATTGAAGACAATCTTACAAAACCCTTCAAAAGCTATAAAAAGCTATGATCTTCAACCTTCCTTCAACCTTCAAAAAGGTTCTTCAACAACTCCCAAATTGGAGTGTACTGCGGCTGCTGCGTCGTATGCGGGATGTTGGATTTGTGGAAATCCAACCCTTTTTATAGGAAAAATAAACCTCCAAAGATAATAAATCTTAAGAAGATATTATCCCATAAATATAGGTAAAATATATGATTCTGCATATCTCCTTCCTTCCAGAAGCTCAGCCCAAAAATATAAGATCACTTTCCAAATTTAAAAGATCTCTTCCAAGAATAAAATATTCTCGCCGCGTCCTAGGTATTCGCCTCGGTCGAGTCGGTGTCTCTGGATTGCCTCGGTCGAGGTGAACCTCTGGTCAACCGAGGTGACTCAGAATGTGGAATCTCTTGAATCTGCTCCAAAGTGAATCTTCAATCCATGGCTATGCTTCCTGGATGTAGCTCCAAATGACTCTTGACTTCTTTTGCTCCTTTTTGATGCAAAACGTACCATATTACCTGCAATTACAACGAAATTAGGTGTAGACCTCGATTCTCGCAAAGGTAGATGAAATGGTAGTAAAATCACATAATGTACATACAAACATGCAGAATATGAAAGATAAAACGTCCAAACAAACCCCAAAATATAGACTATAATTCATGCTATCAAAATACCCCATACTTAGCCCTTGCTTGTCCCCAAGCAAGTTCCTCATATAAAAGACAAGATAGAATGGATTATAAGTCAAGAAAATCAATGAAAAGCTTTTCAAAAATATTTTATGGTGTGCAACTATCATAGATCACTCTAAGAGAATACTTCCTGGAATTAAAAACTCAATATGCTCAAAACATTTTATAAATATAAGAAAGTTGTTCATCTTTGCATAAAATCATAGAATGCATAATAAATCATAATTATCAAAATTAATCATGTATAATCCGATTTAAACCGCTAAGTCAATCAACAAGCTCAAGGTCTCAAGGTCTTCTCAAAAGAAAAGGTCAAGAAACGTGTAGGGTAGGGATGTATGTAAGGTAATGTGGTGCTAGAATCCGGGAAAAGGATGAACTTCACTTCCACTTTGACTTGCAACACCTTCCACCAATAAGCTTTGCTTATTTCACACTTTTTCTTTTCTTTTTTTTTTTTTTTTACTTTACTTTTTGGGATGCATGGACAGAGGTGCACAATAACCGAAGCCTAGGAAATCTGCAATCATCAATTTCTCGAGATGCATCAAACCCTTGATGCACATACCATGACCCGTTAGGAATATCGCTCAATCCGACTTTGGCAAGACACAAACACCCGGCTATGTGAATGGTGCCGAGTTACTCATCTTCATGATTGACTTCCCCAAACCTAAAATTACTTTCTAGCACTTTCACTTCCAGCCCACTTCAACTTTAACTTGCTTTCACCACTTTGCTTGCTTCCAAATTCCCGGATAGGTAAAGGGAGGCAAAATGTTTATGAGGGGCTAAGCATGATCAAGAAGAAGAAGAAAGAAGAGAGTGAATTGCCTTGGTCTTTCCAAGAAGAATGTGAGAGAACTTAACCTGCGGTGTCAACCTTCAAATTCAACATAATTTGAATAAAAACAAAGTATTAAACATGCTAATAATTTCAAACAAAGCATTTAGCAACTTAAACATATTATAAAACCTTTCAAACACATAAAGAATTTAAAACCAATAAGTAAACAAAATCTTCACTGAGATCATATCTAGATAAGAAACACAAAAATCGTTTTCGAAAACTTTCTGTTACGCCACCTCGGTCGAGGTGTTCTTGGTTCAACCGAGGTGAAACACCTCGTTTCGCCAGAACTGTCCCGGTCGAGGTCAAAAATTTTTTTTTTAAATACCATTTTTTTTCGGTTTTGACGTTTTTCTCAATCAAATAATCTGTAGGTATGCATGTAATATCAGATAATCATATAAAGGCAAGTGAAGCATAAATATGAAAGTATCCGATGAAATGTGCGTACATCGAAATCATCAAATAAGTACATCAAAGTCATCACATAAATAAATACCCCATACTTGAGACACACTGTCCCAGTGGGTCGATATAAGTCTAAGGACAGGATACTCACCGAATATAGCTAAACTGCATGAAGGAGTAAGAAACAGCTCTCAGAAATGACCATCTCGGTTGGCGAAGCACATCTCGGTCGAGGTGTTCTAATAGTACCCGAGATGTATCTCAGTAAAGCTCGTTTCCTCAACTTCTCGAAATTTTGTTCTTCCAATGTAGCTCCTGAACTGTGATCCTTTTGGAATACCTGGTTGTTGTCTAGAGGAAAACAAAAACAAAAACTATCTAAGCTAGACTAGAAAACGGGAAAGAAGAGCAATACCTTGGGTTGCCTCCCAAGAAGCGCTTGATTTAAGGTCGCTAGCTGGACCCTTCTCCATAGAATTATTCAATGTACCTTGAACACCATGGAGTGCTCATCACATCCATCATAAAATTCTTCCAAAAAGGTTCCGGTTCCTAATTTTACCGGCAAATGGTAAGATCTCCCACGTACAAGTTTGTACGGTTTGATTCTCACCGGAATCCTTCTAGCCTTCCTGCATTTCAATGGGACATAATCTAGCCTTGCATCCCATCCTTTCCTTGATCGAGAAAACAACTTCTCGAGAATCCTAGTAGCTTCCCCATCTTGAGCATGGGGATGGTACAAGGTCCTTAGCATGCGAGGGACCCCATACTTGAACAAGAGACACTTCATCGCCTTAATGGTGTAGTGCTTGCAAACTCCACTCCTTATAATCCAAGGAGTATCTTCTTCCAACAGTTTCAAGGGAGGTTTCATCTTGATCTTAGGAGGTTCTTTCGGAAGAGACCTCCAACTCTCCGGTGCCTTCCTGAAAAATTCAGAAATATTAATAGGGAATTCAAATGAAGTAGGAGAATGTACCTTGCAAAGCTCTCCAAGGTTTGAGACAAGTTTCATGTTGGGTTGATGATCCACACACGAAATCTCTCTCAGTTCAGCTGGTCTTTCTTCCACCTTGACCACAATCTCAGTAATTTGGCCAAAGTCTTCTGCATCTGCCTCTTCCGGTTCTGCAGGTTCTTCTTTCATCTCGACCGAGGTCACTTCCACCTCGACCGAGGTCTCAACAGTCAGATCGAGATCTTCCACATCTTCTCCCTCAAAAGCTTCAGGAGAAACTTTTGGTTTGACTGGAGGTATGCTCGAAACGTGCAACACTTCCTTATGCTCCTCTTCCGGCTTAGCATAGGATAGGGTGCTTTCCTTGAGCTCCGTCACCTTCTTCATCAACTTCTCCAACCTAGATTCGAGAGAGTCTTCAAGAGGTTGCTCATGAGTCTTTCTAGGGACATTCTTCTCATCCCATATCACAAGTTCACGCTGAATGGCTTCTTCTCTTTCCCATTCATTGTTGAACCAATAGAAGGAGTACTTCTCCTCCAAGTATTCATAATGATCCGCCCTAGCACTTTGTCTTGCTATCCAGGCTGGATCAAACATAGCCATCGGAAATCCTGAAAACTACAAAACTCATAGAAAGAGTAGTTAGTAGTAACAGGGGCAAATGCCACGAAAGCAAACCGCAACCGGCTCGGTCTAGACCAAGTCCCCGGCAACGGCGCCAAAAACTTGTTCTTTGGCGAAACTATGTTCCGTTGCCGGAACAAGAACTTCGTATGTACCTAAGAACACAAACCTGCAAGAACACTCAAAAGAGATATCAAATAACAAGAGCAAAGCTCCCAAGCTTGACAACCGATAACCGAATTCGGCCTAAACCGATCCCCGGCAACGGCGCCAAAAACTTGTTCGCTCCAAACGGTGTGTGCAAGCTTTAAATTTATAACCCTAGACTTAAGCTTAAAACAAGGATGCGAACCCGCAGTGTACGGGTCAATCGTAGTAAAAGCAAGAAAATTCCAGGGCTCGATCACAGGGACTTAGTGAAACAAAGTCAACACGGTATGCTACGTTAATTCTAACCACAAGAGCGATTAACACAATCAAAGATGAATAAGATGTCAAATAAGCGAACATGCAATTCTAGGGATTAAAGCATCTAGTTGTGGTTCCAACTCAAGATCTATAGATAAGCGGACAAAGCTGAGATTTTTGCGTGGGGAAGGTGTTACTAAATGGAGTAGATCACCGGGTAAGTCTCACTACACACTAATCCTAAACCGTAACTCCTATTACCGGGTAAGTCTCAAGGAATCAAGATAAAGAACTATAACCTCAAACTAACACACCATCTAAGGGAATAGAATCAACCTTTACCGGGTAAGTCTCAGGCTAACTCACAAAGATGGGATGGAAGCACACTCAAAACCCCAACAAAGGATAAACCTTTATTACCTATACTTATGATCGTTGGTACACAAACTAAGGAATTACCGGGTAAGTCTCATCCTAAGCTTGCATTGAACCAGGAAGGTGTAATAAGAATAGGATTTAGCAAACTCTAACACTTAACTTTCTGTTTTAGGTCGGATAAGTCACCTCGGTCAGAAGAATTCCACCCCGGCCGAGATGTTCATCAACCGAACGAGATGCTTAGGGTTAAGGTTAAAGACTCGAACTTTCAGGATCCTACTGGAATCTAAGATTATTCTATCATTGTTTTTCCCACAACCTTCAGCCAATCACCCTAGAATCACACAAGGAAATTAGCCACTCATCATCATTATGAAAGTATTAAATATATGGGAAGAAGGTGAATATTTGAACAAAGAAGAATTTAATGAAAAGGCTTCAATAACTGAATCAAATATCACAAACAAGCGTTCCTTGGATAGCAATCCAACAAGACAAGACAATCAATGAAAGGAATTGAAGACAATCTTACAAAACCCTTCAAAAGCTATAAAAAGCTATGATCTTCAACCTTCCTTCAACCTTCAAAAAGGTTCTTCAACAACTCCCAAATTGGAGTGTACTGCGGCTGCTGCGTCGTATGAAGTATGCTGCGTCGTATGCGGGATGTTGGATTTGTGGAAATCCAACCCTTTTTATAGGAAAAATAAACCTCCAAAGATAATAAATCTTAAGAAGATATTATCCCATAAATATAGGTAAAATATATGATTCTGCATATCTCCTTCCTTCCAGAAGCTCAGCCCAAAAATATAAGATCACTTTCCAAATTTAAAAGATCTCTTCCAAGAATAAAATATTCTCGCCGCGTCCTAGGTATTCGCCTCGGTCGAGTCGGTGTCTCTGGATCGCCTCGGTCGAGGTGAACCTCTGGTCAACCGAGGTGACTCAGAATGTGGAATCTCTTGAATCTGCTCCAAAGTGAATCTTCAATCCATGGCTATGCTTCCTGGATGTAGCTCCAAATGACTCTTGACTTCTTTTGCTCCTTTTTGATGCAAAACGTACCATATTACCTGCAATTACAACGAAACTAGGTTTAGACCTCGATTCTCGCAAAGGTAGATGAAATGGTAGTAAAATCACATAATGTACATACAAACATGCAGAATATGAAAGATAAAACGTCCAAACAAACCCCAAAATATAGACTATAATTCATGCTATCAAAATACCCCATACTTAGCCCTTGCTTGTCCCCAAGCAAGTTCCTCATATAAAAGACAAGATAGAATGGATTATAAGTCAAGAAAATCAATGAAAAGCTTTTCAAAAATATTTTATGGTGTGCAACTATCATAGATCACTCTAAGAGAATACTTCCTGGAATTAAAAACTCAATATGCTCAAAACATTTTATAAATATAAGAAAGTTGTTCATCTTTGCATAAAATCATAGAATGCATAATAAATCATAATTATCAAAATTAATCATGTATAATCCGATTTAAACCGCTAAGTCAATCAACAAGCTCAAGGTCTCAAGGTCTTCTCAAAAGAAAAGGTCAAGAAACGTGTAGGGTAGGGATGTATGTAAGGTAATGTGGTGCTAGAATCCGGGAAAAGGATGAACTTCACTTCCACTTTGACTTGCAACACCTTCCACCAATAAGCTTTGCTTATTTCACACTTTTTTCTCTTTTACTTTACTTTTTGGGATGCATGGATAGAGGTGCACAATAACCGAAGCCTAGGAAATCCGCAATCATCAATTTCTTGAGATGCGTCAAACCCTTGATGCACATACCATGACCCGTTAGGAATATCGCTCAATCCGACTTTGGCAAGACACAAACACCCGGCTATGTGAATGGTGCCGAGTTACTCATCTTCATGATTGACTTCCCCAAACCTATTATTGCTTTCTAACACTTTCACTTCCAGCCACTTCTCAACTTTAACTCCACTTGCTTTCACCACTTCGCTTGCTTCCAAATTCCCGGATAGGTAAAGGGAGGCAATATGTATATGAGGGGCTAAGCATGATCAAGAAGAAGAAGAAGAAGAAGAATGAATTGCCTTGGTCTTTCCAAGAAGAACGTGAGAGAACTTATGCTGCGGTGTCAACCTTCAAATTCAACATAATTTGGATAAAAATAAAGTATTAAACATGCCAATAATTTCAAACAAAGCATTTAGCAACTTAAACATATCATAAAACATTTCAAACATATAAAGAATTTAAATCCAGTCGGTAAACAGAATCTTCACTGAGATCATATCCAGATAAGTAACACAAAAATCGTTTTCGAAAATTTTCTGTTACGCCCACCTCGGTCGAGGTGTTCTTGGTTCAACCGAGGTGAAACACCTCGTTTTGCCAGAACTGTCCCGGTCGAGGTCAAAAATTTTTTTAAAACCATTTTTTTTTCGGTTTCGACGTTTTTCTCAATCAAATAACCTGTAAGTATGCATGCAATCTCAGATAAACATATAAATGCAGAATGAAGCATAAATATGAAATATCCGATAAAGCGTGAGTCATACATCAAAGTCATCAAATAAGTACATCAAATACCCCATACTTGGGACACACTGTCCCAGTGGGTCAGAATAAGTCTAAGGACAGGATACTCACCGAACATAGCTAAACTGCATGAAGAAGTAAGAAACAGCTCCCAGATAAGACCATCTCGGTTGGCGAAGTACATCTCGGTCGAGGTGTTCTGACAGTACCCGAGATGTATCTCAGTAAAGATCGTTTCCTCAACTTCTCGAAACTTCGTTCTTCTAGTGTAGCTCCTGAACTGTGATCCTTCCTTTTGGAATACCTGGTTGTTGTCTAGAGGAAAACAAAAACAAAAACTATCTAAACTAGACTAGAAAACGGGAAAGAAGAGCAATACCTTGGGTTGCCTCCCAAGAAGCGCTTGATTTAAGGTCGCTAGCTGGACCCTTCTCCATAGAATTACTCAATGTACCTTGAACACCATGGAGTGCTCATCACATCCATCATAAAATTCTTCCAAAAAGGTTCCGGTTCCTAATTTCACCGGCAAATGGTAGGATTTCCTACGTACAAGCTTGTACGATTTGGTTCTCACCGGAATCCTACCGGTCTTCCTCTTTGTCCATGGGACATAACTCAGTCTTTCATCCCATCCTTTCCTTGATCGAGAAAACAGCTTCTCGAGAATCCTAGTAGCTTCCCCTTCTATAGCTTGGGGATGGTACAAGGTCCTTAGCATGCGAGGGACCCCATACTTGAACAAAAGACACTTCATTGCCTTAACGGTGAAGTGCTTGCTAACTCCACTCCTTATAATCCAAGGAGCTTCTTCTTCCAACAATTTCAAGGAAGACTTCATCTTGATTTTAGGAGGTTCTTTCGGAAGAGACCTCCAACTTTCCGGTGCATTCCTTTCCTCCACCTTGACCACAGTCTCAGTAATTTGGTCAGGGTTTGCTGCATCTTGCAGTTCTACAAATTCTTCTTTCATCTCGACCGAGGTCACTTCCACCTCGACCGAGGTCTCGACAGTCAGATCGAGATCTTCCACATCTTCTCCCTCAAAAGCTTCAGGAGAAACTTCCGGTTCAACAAGAGGAATGCTTGGAACGTGCAACACTTCCTTATGCTCCTCTTTCGGCTTAGCATAGGATAGGGTGCTTTCCTTGAGCTCCTCCACCTTCTTCATCAACTTCTCCAATCTTGATTCGAGAGAGTCTTCAAAAGGTTGCTCATAAATGTTTTTAGGAACGTTCTTCTCATCCCATATCGAAAGTTCGTGCTGAATGGCCTCTTCTCTTTCCCATTCATTGTTGAACCAATAGAAGGAGTACTTCTCCTCCAAGTATTCATAATGGTCCGCCCTAGCACTTTGCCTTGCTATCCAGGCTGGATCAAATGTAGTCATCGGAAATCCTGAAAACTACAAAACTCATAGAAAGAGTAGTTAGTAGCAACAGGGGCAAGTGCCCCGAAAGCAAACCGTAACCGGCTCGGTCTAGACCAAGTCCCCGGCAACGGCGCCAAAAACTTGTTCGCTCCAAACGGTGTGTGCAAGCTTTAAATTTATAACCCTAGACTTAAGCTTAAAACAAGGATGCGAACCCGCAGTGTACGGGTCAATCGTAGTAAAAGCAAGAAAATTCCAGGGGTCGATCACAGGGACTTAGTGAAACAAAGTCAACACGGTATGCTATGTTAATTCTAACCACAAGAGCGATTAACACAATCAAAGATGAATAAGATGTCAAATAAGCGAACATGCAATTCTAGGGATTAAAGCATCTAGTTGTGGTTCCAACTCAAGATCTATAGATAAGCGGACAAAGCTGAGATTTTTGCGTGGGGAAGGTGTTACTAAATGGAGTAGATCACCGGGTAAGTCTCACTACACACTAATCCTAAACCGTAACTCCTATTACCGGGTAAGTCTCAAGGAATCAAGATAAAGAACTATAACCTCAAACTAACACACCATCTAAGGGAATAGAATCAACCTTTACCGGGTAAGTCTCAGGCTAACTCACAAAGATGGGATGGAAGCACACTCAAAACCCCAACAAAGGATAAACCTTTATTACCTATACTTATGATCGTTGGTACACAAACTAAGAAATTACCGGGTAAGTCTCATCCTAAGCTTGCTTTGAACCAGGAAGGTGTAATAAGAATAGGATTTAGCAAACTCTAACACTTAACTTTCTGTTTTAGGTCGGATAAGTCACCTCGGTCAGAAGAATTCCACCCCGGCCGAGATGTTCATCAACCGAACGAGATGCTTAGGGTTAAGGTTAAAGACTCGAACTTTCAGGATCCTACTGGAATCTAAGATTATTCTATCATTGTTTTTCCCACAACCTTCAGCCAATCACCCTAGAATCACACAAGGAAATTAGCCACTCATCATCATTATGAAAGTATTAAATATATGGGAAGAAGGTGAATATTTGAACAAAGAAGAATTTAATGAAAAGGCTTCAATAACTGAATCAAATATCACAAACAAGCGTTCCTTGGATAGCAATCCAACAAGACAAGACAATCAATGAAAGGAATTGAAGACAATCTTACAAAACCCTTCAAAAGCTATAAAAAGCTATGATCTTCAACCTTCCTTCAACCTTCAAAAAGGTTCTTCAACAACTCCCAAATTGGAGTGTACTGCGGCTGCTGCGTTGTATGCGAGATTTCCAGCTGTAAGCGGATGTTGGATTTGTGGAAATCCAACCCTTTTTATAGGAAAAATAAACCTCCAAAGATAATAAATCTTAAGAAGATATTATCCCATAAATATAGGTAAAATATATGATTCTGCATATCTCCTTCCTTCCAGAAGCTCAGCCCAAAAATATAAGATCACTTTCCAAATTTAAAAGATCTCTTCCAAGAATAAAATATTCTCGCCGCGTCCTAGGTATTCGCCTCGGTCGAGTCGGTGTCTCTGGATTGCCTCGGTCGAGGTGAACCTCTGGTCAACCGAGGTGACTCAGAATGTGGAATCTCTTGAATCTGCTCCAAAGTGAATCTTCAATCCATGGCTATGCTTCCTGGATGTAGCTCCAAATGACTCTTGACTTCTTTTGCTCCTTTTTGATGCAAAACGTACCATATTACCTGCAATTACAACGAAATTAGGTGTAGACCTCGATTCTCGCAAAGGTAGATGAAATGGTAGTAAAATCACATAATGTACATACAAACATGCAGAATATGAAAGATAAAACGTCCAAACAAACCCCAAAATATAGACTATAATTCATGCTATCAAAATACCCCATACTTAGCCCTTGCTTGTCCCCAAGCAAGTTCCTCATATAAAAGACAAGATAGAATGGATTATAAGTCAAGAAAATCAATGAAAAGCTTTTCAAAAATATTTTATGGTGTGCAACTATCATAGATCACTCTAAGAGAATACTTCCTGGAATTAAAAACTCAATATGCTCAAAACATTTTATAAATATAAGAAAGTTGTTCATCTTTGCATAAAATCATAGAATGCATAATAAATCATAATTATCAAAATTAATCATGTATAATCCGATTTAAACCGCTAAGTCAATCAACAAGCTCAAGGTCTCAAGGTCTTCTCAAAAGAAAAGGTCAAGAAACGTGTAGGGTAGGGATGTATGTAAGGTAATGTGGTGCTAGAATCCGGGAAAAGGATGAACTTCACTTCCACTTTGACTTGCAACACCTTCCACCAATAAGCTTTGCTTATTTCACACTTTTTCTTTTCTTTTTTTTTTTTTTTTACTTTACTTTTTGGGATGCATGGACAGAGGTGCACAATAACCGAAGCCTAGGAAATCTGCAATCATCAATTTCTCGAGATGCATCAAACCCTTGATGCACATACCATGACCCGTTAGGAATATCGCTCAATCCGACTTTGGCAAGACACAAACACCCGGCTATGTGAATGGTGCCGAGTTACTCATCTTCATGATTGACTTCCCCAAACCTAAAATTACTTTCTAGCACTTTCACTTCCAGCCCACTTCAACTTTAACTTGCTTTCACCACTTTGCTTGCTTCCAAATTCCCGGATAGGTAAAGGGAGGCAAAATGTTTATGAGGGGCTAAGCATGATCAAGAAGAAGAAGAAAGAAGAGAGTGAATTGCCTTGGTCTTTCCAAGAAGAATGTGAGAGAACTTAACCTGCGGTGTCAACCTTCAAATTCAACATAATTTGAATAAAAACAAAGTATTAAACATGCTAATAATTTCAAACAAAGCATTTAGCAACTTAAACATATTATAAAACCTTTCAAACACATAAAGAATTTAAAACCAATAAGTAAACAAAATCTTCACTGAGATCATATCTAGATAAGAAACACAAAAATCGTTTTCGAAAACTTTCTGTTACGCCACCTCGGTCGAGGTGTTCTTGGTTCAACCGAGGTGAAACACCTCGTTTCGCCAGAACTGTCCCGGTCGAGGTCAAAAATTTTTTTTTTAAATACCAATTTTTTTCTTTTCGGTTCGGTTTTGACGTTTTTCTCAATCAAATAATCTGTAGGTATGCATGTAATATCAGATAATCATATAAAGGCAAGTGAAGCATAAATATGAAAGTATCCGATGAATATAATACATCAAAAGTATCGAATACATCAAGTAGTCACGTAGTCAAATAATACATCAAATACCCCATACTTGAGACACACTGTCCCAGTGGGTATAATAAAAGTCTAAATGAAAGAGGACTCACCGGATAAAGAGCCGAACTGCATAAAAATATAATAAATAAAACCCTGCAGCTCCTCAGTAGTCTCGATCCGGTGGTGGTGGTGGTATGTAGGGGAACTGAGTCGGATCGTAGGGATGGACCATGATACGCTCAAACTGTAGCTGAGCCATCATGTGCTGATGATGCTGCCGCTCCTGCATCTCGCGGATGTCCAATGAAAGTGCAGCATATGAGTCGATAACCTGATCCGTCAGGTCATCGATCCGTCGGTGTGCAGCTCTGTCCCTAACTCCCCGCCTCCTGCGCCTAGCGGGCCTGACTGGAGAAGTCTCAGCTGGCGCCGGCTCAGTGTCCTCCTCATCCTCATCCAAATCAATAATGGGAGGCGCGCTCGTCCCAGCAGTATCTGTCCCTGTGTCCATCGGGACGCCGCCTCCTCTCTCATCAACTGTCTCGTCGTCGTCGTCCTCATCAGCCTCATCAGCCTCCTCCTCAGCAGGGGCAGCTGCTCCCTCTCTATAGTCCTCCATAAGTGGAACCCATGCTGTCTGCCAGAAGTACGGGTCGAAGACCGAGAACTGTGCAGACCATCTGATGCCCTGAGGTGCAGTCCGCTCCCAAGGCATAGCAACGTAGGGTGTAGTCAGTCCACGGGGAACTAGAATCCGCCGTGTAATCATCTCCTGAAGTCCGAGCGGCTTGGCAGCCGCCACCATGGTACACCTACTCAGATCCATATCCTGATACCTAGCGATATGGGTCACTATACCTCCGCAGCATATATCACCCTTCCCTTTGGCCTTGATCCTGTGCAGATCCTCTCGTTTCGGTCGAAACGTTCAAATTTCCTGCAGATCCGTGGTAGCAATCGACTCTTCTACTCTTTAATCGCGTTTTGGAAGCAGAAATCTTCGAAAACGAGCGAGAAACGGAGGAGAACGAGGTATAGCTGTCGCCGCGGTCGAGGAGGGTAAAAAAAAACGAAACTGTAATTTTTTCCCTTTTTATACTGTTACTGATCTGCTGTCACCTCGGTCGAGATGGTCTCGACTGGCCCGAGGTGGTATGGACCGAGGCGGTTCTGCAGAAACCCTAGTCGCCTCGGTTGCCTCAAGAATCAACTCGGTCGAGATGCTCTGACAGTGACCGAGGTGCTTCTGTCTTGTCAGATTCTCGAACTTCTGTCCTTCCAGATGTGCTCCTTCCTGTTGTCTGTCCAGAATGCCAAAAACAAAGCAAAGCAAAGCAAAAACAAAAACTATCTAAGCTAGACTAGAAAACGGGAAAGAAGAGCAATACCTTGGGTTGCCTCCCAAGAAGCGCTTGATTTAAGGTCGCTAGCTGGACCCTTCTCCATAGAATTATTCAATGTACCTTGAACACCATGGAGTGCTCATCACATCCATCATAAAATTCTTCCAAAAAGGTTCCGGTTCCTAATTTTACCGGCAAATGGTAAGATCTCCCACGTACAAGTTTGTACGGTTTGATTCTCACCGGAATCCTTCTAGCCTTCCTGCATTTCAATGGGACATAATCTAGCCTTGCATCCCATCCTTTCCTTGATCGAGAAAACAACTTCTCGAGAATCCTAGTAGCTTCCCCATCTTGAGCATGGGGATGGTACAAGGTCCTTAGCATGCGAGGGACCCCATACTTGAACAAGAGACACTTCATCGCCTTAATGGTGTAGTGCTTGCAAACTCCACTCCTTATAATCCAAGGAGTATCTTCTTCCAACAGTTTCAAGGGAGGTTTCATCTTGATCTTAGGAGGTTCTTTCGGAAGAGACCTCCAACTCTCCGGTGCCTTCCTGAAAAATTCAGAAATATTAATAGGGAATTCAAATGAAGTAGGATAATTTACCTTGCAAAGTTCTCCAAGGTTTGAGACAAGTTTCATGTTGGGTTGATAATCCACACACGAAATCTCTCTCAAATCAGCTAGTCTTTCTTCCACCTTGACCACAATCTCAGTAATTTAGCCAAAGTCTTCTGCATCTGCCTCTTCCGGTTCTGCAGGTTCTTCTTTCATCTCGACCGAGGTCACTTCCACCTCGACCGAGGTCTCAACAGTCAGATCGAGATCTTCCACATCTTCTCCCTCAAAAGCTTCAGGAGAAACTTTTGGTTTGACTGGAGGTATGCTCGAAACGTGCAACACTTCCTTATGCTCCTCTTCCGGCTTAGCATAGGATAGGGTGCTTTCCTTGAGCTCCTCCACCTTCTTCATCAACCTCTCCCATCTTGATTCAAGAGAATCTTCAAGAGGTTGCTCATAAGTCTTTTTAGGGACATTCAGTTCATCCCACATCGCAAGTTCACGCTGAATGGCCTCTTCTCTTTCCCATTCATTGTTGAACCAATAGAAGGAGTACTTCTCCTCCAAGTATTCATAATGATCTGCCCTAGCACTTTGTCTTGCTATCCAGGCTGGATCAAACATAGCCATCGGAAATCCTGAAAACTACAAAACTCATAGAAAGAGTAGTTAGTAGTAACAGGGGCAAATGCCACGAAAGCAAACCGCAACCGGCTCGGTCTAGACCAAGTCCCCGGCAACGGCGCCAAAAACTTGTTCGCTCCAAACGGTGTGTGCAAGCTTTAAATTTATAACCCTAGACTTAAGCTTAAAACAAGGATGCGAACCCGCAGTGTACGGGTCAATCGTAGTAAAAGCAAGAAAATTCCAGGGCTCGATCACAGGGACTTAGTGAAACAAAGTCAACACGGTATGCTACGTTAATTCTAACCACAAGAGCGATTAACACAATCAAAGATGAATAAGATGTCAAATAAGCGAACATGCAATTCTAGGGATTAAAGCATCTAGTTGTGGTTCCAACTCAAGATCTATAGATAAGCGGACAAAGCTGAGATTTTTGCGTGGGGAAGGTGTTACTAAATAGAGTAGATCACCGGGTAAGTCTCACTACACACTAATCCTAAACCGTAACTCCTATTACCGGGTAAGTCTCAAGGAATCAAGATAAAGAACTATAACCTCAAACTAACACACCATCTAAGGGAATAGAATCAACCTTTACCGGGTAAGTCTCAGGCTAACTCACAAAGATGGGATGGAAGCACACTCAAAACCCCAACAAAGGATAAACCTTTATTACCTATACTTATGATCGTTGGTACACAAACTAAGAAATTACCGGGTAAGTCTCATCCTAAGCTTGCTTTGAACCAGGAAGGTGTAATAAGAATAGGATTTAGCAAACTCTAACACTTAACTTTCTGTTTTAGGTCGGATAAGTCACCTCGGTCAGAAGAATTCCACCCCGGCCGAGATGTTCATCAACCGAACGAGATGCTTAGGGTTAAGGTTAAAGACTCGAACTTTCAGGATCCTACTGGAATCTAAGATTATTCTATCATTGTTTTTCCCACAACCTTCAGCCAATCACCCTAGAATCACACAAGGAAATTAGCCACTCATCATCATTATGAAAGTATTAAATATATGGGAAGAAGGTGAATATTTGAACAAAGAAGAATTTAATGAAAAGGCTTCAATAACTGAATCAAATATCACAAACAAGCGTTCCTTGGATAGCAATCCAACAAGACAAGACAATCAATGAAAGGAATTGAAGACAATCTTACAAAACCCTTCAAAAGCTATAAAAAGCTATGATCTTCAACCTTCCTTCAACCTTCAAAAAGGTTCTTCAACAACTCCCAAATTGGAGTGTATTGCGGCTGCTGCGTCGTATGAAGTATGCTGCGTCGTATGCGGGATGTTGGATTTGTGGAAATCCAACCCTTTTTATAGGAAAAATAAACCTCCAAAGATAATAAATCTTAAGAAGATATTATCCCATAAATATAGGTAAAATATATGATTCTGCATATCTCCTTCCTTCCAGAAGCTCAGCCCAAAAATATAAGATCACTTTCCAAATTTAAAAGATCTCTTCCAAGAATAAAATATTCTCGCCGCGTCCTGGGTATTCGCCTCGGTCGAGTCGGTGTCTCTGGATCGCCTCGGTCGAGGTGAACCTCTGGTCAACCGAGGTGACTCAGAATGTGGAATCTCTTGAATCTGCTCCAAAGTGAATCTTCAATCCATGGCTATGCTTCCTGGATGTAGCTCCAAATGACTCTTGACTTCTTTTGCTCCTTTTTGATGCAAAACGTACCATATTACCTGCAATTACAACGAAACTAGGTTTAGACCTCGATTCTCGCAAAGGTAGATGAAATGGTAGTAAAATCACATAATGTACATACAAACATGCAGAATATGAAAGATAAAACGTCCAAACAAACCCCAAAATATAGACTATAATTCATGCTATCAAAATGAACGAACTCTACTTTCTCTTCTCCTATATCAAAAGCGAGTCTACCATTCTTGCAATCGACTATGCAGCCGGAAGTTGCAAGAAACGGTCTTCCGAGTATGATCGGGACCGGACTATCTGCAGGAATATCAAGCACGACAAAATCAATGGGGACAAAGAATTTACCTAGCTTGACCGGGACGTCTTCTACAATACCGACGAGGCGAGTGATGGATCGATCCGCCATGTACAACGTCATCTTTACCGGTTTAGGGTCGCCTAAACCGATCTTCCTGCACAATGCAAGTGGTATGATGCTCACACTTGCTCCTAAGTCACATAAAGCGTCATATGTGACATCTCCCACTCCTATGGGAATGCAAAATGACCCCGGATCCTTCAGCTTTAGGGGCATTTTCTCCTTCATGGTCTTGATGAGATCCGAAAAATCCGAACTCATCTTGACCTCACCGAAGTCTTCTAGCTTCCTCTTGTTAGAGAGGAGCTCCTTCAAGAACTTGCCATAAGCTGGCATACCTACAATAGCATCAATAAACGGTATATTAATATGCAGCTTGCTCATGAGTTCTATGAACTTACCGAATTGTTTATCTAGGCGCGCTCGCGCTCTAGATTGAGGGAATGGTAGGGGAGGTTTGTAAGCTGGAGGAGGAACGTAGACGTCTTCCTTCTCCTTCCCTTTGTCTTTCTCTACGAAGACTTCAACAAACTTAGGCTGCGGATCGGTAGTAGTCACTCCGCTCCTAGTTGTGATTGCCATAACCCTTCCCTTAGGGTTGTCCTCCGTCTTTCCAGGAAGCTTCCCTTGATTCCTAGGAACTTCCTCCGCACGGCTGAACATTTGGTTTTCTAAAACCTTTTGAGCTTTATCAACCTTGGAAATTTGATCATCAACCTTAATG
This sequence comes from Fagopyrum esculentum, assembly GCA_033239045.1. Taxonomy (NCBI): domain Eukaryota; kingdom Viridiplantae; phylum Streptophyta; class Magnoliopsida; order Caryophyllales; family Polygonaceae; genus Fagopyrum; species Fagopyrum esculentum. The sequence goes on along the minus strand of BSUD01000004.1, from coordinate 16,503,402 downwards.
ATATGGTTCTCCAACCCTTGAAGCTTCCCAAAATCGTTTCCAACATGGGATCGGGCTTCTCCTTTCCCGAAGTGTTTCCTCCATTAGATGATTGCCCCTGGCTTTTCAAAGGAGTAGAGGAAGAGGAAGGTGGAGTTAGTGAATTAGAGTTGGAAGGATAAGAGTTACCGGAATTTTGTTGATTGGGGCGCCAATTGTTGTTGTTTGAACCCCTATTGTTGTTCCAATTGTTGTTCCGGTTGTTGTTGTTTCCATTCCAATTGTTATTCCGGTTGTTGTTCCGGTTATTGTTATCGCCGCCATTGTTGTTTCCCAAATAACCAACATTCTTCCCTTGTTGCTTTGGGAAGTTGGTCTTGATAGCCTCCTTCAACTCTTTGATCTCATTGTTGAGGGAGAAAATCTAATTTTGAGCTTCATGTGTGAGCTTTGCTCCTTGCTCCACACGATTTCCCTCCACTTTCCGGTGGGAATACTTCTCTATGACTCTTGCTTGCTTCTCAATGAAGTCCCAAGCGTCATCTTCTCTCATGTCCATGAACGTTCCACATGAGAGGGATTGGAGGTTGAATTGCGTTCCCGCATCCAGCCCCTTGTAGTAAATCTCCAGCAATGCAAGCTTGGATATGCCATGATGAGGGCAATCCAATAACAAGTCCTGAAACCTTTCCCATGATTGGAACAAACTTTCGTTAGGTCTCATGGAAAATGCATTGATCTTACCTCTAAGTTCCGCCGTTTTGGATGGCGGAAAGAATTTGGTGAGGAACTCCGCGGAAAGGTTTTCCCACGTATCTAGTTTCCCACTAGGAAGAGCTTGGTACCAAGACAACGCTTTCCCTTTCAAAGAGAAGAAGAAGGGCTTGAGCTTGTAGCTGTTGGTAGTAGCATTCTTCGGTCTCATCGTCTCCATCATACACTCAAAGTTTTGCAAGTGTTGATGTGGAGATTCAACGCTTGTCCCGTCAAATTGGTTTTGGCGAACAAGAGTAATAACTTGAGGGTTGAAGCTAAACCCTTGCACATCTTCAGCATCGAAATTCACGCCCAAGCGGCGTGGTTGTTGTGTTGGATCCATCCGCTGGTCAAGAGTCCTTGGCTCATCATCTACACGTTCGATCCTCACATTCCTAGGCGGAATGCGGCGATTAGCAGCTCCCTGTGGATGGAAAGGATTCACATTGATCTTGGGATCAATCTTCTCTAGCGGTGGCATGGAAGAATCACTATCATCAGCGGATGAGTGACTTCTTCTTCTAGATCTTGATCCCCTCCTTGAGGATTTCTTGCTTCCCTTATTCTTGAGATCGCTTAGTTCTATCCTCATTTGGAATATCATATCCTGCAGATTGTTAACTTGGGATTGATGGCGATCCATCTCATCCCGGCGAATGTTCTCATTCCATTGGAGTTGAGCTTCCTTCTCTGCCAACTCCGCTTGAAGATCACGTTCGTGTTCTTCGGCCATCTTCTTTTCCTTTCGCTTTTGCCTTAAGGTTTTCTCTAGCTCTTGATCAAGAGGTAAGAGATCTTCGGTGTTCCTAGACCTGCGCATGCACTCAAAAAGATATCAAATAACGAGAGCAAGCTCCCAAGCTTGACAACCGGCTACCGAATTCGGCCGAAACCAAATCCCCGACAACGGCGCCAAAAACTTGTTCGCCACTTAGCGTGCGTGCAATCAAGCTTTAAATTTATAAAACTAGAATAGAAGCAAGCGAACCCGCAGTGTACGGATCGGCGTAGATTAGCAAGTATTCCAGAGTATCAAACACAGGGATTTGGGTGGGAACAAATTCAATTGCAGATTATCAAGCGAGTAAATATGAGAGGTTTTGCAAATATTGGGAAAACAACAATCCTAAAGATCCAAGTATCCAGTTGTGGCAATCGATTCAAGATTTACTATTGATATAAAGACAGAGTTGAGATATGCAAAGGTATGCTAATGTAAGGTAATCGTACGGTGAAGTTCCAAAAACCTTATATAACCCACCTACAAGATACTCTCTATACAGGTTGTTGAGGCTTCAATATAGAAAGGTTCTAAAGGCAAGAATTAATGTCAAATACCCAAACTTGTAATCCAAGGATCAAGACTAACTTAACCGATTGAGGTTGTGACACTCACAATCGAGGTAGAGGTTGTTGAGGCTTCACTACCACCTAGAAAAGACAAGTCTAAACTAAGTTAAAGCAAATCTTTAACTTTGGATTAAAGTAAAAGCAGGTTCGTAAACTTAAGGGAAATTACGGTTGGATCTTGAGATTCCATGGTCGTGGAACTCAAGAACAAACCGTGATTTAGGGTTCGTCAACGATTCTTTCAAACTCTCAGGGTCTAATCTGTTTACGATCTATCTATCATCATCTAAGCCACAACTATCAACCCTTCACCTTAGAATTGTTAAGGGTTTTTAGCCAATAACAGTCATAATGATATCAATTTCAAGAATTAAAAGATTGAAAGATGAAAACTTCCGAAAACCTTCAATAAAATCCAAACTAATCTCAAAGTCACAATCAAGAACAAATATCGTCAAAAGATTCGGAATAGAACAAACAAACTCAATCTTAGGAAAGAAGGACGAACGGGATGTCAATCCGTCTTCTAAATCAAACCTAAACAAGAAGAGTAGTCTTCTTGCAATAAATCTTCCGAATCTTCCGTCAATCCCGGAAATCTGGAAATCCCAACGATAATCTCCACCAAGTGCGAGATTAGGGCAAATCCAAGCACGAACGTCGATCCCAAGCGAATAGCGGCGATCCCAACGCGTGTAAGCGGTGGTGTCGTAAGTGTAAGCCTAAAGCGAGGTGACGGAATCTCTCTTCATCCGTCTTTTTATAGGGCAAGATAAAATATCGGCCCAGCCCAAATCTTCAAAAGATCGTGGCTTCAAAATGTGGCGAAAAAAAGATCGCCAAGATCACGGTCGTGGAAGTTTCCACGACCGTAATTTAGAGCATGGAATGTGTCACGGTTTGAACCATGGATTCCACGACCGTAATAGTTACTGGAATGCATCACGCCTCTCTTTGCAAGGTTCCACGGCCGTGGAACTGAACGTGGTTTGTAATACGGCCGTATTTTAGAGCGTGGTTTAGGGCAAGAACGTGATTCTTCCCTAGCCTCGTGCATTCCTGAAGTTGAACTCCATTTTGCTCCTAAGAATGCCCTCTATCCATGGACATACTCGATCAACTCATCTTTGCTCGATTCCGTTCGGAAATAGCTCCCAATCACCTATAATCAACATGAAGCTAGCGTAGACATCCATATTGACAATATAGGCAATACTAGCTCATTAATGTAACAATGCTAAATCAAAGACTATCAATATGAATCAAATACGTTTAGAAAACGTGCCTAAAGTATCACAATATTTCATGCTAACATGATGGACCTTGGAATACTTGCTTTTATTGTTATTGATCCGTACACTGCGGGTTCACTATTGCTTTTATTCATGAAATAAATTTAACACTATTTTCCTTTATAAACACACGTTTGGTGCGAACACAAGGTCGCATGGGTAACTATCTGCACACCGAAGGTCCTAGGTGGTGGAAGATTAAGGGCGGTATCAGATAACAATAAGGATGCTCTTAGGAAACTAGATGAAGGATCATTGTTGATAGGACTCCCTATGGGTAAGGCTTATCCGGACGAAATATAGGCTTGACGGTGCAAACGACATTCTGAATATTGGAAGATCAAAGAAAGGATATGTGATTTTCAACAACATGGTCTGGGAAATTCACGAAATCCTTCGCCCGGGTGTTGATTGGCGTATTGGGGACGGTCGCTCAGTCAACTTCTGGTCGGACCGAAGGATCGAAAATAAATCCCTTTTGTGTATGGCTTCCGTCTATCCAGAGACGGAGGCTATTAGCTCTAAAGTAAGAGACCTTTTGGTTGATGGACAGGGTTGGAAGTGGAACATCATCAACCCGGTTCTCCCTGCCATAGTACTATTGAAGGTGGAGGCATTAAGGATTTTTGAGGATCATCGGGTTATGGAGGCACCACAATGGCCACATAGTGGGAATGACGAGTAATTCATCGGCTCGGGTTACCACTTCCTCGTGTAAGGTTCAAAAGCTTTGTCTTGTAGTTCTTTGTATACATCCATTTGGAAACTCAAGGTTCCGAGAAGTTGAAGACATTTTTATGGATGTTGGCACTTGGTAAAACAATTATAAATGCCGAGATACACAGGCGACACATTGCTCCTTCTCCACTTTGCGAGCTGTAACTGTAGGGAAACGCTTATACATATATGTCAAGAATGTCCCTAGCAGGGAATCTTTGGGGACAATTCGTACAACCCGAGTTGTCTGACAATTTCTTCAACCTTAGTGACATAGAATGGTTCTCAACAAATATTCTGGAAAGGATATGACACGTGGAAGGTATATAGTGGAATACTTTGTTTGCATATGTGGTTTGGTGGCTTTGGAGATGGAGATGCAACAGGGTTTTTAAAAGATCTATGCCCTCTCTTCACTCTCATTTATTTATAGTTTCACAAGCAAAGGAGCATACCCACACCATTCAACATACAAGGGCCATGGGAGTGGATGTAGGCACGAAGGATATCGGAATACAATGGATTAGGCCACCTGGGGGTTGGCTCAAATGGAATTCCGATGGGGCAATGCAAGCAAGGAAATGGGGAGGCATCGGCTGGTGGTGTTTTACGTTCAGAAGATGGAAGATGGGTGTGTGGAGCGGTTCATCACATCGGCATTTGCTTGGTGCTTCTCGCCGAACTGTGCTTCTCGCCGAACTGTGGGGTATTTTGGTTGGGTTAGAAACATGCTAGAATCTGGGCCATCACCAAGTCAAATTCGAAACAGATTCGGCCCTCATTGTGAAGCTTCTTCAAAAAGGTGTTAACTATTCACACCCTTATCCAAATCTGGTAGCACGCTGCCAAGGCTTCCTCCGTAGGAGTTGGTCCGTACGACTCCGTCAAATTTACCGCGAGGCTAATACCACTGCAGTTTTTATCGCTAGTTATGTTTTCGAGTTTTTGATTGGTGTTCATTTGCTTGATTCCCCGCCTGTGGGCCGGGGTGCTCCATTTTCTTTCAAATGATTTAAAGGGTCTCGTTCTATCCCGGACTATTCTTGATTATGTTTATATAAGCGTTTTGCGCGGGAGTCATTCACTCCTCATTACCAAAAAATAAATAAATAAAGCCATCATTGGTGTCATTAGTAGTAACGAGTGACAAATTGTTGAAACAAGCATGTACGTACAGTTGATTACCGGAGAGATCCTTGATACTTATGGTTTGCATATTCTTGTATGTACGTGGCCAGTTGATTATCTCGTCCCATAGAAAACAATTGCCCTCATAGAGCAACAGTGACAAATTAAGGTTTGCATATTCTTGCATGCTCTCTTCGTTTCTTGGTTCTCCGGGAAATGTCGATCTAGTAACATCTGTATTTAGTAGCTAAAGTACTAGAGACCGTAGGGTCAAACTGAAATTCCGCTCCTAAACCGATCCCGGATCCAGATTACTAAAAATTCTGATCCGAAAATTCGGGTCCAATATGGACAGGTTGTTATAGTTGACAATATGACAAGAACTGCTTGTACCCATCAAAACCACATGGCATGATCTTATTTAAAAAGTTTATTCGTTATTACATGAAGCTAAGTAGGGTAGGCTGCATATATATATTTAAGCTTAGTTGATTAACAAGGCCATCGGCACTCGCATGCCGGGACCCAACTCCACTCCACGTTAGTGCACTTGCCTACCGGCCAGTCTTCCTGATTGCACGCTCGTGTGCATCCCTCATCGTCGCGAAGTTCGCGCAATCCTGGATCTACAGCTGCACAGGGGCCGCTGTAATACTTGCTCGGCTTGGCGCCGCATATCCCACCTTCAGCTTTCACCATATCCGTCACTTCATAAATATCCAATAAACTTTATTGGTTAATACATATATACATATAAGTTCATTTACATAACTTACTGCTAATTTGTATACCTGAAGAGAACACAATAACGAAGACGAGTACAAATCCAATGATATTCTTCCCCATAGTGATGGATTATTGCTCCTACACTACTCGTAAATTTCGATTTGGGTATGCAATGTACGTATGTTGATACATATGTTACTTATAGGGAATAACGCCAAAGTACGTATAGCTACGTGGGATAAATGAGCCATGCATGCATGCATGTAAAACATCAAACATAACAAATTAAGACATATGTCACATAATGTATCTCCACCTGGATCACTTAGCTTCTACACATGTTAAGCTACCTAATGCTAGCTGATCAACTACTTACTATAAGTACCGATCGATCACTTAATTAAGTGTGATATACACCAAAGTTACAATAACAATATTTAGCTTAAACTAAATAATTAACAATGGTGATCAACTTATAGATCTTACATAGCTTATGAAAAAAGACGTGGGTAATTGTCATTTCAAGACAAATGATCTAGAAAGATACTAAAACAAAATGGGCAAATTTGGTTAGTAGGCTATTTAGAGAAATAGTGATAGTAAATAGGCTTTTTTGTCTTTCAATTAAGTAAATATACCCCTCTTATTTTTTTTTACCTTCAAACTTTCTCCATCCTCTTGTTTTCTTCTTGCTTCCAAATGCTTTTTAAAAACTGAATTTCTTTTTTTATTTTCTTTTATTAATTTTTTTTGTCTTTTTTATTTTCTTTATTTTTTATTTATTTTCTAGAATGAAGAATTTTTTCACACACCGGAATTATGACATACCGGAATTATCACATACCGGAATTTCCACATACCGGAATTTCACATACCGGAATTTTCACATACCGGACCGGAATTTTACATACCGGAATTATCACATACCGGAATTATCACATACCGGATTTTCACATACCGGAATTTTCACATACCATAATTTTCACATACCGGAATTTCACATACCGGATTTTCACATACCGGATTTTCACATACCGGAATTATCACATACCGGATTTTCACATACCCGAATTTCACATACCAGAATTTCACATACCGGACATTTACATACCAAAATTTACATACCGGAATGAATTTTTAATTGTCTAATATTTAATTTTGCAAATTTTAGGGGGCTCGTTGTAATTTTGCAATTTTTTTATTGTAATTTGCGTATATGATGACGGTTTGCAAAAATGGGTCCATCACCGTCTCCTTTGGTTTCCAAAAAAACTTGTTCTTTTTCCCAGTTGACAATGACAAATTGACAAGACGTGGAGGAGTTGAGCATTATTTGAGTGGAGAATTATATGTTAAAATTGTCTCAAAATAAAAGTATTATGTAAACAAAAATAAATTGCGGACAGAAAGCACAAGGATCAAGTGTTGATTGTGCCGCTAGTTTTAATTCAGAAATTGCTGGAATGAAATTTCTGGTATGAACTTTTCGTATGAAATTTCTGGTATGAAAAATTCTGGTATGAAAAAATTCTAGTATGAAGAAATTTCTGGTATGAAAAATTCTGGTATGAAAAAATTCTAGTATGAAAAAAATTCTGGTATGAAAAAAATTCTGGTATGAAATTTCTGGTATGAACTTTTCGTATGATAATTTCTGGTATGAAAATTCTGGTATGAGAATTTCCGGTATGAGAAATTCAGTTCAGAAAATAAAAAAGAAAATAAAAAATAAATAAATAAGGCAAGAAAAATAATAAAAGAAAACAAATTCAGTAATTAAAAATTAAAAATTATACTTATATAACAAATAACAAACATCATTTATTATTTCTTTCTAATAGAAGGGTTAATAACTTTTACCTACTATTAAATGAAAGTGGTAAAAAATTTGGGGTACATTTTCTTAAACAAAAACTAAAAAAAGCCTAGTATGTCAAATTCTCCCTTATTTTTATTAGTCTGAAATATCATTTGTCATAAACTTGACATTAAACTGAGGAATCGAGGTCATAACTCACATATTAATTGTTTTAGAAATCTTCTTAAACAATCTTCTTTCAATACAAACATTTATTTTATATTATTTTATTAATCGTTGACTTATTTACTAATTCTAAATTATTAAGTAACTCTAAAACAATATCATGTCTCTACTTTTTTACCAATTAATATCATTTAATGTTTGTCCAATTATTTATTATAACCAATAAATAATTACTTATTAATACATTTATATAAGAAAACATTGACCAAAAATATAATAACACGATAACATAATCTAGTATTTTTCAAAACCCGTACTAGGTGCGGATATTAGATTATTATAATTAAAAGTAAACATTTTAATCAATAAAATGTAAAATTTTGAGTTAAAAACATTTATAAATATATATGGTATTATTAAAAAAAATTCAACGTCAATTAACATACTTTAAGTTGATAAAAACTAAGTAATTGGAATTTTATTTAAAAAATAATATAAATGATACTTATAGAAGAAAATATATTGTACAATAAAAGCTACTTTATTAATAGATTTATAGTATTTCATATGTATACTTGTATTGTATAGTAAACTAGAAGTTAAAGTCGGAAGATATTTTTTTAATATCTTTTAAATTTTAATAAATGAATACGTATAATTCATGTAGAAAAGTAAAATCTTATTTCAAGTCCAGTTATTTTGGGTTATCAAGTCATTTTAAATCGGGTTAGTTTGGGCTATCTGGTCATTTCGGGTTATTGAGTTATTTTAGGTCGGGTCATTTTGGTCATCGGGTCATTAGTGGGTTGGTCTATTCGGGTTTAATTGAGTTCGGGTCATTTTTGGGTTCGAGTTATTTATTATTTCGGGTTAAATTGATTGTAAACGGATCGGCTCCCACTATTCTATTTTTAACAAAATTTCGAGTCAAGGTTGAATTCTTGGAATGAATTTCACAGATCGGGTCAAATTTTAAAGTGAACAAACCTTCAAATATCATCTAATGCTTGTTTCTCAGTGTTGTGTAATGGTTATGAAAGTGGAGTAACTCTCGCGTATTCTCGGGAGGGCATGAAGTGGTGAGCAAGGTGAGTTTGTATATGGGTGCGCTATTTCAAAAGATCTGAGCCCCCTCTTCACTCTCATTTTTGGGTCGGTCATTTTGATCATCCGTTCAAGCTGAATATCGTGCAATGGTTACTACAACGTGGGAAGTCAAATGGATCAATTCACTACTATTATCTCTTGGCATTTCGCATCATCAACCGATTAACTTTATTATGGTGTGATAATCAAGCTTCTTTACACATCGTTTCCAACCCAATTTTTCACGAACACAGTAAGCATATCGAGCTTGATTGTCATGTCATATCCAGAATGCAGTTTAAGATCACACCATCCGCACAGTACATGTTCGCTCCGTCAACCAACTCGCTAATATTCTTACAATAGCCCTTTGTCATCGACAATTTCAATATCTACTATTCAAATTAGACATTCGTATTTATGTTCCAACTTGAAGGGAGTTGTCCTCAAAAGGATACTTTAGTCTTTTTTTTGATATGTTATATATGTGCATATTATGTTTCCATAGTTAATATTACCGCTTATCGTATTTCGATTATTAAGGTTACCATTTTATGTAAATTAGTATACGTGTATACATTTTGTTATTTTTTTTTGGTATGAAATGTATACATTTTGTTATAACAAAGCAAGCATTTGGATATGTGATGTTTTGAGGAGACGATTGATCCAATTGTGGAAACCAAAAGGCCCATTCAACGTAATCGATGTTGGAAATCAATAAATTTGTTATTAAAAATAAAATGTTATTTTAAACAAAATTGTGAATTTAATTATGTTATATTTTTTTACTAGAGTCGATGTAACATGCTAATTGTTTATTAATTATATATAATAGGAATTTTCTTATAAAATAGATTGTGACAACTCTGTTATAATATATATATATATATATATATATA
>BSUD01000004.1:16473456-16489407 GCA_033239045.1 Fagopyrum esculentum | reverse complement strand
GGGGGGGGTTCTGAGCAAGAGGTAAGTCTTCATGGTGGAGAAGGTACCCGAGATGGTGAGGGAGTGGTAGGAAGTGTTCGCCACTTAGCGTGCATGCAAATAAGTCTTAAATTTATAAAACTAGAATCAAGCAAGCGAACCCGCAGTGTACGGATCGATATAGTTAAGCAAGAATTCCAGAGTATCGAACACAGGGATTTGGGGGGTTAAATCCAATTATAGAATTGTCAAGCAAGTAAATGTATGAGCTTTGTAAATTATTGGGAAAACAACCATCCTAAAGATTCAGGTATCCAGCTGTGGCAATCGATTCAAGATATACTAAAGATATAAGGACAAAGTTGAGGGTTGCAAAGGTATACTAATGCAAAGCAATGTACGGTGAAGTTCCAAGGCTTTATGTAACTCAACTAAGGACACTCTCTATAAAGGTTGTTGAGGCTTCAGTATAGAAAGGATCTAAAGGTAAGAATTAATATCAAATACCCAAACTTGTAATCCAAGGATCAAGACCAACTAAACCGATTAAGGTTGTGACACTCAGAATCGAGGTAGAGGTTGTTGAGGCTTCACTACCACCTAGAAAAGATAAGCCAAGACTAAGTTAAAGCAAATCTTTAACTTTGTATTAAAGTAAAAGCAATATTTATAAACTAAGGGAAATTACGGGTGGATCTTGAGATTCCACGGCCGTGGAACTCAAGAACACACCGTGATTTAGGGTTCGTCGACAATTCTCTCTAACTCTCAGGGTCCAATCTGTTTACGATCGATCTATCATCATCTAAGCCACAACTATCAACCCTTCACCTTAGAATTGCTAAAGGGTTTTAGCCAACAACAGTCATATTGATATCAAATTCAAGATTTAAAAGAATGAAAGATGAAAACCTTCGAAAACCTTGAATAAATCTCAAATCAATCTCAATTCCACAATCAAGAACAATGATGTAAATAGATTCAGAATAACACAAATAATCCCAATCCTAGATAAGAACGAAGAACGGGATGTCAATCCGTCTTCTAATCAAACCTAAGGACTAAAGATGAAATCTCCTTACGAACAATTTTCCAAATCTTCACTCTTTCTCTAAGCTTTCCGTCAATTCAGAAATCTCAATAGGGCTAGGCGCAGTCTCTAAGCCGAGGTGTAAGCGAGGTAGCCAAGGTGACGGAATCTCTTTCCTTCCGTCCTTTTATAGGGTTGGATAAAATGTGAGCCCAGCCCATTGCGTAAAAGATCATGACTTCAAATTGTACGTTAAAAGATCGTCATAATCACGGTTTCCTAAGATTCCACGCCCGTGGTTTAGAGCGTGGAAACTCATCACGGTTTGTCACAACTTCCACGACCGTGTAACTTGCTGGAATGTTCCACGCTTGTATTGCCAAAGTTCCACGGCCGTGGTTTAGAGTGTGGACTCTAGTACGGCCGTATTTTAGAGCGTGGAACACAAGTAGCTCGTAATTCTCCTTAGTCTTGTGTCATTCTTCATCCTAGCATCTTCCTTAGCTCCTAGTGATGTCCTCAATCCTTGGACATGCTCAATCCATCTCCATTCTCCCTTGGTTCATCCGGTTTTAGCTCTTATTTGCCTACAATCAACACAAAGCTTATGTAGACCTCTATATCGACAATATAGATAAACTAACTCACAAATGCTTCAATGCTTTATCAATGAATACTAATATAGATGAAATACACTTAGAAAACGTGCTTAAAATATCACAATATTTCATGCTAACAAATAACCCCATACTTGCCACTTGTTTGTCCCTAAGCAAGGTCTTTCAAAAGCTTTAAAACTTCAAGTTAGGATAAAATATGTGTACACTCTCAAAGTAAAACTTCTTTTAGATGAATGTGCTTTCTAATCAATAGATCATTCTCAAATCTTGCTTCATTCGTTTATAAGACTTTCATACACATAATCAAAGAGTAAAGAGTAAAGAAAGCTCATAAATTAATCAAACTTCCACGTAAACATCATAACTTTCAAACATTATCAAAATCAATCATAAGAAACTTCAATTTAGATCACCAAGTCATATATCATTCTTTTGATCTTAAGTACTTTCAAACAAGGTCTAGAATGCGGAAAGGTAAGGAAAACTTTAAGGAATGTGGTGCATGAATCCGGGAAAGTGGATAACTAACTCTTCTCTTTTTCTCTTGCGGTTTCCGCAGCACTTTCAACTTAGAGCTTCGCTCTCTTCTTTTCAATTCATTTTTCGACTTTACTTTTGGAGTTATGGATAGAGGTGCACAAAAACCGAAGCCTAGGAGATTGGCGTTTCTCATTTTTACGAGATGCCTCAAACCCTTGATGCACATACCATAATCCGCTAGGAATATCGCTCAATCCGACTTTGGGAAGACACAAACACCCGGCTATATGAATGGTGCCGAGTTACTCATCGTCATGATTGACTTCCCCAAACCTATAATTTCTTTCTATTCTTTTGAATGCAAAATATTGCCTTCATGGCCCTCCCACATCAAACATGCCAAATATCAACTCCTCCAAATTTCCGGATAGGTAAAGGAGGTCATTATTTCAATGAGGGGCTAAATGATCAAAGGAAGAAGAAAGAAAAATCGAATTGCCTTAACCATCTCAAAAAGAAGCATAAGAACTTATCATGTGATTTCAACCTTGATTTCTCAGCATGATTTAAGTAACATTCATCACATTATGAAATTTGCAAAAGAGGAATAATCGACTCATTCAATTTCTTTTCAATTTACTATTTGTTTAAGCATGCGATTGTCATCAAAACTCAATTCACAAGTAGTGATTATCATAGAAATCATCTCTATCCTTAGAAGCACAAAATTTTCAAAATTTTTCAATTTTTATGGGTTTTTCAAAAGCTTTTTCATGCAATGCAATAATGAAACGTGTAACAATGGAATGAACATGCAAGGTAGTCTTGATAAAAGCATACAAAAGTGAGTAAGAGTTATTACAACTATTAGTCACACCCCACCCCATACTTGGAACAAACATTGTCCCTAATGTTCAAAAAGAAAAAAGAAGAAAAAGAAAGAAAGAAAAAGAACTCACAAAATGGTGGTGGAGCGGCTAAAACGGTCGATCATCAAACGTCATCACTGAGGTGGAGGCGGTGGTGGAAACGGGGAGAAGCTGGGATCATAGTACCGCCCGAACTGCTGGCTGTAAACATCTCTCATCATGTGGTCAAGATCGTCGGCTCGTGCATCCCTAGCATCTGCACGAATCTCCAAAGCTCCAACCCTATCGGAAAGGTCGGTAGCCCACTGTGGCAGCTGCTCGTACCAACCAGGCGGCTGGCTCTACCACGCCGGTGCATCTGAAGGTGCTGGTGCAGGTGGCGGCTGTGAGTGCCAAGGCGGTGGAGCTCCCATCCAATCCGGCTGAGTGCTGTACCATGAAGGAGGATCCGCCATCCAAGTAGGCCTCTCGCTCACACTAGCACGGCGAGAGGATGATCCTGAAGCTCTAGTGGGGCGGGGAGAACGTCTAGGCATCTCGGGAACTGCATCCGGATGATCCGGGAATGTACCAAAGTCATGATCAGCTCCTCCTCCTCCCTCATAATCATCTCCTCCTCTACAACTGATGGTGGTGGAACATAGGGAGGGGCTACCAATATGTTCGCATGCATGGCAGCGAACGTCGCCTTCCAGTTATGGCGTCCAGCCATAATGGAATACTCGGGGAGCCACTCTATCCCTCTCCCTGTCCTACTCTTCCAAGGCATAGCAGCATAAGGTGAACCTCTATGCATGGGAAAAATGATGCCTCTAGTCATGAGGGCCTGAAGTCCTAGGGGTCTAGCTGCAATGCGTGTACAAGCTGAGAAGTCTACCCCTAACTGTCTAGCAAGGTGGGTGACCATCCCACCGTATCCGATGTTGCCAGCCCTCTTATTCTTTAGCTTGCTCATGGTAGCAGCTAAGAGGGTGGCGCAGTCAGCTGGCCTGCCATATAACATACTGTAGAGTAGGAATAACTCATCCGTCTTGATCTTTTGAGGTGTCTCCGTCCTAGGGAAGAGACACTCAGAAAGCACTCTATGAGCTATCTTCAAGGCTAGATGGTAGATCAATCTAGCCTTGGTATCAGCAGGCTGCCAGCGGTCCTCGCTGGCGTAAATCATAGCAATCTCCTCCCAAAAATCTTTGGCGTACACGCCACTGGGGAATCGACCATTAAAGGTCTCCTGGAACCCAAAGAAGGCTCCAAACTCTCTAATCGAAAAATCATAATTTCTCTCCATCAGCCGGAAAGAAACTGCCCTGTCGACATGACTGTGCTCGAAGGAAACCACAAACTCCCTAGTGATCTCCTCATAAGCATCTTCTTGAATAGCGGAGAAGATGACTAAACCGGCTCTATCTAAAAGCCAAGTAAGGTCTCCTATCACATGTAGAGGCTCTAACTCCTCAAGCAGTAAGTATCTAGGTCCAATGACCGTCCTCTCCTCTATCCTCTCTAAGGCATCTAGGTGATCCTCATGGATAGTAGGAATCCTAGGGGGAGGTGGTGATGGTGATGAAGGAGGCGATGGAGGCTCGGTGGGTGGTGCTCTAGAGGAGGAAGCATCGTTGACTTTCCTCTTTTTGTTCTTATCCTTGTTCCTACCGGACACTCTTCTCACAAAATCCATATTCTGTCGAAAACCACGGTCTGTTCTAGGATTTCCACGGCCGTGGAACGTACAGGGACCGTGGTTCGGCACGTAATTTCGCAAATCTCAACAGAATCACACCAAACTCAGCAGCAAACAGTCCTAGACTAATTTCCGTCTAATTCCAATCAGTTCTCCTAAAAATACTATAAAAAACGAAGCCAAATCGACAAAGATAGGGAAAGAACCAAAAACCTAGGTTTTCGGATTTTGGAATCCGAATTGTGGCTTCTCCGGTGATTTGCCGCTCGAATCGTTGCTTGGATCTTGTTGGTGATTAGATTTGCTACAGTTTTGGTCAAAGAATTGTCAAAAACGATTAACGAACGAGGATTTGAGAGGTGGGGAGTGGAATCGGCGATTTTGGGCGTGGAATGGGTGTTTGTGGTGTGTTTTGTGAAGAAACGTGGTTTATATAGTGACCGTAAAAATTTTGAAAATCACGGTTTGTCGGGGGGTTCCACGTCCGTGGAATTGTACGGAACCGTGGTTTTGGTGATTTTTCTCAGGCTTTTGAGAATTACGGTCACTGTAGCTGTCACGACCGTGGTTTAGGCCGTGGAACTCTCTGTAATGCTCCAAAGTCCAAGTTTCGTCAATTTTCTTCAAGTTTTTCCTTCCCCTTTTCTTTTCCACTGTTCCTACATCTAAAAACACGAACATACCGGAAGGTATCGAAGGCAAAACAAAGCAAAACGTCTATACTAAACTAATCTATGAATCAAAGACAGAAACGTAAATGCAATACCTTGGGTTGTCTCCCAAGAAGCGCTTTGTTTAAGGTCCGTAGCTAGACCAAATTCGCACTTATTCGAGTGCGGTGGGCGCGAACTCTTCAGCTTGGAGTTCCGGTGTATACTTCTTGAGTCGTTGACCGTTCACCTTAAAGCTTCTGCCCGTTTCACCCCATACTTCAACTACACCATGGGGAAAAATACGTTTGATTAGAAAAGGTCCGGTCCAACGAGATTTAAGCTTACCTGGAAAGAGACGAAGCCTTGAATTGAAGAGGAGAACTTGATCTCCTTCTTTGAGGTCCTTTGGAATGATATGCTTATCATGCCAACGCTTTGCTCTTTCTTTGTAGATCTTGGCGTTTTCGTAAGCGTTCAAGCGAAATTCTTCAAGCTTATTTAGGTCCAAGAGACGCTTCTCTCCCGCTTCCTTCATGCTGAAATTTAGCCACTTGATTGCCCAAAACGCCTTGTGCTCTAACTCTACCGGTAAATGGCAAGACTTCCCATACACAAGGTTGTATGGTGTAGTTCCGATGGGAGTCTTATATGCAGTCCGGTACGCCCACAATGCATCATCTAGCTTCAAGGACCAATCCTTCCTAGTCCTTGAAACCGTCTTCGATCTCTAGGATTCCTTTGATCTCCCGGTTTGAGATCTCCACTTGTCCACTAGTTTGTGGATGATAAGGAGTGGCGATCTTGTGAGTCACCCCATACTTAGCTAAGAGAGCTTCAAAGCGCCGGGCAATGAAGTGAGAACCTCCATCACTAATGATAGTCCTTGGTGTCCCAAATCGTGGGAAGATGTTCTTGTTAAAGAACTTAACCACTACCATGGCATCATTGGTGGGAGAGGCAATCGCTTCAACCCATCTTGAAACATAATCGACCGCTAAAAGTATGTATTGGTTACCACAAGATGATGGGAAAGGTCCCATGAAGTCTACTCCCCAAACGTCAAAGATCTCCACCTCTTGGATGTTGTTGAGAGGCATCTCATTCCTCCTAGATATATTTCATGTTCTTTGACAAGCATCGCAGCAGGAAACAAAGGTTTGCACATCTTTAAATAGAGTAGGCCAAAAGAATCCAGATTGCAATACCTTAGCGCTAGTCTTGTTCGAACTAGCATGTCCTCCACAAGGTAGTGAATGACAATGGCGGATGACACTTTGCATCTCATCTTCCGGCACACATTGCCGAATAATGCCATCCGGACCTCTCTTAAAGAGGAGAGGTTCATTCCAAAAGTATTCCCGAATATCCTTAAAGAACTTCTTTCTTTGTGCGTAGGATAATCCAGGTGGTATTTCCTGACACACCAAATAGTAACAAAATCAGCATATCATGGTTCGTTACCTTTGGCGATCACATCGATGCACTCCTCTATAATGTGTAAATGCTCGTCCGGGAAGGAGTCATCTATAGGTAGGTGGTCGTCTTCTAGATGTGTTAGACGACTCAAATGATCCGCAACAGAATTTTCCGAACCCTTCTTGTCGCGGATCTCTAGATCGAATTCTTGTAGGAGAAGAATCCATCTAATTAGCCTTGGCTTCGCGTCCTTCTTTGCAAGGAGATACCAGATCGCAGCATGATCCGTGTATACAATCACCTTTGCACCTACAAGATAAGAGCGAAATTTGTCAACTGCATATACCATAGCCAAGAATTCTTTTTCGGTAGTGGCGTAGTTGAGTTGCGCCTCATCTAGCGTCTTGCTAGCGTAGTAGATAGCGTGGGTTCGCCCTTCCTTCCTTTGTCCAAGGACAGCTCCTATAGCTACGTCACTTGCGTCACACATAACCTCAAAGGGAAGATTCCAATCCGGAGGTTGGATAATCGGGGCTGAAATTAGAGCTTCCCGGATCATATTAAACGCATCTAAGCATTCCTGCGAAAACTCAAAAACTGCATCCTTCATCAATAGATTAGTAAGCGGTTTTGATATTTTAGAGAAGTCTTTTATGAAGCGCCTATAAAATCCAGCATGTCCTAGAAAACTTCTTATCCCTTTCACCGAAGTTGGGGGAGGAAGCTTTTCTATTGTCTCTATTTTAGCTTTATCCACCTCAATCCCTCTACTAGAGATTAAGTGTCCTAATACAATGCCTTCTTTCACCATGAATTGACACTTCTCCCAATTAAGAACTAGGTTAGTGTCTTCGCACCTTTGTAACACAAGAGCAAGGTTAGAAAGACAATTGTCGAAAGAGGAACCATAAACGGAGAACTCATCCATAAAAACCTCCATGATTTCCTCTATGTATTCCGAGAAGATGGCCATCATGCATCTTTGAAAGGTGGCTGGGGCGTTGCAAAGCCCGAACGGCATCCTCCTATAGGCAAACGTACCCCACGGGCACGTGAATGTGGTCTTCTCTTGATCGTCCGGGTGTATCGGAATCTGAAAGAAACCACTATAACCGTCAAGATAGCAAAAGTGTGAATGTTGTGCTAACCTTTCAAGCATTTGATCGATGAAGGGTAGTGGGAAGTGATCCTTCCTCGTCGCGTTGTTTAGCTTGCGGTAGTCTATGCACATCCGCCATCCTGTTACGGTTCGGGTAGGAATGAGTTCGTTATTCTTGTTGGTGATGACCGTCATTCCTCCCTTCTTCGGGACCACTTGTACGGGACTCACCCACTTGCTATCGGAGATAGGGTAGATGATACCTGCATCAAGAAGTTTAAGAATTTCCTTCTTGACAACCTCCTTCATGGTCGGATTTAACCGCCTTTGAGGTTGTCGTGAAGTTCTAAAGTCCTCTTCCATTAAGATCTTATGCATGCATAGGGAAGGTTTGATTCCAACTAAATCCTCTATAGTATATCCTAAAGCTTTCCTATGTTTCCTAAGGACAACCATAAGCTTACTATGTTCATCCATACTTAAATCGGAACTAACAATTACCGGAAAGGTAGAATTAGGTCCAAGAAATGCGTACCTTAGATGTGTAGGAAGTGGTTTCAATTCCATCACTATCGGAGTTTCCAATGGCTCTTGAGGAGCATCCGATGCTTCCTTAGAAGTGTCTAAGGATGTAGAAGGTGTTGGAGAAGGATCAAGAGAAGTTGTGGAAGAGACACAATTGCCTTCGAGCTCACCCAAAATTACGGCGTCTCTGACTTCTCCACGGCCGTGATTTTGGGCGTGGAAAGTAAATACGGTGGCTCTGTTTCCTCCACGGCCGTGTAACCCTCTGGAGTGCTCCACGCTTTTGTTGGTGAAATCCACGGCCGTGGAATAGGCCGTTTGACCGTGGATCCGTACGTTTTCTGCTTCATCGTGGAGTTTCTCAAACTCTTCTTCACACACTTCTTCTTGTGCTTCTAAGGCTTCAATTGCCTCATTGCGTTCCTCTTCTTCCCCTATATCCATTAGGCTCATAGAAATAACCTTTTGCAAAGGATCTTTGAAGAGAATAGCACTTACCTCCTCTCTAGATAACCCTTCTTCATCTTAGATATTGAATATATCCTCATCAAAGATTGGTTCCTTCACTAGAGTGGAAAGGAAGAACTCTACCTTCTCTTCTCCTATGTCAAAGGCGAGTCTAGCATTCTTGCAATCGACTATGCAGCCGGATGTTGCAAGAAACGGTCTTCCGAGAATGATCGGGACCGGACTATCTGCAGGAATGTCAAGCACAATAAAATCTATAGGAATATAGAATTTACCTAGCTTAACCGGGACGTCTTCAACTATACCAACGGGACGAGTTATGGAACGGTCCGCCATGTACAACGTCATCTTTACCGGTTTAGGATCGCCTAAACCGATCTTCCTACATAATGCAAGTGGGATGATGCTCACACTTGCTCCTAAATCACATAATGCATCATATGTGACATCTCCCACTCCTATGGGAATACAAAATGACCCCGGATCCTTTAGCTTTGGGGGCATCTTCTCTTTCATGGTCTTGATGAGATCCGAAGAATCCGAACTCATCTTAACCTCTCCAAAATCCTCTAGATTTCTCTTGTTAGAGAGGATCTCCTTTAGGAACTTACCATAAGCCGGCATACCTACAATGGCATCAATGAAAGGTATATTAATATGCAGTTTGCTCATGAGTTCAATAAACTTACCGAATTGCTTGTCTAGACGCGCTCTTGCTCTAGATTGCGGGAACGGTAGGGGAGGTTTGTAAGCTGGAGGAGGAACATAGACATCTTCCTTCTCCTTCCCCTTTTCTTTCACTTTCTCAACGGGGACTTCTACAAACTTAGGCTGCGGGTCGGTAGTTGTTACTCCGCTCCTAGTTGTGATTGCCATCATCCTTCCTTTTGGGTTGTCCTCCGTCTTTCCTGGAAGTTTCCCTTGATTCCTAGGAACTTCCTCCGCATGGCTGAACATTTGGTTTTCTAAAACCTTTTGGGCTTTATCAACCTTAGTAATGTGATCATCAACCTTGATGATGCGAGTCTCCAACCCTTGAAGCTTGCCCAAAATTGTTTCCAACATGGATCGGGCTTCTCTTTCCCCGAAGTACTTCCACCATTAGATGTTTGCCCCTGGCTTTTCAAAGGAGTGGAAGAAGAGGAAGGTGGAGTTAGTGAATTTATTGAATTGGAAGAATAAGAATTACCGGAATTTTGTTGGTTGGGGCGCCAATTGTTGTTGTTTGAACCCCTATTGTTGTTCCAATTGTTGTTCCGGTTATTGTTGTTGCTGTTCCAATTATTCCGGTTGTTGTTCCGGTTGTTGCGGTTGGTATTCTCATTACCGTTGTGGTTATTGTTATTGCTTAAATAACCCACATCTTGTTCCTTGTGCTTCGGAAAGTTGGTTTTGATGGCTTCCTTCAACTCTTTAATCTCCGTATTGAGAGAAAAGATTTGAGTTTGAGCTGCTTGTGATAGTTTTGCTCCTTGATCCACATAATTCGCCTCCACTTTCCGATGAGAATACTTCTCTATAACTCGCGCTTGCTTCTCAATGAAGTTCCAAGCGTCATCTTCCCTCATGTCCATGAATGTACCACATGAGAGGGATTGGAGCTTGAATTGTGTCTCCACATCCAGCCCCTTATGGTATATCTTCAATAGTGCAAGCTTGGATATGCCATCATGAGGGCAATCCAATAGCAAATCCTGAAATCTTTCCCAAGATTGAAACAAACTTTCGTTAGATCTCATAGAAAATGCATTAATCTTACCTCTTAACTCCGCCGTTTTGGATGGCGGAAAGAACTTAGTGAGGAATTCCGAAGAAAGATCCTCCCATGTTTCAAGCTTCCCACTTGGAAGAGCTTGATACCAAGACAATGCTTTCCCCTTCAAGGAGAAGAAGAAAGGCTTGAGTTTGTAGTTGTTGGTAGTTGCGTTCTTCGGCTTCATTGTCTCCATCATAATCTCAAAATTTTGTAGATGTTGATGTGGAGATTCAGCGCTTGTTCCACCAAATTGGTTTTGGCGGACAATGGTAATAACTTGAGGGTTGAAGCTAAACCCTTGTGCATCATCAGCATCAATGTTCACTCCTAAACGGCGTGGTTGCTACGTTGGATTCATCCTTTGGCCAAGAGTTCTTGGCTCCTCAGCCACACGTTCGACTCTCGCACCTCTAGGTGCAACACGGCGATTTGCAGCTGGCCGTGGAAAGAATGGATTCACATTGATCGTTGGATCAATTTCCTCTAGTGGTGGCATGGAGGAGTCGCTATCCTCATTGGATGAGTTGGCTCTAACCGATCTTCCCGGTCTCCTTCTTTTTTTTTTCTCTTTGAGGTTGTTTATTTCCAGCCTCATTTGAAACATCATGTCCGTTAGATCATCATTCTTCATTTGATGACGATCCATCTCTTCCCTACGAGTCTTCTCACTCCATTGGAGTTGAGCTTTTTTCTCCGCTAACTCCGTTTGGAAGTCACGTTCTCTTTCTTCAGCCATTTTTCTTTCCTTAAGCTTTATCCTCAAAGTCCTCTCAAGCTCTTGATCAAGAGGTAAGAGGTCTTCGTTGTTCCTAGACCTGCGCATACACTCGAAGAGATATCAAATAACAAGGGAAAAGCTCCCAAGCTTGACAACCGATAACCGAATTCGGCCTAGACCAAATCCCCGGCAACGGCGCTAAAAACTTGTTCTCCACTTAGCGTGCGTGCAAATAAGTCTTAAATTTATAAAACTAGAATCAAGCAAGCGAACCCGCAGTGTACGGATCGATATAGTTAAGCAAGAATTCCAGAGTATCGAACACAGGGATTTGGGGGGTTAAATCCAATTATAGAATTGTCAAGCAAGTAAATGTATGAGCTTTGTAAATTATTGGGAAAACAACAATCCTAAAGATCCAGGTATCCAGCTGTGGCAATCGATTCAAGATATACTAAAGATATAAGGACAGAGTTGAGGGTTGCAAAGGTATACTAATGCAAAGCAATGTACGGTGAAGTTCCAAGGCTTTATGTAACTCAACTAAGGACACTCTCTATAAAGGTTGTTGAGGCTTCAGTATAGAAAGGATCTAAAGGTAAGAATTAATATCAAATACCCAAACTTGTAATCCAAGGATCAAGACCAACTAAACCGATTAAGGTTGTGACACTCAGAATCGAGGTAGAGGTTGTTGAGGCTTCACTACCACCTAGAAAAGATAAGCCAAGACTAAGTTAAAGCAAATCTTTAACTTTGGATTAAAGTAAAAGCAAGATTTATAAACTAAGGGAAATTACGGGTGGATCTTGAGATTCCACGGCCGTGGAACTCAAGAACACACCGTGATTTAGGGTTCGTCGACGATTCTCTCTAACTCTCAGGGTCCAATCTGTTTACGATCGATCTATCATCATCTAAGCCACAACTATCAACCATTCACCTTAGAATTGCTAAAGGGTTTTAGCCAACAACAGTCATATTGATATCAAATTCAAGATTTAAAAGAATGAAAGATGAAAACCTTCGAAAACCTTGAATAAATCTCAAATCAATCTCAATTCCACAATCAAGAACAATGATGTAAATAGATTCAGAATAACACAAATAATCCCAATCCTAGATAAGAACGAAGAACGGGATGTCAATCCGTCTTCTAATCAAACCTAAGGACTAAAGATGAAATCTCCTTACGAACAATTTTCCAAATCTTCACTCTTTCTCTAAGCTTTCCGTCAATTCAGAAATCTCAATAGGGCTAGGCGCAGTCTCTAAGCCGAGGTGTAAGCGAGGTAGCCAAGGTGACGGAATCTCTTTCCTTCCGTCCTTTTATAGGGTTGGATAAAATGTGAGCCCAGCCCATTGCGTAAAAGATCATGACTTCAAATTGTACGTTAAAAGATCGTCATAATCACGGTTTCCTAAGATTCCACGCCCGTGGTTTAGAGCGTGGAAACTCATCACGGTTTGTCACAACTTCCACGACCGTGTAACTTGCTGGAATGCTCCACGCTTGTCTTGCCAAAGTTCCACGGCCGTGGTTTAGAGCGTGGACTCTAGTACGGCCGTATTTTAGAGCGTGGAACACAAGTGGCTCGTAATTCTCCTTAGTCTTGTGTCATTCTTCATCCTAGCATCTTCCTTAGCTCCTAGTGATGTCCTCAATCCTTGGACATGCTCAATCCATCTCCATTCTCCCTTGATTCATCCGGTTTTAGCTCTTATTTGCCTACAATCAACACAAAGCTTATGTAGACCTCTATATCGACAATATAGATAAACTAACTCACAAATGCTTCAATGCTTTATCAATAAATACCAATATAGATGAAATACACTTAGAAAATGTGTCTAAAATATCACAATATTTCATGCTAACAGGAAGCACCATTAGCATTCAGGGCATTGGTGATATCATCTCACTCTAAGAATTATGTTCCAGATGTGACTTTGGTTGTAGTTCTTTCTATAGTCTCAGATGGTGTGTCTCTTGAGAATGTTGTTCTTAATCCAGTCACAATAGACATTGCCAAAGTTGGAGTCAAGATCGAAGATTAGTGTCGAGAGACAGGACTTGTTCCAAGCGAGAAGCTCCTTGAAACCCAGGCCGCCAAAGTTTCTAGGGGAGCAAATAGTGTCCCACACACTGAGGGAGCGCTTGCTAGAAGCAGTACCAGACCAGAGGAAGTAATGTAGTAGACTTTGAATCTTGTCCATGACTTTATGTGGGATAAGAAGAACGGAGCACCAGTAGTTACTGCCCATAGGGACACCTAGGTAGTGAAAGGAAGAGTACCTTGGGAGAGGCCAGTGATGTTGGTGATTTGATAACAGGAGGAGTGGTTGAGCCCACCAAGGAAGATGGTGGACTTGCTGAGGTTAACATGAAGGCCCGAGATCTTGCCAAAGTTGTCAAGCGTCAACTTCATGTGGTGATGGAAGGGAGGTCTCCCTTGCAAAATAACATGAGGTCAACTGCGAAACAAAGGTGGGTAATGTGGGGGTTATTGCACTTGGGGTGAGTGTTGAAGTTAGGGTCAGAAGTGTTGGTCTTAAGAATGGAGGAAAGGACTTCCATGGCTAATACGAAGATAGGAGGGGAGAAAGGGCAACCTTGTCTTAGCCCTCTAGAACCTTGAAATGGCCTTTGAGAGCACCCTAGGTGTTGATATATGAAGAAAGAGGTGGTTGTTATACACTCTTTGATCAAGGTAACGAAGCTCTCAGGGAAGCACATACGACGGAGGCAATGGATAACGAACTCATGGTTGATGGAGTCAAAAGCTTTAGTTATGTCAATCTTCATAGCACACCTTGGTGAGATATTCCCTTGGTTGTATTTATTGAGAAGCTCATGACACAAAAGGATGTTATATTTGATGGATCTACCCTTCACGAAGGCACTTTGATAAGACCCAATGAGAGGCGGTAATATTTCATTGATTTTGGAAGAGAGTATCTTAGCAATGGTTTTATAAGTGGTGTTACAACAAGAAATAGGTCTATAGTCAGAGGAACGGGAAGTATTCTCATTCTTGGCAATAAGGAAGATTGATGAGTGGTTGATTTGCTTGAGCATCTTACCCGTAGTGAAGAAGTCATGTATGGAAAGGGTGAAGTCATACTTGATAATATTCCAAGCCGACTTGTCGAAGTAAGCATTGAAGCCGTCGGGGCCTGGGACCTTGCTATCACCAATGCTAAATACGGCATTCTTG
Organism: Fagopyrum esculentum; assembly: GCA_033239045.1. Taxonomy (NCBI): domain Eukaryota; kingdom Viridiplantae; phylum Streptophyta; class Magnoliopsida; order Caryophyllales; family Polygonaceae; genus Fagopyrum; species Fagopyrum esculentum. The sequence continues at coordinate 16,474,895 of BSUD01000004.1, read as the reverse complement.
ATCTTGTCATTAGTAACCGGCCTAGAGATGAGGTGAATGTCATGAGGGGTAAGAGAGGGAAGGGTAATCGGAGGTAAGGGAAGGTTTCTTTGTGATGGTGGAGGGTTCAAAATGTGGGTGAAGTGGATGATGAGAATGGAGGCGATTTGGTCTAGGTTGTTGGTGGTAATGTTGTTGTGGTCAGAGAGGAAGTGAATCTTATTGAAACTTCTTCTGGTCTTGATACTCTTAAAGAAATAAGAGTCACATTGATCGCCATGTTTGATCCAATTCGATTTGGCAAGTTGGGCTAAGATGGTGCGACGGATATTAAGAGAAGTGTTGAGCAAAAGAGTTGTTTCCTTTTCATACTCAAGGAGAGCTTGGCAGAGAGGGTTGTTTTGGAGGGCTCCTTGATTACGGTTTAGCTTGTTTTGATGCTCTTGAATGGTTTTGTGGATGTCTTCTAATTTGTTGCTGGGAAATTTTTTAAACAAGAGCTTCAGATGCTTGAGCTTATTGACAAGTTGGTACATTGGGTTTCCAATAAAGTTACAGCTCCAAGCTAAGGAGACTTTGGGGAGGAAGCTTTCGTGAGAGGCCCATGCATTATTGAATTTGAAGTGAAGTGATAAGTTGTTGTGGGAGTTATCTAGATAGAGAATGGCAGGGGAATGGTTCGAAAGGTTGGGGTGGTCAATGAGTGTGAAGGAATGGGTATGGAGGAGGTCCATGCATCATTGGTAACCACATGATCAAGCTTGCACCAGGTGATATGATCAGTTTGCTTGTTGTTCCAGGTGTACTTGTTACCCGAGTAGGGTAGGTTGGCAAGGTTGTTCAGGCTAAAGCAGTCGGAGAGTTCAGTGGAGTTTTGGGGAAGAGGTGAGTTGTTCTTGGATAACTTTTCATCCGGGGTTAAAGTGACGTTGAAGTCTCCTAGAAGTGCCCAGGGGGTCATCGTGTTGAGGGGTTGAATGGTGGCTATTATGGACAAAAGGTTATATCGGTTTTAGGGCTCATTGTGGGCATATATGAAGGAGCATTCAAAGTGTGAAGGTTGTGTGGAGAGATTAGTTATGGTAGATATACGATAGTGGATCATTTGGTCAGTGATGGTCAAGGGGGAGAGACTAATGGTCAATGGATTCCACCAGATCCATAACCGGCAATTGCGAGAAAGGGAGGAGTTAGAGACGTGTTTTTAGTTGAGTAAGAGGTAAGCGGCCATACGATTCTCCTTGGTCTTTTTTAGACAGGTCTCGATGATAGCAATGAGATCGAGATTGTGTCGCTTGAAAATTTTTTGGATGGCATTTTGTTTATTAGGGTGATTGAGTCCACTAATGTTCCATGAGCAAATGTTGATATTCATTGAGAGGTAAGTGTGGTCTCATGGCAATCCTTGTTGCATGAGTCTTCATGGGTGGTCAGGGGAGGGTTTTGGGGGGGGGGGGGGG
>BSUD01000004.1:16332499-16473358 GCA_033239045.1 Fagopyrum esculentum | reverse complement strand
GGGCTGAGTTAGCATCCTTGGGAGGAGAGAGGGGGAGGCAAGGTAAGTATATGTAGGTTGTTTTACCAATAACGGGGGAAGAGGAGAAGGAGACTGGGAGGGCAGCAAGGGGAGAGCTTCTTCCGAGGGGCTAGTTGGGAGGCTATTAGAGGATGAGGTAGAGGTAGTGGCCAAGGTTTGGAGGGGTTAGAGGGTAAACTGATCATGAAGGAGGCCTCAGTGGGTAAAATAGGTTTAGGGTTAGGGCAGAGAAAGGGACGTGGCGGGTTACGTTTAGGAAGATGGTGCACAGGGGTGGTTCGATCTGCATCGATGGCCAAAGACCAAGCACCTAGGGAAATTACTACAAAAATGTGTTTATATCCCTTAAAATATATCCCGAGCTTATAAATCATGAGGTATAAAATCGGATTTTTTAAAAAATTTAATTTGGAAACCTATAATAACACGGATGTTGTAATACCCGGGTTATAAAGTTATGTAAAATTAGGCAAGAGGTATGTAAATAACTCGAACAATATTATATCCGGATTATATAAAATATCTATAACACGGTTACTTTGACCACCGGGTTATATATTAGGTTAAATTTATAAATTTAGCGAAACGCCCGGAATATTTTTCCCATCACTGGACGGGTCGGGACGCTGAAGCATTAACAAAATTCCTACCCTGTTTTTATTTTCAACTTACTTTTCCCCCTCGACTGGCAACAGGCGAAGACCGAATGAAGAACTTGCGACAGTTGATGTCTCCAACCGCTGCCGGTTCTTCCTCCGGCGACTGGACCTGGATCGCTAGTCGCTGCTCACTCCAACTCTCTTCCATCGCTCTCGAGTCTCGGCGATTGACGACTTTTCTCTTTTCTCAATCTCAGTTGCCTCCGACTAGGGTTTAAGACGAATCTGCGATCCTCCAAGCTCGATTCCTCCACCTGTACGAGGAACACTTAATAAAGGTCAGTAATTTTATTGAGTTCATTTACAGAAAATGTCTATTGCTCCAAATTCTACAACCTTTATGTTGTTAATTGGTACTCACAACTGCAAAAATTTTTTAGGATCGTCTTTTTCATCTCTCAGAATACGTGGATCCTCATTTCCAATAGACTAAAAAAAAGTATACATCTTTAAAGTTTATTTCATTTTTTGTCAATGAGGTCATTAAATAACTACTTCCACAATTTATGGAGCGAATTTCATAGTTCTTTTTAACATGTCTAGACAAAAGCGGCAAACTTTCTTTTGCCAACATTTGATCATAATTAGAGGGATAAGATCTCAGAGACAACATTCTTAAGTTATTCTAATTTCAAATTACTGAAAATAAAAAAAAAAATTTGAAGCTATATCCTTGCAGTAATCCTTCCATGAAAAAACCTTTATAAAAAGTGAAAAATTACACTTTTTAAGTTATTGTAATAACACTCAATATCTACCTGTTAATAATTTGTTGATTATTGAGGCTTCCTCAGGGATGTAACATTCATCGTGTCATGATAAAAGGAGAGAATTTGCTCAACGTAGAATGCACGAAAAGCAAGATGTGATTTGTTGATCTAACAAGAAGTGAGAAAATTTCCAAGACCAAAGCCCAAGGATACCATCTTAGGGAAGCCAAGAATATTAATGGATCTCTTTCTGCTCTAGGCGATGTCATATTTACTCTGGCAACCAAAAGTTCATATGTACTTTTCAGGTAAATTTCATCAAACCATAACTTACTTTCAGGAATTATATGCATTTCTTGTTTTTCTTTATACAAAGTCAGCTCTTCTACATGAACGCTAAACTTACCTACATGTCGCAGGATTCCTTAAGTATTTCCCCTTCTCAATCCTTGCAATCTTTTCATTCAATTATTGTTGAATGTTGTGTACTAGGTAATATTAATAATTGGTTATAGGATACCTAATAGTTAATAAACAATTGGGTATCTTCTATGTTATGTAAATAAGTTTATTTGTATAGTTGTATTGTTGCTCTGTTGCTTACAATTGTTATAAGATGACGAGGTTCTCTAGGATCTTGTAGAGGTTATGATTAAATATAGTTTAGTCAAGCAGGAAGGAAAACTGAAACAAAGCATTTTGTAGAGGTTATGATTAAGTATAGTTAGCTGCCCTCTCTCAGACCAATGTCTTATTCTTTTCTTGAAAGTGTCTTATTCTATAATTGATACATATTATTTTTCCTGCATTCTTTTCTTGGTTAATCAGTCATAAATAATTCTAAAAACTGAACTGTCATTTGTTTTTAATGTTGCTGAATTTTTAGATGCTTGACTGATTGTCTCCATTTCCAATCTTATTTTTATGCTACTTATATTTTGGAAGACATAGTTGTGCATATATTACCTTAGTAGGGATAGCGTGTATCATGATAACAAATTTCAAAGTTAGTTGCCTTGATGTATGTTGATTTGTTATGTATGTTGCAGATGGTTGAAATTGGGAACTACTCCATAATCTACTCACAACTATAAACATTAGAAAGCATGTTGCCTCACAATCTTCTCCACAACCAGCATTGACATAGAAGAATGTATACTTTTGCTGCCATTTTTGCTTTTTAAAATCAACATATTAAGTTAGCTAGGTGGTACTTTTGGTAGGTTTCCCCAATTGAATAAGCCACAGGTAATTGTTGGTGATGAGATATATATAATCAACTTGTTGAATGATGCTTTTTCAGACCTCACATAAGGCGTATAAAATTTTCTTTGTTCGTAATTTTCGTAATTAATGTGCCATTTCTGTTTTAAAATTCATTTGCTATTGTTTTCAGAGGAATAGAAGAGAAGAAAGTCTTTACAAGAGGAGCTTGGTTTGTTAAAACAGGGGCAGGGTAATGTTAGTTTTGCAACTCTTCTATAGGACCATCTATTTTCACGTGGTCATTGCATATTATTTGTCTTGTTTGTTTTTCTATAATCTTTATCTCCTGAGGTGGAAATTGACCATGGTGTTTGGGTAGGAGGATATTTTTGTATATAATTTTGTCAATGCAAGACCTTCTGAATTTTTATCTTACAAATTTAGGTAGTTTATTACCTCCTATTCACATTCTTCAGACGTGATAAACAAAATATTTTTCGAGGATTCTAAGCCTTCTTCTTTGAGAATGTCTGATAAAATAATTTTCTTTTTCTGTATGATATAATTCAGTTTTTGAAGCCGTGAATGCTTAACAGTTTTTTTTATCTATGTTCATTAGCCATTTTTTTTTTTATGTTTTCTGAATTTCTTTCCTTGGGGATGTTTATCAAGTTCTTTCCTTGGAGCGTTGCTAAGATGTGTAGGCAGAGTTTGAAACACATCCAGTTGAATTTGATTAAGACTTGGATTGCTTCTCATTAAGGAACATTTTATTTAATTTGCGATCATAGGTTGTTGAAGCTTTTGATTTTTAATTGCACATTCGTCGGTTTATTGCACTATAGCACTTTAAGACTCTTTTGTTTTCTCCTTTGTTTGGTGGTATTCTAGGTTGATTGTTGTTATATCAACATATTTATAAAAATTTCTTCATGAATGCAGGCGTTTATACTTTATGTGATGACACTGCTCTCTCTCTCACGATCCATATCTTCGGAAGTGACCATCTGCTCTGTTTCTTCAATGATTCTACTTTCTATCAAGGCTTGTGTCTTCTCTGTGCATTCTCAACTTGAAGTTGAAGCCTCATATTTTTCCTCAAGGCGGAGACTCCATATGAAGAAGTCATTGTGTATGTTCGTTGATTTATACACGAGCACCAAATAATTAAGGCACCTAATCAATGATTCATTAGCATTCAGTGTTTTCTATTGCAGCAAGATTCTAGACAAAATTGTGTAATCTCCGCAAACTCGCAATGACAATGCATGCTTCAAATCTTTGAATATTTTTTTCATGGCGCATTACACTGCCTCACAATCTTATATTTTTATGTTAATTCCAATTTTAATTAATGATATTGTGTAATTTTAGTTTTCATGTTTGTCTGTTGATCTTATCGTTTCTGTACAAGTATTTATGCACTTGATTTCAGTTACATCACTTCTTCTCAACCATACTATAACTTATGTTCACCGTATATATGCATCGCAAATAAATCTTGACGCGCGCGCAACACGTGCGGCTCTACTAGTATTCATAAAATAAACGGTTGGTTTAAATTTGTCAAATAACTCGGTTCCTATTCACCGTGTTATTAGAGGTTATTAGCAAGCAAATACCCCGTATATCCGAAAACAAATATACCCCGGGTCCTCAAATGTCCGGGTTATTTGATAGAATATATCCCGGATAGAATTACTAAACCGAAAAAAAAGAGAGGGAAAATATCCCGGATATTTGAAAATTAACGCCCGGGCTATAAAGTGTCTGACTAAATATCGCCCTAACCTTTAACCCGGTTATATTCCGGGGTATTTGCCCTGATACTCGGGTAGCCACCTGAACGAGATCTTTTGTGAGATAGTTTCATCATTAGGGTCCTTTAGAAGAACTTCACGTAGGAGGGGTTTGGATGCTTGGATTTCTACGAGTATACGTGTGAACCCAAGGTCTTGATTGGCAAAGCAAGAATCAGTAAGGAGTGAAGTGCCTATGACGCATCCAATACGGGCAAGCATGTGAGGTGACCAAAAACGGTAGTCCAGTTCATGAAGAGTAACTCATACAGGGATGGATTTAAGGTTGGAGTAATCAAGGGCTATGCCATGCTGCCATCTCTTTAGAAGCAATGTGGACGTTCCAGTAACGACCCAGGGATTACCATGAAGAATGGTGTTGAGGTCCTCTTCCGACTCAAAGTGGAAGATGTAGATAACCTTCTCACTCCGGAGGATCTTGGGCATACGGATGGTGTTCCAGGCGGTTGAGACAAAGGTAGTCATTCTATGGTAATTGGTAGAGGAGCCAAGACGGAAGCCGATGAGCGAAAGGTTCCACTTAGCCGTGACATCAGAGATGTCCTCATTGGTGAAGTTGATTGTGCCATCCACGAGCCCCGGGTAAAAGAAGAGGGGGAGATGGTTCCCCGTAGAGCTTTTCGAGACAATCTCCAAAAAGGAGGGTGCTTTTGCATGGGAGGGAGGAAGAGCGTCGTTTGGGATCAACACTGCAGGTTTGCAGGGGGCAATGGTAGGTGAGATATTTGAATCTTTGTAAGGGTAGTGGAATGTGAAGGGATGAGAGCCGTTTTGTGCACATCAAGAGTAAATGCAGCATGTGAAGGGGCATCGCTACCAACATGGGGTTGGTAGAGGGGAAAGTTGAATAAATGGTAGGGCTAAGAGCATTAGTAGGCGTTGAGGGGGTTGGGGAGGGAGCAGGTTGTGGTAGGGGTGGGAAAAGGGCATCGGAAAGAATAGGTGGGGGGTCGGGGCAGAGAGCCTGAGGTTGTCGGAGATGATGAGGTCCTCCGGGATAGCTTCGAAGGGGATGGGTGGTGAAGGTGAAGGCTTGGGTTTACTAGGACTGGTGTTGGTGTGATGAAGTCGGGAGAGCTTGATGGAGAGCCTACGGTTTCGCTTAGAGCCACCCATGGGAGGGAATGGAGGGGTGGCGCGTGGGGAGGGCGTTCTCCATGCTTGAATCGGGTTTTTATTTTGGTATGGCTAATTTTCTTTTTAATCGTCTCTTTCATCTTATTTATGTCATTTTTGTTTTAATATGATTCCTAATTATAAACCGATTCATGAAACATATCAAACAAGTCCCTAGTGTTTAGTTTATTCCGTGTGAAATGTGAGATACATTTGGTTTTTAAAAAGAAACTAGATGATTAAAATTATTAATAAAATGGCCTATTAGCTCAGTTGGTTAGAGCATCGTGCTAATAACGCGAAGGTCGCAGGTTCGAGACCTGCATGGGCCAATTTTCTTTTTGCAATTGATTAACTTAAACAAAAATTGACATGTGTTACAAATAATTATCTTCCGTAATCGAGCAAACTAAATTTAGATATAAATGTAATTTTTTATTTGTTTGCAAATATAATCTTCCATCATGTTTTTTTTTTGGTAGGAAAAAAGGCAAAGCCCTAGATTATTAAAACATAAATTACAAACGTGTCATATAGGGAAGGTTAACCCCCCATAAATCATCTAAAACAATACCCTAACACCAACTGGTGGATCATCAAAAACGTATAAACCAAAGTTTAGGGAGAAGGCTGGAAAAACAAATGTGTCACCTGATCTGTTACCTTCCCAAAAGATATGACCGAGACGGGTCTCTCAATCTTTCACAAGGTAGCATTGACACTGAGAAAACAGGCTGAAAAGATGGTGTATCGAATCGACACCCTTCAATAACAAATCGAGGGCAAGTTTTGAATCCATTTCCACCACCCCCTCCTATAACTCGTGGACCAACCAATGTTGAGTCCATGAATCACCCCTAAAGTTCCGTTGTAGGGACTGAAGCACATCTCAACTTCCCCGAAAAGCCAATGATCTAATCACCATTAATTATCTCCCTGTAATATTTCCCCAACAATAGCAAGACCGTTCGGCCTTCGGACCGAAGCATCCTAGTTTAGTTTAATCCAACCCGTATGCGGCCTTGACTAGGAGACAAGTAGCTGACGTTTAGGGGGGAGAGCATGCAACCAGCACGAACGTCGTTAGCACTCAAGGAGTTCCAAACCACCTGAGTTCCCTCCACCATCTCCGTAACCATATTCAAGAGTAGTTATTCATCACGACACAACACGAAGAAAGTGTAGAAAAAGATAAGGACTAGATGAACCTATAGCTGACGAGCGTGGTGGCAATCTCTAAATAGGTGGATAAGAGATTCCGAAGAGTTCGAAATCTCTTCTGTCGTGATAATACTAAATCGAGTAAACTTAATTTATGAGATTTCAATTCCACGTTTTAATGACCGAGTTTATGGATATTAAACTGATATAATGCAACATAGGATCCACATTTAAAGGAAATCTGTTTTTTTTTATTACTAAGAGTAAAACACTCCATTTATAAAGCTTTGATATTTTTATGCCGGTAATTTATTTGTTGCTCCAAACAAACGCAAATTAAAGCATCACCAAAACAAAAACATAGTAGTGTTACCAATACAAACGTCATCCATACTAAGTGTTACAAAATAGTGTGACCAACACATTCCTTGAAGTGTCACTAATATAAAGTGTCAACAACAACAACAACAATATCTCATTCTTAACATGTTTTTTTTTAGGTGAAGTCATTCTTAACATGTTTGACAATGCAGATGCTCTCTCTATTCTTAATATACCTATCAGCTACCGTCTGCCCATGAATTCTAGATTCTGGTGGCCTGATAAGAATGGAATCTTCACTGTCATAAATGCATATAAGCTTGGTCGATGTAACCATATTGATAACTAGTTAGGAAGACTGCTTTGATTGCTGCTGAAACGAAGTCAATGACTCTGAGCTGGAATAGATTCAAGTTTTGGTCTACTAATAAACGTGCAGAATGTATACTAGTGAATTGGATCGAACCGAACTTCGGCTGGATCAAATTGAACACGGATGGGTCGGTCCGGAGAGATATTGGTGCGGGAACGGCAGGAGGATTGTTCAGGGATAATAATGGGCAGTGGTTATGCGGATTTGTGATGAATATCAGCCCATGTTCGGTTCCCACGGCGGAACTATGGGGTCTTTGCATGGGTCTATACCAAGCTTGGGAAAAAGGCTTTCGGAAGATCATCGTGGAAGTCGACTTTGAGTTGGTAGTCAAGCTTGTCAATCGGTCTATCCCTCGTTGTCATCCGTTATTTAGTTTGGTATCTCGGTGCCAAGACTTCATCCGTAGGGACTGGCAAGTCCAGTTCCGTCATATCTATCGTGAGGCGAATGCCGCTGCTGATCATTTGGCATCCATTGCTTCATCCTTTCCTTTAGGCTATTTTTACATTCAATCTCCACCGTCTTCGTTAATTGTGTTTTTGAAGAACGATGCTCGCGGAGTAGCGACCCGTCGACATGTCATGTGTTAGCTTTTGTTTCTGTTAAATAAAAGGTACGGGACCGAAAGTGGTCTCCGTAGTCATTACCAAAAAAAAAAAAAACTAGTTAGGAAGACTTGTGAGTACATAAAAACGTTTATGGACCAAAATTTGGAAACTAAACCTTTCTATGAAAGTGCTTCTCTTCCTATGGAGGTTATGCTCTAATGCATTGGGTGTGGGAGAAAATATGGTTCTACGAAAGGTTACTCCAATATCCTTATGTACAAGAGAGAATAAAAAAGTTGTCTGCATGTCATTTTTTAATGTTTTGCATCTGTTAAAGTTAGACTAGGGTTCTAAACCCTAAACCTAAACCGAAAAACTGTTGGTTTGATCCTAAACTTAAACCGCCGGTTTGCTAGATGGTTTATTAAAAAAAAGGGAAACCGGACCCAACACCAGCTGAAGTCCAGCACATGCGCATTAGGCCCAAGCCCAGCACATAAATCCGGCGAGGTTTCATCCTAAAACCAATTGGCAATAGCAGGAGTAGCCCACCGACCTTATATACTAGGCTCGGAGTGTCCCCATCTTTCGATGTGGGACCTTATTATCTCCAACAAATATTATTCAAGACATGGTTATTAACAGTACGTGGATACAACAACATTAGTGAGACTCTCCTCCATGTGGCCTCATCATATATAGATGATATTTTGATTCTAGCTGCAAGCTTCTGATCCTGCTCCTTCAACTTTGCCTCTCGACAATGTAATAGGGTTTCTCATGCTTTATCCAAAGTTAGAACCTCTATAGGAGTTTCATCTTTTGTGTCCTCCAAACATCGTTGATCTCATTGTCTTCGATTTGGCCTAATAAATTTGGTTTGATTTCAAAAAAATGCCATTTATTTGGATCGATTAATGCCATTTTTATTTTAATATGATTCTTAATTATAAAACATACCAAATAAGTCCCTATTGTTTGTGAGATACATTGGATAAGTAGATAATTGAAAATTATTAACAAAGTGGCCTATTAGCTCAGTTGGTTAGAGCGTCGTGCTAATAACGCGAAGGTCGCAGGTTCGAGCCCTGCATGGGCCACATTTTAATGTGTCATAAATACATTCATAGTATCATTAATCACATATAAAAAGGAATATCCTAACCTGTCCCGGTGGCCGGAAACTAGAAAAATAAAGGGAAGAAGGAAAGGAAATTACGAATTTAACCCCGAGACTTAAAACAGAAACCCGGCCTCCATTGATTTCCATCGATCAATTCATTGCCATATTTTCCATCCTATCTTTCGACCTTCGTTTTCCACGTTTACTCTCGATCCCCGTCTCCGTTGGGTATGTATGTTTACAGATCTCTCTTCGTTACTTAGCCCGTTTCTTACTGATTTCCATTTTCATGCCGATATTTGTCTTAACCTTCTACTAATCATTCTCCGCTATCATTTCAGGTTAAGAATTTCAATTTTACTTTTAGTTAGTTAATTCGTTGTCAGTTCTCTTGAGATTTCAAATTCAATATGCTGTAGTTCTATGTAAGTATTGGACACCAATTTGAATTAAGTACGATCAATTTTTTTGACTTGATTAATGGTTTGCCAATTTGAGGGTTGTACATCTGCCTCGTTTGAGCCTAAGTTTTGTTCATCTGTTTGTGTTTGAATCATTGAATGTGTTAAATTAAGTGATATGTCAGTTTCTGGCTTGATTTATACATTGTCAATTTCAGGATGTACCTCTTTATTTGAATCAAGTCTTGTTCATCCATCTATGTTTAAAATATTGAATTCTATAAGTAAGATTTCTGTTTCTTGCTTGATTCATATACTGTCAATTGAGATTTTACTTCTGTCTTGTTTGTTTGAGTATTACTAAGGATAGTTTAGCTTACAGATGCTTTGATCTGATGCTCATTACTTAAAAATTTGAAAATCAACAACTGTACCTAAAATAACACATTTCAATCAGCAGCTTAGTTTATCCTATTATTCCTATGTCTGATGCATGTATGCTGGATGGTTGACTTTCTTCAGATAGGGCTGATTTTCTGGGAAATATGGAGGAAATAAGAAATGAAAAGGAGGGAATCGAAGAAAATTCCCCCTTGCTTGATTCAAATAGATCTGTGAAAAACAAAGTACCTGAAGTAGAGATCCATTTGTACAGACAAGGAAAGGGTCCAATAGCTGTTTTTCATTCAGCCTTAGGTGGATGGGAACAAGATCAGTTGGAAGTTCAAGACATCCTTGACAAATATGGTTTCAAAGCCATCCATGCATTAAATTCCGATTCTGGTCGTAGCGTCTCAATCCATTTCCATCCTAAAAATGGCCGTTCCCTGCTTTCTTACAAGGACGGGACTGTTATCCACATTGACGGGGAACCAAAGGTAATTATCTTGTTCTTGTTGTATTTATAACACAGGATTTTCTCCATTAAAAAATTATGTTTTCAGGTATTTTCAAGTGTTTTTGAACTTTCTATGAGCCATGAAAAACATTTTTTTTGGAATTTTGTAAGTATATATCTGTTAAGTTGTGGTTTTGAACCATAGAATCTAGTGTCTTTTGAGTTGTGCAGAGATCTGTTCGTATTAAGCTGAGACTATGAACCATGAAAATCCACAAACTTATTGTATTCAGTGCTTATGCAAATACTAGATTGTGGTTGAGTTTGAGATTGAGATTTTTAGTACACTCTCAATATACACTCATGCTTTTATGTGGGGTTTTTGTTTTCATTAACCTCATCAAACCGTTTTTTGGGTTTCTTGGTTTATCATTCCTTCTACCTTCTTTGTTTGTTGGTACGCCTAGCATATCTTGTTTTTGCCTAATGCTTCATCTAATTTTTTTTGTATACAGGACCCAATGATCAAGCCTATTACAAAGATTTTGGTCGGCATAGCAGTTATGGTGGCTTTGATTGCGCTAGTTTACTCTGAAAACCCAACATGGCTTAAGAAGTTTAACCTGAAGGGCACGAGAATTCCTCCATGGCTCATTACTTGTGCAGTCATTGTGTTCACTCGATTGAGAAAGAGAACCAAAGATTTCTTAAGTAACCGTGACTGCTGAGGATAAGATAAGTCTACTCATCTTCTGTAGCAGGACTATCTGTTAATTTTTCTTATATCCGTCTTGTGACCAATCGATGTGGAGGGCACACGGCAGTGAGCCACACACACAAAACAGAGTTGAGCAAAGTAAGATGAACTAAAAACAAAAGCCATGGCTATTTGTTTCATCAATTGTTTTAGTGCCTAGAATTGCTTGCTGTCTATCGTCTTCTTGCATGTCAATTGGGGCTATTCAAACAATCTTCTCCTTGACATGTAAAACCAAATCCTTATATTTCTCTTGAGTCAATCGACATGGGAGTTAAGAGTTTTGTTGAAGGTGGAATTGCGTCCATCATAGTCAGCTGCTCTACTCATCATATTGACCTAATTTGAAGGAGGCAATCAGCTGGTCAATTCCTCTGCTGAATTTTTGGGTTAGTAATCCCAAGTACCTATATTCTGTTTCTCAAATATTTTTCGGCATGGCAAGTCCGTGCTTCGTTGTTGCAGATTCAACTCAAAGAGCAAACCATTAGAACAATGGTACACTTGATTATATTAGGGCTGATTTTGTCTAGCACCCAACTAACGAAGTTCGTCTATATGCACAAACAATGATTCATGTGATTGATTCATGTTTTACTGCTACATATTTTCTGCCTTCAATATAGTATGTCCAATTGTCGGAGGGTTTTGGATACTTTTGGGAGCATGCGGTTCATTATAAAGAGCTCCCTGAGTTCAAATATAGGCATGAACTAGTTCCTGATTTGTGTGTGTCGTGTTTAGGAGAGTTGGGGTTTCGACTAAGGAGGCGCCTTTGAGGTTGACGGATGTGTTAGTGTTTGGATGGGTGGGTGACAAACATGACTTGGTGGGGTCTTTCCTCTAATTTGTTTAGGTAGCAGGCCTTTTGTGGTGGATAAGGCGACCCTCACCGCAACCTCGATGAAGGTAGCTAAGCATGAAAGAGTTTGCATCGAAAACCAACATATGTTTTTTTTGTTTGCTTTTGACATGTTCGGGTTCGGGACCATCCCTGCTAAACAAGAAACCATCACTAACTTAAGAGCAAGAGTCACTCAAGGAGAGGTTGCTAGCAAGATTCAAACATGGGAGACTGGTAGAATAGAGAATTGCATGGCAGGAACAAACCTCGGACATCTTGGAAATCTCGGCCGAGATTATGCATATTGAGACCGAGATTTGCTCTGTTGCGTGTTATCGAGTAGAATCTCGATCTGATGATTATTATACCCTAGTTATCTTTTATTATTTTAATACCTTTAAGCTCTCAAACATTCTAAAGGTATTTGTTGTTTTTCATTCAATCTTTTAAGAATATCTTTTTAGTTAGATTTCTTATCTTTTATGGGAGAATCTTTCCTATAATGAGCCTTAAACCTTCCACATTGGAGGATTCTAGCAATTATTTATAGCCCAAAACTTTCCCTCACATTTTCAAGGGGAAATTAGTTCCACCCATTTAATGATACATCATTAAATGTTCAAATCACATTTAACGCACCCATGGTGCATAATTTTTTTTTAAATTTGGCTAAAGCAAATGCACCTTAGGTGCGTTTACTTTAGTTATGTTATTTTAAAAATTAATTTGTCTAGGTTTTGTACGGGTGTTAATTTATGAGTATTTTTTTCGAGTTTATGAGTTTTGATTTTTTTTTTCGGTTTAAGTTTTTTTATTTTCGATTTTACAAGTTTTGGTGTTTTAGGGTCGTTTTTTTGTTTCACAATCTTCAAATTATTTTTATAATAACTTTAACTGATAAAATAAATTAAATGAGTTGATACTTCAACTATAACTAAGGTGCAGATCGACCATTTTGAACTCAAAGGTCCCGAAAACACCTCAATTCGAGTTTCATACTCGGTATCCATTTCGTCCACATAACAACAAAATAAGAACAAAACCAAATAACCACAAAATACAAAATATGGAAAAACTTATGTCAACAACATAGTAATAAAAATAAAATTTTAACGATAACGGTAATATATCATGATCGAAATTTATAAGATAACGATAAATTAATAGAAACGAGATTACATATCCAATGTGAGACACCGTTCGGTGCAGCTTATTGGCAGGATTCCGAGGACTTAATGTACATTAATACACAATACAATCAGTCCATATAATATCGTACCTATTTTACTAAGGTGTAGAGGTCCACGGGGAGCGATGGTGGTCCGACGTACTACTAACCCAACAACCCGACTGTGCACATGATTTAAAAGCATAAACTCATTTTGAAATTTTTAGACCCCTTTTAGGTTCTTGTTATTTTCTACATTCGGTTTTTGAGAAGATTCCAAGTGTCATTGTTGTCAACCTAGAGCTCTGATATCATATTGTAACACCCCAAATTCTCAGAACTCGGGGAGTTACTAGTTAGGACCTCACAATGGTTCCCGACCTTAGTTTGATAACAACATTACTAGATCTTACAACAAGGCACAAACATAGTAAAACAATTTGAAATCAATAAAGGTGCAAACAATGAAGGATGAGTTGGCTAAGTAGGCAACTTATATAATAGTGTGTACAAACTAGGCCCATTTTGTTTTATGTTAACAAACTAAGCCCCTCTATATTTTACTAAAAAGATTAATCTCATATTATATAGAAGATTTTGTAGATTTGCTAAATATCTCTCTATCCTAATTAGGCGTATTAATTATCTTAATTAAAAACATTAATAGTTATTGTCATCCGTTAAACGAGGAAATAAACCGCTGACAATCTCCATTAATTTGGGGATATCAATCAAGCAAGCCATTACAGAGAAAATTTGGACGCAATTGTTGCTCCAATCGAGTTTATCATCTTGAATTCTTCAAAATGGAAGTCATTGTTTCTCCTCTTGATTTCTTCATAATTGTTGAGAGAGCTCGATCAAATACATAAACGGAGACAATCCGATACATATTGACTGTGTCCTTCGAAGTTCGTTGATATAGATCGACCTGTTACATAATACGGTGGCAATCAACTACATATGAAAGTTTGAACATTAATTCTTCCGCTCGTCCTTCCTTGTTGTTACATAATACGGTGACAATCAACTACATTATTTGCTTTATTTAAATAACTCGTACATAATGTTTATCAGCAAATATTTATCAGCAACTATGTGTGATGCATAACTAGTACATAATATTTATTAGCAACTACATGTGATACATAATGTTTGATTTGGCAAAATCGGGTACATAATCCTGTAATATGTCGCAAGAAACTTAAATACGAGTTAGAAAATGTACCTGTTTTGTAGTCGGAGAAGACGATAACTTGTGAAGAGGTTTCGAGCGGCCTTCAATGGAGATGGATATAACCGACCTTCAATAACCTTCAATGGATCGGGATAGAAACGATAACTTGCATCGGCTTCAATGGAGAATAAAATAGAGACGAATTGGAACGGAGAAAGGTGATATCTAGAAGGGAGAATGATGAGACCTTGAATCTTCCTTCAATGGAAATGAAAATGAGAGTAAAGCAGTGGTGATTGTGCTTGTGATGACGGATGTAACCACTCATATATAGATTGCGAGAATCTCTTCCATTCGGTTTTCTTTTTTTTAAAAATCCGTTTCAATATTTAAGGTAGTTTATTATTGTGGATTTATTAAACTATCCAACTATCTCCCTAATTTATCTCCTTAATACTTTTATTTATCTTTATATTTTTGTTGGATATTACTAGGGGCCTAGTTAATCTAGGCTAAACAAAAAGGGCCCTATTCCACCAATTTTCTCAACAATGAATCTATACATGAGTCAGCCTTACAAAACATAACAACAACCTAAAGTGCATGCAGAAGCGGAAAGATTCTCCCTTCCTATCTATATGAGTGCATGGACCCGGATGACCATCCCCTCCGAATCTCTCTACAGCTGTCTTAATCTGCAAGACATCTACAACGGAGGATAAACCGCTAGCTAACATTCCATGAATCATAATAACTATAACAACACAAACACACATCAAGAAGTAAAACATATAACATGCTCGCACACAAACCGATTATTATCTTTCATTTAATTATTCTCATTACTAATTCAACTTCTTTTATGACACGAGAATCTTCCGAAACTCGCCCCTGTCCCTTTACCGATAGGAATAGATCAGACGCATGTATCCGTTACCTGTGGTCCTGGTCGCAAGAGCACCTCCCAGTCTCATGTAGAACTGGACAAGTGGTCACCGCCCGGTTATAATAAACTTGGGTCAATTACTGTATAAGGTCGTCCTAGTCCGGTTTACCGTTATAATAATAAATAAACACACACCACCGTCATAACTATGCTAACAAATAGAAGCACTCAAGTTGGTAAGTCTCTTAGACTTACCTATCTCAAGATAATCCCAGCTCTCATATCACGCTCAACTTCCCGTAGGAAGTACTCTATGCCTGAACAAGGCACACAAATCAACGACTATCCGATATGCTAGAAGTCCTCAACTAATAGTCTCAATAATCTCTACAAGATCATATAACAATATGCTAGAAGATAACTACTTCTAGTCTCACTAATCCTCACACGATCATATAACGATATGCTAGGGTGTCCCAAACCTAGTCTCAAGAACTTCCGCATAAACCACAAGACATAAAGTCCAACTCTAAAAAGAAAAAATCTAGTAAGTTGGAAAGATCTCCGTCGTTCAAACTCCTAACCTAAACCGACCAAGGTCCAACTAACACGTTACTCCTAACTCGCAAACATCCTGATGATGACTTAAAATGCTCTATCTCTATCGGATCGATCCCGAAAGTCATCTTATAAGTACCCAATGAGAGAACAAGAACACTTAGTAATGTAGTCCAATCAAGCTTGCTGAGTATGAGGGAGCCGACGGATCTCGACAATTGCAATTGGTAACATCGCCGGCTTCATGGTTGTCGTCGACTAGGAGCAGCGAGTCTGAGGAGGGTGTCATTGTCAACTGCGTGCAGAGGGACGGGACTCACTGTCTTCGTCGACTAGGTGTAGAGGGATGAGGACTCAGGAGATCTGGGTGAGGGAGCGTGGGCAATGATACTGGACTGGTGCGTGCCGACACAAGACGAAGCCCTTTTTCGCTTGCCTTTCTCAGTCGCCGGTCGCCGGTGAAAAAGGTGGTCTCCACCAATGGTTGTCGGTGAAGACTATTTAACTGACACCAATTGTTTCTACCAAAGACAGGAGAGACGATCGGTCGCACTCGAAAAATATGGGAGAGGTTGGGTTACTAAGCCTTGCAAGGGATCTGTTGATATGAAGGCTCTTCCATGACGAAAGGAGAGTTGGTTAAGGAGAGAGAGATATCTATGGGTTCGGGGAGGCAACAAAATAAAAAGAAAAGTGAGGATATCATCTAGTACGACAACTAACGAGGAGGACGTGGATGGCCCGCCAACGAGAGGTATTCTTGTTGCTTGGCTCGTCCCGATGGGCCCTACAAGCCTATCTTGATGGTCCAGCAACTTATTTTGATCGAAATATTAAATAAAAAAACAATGATCGTGGGAAAATAATCGTGAAAACCCGATATTAATATCGTAATAAAAGAACAAGTCGTGCGGAACCCGGCTTAACTCGAAAATAATTTTCCAGGTATTACACAACCGTAGGGGGTTTGGTCGAGTAACCTTATAAAGGAAAGCGGCGGTGAAAACTCACAAAATGCAAAAGAAGAAGATATAAGCCTTATTTATAGGTTATGGCTTAACCTAAAACCCCAAATCTATCTTCTAATAAGATAAGTTCATATATGAAAATAAATACGTGTAGGTGGATGAGCTAGAAGTCCAACCCAAGCAAAAAAAAGGATAAATGGTAAGTATAATAGACACCCAAGTTGGTTGGTCGAGCGACCAGATATGCCAAAATGTTGGGCGTGCTCCAACTTGCTCCATGACTTTTAACACCTCAACACAAGGTCATTTGAACTTCCCATGTAGAAAGGGACATGTATCGGTCGAGCAAATTGATGGTGTTTAAAGCACTTCTAACATGTTTCCTTATATTCTTTACTTCACTCGCTAACCTTAGTCATTTTCGTCTTTACCTTGATTTGTTTGACAAAAAAGGAAGATAATGGAGTACAATGACGATGATAAAAGGAAAAAAAAAATTGAGTGATATCATTATGTCATAAAACGAAGTCACTAATCATGCACAAAGAGAAATAAATGATGCCTCGGGTGTTGTGTGGGAACTTATACTTCCACCTAAGGTAAAATCTTCCGCGTGGAGATTATGCTCTAAACTGTTGGCTATGAAATCTATCTTATTTTATTTCCATATTGTGGAGGATGTTGCTTGTAGTAGATGTAATAAGTTTATTAATCCTATATTTCATGTTATGATTTTATATGCAAACAAAAGAGAGGAATAGTCCAACACAAATGCACAAGATCATGCATGAGAGTTATTTCCATGTAAACCCGAAGAAAATATCACGTCGATTTTCAAAAATTACGGTATAAAAGATGTTTTGAATGTGACTACAAGACTTTCAATCTCCTGGACATGAGCCTTTGAATATTTAACTTTTATGTGATTGCTTCTTAAGACTAGTTGAATACACACTAGCTACAATCAATGGAGAACACTATCAACGCAAATGTCAATGATACGCTTCTTGACGGATTAGGACCATGGAGTGGATGTTGTTTTCAAGAACGCAAATGGGATGATCCTAGGGGTTAGAATACAAAGGTTGGAGGTTAAAAAGACAACTTGGTGGCAGAGCCAGCAACTATACGCTTGGGACTACAAGAGGTAGTGAGGCTGAGGCCGACTTAGTTGGTAATGGATATTGATTCTCAAAGTGTGACTTTTACACTACAAACGAACAATTAGTATGGTCAAATAAGGAAACAAACTGCAACATTACTCATTCAAACCACAATACAACAAAATCATGTTGTCAGATGTAGGGATGGGAAAAATTATTCGATCCGACTAATTTGATCCGCTAATCCGATGATCCGATCCGGAAAATTTCGAATCTAAAAATGTCCGAAAATTAGTGATCCGAGTCCGATCCGATCCGGATATTTTTTGGATCATCGATGCGGATCGTGTTTGGAGGAAAGGATCGGATCGAATATATCCGACTAATCTAAGAATAAATAATTAGATCGGATATCCGATCCAACTAAAACTATCGGATATCCGGGTGCTCTCAAGTCGGATTCAAATCGGACTTTTATAAGATTATCAAAGCAGACATCCAAGCCTTCGAATCGGATCGGATATCTGGAAATGCCCACCCCAGTCAGATACGTATCACTAGAAATGAGCAAAGTTTTGACTAGAAATGAGCGGAACCTTGAGCTTGATCACTATGATATTTATAGTTGAAAGAAATAAAAATATTTAAAGCCTAAACTTCAATCCAACCAGCAATTTTAACTAGAAAGCTAAACAATTGATATGCTTCATTACTTCTTAGAAGAAAGTATATATTAATACATGGGCTAGAATGCTAGATCCATTAAAACATTAATGTTACATTCATTAAAGAAAGGACCAATAGTTTGGTGATACCGTGAAACAATACTTGTATCATTCGTATATAATAATTACAACACATGGATTATTGTTCTTAATTTACGTCGTAAAAGAACACAGTATTGTAACTCAATAGGTGTACACGTGTGTAATATCATACAAGTACAACAACAAAAATAGCAAAAACAACAACTCAAATAGTAGTATTACTATATTCGTATCGTAAAAGCACACATTATTCTAATTATGACTCCATTGGAGGTACAAATGCGTATCCATTTAGGAAAAATGGATACCACACCCGGTTCATCTCACGTCATGGACATCTAAGAGGAATAAATACAGATATAGATTCAAGTTTAACCATTAAAAACCATAATGAGAAACATGCTTTAGATGACAAAGGGTCACAATTGTTTATAAACCTTGATGTGTATTGAAGAGATGTTATACATGTCTTTAACAAGGATAAACGAAAATACTTGTCCATCAAAATAAATGAGAAAACTAGACTTAAGTGAGGGATCTTACCAACTTGTACAATCTCCTATCTTTTGTAATGCTAAGCACATAAAAAACTTAAGCCTAAATGACAATGTTAAAAGCAAAATAAACTAAGTATGTGAAGATCTTCAAAAGACCAAGACTTCACCTACAAAGACCGATGAACTACTTCAATGGAAAAGACAATTCTTATGTCAGATTATATCGTCAACTTCTTCCGTTATCTTCTTCCAACAAGCTCAAATCCTTACGAGAACCACACCGAAGCCTCCTCGGATGGAGATTCAAATCTGATGTCACCAACATTATCAATAGTGTTTGAGCTCCCTAACGAATAATCGTTAGGCAAGAAATCATTCATGTGCATACTTCTATTCTGATAACCAGGATTGGTTACACCCACATTAAAACTTGGTGATCCCATCATACCTTGAACATTTCTTCCATTTCCATGAAATTCATTGTTTGCTTGGAAGTTCTGGGACTGTAGTTGTGATAAACCATTGAACTCTTCCACATATCCAGTACCAACATTCAAGCTATTCTCTTGAGGGTAGATATCATCAAACGACAACATATCCGGATTCATCTCTTGTCCATCATTAGACATATCAATGTAAGAAGCACACAACTGATTTGTAGGAAGGAGCGACTTCGGTTGATCGAAGGCAGAAAATTGGTTCATAGATGAAAATTGGGCCATATTAGCACTAAATTTATTGAATTGGTTGAAAGTAGTACCTTGCATCACAGTAGAATCGTGCAGATTTTGTTGGTTGGGTTGAATAAAAGGTGAAGGGTGGTTCCCAAACCCAAATGATGAAGGTTGTAGGTTCAATTGGCTGAATGAAGAAGAGAGGTTCACATATGGTTGAACATTTATATCACAGAGGCCTTGAGTAGATTTAGCTGTAAATGGACAACTTAGCTGATGATTGTTTCTTGTGTTCCTGTCTACAAACCCAGAGCGGTTGTTGTTGTAAGGACATTGAGGGTTCTTACAAGCATATAGTTTCATACTCATGATGTTTGACGCGTCTGTTGATTGCTTCCTCTTTTCAGTGTAGTCAGAGCTCAAACTTGGAATCTCTCCTTTGGTCATAGGAGCGGCCATGGGAGGCGCCATGAGCCGCTTTTCACCTTCGTCTACAGCTCCAAAATCGATGAAACTGTGATTTTGAGGGTTGCACTCTTGAACCTTAGATCTACACTTTTTCTCCACTCTTTTGATATCATTATCATTGGATTTAGTGATCACTATAGAACCACTTCCAACAGAACCAAAATGAAGCATATGAGGATACTTCTTCCGTGCTAAGGTCTCTTCCTGGTGAACAATAGCCAACCATACAGTCATATCTCGAGCTGACATTTTATCTTGTAGGCATTTAGACATATGGACAAGCTTACGAATCTTGGCAATGTCAGGTGAAATGTGTTTGATCACAGCTGTCAAAACAATAACTTTCCATGCCTTTGTAAGATGGTGGGGCTTTCTATACGGGGGCAGGGCCTGATTTATTGGATAGCCAAGTTGATGCCACCAATCTTCATCTCCGGTAGGCCACCATGGTGGAGGGATACCCTTATCAAAAGGAAATCGTCTCTGTGGAGGGTTACAATGTTGCATCATTGATGAGAGAAGGGATCCAAGAGTGGTGTCTTGAAGGTCATGCAGTGTGTAAGAAGTTGAGCTCAAGGTATCACAACCCTCCATATTCCATGTAGTTCGGTTTTCTACATCGTGCTCTGCTATTGCATTCGGACCATTCTTATCAAATCTGACCTTATCTTTCCACCATGCCCGGAGGTTATCAGAGGCCCCACTAATAGGCTTTCCATTCTCGGGGATGATCCCATACACGAATCCTTGAGCCTTGTAGACTTCCATAATCTTTAACATGTATTTGAGAATACCGTCTTGAGCCCTTGACATTTTCTTTTGACGGGCGTGTTGTTGTGATTGGCAATGCTTGGCAGCATCCACAACATCTCTAGCTTGATCCTTCATCATCTCTTCTTTGATCTTCTTCAGAAGAATTTGGTCCCTCAACATCCTCGCCTCAAGCTTATCAATATCCACATCTTCATCCAAAAAGTCCATATTGATGGTTAAGTCGGGATCAACTTCCCCATCAATATCTACGTCCAATTGAGGTGATGGAAACATATTGAAATTTCCTCCAAAAACATTCATTGTGTACGATAATCAAATCCCTCCTCTCTAGTTCTTCAGTACATGTCAACAAAAGGAAACTTAATCATGTTCACATTGAATATTCCATACAATTCTAAGAATGCGATGGACATGAAATCAATGTCAATAGAATGAGTAACATTAAAGAAACATATAATGCATTTACGAGTTGTCATAATTGTCTAGTTTTCAACTTATATGCTCAAACTTGCAAGATCCTAAATTGTGAAAACATCACAACCGTCTATATCGGAAGGCAAATCACAAAGTAGCTAGTAAAATTAAATACATATTTCTTTTCATGCCTAAAACAACTAGCATAGTGTACATGAGAAGTATTTCTTGTTGATAGAAGCAAATAACAAAATAGGAAGTGAAATGGAGAATATATTATATATAACACTTCAATATGTCAATATATATGTTGACTTTAATTGGTTTTAAATAATTTATAGAGAATAAGAGGTTGGATCATTGACTTGAATCATTTCTATTAGAGTAAGGAAAGTGATAGGATTCATGAGAGTTTTCAAATCTAGTTTCAATTTTGTTTTTGAGCATTTGAAACAATTCTTTTATTCATCAACCAAAGAAAATCAAATGTGTTTACAACAATACAAGTAGTTGAAGAATGTGTATCCATGCAAAAATCGAACACCCTAAAGACCAGAAAACTTGAAAAGGTAATAAAACGTTACACTAAACGATGATAGTTTGTAAAAGATGAAACACTGAGCCTCGAGAAAGAGAGGAGTTCATCAAGGTGTAGAAATTTGAAACGAGCACACCCGTTTAAGTTAAGATGATAAAAAGTTTGTATAAAGCAACACCAAAGTTGGTTCAAAATGTCAAAAGAAAAACCACAAGTTGTTTGATTTTAAAGCTCAAGTAACATGGTGAAAAAACAAACATTTCACAACCAATAAGCTCATGATAGACAAAGAAACGAGATCCAAGGAACGCCGTTGAGCTCTAACTCTAACAGGACGATCTCAATTTTTTCTATCATTTAACAAACTTATTTCTTTCAAAAAAAACGTATGCATACATGAGGATAAAAAAATCAAGTTGAAAGTATTATACTTGTAGGCTGCAACTAACGTCTTGAAGTGGTCTTCACCACCACGAAGGCAAGAATGGAGTATGGAGTGTGGAGTTGATTTGTTGTGGTTGGAGCACTAGGGGAAGTGAAAGGGATGAGATTAAATAGTTTGAAGATTAATCCTTTTTTGGAAATTTTAGATCTGACCATGGTCGAATCGTCTTTTAACCATGGTTAAGTTGTGGTTTGTGTTGCACTTGCCTCCTTATCAACATTGTGCTGTCAAATTGGTAAAATGTTTCTTATTTTGCTCAGGCTTTTCATTCATTGGATAAAACATACCATTTCTTCCAATTTTAATTGACTCATCAACATAAATTGTAATTAATATCATTTCAGAAAATAAATGTTATAATTAATATCATTATTGAATTCATTGCATCCCTTTCCCTTTTAAAATGGAAGGTACAAGACTATAATTACTAAGTTATTATTTTCATATTTCATTATCTTTTAATATATTTTAAATCTTCAACTAAATGAAAAACATGCCACTCATTGCGGCGACGCCATGCAACACCAGAAGATCTCATTATACTCGAATTTCATGCCTTGAAAAATATGGGATTTTCTCGGTTCAAAGCATGTATTGGCTCGGACAATGTAACTATCTTCTACATCGGCAATAACATATTCAAGGAGAAATAATTGATGCCTTAGGTATTGTGTGAAAACTTACATTTCCACCAAAGGCAAAATATTTCGCGTGGAGATTCTGCTCTAGCCAGTTGGCTATAAAATCTATCCTTTTTAATTGTCATATTGTGGAGGATGTCGGTTGTAGTAGATGCAATGATTTTACTGAGTTTATATCTCATGTTGTGATTTTATGTGCAACTAGAAGAGAGGTATGATCCAACAAAAATTCACAAGAGCATGTGTGGGAGTTCCTTCCATGAAAACCCTAAGAGTTGATCACGGGAATATTCGGAAAGCACGATACAAAAGCTATTTCAAACTTGATTACGAGACTTTGGATCTCCTGGACATGCACAAACAAAATGATCTATGAAGTTGAGCCTCTGAATATTCCACTTTTACATGATGACTTCCACCAATAGAGAAACTATCAAAGCAAATGTTGATGATGCGCATATTAACGGAGTAGGACATGGAGTGGCTTTTGTTTTCTGGAGAGTTGATGGGATGATCCTAGGGGTTAGAATACAAATATTGACGGAAAAATAGCCAATTTACGGGTAGATGTAGTAGTTGTATGCTTGGGACTACAAGAGGTAGTGAGGTTGGGGTTGACTTATTTGGTAATGGAGAATGATTTTAAGATAACCGCTCGTATGCTTGAGAATGACTTAGAAAACCACTCTTATGATAGTTTGATCCTTCATGATATTATAGAGTTAAGAAGCTAATTTAGTTTTGATAGTATTTCATTCATTCCACGCTCATCAAACATGGTTGTTGATTATTTAAATAAAATTTGTCCATAAAATGGGAGTGATGATATTGTGTGAGAAGGATATCCACACCATGTCTCAAAACTTGCTATTTTGGATTCTTCTTAATACAATTCATATTTTTTCTTCAAAAAGGTCAAAGCATCGGATTATCTAATAATAATTGGTCATAGATCATTAATTATGGAAAAAGGATTTTTTAAATCCAATAACAAATAGTAAAGTCAAAGAAGGAAACAAACTACATCATTACTCATTCAAACCGCAATACATATAGCTTCTCAATCATTACTAGAAACAAGTAGAACTTCAAGTAATGCAAAAACAAAATCATGTTGTCAGACGTGTATCACTAGAAACAAGCGGAACTTTGACCTTGGTCACTATGATATTTGTAGTTGAAAGAAACAAAAAAATTTAAAACCTAAACTTCAATCCAACAAGCAATTTTAACTATAAAGCTAAATAAACAATTCATATGCTTCATTACTTCTTAGCATAAAATATATATTTATTCATGAGCTAGACCCATAAATATTAAAATTACATTAGTAAATGTAATTGATTTGACCTCAGTAATACTTTTTCGAGAGGACTAGTTTGATTGGTGGACCAAGTACCTGAGCAAGTAAACTGGTAGTGCTCTCTCAGTTAAAACAACATAATATTGCATGATGAAGAATTTAGAAGACAACCAAGATCCAAGGATAAACCTTCTGAAGAAATTTCAATCAATGGATGAGTTAATTACCAACCTTTTTTTTTTCTCCGGAACATAAAGCTTAGCTTCAAGCCGATAACCTACTTTGAACTCTTGTGAAGATGACCAAGGAGTACTTGGTTTAGAACTAAATTTTCTTGATACTGCTTCATATAACTACTGGGAATTTTGGGGTAGTAGTGTGAGAATTATGGCATCGTATATAATAGCAATTGTTTGAATTTCTAACAATGAAAGCTAGCAACCAAAAAAAGATCAAGAGAAAGTGGTATGTAAATCTTAAAATTCAGTAATTCATCTACAATCAAATATGGAAATCTTTGAAAACCTAACAACGTAAACAAGATTACAAGCAACTAACCACTTAAAATAATTATAATGTGAAGAAACAAACACTTGCCAATGGAGTTCAGCCTCATTGAGTTTAGCTTTGATTTCTTCAGCGGTTGAAGAAGCCTGGGACTCAACGAGGATATGTTTTTAAGCCACCGATGAGTCTTCAATGCCAGAAAACACATAGTAATGCTGATGATTGCCTTTGAATCACTCATCTCTATACCACCGGCCAAAGTTGAAACTCTTAGAAGATTGTTAGTAACATCTTGCTTGTTGAACAAGACAAAATGATGGTGAGAAGTCAAATTTTGGAACTACAAGAGAGAGAAACAAACCAATTAATTAGATCCACATTACCTTCTTTAATTCAATGATATGGAACTAGAAATAGATAGTAACAAAGTTTCAATGCCGATCAATCAAGCTCAATTTTAGGGAATGAGGAAATGGAGGGAGAGAAGCAAGAAATATCAATCATGCTCATTTTTTCTAATTTTCCATTTAGAATTTTAGTTTTGATATCAAATTTGATGCTTTTTAATGTCTCAAATACAATTTTTAAATTCTAACCCTAAAAACGTAAAAAATTATTGTACTCCATCCACACGTTCAATTTTGTGCCCGACACTATCTCAAAGTGTCGAATTCAAAGTGTCAAAATATGTATTTTTTCTAGTAGTGAGGTCACAGGTCTTGTAATATCTCATGCAAATAAGCCAGCATGAATCTCAGGCCTCCAACTTGTTGGTCAATTTTACTAACTTCCCTTGGATTTGGACTTTCATTTGAATTGGGTCTTCAAGTTATAAGTACACCCTCTGAAGCATTTGTTTTACTGAGGCGGTTTAAAACTGACAAAGATAGTAAATAAGGAATACATTTGATCGCATAAAGTTCTAGAGTTGGATTCGTGGGAGTTCCATCAAGAAAATTGTACATAACATATAATCTACTGCTAATTTTGGTGGCATTGTGAAATAGGAGGAGAATGAAAGGAATTGTTGCCCTTATTCGTTAAGAAAGGTACTGCCAGTTGTTGGCCATTAATTATTGCAGTTATGAACAAGGAGTTGAGGATAAAAATCATAAAAGAAAGGACCAATGGCGTTGGTGATACCATGAAATAATACTTATATCATTTGTATAGAAGAATTATAACACATGAATTATTGTTCTTAACTTACATAGTAAAATCACAAATTACTATAACCCAAGAGGTGTACAAGAGTGTAATATCACACACATAGAACAACAACTTAAAGAGTAATATAACTATATTTGTATCATAAAAGCACGCATTATTCCAACTACGACTCCATTGGAGGTTCATATGCGTATCCATTTAGGAAAAGTAGGTACCGTACCTGGTTCTTCTCATGCAATGAATATCTAGCATGAATAAATACACATATAGATTCAAGTTCAACCTCTCCAAACCATAGTAGCATATACTTATTACCAAAAGATTATTCCAAGTCAAGAATATTGCATGCATGTCAACCGCACAAGTGGTGGGTATAACACGATGGACATCCTAGAGTATTGTGCCCAGGATATCGGCTTACCAAGCAATTTAAGTTAAGTTGAAAACCGAAGTCATAAGATAGGCGTGCTTTAGGTGACAAAATTAAAGCGCCACATTTGTCTACCAACTTTGATGTGTATTAAAGAGATGTTATGGATGTCTTTAACAATGATAAAATGAAATACTTATCCATCAAAACGAATGAGAAAACTAGACTTAAGTGAAAGATCTTACTAGATTTTACAATCTCCCATCTTTCATAATGCTAAGCACATAGAAAACTTAAGCCTAAATGACAATGTTGAAAATAGAATAAACTAAGTATATTAAGATATTCATAAGACCAAGACTTCACCTGCTTACTTAAATGGAAAAAGGGACTTATTATGCCAAATTATGCAGCCAACTTCTTCCAACAAGCTTTAATCCTTATGGGTACCACACTGAAGCCTCCTCGGATGGATATTTAAATATTATGTCACCAACTTTGTCAATAACTTTTGATTGGTAAGGCCAAACTTGTCCATTCTTCTTCCTAATTCTATATGTTCTCTTCTATTTTCCTCCCAATAACATTTGTTTCTACTGTTATTGATGCAAGATTGAAGCCGTAGTTGCCTGTTCTAAATTGAAAGTCCACGAACAACCTCAAAGAACAAATCTCGGATAGGATTCAACGGGTTTGATAAGATCTCACATATTAGATAAGATCTCAACAATAATATCTTGTGATTCTCTTTCCTCCGTAAAATATGCAGCGGGATCTTATTAGTTTTGACTCAAACCCAATAATTATAGAGAAAATTGGTGAAATAAGGTCCTTTTTGATTAGTGTGTACAAACTAGGCCCCTAGTAATATTCACCAAGCAAATAAAGTTAAATTAAAATAGTGTGGAGATAAATTAGGAGATGGTTGCAGCAGTTTATTAAAACCGTAATAGTAACGTGTTATAAATAAGCAAACGAATTTTAAAAAATAGTAACCGAATACCCAAGAATATCGCAACCTCTATGTGAGAAGACATCCGTCAATCACAGGCAGTATCACGTATTCCAAGCGCCGGTTACCTTTACTCTTATTTCTTCTCCATTGTAGGCGATTCAAGGTCCAAGCTTTCTCTCTCCAAGGTCTCAGCATTGTATCTTCAAGGTATCATCTTCACCCCTTCCATTTCGACTATAGTTACTTCTACAATAAAGTCGATACAAATAAGCGTTTATATCCTGCTCAATTGAAGGCTATTTTACCCTCAACATACGCATATCTCCATTGGAGGCCGATCCAAACATATTCAGAAAGTATCGTCTTCCCGACTAACCAAAAGGTACATTTTCTATTTCAAAATGAAGATTATTGCAACCTATTACTCGATTATGTATGAGATTTGCCAAAGCGAACAAAAATTTCATGTGTATTTTAACGAACAAAATAGGCTAATATTACAAATAATCAATGGAAGTTATTTGCTTCTATGGAAACTGATTATCGAAATATGTATTCAAACTAGTCAATTACAGAGTATTATTCCTCTATTTTAGTATATTATGTAGTGATTTAGTATATAAATACCCAGATCTTTACTAGAAATATCTAGTAATGGAACTCCATTTTGAGTGATGATGTTGCATGTTCAGTAAATATATAGCACAAAGTTACATATTATATGATACTTTTATGTCATGCACATTTCTGATATATGAATATATGAATCAGGTAGCCGTTTGTACTAATTATGCATAATTTGTGCATGATTTATACTGGAAATTATTGTGTACAGGGAAGCAGATTGAATGCTGATGATGCATGTCCGTTACGTTCTACTGAATAATAGCATATATATACATATTGTTTAGACAATTTATGTAGGGTACATGTAGAATATATATACATATCAATATGCACATTGATTGTGATTCAAACTACAAACCAAATATGTAGACAAGCATCATTTTTTTTCCATATCATTTTAGATAGTTATGAGATATCATACATGATTGTGCTACATTTTATATCTCGTAATAGACATACCAAATATGTATTTTCAATATATACATATAGCATTCAATATTAAATTACAAAACCAACTAATCTTATTAGTTCATTGATAGTACAAACACTATAGCAAGAAAAAAGCGAATGACCATTAAGCCCCACATGAGGAAAGAACATCCTACTTCTGGGGTTGGTCCTTCCAAGCAGGTATATAAATATCTTCATTATGTAGTTGTTAGTCAATTTTATCTCGTAAGATAAATGTACAGATGAATAATTAGTCAAATGTAATGGTCCATTTTTAAATATGTACTAGTAAGCAACCAGGAGACTAACAATCAGCATATGCATAGCACACACTTAGATGTTATAGTTAAATATTTTCATGCACACATGTTATATGGTTTTAACAGCATATGTATTTCATAAACACAAAAAAATGTACTGATTAGTACATAAGTAAGCACATATTTATGTAACTTACAATATATGTAGTACATATACACACAAGTTGATGAAAAAATGTAATATGTTTATATATATATATATATATATATATATATATATATATATATATATATATATATATATATATATATATATATATATAGGGTGTGGTTCATATGAGAACACCCCTAACGTGATAACATGAGAACAATCGTACACCGTTGGATGTGAGTATTAAGGGTTGAGATTTAGAGTAGATATCAAAAATAATAATAACTACGAATAATAATAATTAGGAATCCAACAATAACTACGAATAATTCACTCAACCAACAATAACTACGAATAATATATTAAACGATATGGCACATTCGTAACAAAACTGATAATAATTACAAATCTGTTCTCATGTTCTCACGTTAGAGAGTGTTCTCATAGGATCTATACTATATATATATATATATATATATATATATATATATATATATATATATATATATATATATATATATATATATATATACATATATTCTGGTTTTATATGTACAGGTTTTGATAAACACTTGATTGTACATAGGTAATGTAGTTAAATATGTAACAAACAACACATATTTATGTATATATCATCAAATATATTACATATACACATACAAATGTGCTGGTTATTCAAATTCTGAACAGGAAATGGGTGGTACATACACCCAGGATGTTGCAACGATGAATAGAGAAGACAATGCTCAACTTAAGGTTTGTCAAAATCAAGAAGAGTACATAATATCCAGTTTTTGTTTATTGTACTAATATCTTACAACATCTTGTGTTTATAGATACAATTCACATACCGATGGGTGGAAAATAAATCCCTTAGGATGGCTCATATTAACAGCTTCAGACGCCTCCAACTTATACCAATGATACTTGACGGACTGTCTGAAGCCGACAACAAAACCATGAAGAAGGGTATATTTGACCAATAATTGAAATGAGCACAAGGCTGAAGATGTCAAATCAGATCATACATTTTATGTTGATGAGAGAGGTACAGATCAGAATACAACATTCAATGTGGTTTCGAGTCAAACAGGTATTGTTGAGGTTTGGAATTAAGGAGTTCAGAGAAATAACCGGGCTTAACTGTGAGGAGGATTTTTTTGAGGCCTATGATGAAACACCCAATGTCGACATGAAAGATGTTGTTGGTGTAGAACGTTACTCAACTAATTAAGGACCTGAAAGAGATATACATGAAAGAACTCAAGGAGTCCCCATTTAAATACGGAATGACACTTATCCTACTTATTGAATGTGTTGTTGTTGCCAAAAATAGAAAAACTCAGATAAACCAACAGACGATCAACATGGTGAATGATGGACCTTTGTAACTTGTTTCTTTGGGGTAGACTTGCTTTCGTCCAGACGAAGAAGCTTCTTCAATCCTGTGAGGCTGGGAAAGATAGGAACAGTGGTGTATACAACATTGGAGGATTTCCACTTTCCCTTTAGATATGTGTACTTAGTAGCAGTAGATGATTTGGATATGAGTGATATAATTCATTATTCAGTAAGTATGCATAAAAATGTAGTACATATCGACATATGGTAATACAAATATGTACATAAATCTGCATTACAAAATGTTTTGCCTTTACAGATACATACTTATATGCTGAAATCAAGGGTATTATAAATACCCTTATTGTAGATCATCAAAGAGGGCGAACAAGAACTTATTATAGATCATCAAAGAGGACGAACAAGAACTCATATCTGCATTACAAAACATTTTGTAATGCATATATGTGTCCCCATTCAAAATACCCTTTTTGTAAGACAAAAATGTAGTACATATCGACATAGTGGTGGGTCGCAAACCTAAACCGGCCCAACTCAAACCGCCAAACCGTCGGTTTGGCGGTTTGACGAAAGCAAGTCTTCTTCAATCCTGTGAGGCAGGGAATGATGGACCTTTGTAACTTGTTCATTCCCGGATATCTGATCCGTTCAGATATCCGAGAATTTTTTCAGTAAATATCGATATCCGGATCCGATCCGAAAACTGTCGGATATTCGATCCGAGAAGGTAAAACGGATCGGATATCCGATCCGAGAAGGTAAAACGGATCGGATATCCGAGTTATCCGGTATAGATAATCAGTAATACAAAAGAAAAACCAATCTATAATACATTAGGTTGATATAAGACGAAACATTTGAACTTTGAAGTCACATCCAAACAAAAAACCAAAGTATGTAAGCATATGATCTAACGTAACTACACCCAAAAGTTTTGGATGTTCGTGAGTCCATTCATAGACGTGTTCAAACCTCAAAGTCAATATCGAACAATAAACATGAGCTGGTTCTCAAACATACAGTGAGTTGTAGAAAGATTCGGCAAAACAAAGACTTAGAGGCATGCCATAGAGGCATAGACGTGTTCATAAGTCCATTCATAAACATTAAACTCAAGAACGGTCTGAGACTCCCAAGTCCAAGAGAAGCACAAAGCGGGGTATGATTTGCGAGTCCTTCTTCCTCGTCATCTTTCAAGGAATCAGCCAAGCCATTCTTGTCCCGGTTTGCCTAGGGTTCCAGCGAAACCTGAACACTGGAGACGATAAGCCGCTGGAAGAGCGCAACTGAATGTGACAGAGATTGAAGAGAGTTGGTCCGACCTTCCGAGAGAGGCAAAGAGCGGGGCTTGGTCTCGGTGTGAGCAAGGGAGACGCAGATGAGAAACTGAGAATCGAGAGAGAGAGAGAGAGAGCGGCGATGAGAATGAATGAGAGGGTTCACGATGCTTTATATTCCTTCACATTAGGGTTTCTTTGGGTTTGTTTTTAACTAAAAAAAAGTCAAAAATAAAAAATTGAGGCAAGGAGGATCGAACTAAGGACCTAAAGTACTAAAGACAACCTTTGCTCTCCCTCTCACCAACTTAGCTAGTCCAACTGAGTTGAATTATTCTTACAAATATTTTTTATATAATCGGATACCGGATATCCGGGTTGGAAAAAAACAAGATCCGTATCCGATCCGTATATCCGAAATTTTTTGACGGATACGGATAGCTTTCCGTCGGATCGAGTACACGTCGGATATTTCCGAGTCGGATCGTCGGATTATTGGCGGATCGGATATTTTTTGAACACCCCTAATTCAAATACCCTTTTTGTAATACAAAAATGTAGTATATATCGACATAGTGGTGGGTCGGAAACCTAAACCGGCCCAACTCAAACTGCCAAACCGTCGGTTTGGCGGTTTGACACACTATTTAAAAAATAAAAAAAATTAAAATGCAACGTCTTTTTCGACTACCGACGGTTCCAAACCATTGGTAAAAACGTCGGTAAAAAAATAAATAAATAATAAAAAAAGGTTCAAACCGTCGGTAAAACCGGCAGTTAACCGACGGTTTGAACCGTCGGTTTAGGTTTGGCCGAGAGCCAAACCTAAACCTAAACTGTAAACCTCCGGTTCGACAAACCGGCGAACCTAAACCGCCGGTTTGGTCAAACCGGCGGTTTACGCCGGTTTACAAACCGCCGGTTTGGCGGTTTGGTTTGAACCGGACCCCACTCTATATCGACATATGGTAATACAAATATGTACATAAATCAAGGGTATTATAAATACCTTTATTGTATTATTCACTCCATATAGTATTACCATATGGAGTGAATAATAAGTCCATGCTGCTCAATCTTGTCTGCAAGTGTTTTTTGATCCCGTTCAATGGACTTATAATTGATGAGCTGACAACATATTCAAAGGATCTTGGAACTCTATACGACAGGATAGACACTACTGTGTACATGGCAAGCAAGAGGACCGAAACCAAAATCAAAAATCTTGTTAAAGAACTTCTAGCCCCATCGTCTGCTACAAGAGGTCATGACCCAACTAAAAAAACTGTTGCTACATCTCCAAAAGACACTGCAGATGATGGTGGTTCGAGTGAGGTATGAAAAAACAAGTGTTTAGTATATAATCACAAAACATTGTAGAATTATGTAATGTTATTGTACTATTATGTAGCTGAATCTGTTACATTATATGGAATATTATAAAAATATGTAATAGTGTGTATCATTGTGTTAAAACAAGGCGTCAATGTAGTCGAGCCTGTTCGAAGGGTGGGTCTAAGGGTCCCTAAAGATAGTAAATACAAGCGTACCCCATTAAGAAAAAATGTGAAACTACCGAAAGAACAACCAATGACCATGCTACAAACAGTTGACCGTCAAAAACTTTATAATTGGGTGAAGAACAAGGACGATCAAGGTACGATTCGGGAATATATTAAGAACATATCTAGAGCAGCCATACAAGACATTC
The DNA here is from genome assembly GCA_033239045.1 of Fagopyrum esculentum. NCBI lineage: Eukaryota > Viridiplantae > Streptophyta > Magnoliopsida > Caryophyllales > Polygonaceae > Fagopyrum > Fagopyrum esculentum. The sequence goes on along the minus strand of BSUD01000004.1, from coordinate 16,440,236 downwards.
TGAAGCCAAGCGGCTAGATAAAAGACGAGGTATGTATAAATGTTAAACATATGTATACAATTTCTTTACACATATGAGTATTAACTTATGTACAGAAAGCCATCATAAGACGAGGTATGTATAAATGTTCAATATATGTATATAGTACCAGTACACATGTGAGTATTAACTTATGTAACCAATCATACATACACACATTATATCAATAGTTAGACTGATTTTCGTTCTAATGAATGTCGTAGGCTATAGATGAGATTATTATGAACATGAGGAAGAGCATTGTCGAGTACCCTGAACATTTCGCCAAGATTGTGTTGCTATCGTCCGTTTGGTCTAGGTCGTACAACCGTACATTATTTGAAAAACATGTTAATATGAACGCCTCGAAGGCAAGTTTCCATCAAAGCATGCATGACGTTATTTCTGGAGACAGCCTACAAATGTTCAGAAAGCCACTATATGATGTTGATGTGATATATTCACCATTCAACCTCCTAGAATCCCATTGGGTTGTTCTTGAAATTGATTTCCGTATGTGGTGCATTTATATGTATGATCCACAAATCAACTACACAAAGGAAGATAAACTACATAATCTTCTTGAGCCAATGAATGTCATACTCCCTCAACTTCTAGGAGTACATGGCAAGCACAAACGACTTGGAGATCGACTGAAAGGGCCATTAAAGGTAATCAGGAAAACTAGCTTGAACATAAATGCTGTTGGGTACGTGTTGTGTTTTGCAATTATGTAGTTATCCATATAATATTACATAATTTACATTTTTTTACTTATTGAACGTAGGGGGAGCTGTGGCATATTCACTTTCAAGTACAAGTAGTACTGGGTGTCTGGACGCAAAGATTTGAGTGATATAAGCGATGAATCTGTTCAAGCAAGTAGAGAGAAATTCACAAATGTTGTGTTCACAAGGGAATGACGCGAATGGTTTGATGAGATTTGAAAAACACCGTATTATGTAATGGTTTATGCAACCGAATTATGACAACATCCAAATTGATGCTTTATGTTATGAACCTTTAGTTTCTACACACTGGTTGTGTTGTGCGGATGGATATATATTGCATGCGTTTGTTTGTTAGTTTTAATGAAGTGAAACCTTGTATCAAGACATACACATTTAGTTTGTTTAAGTATTTATGGTATATCTACATAAAAAATGACTCGAATGTTAAACTTAATAGCACATAAACAGATACACACAATCATATAATTTATGTATTCTGTTATTAAGATGTAGTTACCGTATTTATGTTATGTATGGTGCTTATGTAACATATACATATACACAAAAACATATAATGCATGTTCATGGTAACCTATCTTTTTATTTGTCAATTACTTTCGATGTGTGTAGACGATTGAATTGAGTAGGTCGTATGTATATAGTATATAATGTCGTGTGCAGGCAATATGTATACATTTATTCAATGTCAGCTTATTAATAGTCTATGTACATATATATATCGGCTCTACCTTAGCTTGAGTTGCAAAACGACTTAGGTATATATCAGATCAAGGCTATATTTATATTGTCGAAAATAATCAATCACATAAATTCGAGGCAACACAATGTTGAAATGCAAACATAATACTGTTAGTTCACAACGTCACATACTTTCCACTTAGTAAATAAATTCACTATTTCGGCTGGTTTACACAAGTCTTCTTCGTGTGTCCACTAAAGCCACAACAACTACATTTCCTCTTGGACCCTTGTTCCCAAGATGCACGGAATCTAGACTTCGACATCCTTCTACACCTCTTACGCTTTAATGGAGGCTTGCAAGCCATATATGAAACGTATACGGGTACATTCCACTCTGACTTGTTCGGCACCGGGTAAATAACCTCTGCAAATCCAGACCTCCAATTTTCTGTTCAATAATACTTACTTATAAGATAGGAATGGCTCATACCTACATGTTTTGCTGCACCAACTGCATGTATGCATGGTATCTCTTCAATGTCAAACTCTTTACAAGCACAAGTCTTCATTTGCAAACAGACAATGACATGTTCATCCCCTCTTTTTACCTTAAATTCCATCCTTTCTGTATCAAGTGTGTACACAAAGTAAGAACCTGATTCATCAAACCTCTTGTGAATGATAGCCTTAACTTTTGGCGTGGAAACATCTACACAAGATTGAGATTTTTTACGGCGCTCCGCAAACCAGCATGACATGAATTTTCTGGTTTCATCCAGCATGGCTAAAACTAGATATTCCCTCCCTTCTTTCATTATGCCGTACACACACCCGGCGTTGATACTAGTCATTATGTTGTACCTCTTAGCAGGAGACAACAAACGAGCCCACTTTGATATCCGCATCTCAGTAAGCAACTCTCCAACTTTTGGCTTTTCTTGTACATATCAAATACATTAAGGATACAATTCCAATAAATAATGATAATATGAAGTCATTGTGTACCAAAACATACCACTGATATTTGTCTCAGCAACTCAATGCACTCCCCTTTCTTACATCTCTCGGCCCCATCAATAAACATTTGTAGTATACGGTTTGATCTTGTTCGCTTTCTCAGATTCCCCTTAAGATGCCAAATACAGTAACCATGAAACGCCAAACGATAGTTGGATGCAATGCCTTTCTTAATAGAATTATGTCGATCAGAAACAAACACAAGTTCCTTGTTATCCGGAATGATACGACTCAAATCATTAAAAAAAAAATCTCACGACGCATCATTCTCACTATCAATAATTTCAAAAGCAAATGGATAAATTTGTTGATTTGCATCTTGTGTAGTTGCAACGAGCAAAACCCCTCCATATTTCCCGCTTAAATGTGTGCCATCGACCGTGATAACTTACATATTTATCAAATATGTACACATTAAGATACATAATCTGCTAATATTTACGACATATGTTCATGATATAAGTTTTTGTAACTTTTGCATCGCACCAAATCCTTTGATTGATTGTTCAAATGCAACAAATACATATCTAAAACGATTTTACTAATCAAGTACAAGGGAAGAAATTGTACCGTTGTTCACATCCTCTAACATATACAAGTATGCAGGGATGGAGCTATAATTATCTTCCGAAGTTCCTCTTATCATGTCCTTCACCACCTCTTGTGTTTTCCAACACTTCCAATAACTAGCATCTATTCGATGTAAACTCTTCATAACAGTGACTATTTGATTAACAGAAGGTAACTTTTCCGAGTTTCCGTACCTACATAAATGTTGGATACGCACATCATTAAACAGTTTACAATGAAAAAAATAATATTTTCAGTTAGAATGTACGACATACATTGACTTCACTTTCTCTGCAATTACTTGATAGGAAGCACCCTTGTTACCAGATCGCCTCATGTGATATGAACATGTGTGTGTGGAGACATACCTTGTTGTTGTAAAATAACTTGAACCACCTAGCTTAGTGAAACGAACCCTCCATTTACATTCTTCGTCAATACATATTGTTGTAACTGCCTTCATTTTGGACTTAACTATCCTATACTGAGAACATTCAGATATTGAATGCAAACACAAAGCATTCTTCAACTCAACTTTCAAAGAATATGTTTTTCCCCAAAATAAGCTCATAATCATGCACATCTGGTACATATGTATCAACATGAGGCACTATTGCAAGAGGATCACCCATTGTATTCTCATCATGGGTTGTAGCAGACACACTAGATGAATATGTACACACATCAAGCTGCAAACATTCGTTCATATTATGTTCAACATTATGTACTCCTTCTAATGTCACAATATTGCTCGGCTTATGTACATCAACTTTATCGACACACATTGGCACACTCCACATGTACTGCTGCAACCCATTTATTTGAAGAAATGTATCAAAGTCAGCAGTTGTAGTGACGTCAAATGGTTGGAATCCAGGATTGAATGGATTCTTGTACGACAACATCACATCATACTCCGATTCACATATTCCAAAATGCCTTGCAACCTTATGTTTCAATTCCTCAAAGGTGCAAGAGATATTGTTACGCTAGAAAGTGTGTACCCAATAAGCCTTAAATTTTTACTTGTTATAATTATCCTAATTCTAAGCGCACCCGCAGTGTACGGGACGTATGTAGAAAGATAAGTACTCCAAGGTCGAACACAAAGACTAAGGTGAAATCGAACTAAGTTGTGATTGAATTTAGCAAGGTCTAATCTAAGCAAGAAAAGGGGAAATCGCAATTTGTTTTGTTGGTTTTAGATGATCAAATCGAAGATCACAACTTATGCAAACAACCAAACCAAACTCAATAGGAAAATTCGGCACAAATAAACAATTCGAACAAGATGTACTCAAGAGAGAAAGAAAACGGATTCTAGGGGTTGGAAATTCCGGTTATGGCATAATCTCAAGTTATCTATTTCTTCCTTGGATTGATGATGGTATGTTTGGGATTTAGTGTTTCTAAAATGGGACCAATTACCGGGTAAGTCTCATGATCCAACTAATCCACACCTAAGATCTCATTACCGGTTAAGCCTCTAAGAACTTAAGGATAGGATTTTAGCTCAAACCGAATATTACCTAGAGGTCTAACCTATCCTTACCGGGTAAGTCTCGGAAAGGGAAGTTCTAAGCAACTATCCTAGCACACTTAATCCAATGGCGGCTTATTAGGCTCACCATTACCTAAGGCTTTACTATTTTAGATTCTAAGGACAAGGATTACCGGGTAAGTCTCTCCTAGCACTTAGTCTCTACACTAGGACATCCTAGGGTAGGTTAAACTCAGCAAAAACTTAGGGTTTCAACAATTTTATGAACCTAAGGTGAGATCCCTTCGAATCAGGAAAATCACGGTTCGTTCTACAGAAACCACGGCCGTGGTTCTTCAAGAACTACCCGTGATTCCTAACAGTAGCTACGTCCATAAACAAAAATCATCCAAAGATACATCTAAGTTCATCCTATCATAGATCTAGCCATAACCATCCTTTCCTAACCCTAGAATCACATCAATCTAGCCTATAACATTCATATTGGAATTCAAAACAAACAAGCATAAATTTATGATCTCCATAGAAAGGAAGAATGAGGGAAAGAAGATGAACAAATAAACTTCAAACACAATCCAAATCCAGAGATTGAATTAGAATGACTTACAACCCTTCAAATTGAAGGTTCAAGGGTTCAAAAACACTTCTAGAAATAATCCGAAATACAAGAATTAGGTGTGTCTTCTCCTCTTCAATGGCAATGGCTCCTTTCTTCTTCTTCTTGCACTTTCCTTCCTAGAAAAATCCTCCTTCTTCTTGGAATATATTTTGTTCAAAGCAATAGAGAATGTGTGAGTTGCTCCCAAAACTACCCCAAAATCCCAGCTGCCTCTAACAACATTCAAGGACCACTTTTATAACCAATTTCTTCATGAGCTGGCCATGAGAGTCTTGGCACAGCTGTCACGAGAATCTGGCAAAAACCACGGCCATTTCCACGGCCGTGATTCTTCAGGAACCCGTGATTTCTAACAGAAACTTTGTTTTGGATCAATAGGCTGTGGTTTGGTGCGTGGCCTGTGTTGGCAAGGTTCCTAGAGTCCTCTTTGGCTCTTGGCTTGCGTTCCAATGAGTTTGGAAACATGTCCTCTTAATGAGCGACCCTCAAACGCCTCGTTTAAGCTCGAAACTTCCCGAAATACCTACAAAACGCACACAAGTCCGTGTACACGTCTATCTCGACAAATTACATGTTTTGAGTGCAAAACGCATTGGACTAGTGCTAGATAATGCATGATTGGGCGAGAATTCTACCTAAATGTGCACCTAAAACTATACTATAAATCGTGTTATCAAAATACCCCATACTTAAGGTTTGCTCGTCCCCGAGCAAATTCCCAACTATAGACTACGAGATGACATGATTTATGTATGCAGAAAAATGGCAAAATCTTTTTGGTTTTGTGCTTCTACTATTGGATCACCTTCATAGTCATGATCAATGGAAAATTGAATAAGCAATCATGTATCAAATGATAAAGTCATGGAAAGACAATTGTACTTAACTCAAAAACATGCATGAGTTGGGAGGACGGAGATGTCAAGAAGATCAAGAGTTTATCCAATCTAGATTACTAAGTCTTACAAACATGCAAGTAGGTCATAAGGGCTTGTGACATAAAAGGCTAAGAAACGTTTCAATTCGGGGAGGAGAATTTTCTAGGTATGTGATGCTAATCCGGGAATGGAACTAACTTCACTCCTTGTCCTCGATCAACTTCCCCCAAGTGCATATTTTCCCCTATCTTGCTTTCTTTTCCTTTTCTTTAACTTATTTTTGAGACAATGACATTGGTGTACAATAGCCGAAACCTCGGTGATTAGCTATCCTCGGGCTTTTTCTCTTTTTCGAGGTGCATCCACACCGGGCACACATACCAAAGCTCGTTAGGGCTATTGGCTCATTTGACTTTGGCAAGGCACCAACACCCGATTATGTGAAGTGTACCGAGTTACTTGTCATTTAAACCAACGCCCCCAAACCTATTTTGGCTACACTTCCACAATAAATTCAGCATTCTATTCATGACATTCTTTTCATTACATCTTCATCCCGCACTTGCTTTTCACACATTCAAACACACTAGCATGCTCCTATTCCCGGATGGGTTTAAAAGGAGGTCAAATTTTATATCAATTGAGGTGCTTAAGCAATCATGATCAAGATGAGAAGTAGAGAAAGATGAAATGCCTTATTCATTCCTAGATGGTATGCAAGAACTATCATGTAATTTCGATTTTCAATACTCAATCCATTCTAGGCAATCATCATGATCTCAAGTCATTCATGGAATTCAAGAGAAGTAGTTCAAGTCCACATATGCATTTATCAATTTAACACATAAGGCCATTCATAGCCAATCACAAGACAAGTTTTCATCATTAGGATCATATCCAAGCCTAGAAAGCACAAAAAGTTTTTCAATTTTCTGATTTTTTTGGAATTTTCGCTTTAAATATGCACAATGCAAGAGATGTGCAAATATTAGCCTATCCTAGATGCTCTTCATGCAAAGGATCATGCAAACCCCACCCCATACTTAGAAACACATTGTCCCCAATGTGGTATACAAGTAAAGAGAGTGAAAGAAGGTTCTCACAATGTAAAATGGTTTTCTTCGGTATTTGGGAATTCTCAAGAGGATTGATGTTGGATGATCCTTTCAACCATGGTAGGGAGCTCTAAGCATCATTCAAGCTTTGAAACCCGCGCTAGGCACCGCTAGCCGTCCAAGTTCCGCGTCCGCTCCACCCATAATTGGTGAGGGTTTCATCATCATCAGTTCCAAGAAAGGCTTCCAATGCCACTAATGTTCTAGCACACACAAAATAGACAAAACACACAAAGCACACAAAAACAGAAAAATCTAAGCTAAAATGAAGGAAAAATATTACCGATGGGTTGCCTCCCACCAAGCGCTTCTTTAAGGTCATTAGCTTGACCAAACTCGGGAGCGTTTATGCAAGGTGAAGCGGGGCAATCATGTCTATCGGTGCTCCCGGAATGTATTTCTTCAAGCGATGCCCATTCACTTTGAAATCTCCACAATGCTCCCCTCCTATTTCAATTGCTCCATGGGGAAAGATCTTCTTCACCACATATGGCCCGGTCCATCTTGATTTGAGTTTTCCGGGAAAGAGTCTTAGCCTTGAGTTGAAGAGAAGGACAAGATCTCCTTCACTCAACTCCTTTGGGATGATCCTCTTGTCATGCCACCTTTTGGTTCTCTCCTTGTAGATCCGGGCATTCTCATAAGCTTCCAACCGGAGTTCCTCAAGTGCATTGATATCAAGCAATCTCTTTTCTCCCGCCTCCTTGAGGTCAAAATTTAGCCACCTAATGGCCCAATAAGCTCTGTGCTCCATTTCCACCGGAAGATGGCAAGACTTGCCATAGACCAACTTGTAGGGAGTGGTGCCAATATGTGTCTTGAAGGCGGTTCTATATGCCCATAGTGCGTCATTGAGCTTCATGGCCCAATCCTTCCTTGTCCTAGACACCGTCTTCTCGAGGATGGCCTTGATTTCTCGGTTGGAGATCTCCACTTGACCACTAGTTTGGGGGTGGTAAGGTGTGGCCACTTTGTGAGTCACCCTATACTTAGCCAAAAGTGCTCCAAAGTTCCTATTTGTGAAGTGCTTCCCTCCATCACTAATGATCACCCTTGGTGTTCCAAACCTAGGGAAGATCACTCGGTTGAAGAACCGCACCACCACCTTGGCATCATTTGTAGGAGAGGCGATTGCCTCTACCCATCTTGACACATAATCCACCGCCAATAGGATGAATAGATTTCCACATGAAGAAGGGAATGGTCCCATGAAGTCTACACCCCATACATCAAAAATCTCAACTTCTTGGATGTTGTTCAAGGGCATTTCATTCCTCCTTGAGATGTTCCCCGTTCTTTGGCAAGCATCACATGCCGCTACAAAACCTTGCACATCTCTAAACAAGTTAGGCCAATAAAAACCGGATTGCAATACCTTTGCACACGTTTTGTGTGAGCTAGCATGGCCTCCACATGGTAAGGAGTGACAATGCCGGATCACACTCTCCATTTCATCTTCGGGTATGCATCTTCTAAGCACCCCATCCGGGCCTCTCTTGAATAGAAGTGGCTCGCTCCAATAGTAATGCCTTACATCGTTGAAGAACTTCTTCCTTTGTGAATATGATAAGCCGGGAGGCACTTCCTCACACACCAAGTAATTCACAATGTCGGCATACCATGGCTCACTTCCCCTAGCCACTTGGAATAAGCACTCCTCCACCATTTGCAATTGTTCATCCCGGAACGAATCATCTATCAGAATGTTGTCTTTACCAAGCTCCAATGGTGGGAGTCTACTAAGGTGATCCGCCACCGAGTTCTCGGATCCCTTCTTATCTCTTATCTCCAAATCGAACTCTTGAAGAAGTAGGATCCACCGAATCAACCTTGGCTTGGCATCCTTCTTTGTAAGTAGATAACGGATCGCCGCATGATCCGTATAAACTATGATCTTCGCTCCAACAAGGTATGAACGGAACTTCTCAAATGCATACACTACCGCTAACAACTCCTTCTCGGTAGTAGCATAATTGAGTTGGGCATCATCTAGCGTCTTGCTAGCATAGTAAATAGCATGAGTGCGCCCTTCTTTCCTTTGCCCCAAAACAGCCCCAACGGCCACATCACTTGCATCGCACATGATCTCGAATGGTAGACTCCAATCCGGAGGTTGCATGATAGGTGCGGAGATCAAGGCGTTCTTCAACCTACAAAATGCTTCAAGACAATCCTTGGAAAAGACAAAATCAACATCCTTCATTAGTAGGTTAGTTAGATGCTTAGAGATTTTAGAGAAATCTTGGATGAATCTCCGGTAAAAACCGGCATGCCCTAGGAAACTCCTTACCCCCTTCACCGAGGTAGGTGGTGGCAACTTCTCTATTGTTTCAATCTTAGCCCTATCAACCTCAATGCCACGGTTAGACACCAAGTGTCCTAACACAATCCCTTCACTTACCATGAAGTGGCATTTCTCCCAATTTAAAACAAGATTTGTCTCTTCACATCTTTGCAATACTAATGACAAGTTAGCCAAGCAATCATCAAAGGAAGAACCATAAACAGAGAAATCATCCATGAACACCTCCATGATATTTTCTATGTATTCCGAAAAGATAGCCATCATACACCTTTGAAAGGTGGCGGGTGCATTACACAACCCAAATGGCATTCTCCTATATGCAAATGTACCCCATGGACATGTAAAAGTTGTTTTTTCTTGATCATCGGGGTGGATAGGGATTTGGAAGAATCCACTATACCCATCTAGATAGCAAAAGTGAGAGTGTTGAGCTAATCTTTCTAGCATTTGGTCAATGAAGGGGAGGGGAAAGTGATCCTTCCTAGAAGCCATGTTCAATTTCCTATAGTCTATACACATTCTCCATCCCGTGACCGTCCTAGTTGGTATTAGTTCATTGTTCTCATTAGTTACTACCGTCATTCCACCCTTCTTAGGTACTACATGAACGGGGCTAACCCACTTACTATCCGAGATAGGGTAGATAATTCCCGCATCTAGCAACTTAATGATTTCCTTTTTGACCACCTCTTTCATTATAGGATTCAATCTCCTTTGATGTTCAATAGAGGGTTTGTGGTTATCTTCCATCATTATCTTATGCATGCACAAAGATGGCTTAATGCCAACCAAATCATCAATGGTATAACCAATGGCTTTCCTATGCAATCTTAATTCATGCAGCAATTTAGCAAGTTCATCATCACTCAAACATGCATTAACAATCACCGGATATGTAGAATCATCACCAAGAAATGCATACTTTAAATGAGAGGGGAGGGGTTTGAGTTCAAGTGAGGGAGGACCTTTTTCGGTTGAAGACGACCCAAATAAAATTGGATGAGATGAATCCAAAGCAAATGAAGACTCCCCTTGGCTCCTAGAAGCTTGATCATCATTAAGAGCTGATTCAGGGGAAACCACGGTTGGAATCACGGGTTGCTCAACTTCCACGACCGTGGTTCCTTCCAGGCTTGCTTCTCGGAGTTGTCCAGAGAGTTTGACGGCCGTGGTTCCTGAATCTCGACCGTGGGATTTGCAGCTGTTCACAATTTCTTCATGGCTCTCAAATCCAATTTTTGGCTCCTCTTCTAATGCCTCCAAGGCTTTGATCTCTTCATTGCAATCCTCCTCAATGTCTTCCTCCATCATACTCAAGGTGAGAACTTTTTCCAAGGGATCCTTGATCAAAATCGAGCTCACCATTTCTCTAGATTCCTCTTGTTCGACTATGTTGAAGATATCCTCATCAAGGGTTGGCCCTTTCATCATTGTGGACAGCTTGAACTTGATGTTCTCCTCTCCAATGTTGAAGGAGAGAGTCCCGTTCTTGCAATCCACTAAACATCCGGATGTGGCTAGGAAAGGTCTTCCTAGGATGATGGGAACCGGGTAATCCGCCGGAATGTCCAACACTACAAAGTCGATAGGCACATAGAATCCTCCCAATTGCACCGGGATGTCCTCAAGAATCCCAACCGGGTGGGTGATGGATCGGTCCGCCATATAGAGGGTCATCTTGACCGGTTTTGGCTCTCCTAGCCCGACCTTGTTACTAAGTGCAAGCGGTATGATGCTTACACTCGCCCCAAGATCACAAAGGGCTTCGTACTTCACGTCTCCTACTCCAATTGGGACGCAAAAAGAGCCCGGATCTCTTAGCTTGGGGGGCATTGCTTCCTTCATAGTTTGGATTAACTCCGAGGATCTCTTGGTCATCCTAATCTCCCCATACTCCTCCAACTTCCTTTTGTTGGAGAGTATTTCCTTCAAGAACTTTCCGTATGCTGGCATTCCTAAGATGGCATCCATGAACGGAATGTTAATATGTAACTTGGACATTAGTTCAAGGAACTTACCAAAGTGATTGTCCAAACGAGCTCTTGCTCTTGATTGTGGGAATGGTAGTGGCGGCTTGTATGGAGGCGGTGCTACATAAGTTGGCTCTACATCCTTGCTTTTGCCTCCTTCATCTTGCTTTCTTCCCTCTTCTACCACTACTTGCTTTCCCTTAGCTTGGTCCTTGGGCAAAGGATCCTTCATGCTCAACCCACTCCTTGTTGTGATAGCCAAAACTTGACCTCTTGGGTTGTCTTCGGTTCTTCCGGGGAGCTTCCCCGGATCTCTATGTGCCTCACCCGCCTTTTGAAAGACTTGTGCTTCCAAGACCTTTTGAGCTTTAGAAATTGAAGTGACGGTGCTCTCAAGTCCACTCAATCTTCCGAGCAATTGTTCAAACATGACTTCGGTTCTATCTTTTGAAGGTTGAGAAAAACCGGGTGGAGGTTCTTGTGAAGCTCTTTGTGGTGGAGTTGTGCTTGTGGAAGCGGGAGGGTTCAAGGCTCCATCCGGATTCGAGTAAGAAAAACCGGGATGGTTATGGTTTGGCCGGTAATTGTTGAATTGCCGGTTGTTGTTGAAGTTCCTTGGGCCTTGGTAATTGTTGAAGTTGCCTCTTCCCATATAGTTGACATCCACCTCCTTGGGAGACAAGTTTGCTTGTGGAGGTGCTTGAGGAGTTGTTTGGCCCTTCAAGGTGGTAGTGCATAACTCTCTCAAGGATTTCAACTCGTTGTTGATGGCGTCAAGCTTGAAATTGCTCATGGTGACTTCACTCACCTCATATGCTCCCGCCTTTCTCCCTTCACTCTTCCTATGCGAGTACTTCTCAATCACTAGAGCTTGCTTCTCCACAAACTCCCAAGCATCATCAACATGCTTCTCCATAAATGTCCCACCGGAAAGAGATTGAAGCTTGAATTGGCTATCTTCATCAAGCCCCTTGAAATAGATCTCTAATAGCTCAATCTTTGGTATGCCATGGTGCGGACAATCTAGGAGAAGGTCTTGGAATCTCTCCCAAGACTTGAACAAACTCTCTCTATCCCTCATCACAAAGGCATTGATCTTCCCTCTTAACTCGGTGGTCTTGGAAGGTGGGAAGAACTTGGTCAAGAACTCGGTTGTCATCTCCTCCCAAGTACCAACTCGCCCTTGTGGAATAGATTGATACCAAGCCAAGGCTTTATCCTTAAGAGAGAAGGAAAAGGCCCTTAGCTTATGGTTGTTGCTCTCCAATCTTGGTGGTCTAAGAGTCTCCATCAAAATCTCATAATTCATCAAGTGTTGATGAGGGGACTCTCCTTCCATCCCTCCAAATTGATTGTGCCGGATCATTTGTAGAACTTGAGGGCGGAGCTCATAGTTGTGGGTTGCGGGATCTCCTAGATTCACACCCGGTCGGTGTGCTCTTTGTGCCGGATCCATACGTCTCCCTAGGGTTTGTGGCTCCTCAATAGCAATGGGAACAACCCTAACATTGGCCGCCGGCTGCGGTTGTGGTGGAGGTGGTGGAGGTTGTCGGCGATTAAGCTCTCCTTGTACAAGGGCTTGCCTAATCTCTTCAATCTCCCTCCTAGTTTCCTCTTGCCTCTCATTGGCAAGTCTCCTTTCTTCCTCCAAGAGTTCATCTCTTAGCCTTATTTGCTCTAAGGCTTCATCCAATTCAGCTTGAAGATTTCTACCGGCCATCTCTCTCTCTTTTCGGATGTTCTTAGATCTAGATCGAAGGGTTTTCTCCGGTTCGGGATCGAATGGAGCTAGATCCTTGCCACGAGATCTTCGCATACACCTAAAGAGAAATAGATGTCCTGAAAAGCAAAGACACAAACCAAAAAGAGATCAAAAGAAACAAGAAAGATCTACACTAGAATCAATCACAAAATAGACTCAATCTAGACCTAGTCCCCGGCAACGGCGCCAAAAACTTGTTACGCTAGAAAGTGTGTACGCAATAAGCCTTAAATTTTTACTTGTTATAATTATCCTAATTCTAAGCGCACCCGCAGTGTACGGGACGTATGTAGAAAGATAAGTACTCCAAGGTCGAACACAAAGACTAAGGTGAAATCGAACTAAGTTGTGATTGAATTTAGCAAGGTCTAATCTAAGCAAGAAAAGGGGAAATCGCAATTTGTTTTGTTGGTTTTAGATGATCAAATCGAAGATCACAACTTATGCAAACAACCAAACCAAACTCAATAAGAAAATTCGGCACAAATAAACAATTCGAACAAGATGTACTCAAGAGAGAAAGAAAACGGATTCTAGGGGTTGGAAATTCCGGTTATGGCATAATCTCAAGTTATCTATTTCTTCCTTGGATTGATGATGGTATGTTTGGGATTTAGTGTTTCTAAAATGGGACCAATTACCGGGTAAGTCTCATGATCCAACTAATCCACACCTAAGATCTCATTACCGGTTAAGCCTCTAAGAACTTAAGGGTAGGATTTTAGCTCAAACCGAATATTACCTAGAGGTCTAACCTATCCTTACCGGATAAGTCTCGGAAAGGGAAGTTCTAAGCAACTATCCTAGCACACTTAATCCAATGGCGGCTTATTAGGCTCACCATTACCTAAGGCTTTACTATTTTAGATTCTAAGGACAAGGATTACCGGGTAAGTCTCTCCTAGCACTTAGTCTCTACACTAGGACATCCTAGGGTAGGTTAAACTCAGCAAAAACTTAGGGTTTCAACAATTTTATGAACCTAAGGTGAGATCCCTTCGAATCAGGAAAATCACGGTTCGTTCTACAGAAACCACGGCCGTGGTTCTTCAAGAACTACCCGTGATTCCTAACAGTAGCTACGTCCATAAACAAAAATCATCCAAAGATACATCTAAGTTCATCCTATCATAGATCTAGCCATAACCATCCTTTCCTAACCCTAGAATCACATCAATCTAGCCTATAACATTCATATTAGAATTCAAAACAAACAAGCATAAATTTATGATCTCCATAGCAAGGAAGAATGAGGGAAAGAAGATGAACAAATAAACTTCAAACACAATCCAAATCCAGAGATTGAATTAGAATGACTTACAACCCTTCAAATTGAAGGTTCAAGGGTTCAAAAACACTTCTAGAAATAATCCGAAATACAAGAATTAGGTGTGTCTTCTCCTCTTCAATGGCAATGGCTCCTTTCTTCTTCTTCTTGCACTTTCCTTCCTAGAAAAATCCTCCTTCTTCTTGGAATATATTTTGTTCAAAGCAATAGAGAATGTGTGAGCTGCTCCCAAAACTACCCCAAAATCCCAGCTGCCTCTAACAACATTCAAGGACCACTTTTATAACCAATTTCTTCATGAGCTGGCCATGAGAGTCGTGGCACAGCTGTCACGAGAATCTGGCAAAAACCACGGCCATTTCCACGGCCGTGATTCTTCAGGAACCCGTGATTTCTAACAGAAACTTTGTTTTGGATCAATAGGCTGTGGTTTGGTGCGTGGCCTGTGTTGGCAAGGTTCCTAGAGTCCTCTTTGGCTCTTGGCTTGCGTTCCAATGAGTTTGGAAACATGTCCTCTTAATGAGCGACCCTCAAACGCCTCGTTTAAGCTCGAAACTTCCCGAAATACCTACAAAACGCACACAAGTCCGTGTAGACGTCTATCTCGACAAATTACATGTTTTGAGTGCAAAACGCATTGGACTAGTGCTAGATAATGCATGATTGGGCAAGAATTCTACCTAAATGTGCACCTAAAACTATACTATAAATCGTGTTATCAGATATCTATAGCAAGAGGTTTGCTTGTAACATTCCCAATGTATTCCAATACATTATTATTCAACTCCCAATCACCACCGTAATAGAAGGTCACGAAAACAGAACTCATACTTAATACATACACAACATCAATACATTTACTTAACAGATGTATTACATAATATTGAAAAATATGACTTTACTTAACTAATACATATACGTTTATAAACATGACATTAATGATCTTCCCAAAACATATGCATAATTTGTCGAACGTCGCCTCAACAATAACAGTATATAACTTGAGATAAATCACTAAAACGATTAGATCTTAATAGTTACCTGGTACATACGCAGATAATAACAGTATATAATTTGAGAAAAATCACTAAAACGATTAGATATTAATAGTTACTTGATACATACGCAGATCACGGTAGACACAATCAATATGTAATTCACTAAAACCGTCTTATGTATCTCTTCGATCACCACCAACGATTGTGAATAGATCTGGAGGACTAACAATGGCGTACAGTTTTTTGAACGTCAAAAAACGATAAAGGCATTCAATATGTAGTGGATTGTCTCCGTTTTATGTATATCGTCGATCTCTTTCAACAATTACGAAAAAATCAAGAGGAGAAACAATGGCTTCAAGTTTGAAGAACTCAAGACCATAAACTCGGTTGCAACAACAATGGAGTCCGAATTTTCTCTGGAATGGATCAATTGATTGATATCCCAAAATTAATGGAAATTATCCACTGTTTATTACCTAGTTTAACGACTGAATATAAGTATTAATGTTTGGGAGAATTTGATATACTAGGCCTTTTTAAGTTTTTGTTAAAAAAAGTGTACTCCAAATTTTTTACCACTTTCATTTAATAGTAGGTTAAAATTATTAACCCTTCTATTTAGAAAGAAAGAATAAATGATGTTTGTCATTTGTTATAAAAGTATAAGTTTTAATTTTTAATTATTGAATTTGTTTTCTTTTATTATTTTTCTTGCCTTTTTTTATTTATTTATTTATTTTCTAGACTGAATTTCTCATACCGGAATTTCTCATACCAGAATTTTCATACCAGAAATTTCATACCAGAAATTTCATACCAGAAATTATCATACGAAAAGTTCATACCAGAAATTTCATACCAGAAATTATCATACGAAAAGTTCATACCAGAAATTTCATACCAGAAATTATCATACGAAAAGTTCATACCAGAAATTATCATATGTAATTCATACCAGAAATTTCATACCAGAAATTATCATACGAAAAGTTCATACCAGAATTTTGTCATACCAGAAATTTATCATATCAGAATTTATCATACCAAAATTTTTAATGCCAGAATTTTTATCATACTAGAAATTTATCATACCAGAAATGTTATCATACTGGAAATTTGTCATACCAGAAATTTTATCATACCATAAGTTTTTTTTTTGTCTTTTTTTATTTTTTTATAATTTTTTGGTATGAGTTTCTGGTATGAAATTCATATTAAAAACTCATACCAGAATTTTTTTTCAAAGATCTTCAGCCACACAAAGAGATGACTCTCATACCATAAGTTTGACATCTCAATGGATGAGTTTCAAACTTATGGGTACGTTTTTCAAACTGAGATTGCCAGATGACTCTACCATTATCCCAAGATGGATCGCACCAAGAACAAATCTTATCTATATATTTGACATCTCAAATATCACATTGCCAAATGACTCTCATCCATTGATTTAAGGTGTAATCAGTTATATGGGTCCGTTTCAAAGATCTTCAGCCACACAAAGAGCTTTCTAGAGAGCATACACATATTAAGAAACCTGATTTTCGGTACAACTCCAGAATTAACAAATGCACAAAACTTGAAACATTCCTATCAACTTGGGGCTCTTAAATGAACTGAAGTGGCTTCACATATCAGTTAACATGCTCAACTATATTTGGCAAGGTTGAAGAATCTCAGGCACGCAAACTTCAGAGCAAGCAAGCTTTGTGGATCGATACCTCAAGGCTTCACATATCAGTGAACTGAAGTGGCTTCACATATCAACTTGGGCTTCTTTCTGGATAGATAGCCGTGACCTCGATATGTTGAGCATGAACCTATGGCGTGCGAATGGAGTAGAGAGAACCTGTAATCACAACCACAAATAACAAACACAAAAAAGGGGACAATAGAAGGGGCGAAAATAATAGTATAAAGATGAAAAACCTTGCAACCAACATTTCAGCAACCAGATCTACATATCTAGATCTAGATCGATAAAGGGTTTTGAAGGGGAGATAGTTGGAGTGTGTTGACCAGCAAAGAAGGGGAGACATCCCGAGTTGCGGTGGGACACGGCGGTGTAGGCCCCCTAGTGGAGCTCTATCCGTTGCGCAGGTTGCGGCTGCTTGCACTTTGAAAAACCTCTCAGTTGTTCCTGAAGTCCGGCAAGCCTTGGCCGATGAAGGAATAGTGAGGATAATGGTGGATCTCCTAGAAACTAAACCTACAAACATTTATTTTTAAATGTAACATTAGGAGACGAATGAACGATTTTTGCAAGGAAGGAGGAAGGCTTCTGAAGGGTGTTGCGAGATCCAAATCTGGAAGAGGAGAGAGAGGAGTTGAGGGGAAGAGGCTGGAGGAGGAGGTGATAGGGTTTGACGGTAAAAAATTGAAAAGGGGTACATTTACTTAATCAAAAATACTAAAAGGGCTAGTTACTAGTAGATAATCTCAAAACAGCTTACTTACCAAATTTGCCCTTAATGTTTTTAATTAACAAAAATATTACGCCTAACTAGGATAGAGAGATAATTACCAAATCTATAGAATCTTCTATATAATAATGGGTTAATCTTTTTAGTAAAATATAGAGGGGTCTAGTTTGTTAACATGAAACAAAATGGGTCTAGTTTGTACACACTATTACATAAGTTGCCTACTTAGCCAACTCATCCATAATTATATGAGCTTCAACTGGATAAGAGAAAATAACGAAACTTAGGGTGCACGTAACGCAAATATCTCAACTTTATATTCAAATCTCGAGCGAAAATTTTCCGTAAAGGTCGGCGAGATTTGTTCGAGGTCAGTGGTTGACTTTGTGTTTGGCTATGGCGCTTATGTCTTCCAAAAGAAACAAGTTAACACACGTTAATCTCAAATAATCTCACAAAGATAATCACAACAAGAAAAGACTCAATTTTTATATGACTCAAAGAAGACTCAAATAAAATTGACTCAAACCTAATACTAATCAACTTTAAACTAAACCATCGTATTTTAGAATATCATTTGGAGAATAAGTATAACTTATAAATGAAACCTATATTAGTGAATAATATATCTTGCATGTAGGGCAACCACTTTCCATACTTAAAGTTGGAAACACTTAGATCACTTACGTTGTGTAGGTGTTTTCTCTTGTTTGAGCTCTTATATCGTCCCTCTAGTACATTCTTTGTTCCTAAAACTTAAACTCAAACGCACTTTAGGACGTTCATGTGAGATTTTTCAATCATCACAACCTATAGAGTATTCAATGGACTCCATAAACAAAAAGCCCTTGACTTCTAACACTTCCTCTGTATTGATGATTACAAACCTAATGAGGGTTCACCACCATTATCCTCTACATATCAAGCCCCAACTGTTGAAGGTATGATCAATAGGTCATAAGCTAGAGAGATTCAACAAGAGTTGGATAACAATGGTGCCCTTTGTGCCCAAGGACCCGTGCATGTATGAAGACTTGCCCAAGCTTCCCAAGAATACCCTAGTGATCATTTCAATCATGAATTCATGTGAAGAAGCCCATGTATGAACACTTAAATCACTTGAGCACAATTCTTCTAGATTTACGTAATATTGAAGTTAAGATTGAGGATGAGGATGTTGTGTTGATTCTATTGGTAGCTTTGTCTTCATCATATGAAAACTTTGTTCAGTCATTTATTCTTGGAAAAGATAGTGTTACTAGAAGACGTAAAATATGCCCTTCATACAAGGGAACTAGGCCACAAGGTGAATGAAAGTTGTGTAGGTAAGGACAATCAAGCATCTGACATATTTACAAGATGAGGCAAGAGACAAGGAAAGTCAAGGAAAATGGAGGACAAAAAATCGTCTTCTTCAAAAGGTCTTAAGCCTAATGAGGTGTGCAACTACTCTAAAGAGAAAGGACGTTGAAAGAACGAATGCCCTAAGAAGTAGAAACCGCAAGATTCTGAATTTACAGTTGTTATATGAAAACTCCACCTTGATTAAAATGGTTTACAGGTGTTGATAATGGAAGACTTCACACAAATATAGCAGTTGGATATACTAACAATGTACTTGATTATATTTCTAGATATTTGGTTGGTATGAATTCAGTGCAGGTTTTATTCATATGTCAAGGACCTTGATATGGATTTCAAGGGCCTTGGAGTATAATTCAAGGAAAAAGGAAGATGGCGAGTACAAAGGGATGAAATCAAGAGCCTTGGAATTATAAGCGCACGGAAAAGAATTCAAAATAAGCTGAAGATTTTATTGGAAGATTCTGTAACAAGAAGATCTCATCAACCAAAGATCTTATCAACCGAAGGAAGATCTCAACCGAAGATCTTAAACGAAGAATAGAGAATCTTTTCAAGAAGATTTTCTAAACAAACAAACGGCAAAAATATCTTCTCTCTCTATTCAACAGAAAACGAGAAGATCAAGGAGTAAAGGACTCGACGTGTTCATTGGGGCTGAGGACTTACATTGTCTACCTTATCTCCGAACAAGACAACGATCTTCATGGAAAAGAAGATTCATCTTCAACGGTCATCTCTACAATGACTAGAAGACCTTTCCATAGAAGAGTATAAATGAAGATGATGGTCGAAGAAGGAAGACACACTAGCTTACACGGGAAAACATATTTGCATCCTCAAGCAACCTAATCATCTTTATTCGTTGTTTTTCTTTCTCTCATTCACACAACAGTTTTATCCCCTTAGAGAGAGAAAACACTAGAGCTCCATTGGAAGATCTAAATAGTGTTATACTAGAGTGTGTGTTACTCTGCGAAGTAACTAGGCTATGATAGCTAGGTTAAGAGTTGGAGCTAGATTGTAGCATTGGCTACAGTGAGAGAAGAAGGGGATTTCTTCTAGTTTGTATCTAGGACTCTTTGAAGCTGATAATAGATAGTTAGATCCTACGGATATACCATGGGACGGAGAGTAGGCTATTTAGAGCCGAACTTCGTAAACATATCCTCGTGTCAATCTTTTCAATTCCGCACCATACATACTTTATTGTGACTAACTTTGTTTTGCAGGAGCAAGAAGCCAAGGCCCTTGAAAGGAGTTTCAAAGCCCTTGAAATCAAAGTTTCACAAAGAGCACAAATTGACATCAAGGCCCTTGAAAGAGGTTTCAAGGCCTTGAGATCTGGTTTGCGAAAAGTTCCCCATACTCTATTCAACCCCCCTTCTAGAGTATCATTTATCTTATTTATATCACCTACCGGTTCTTCATTATAGAAGATGATTTTAAATCAGATGAGGATATAATTCTTGTTATTGTTGGACACACTTATCAAGTTGATGTGTGGGTTCTTGATTCGGATTCCTATCACATATGTCCTAACAAATAGTGGTTCGAAAAATATAAGCATGTCAATGGTGACAATGTTTCCATAGCCAACAGTTATCTCTACAAGACGGTTAGAATTGACCCGATTAAAATGAGTACACATGAAGAGTAAATATTGTGCATTGAACAAGGTTTAGCATGTTCCACTTATTACTAAGAATCTGATATCCTCAAGTATGTTTGACATAAAGGGTTTTGTTTCAAAGGTGAAGGTGGAGTTCTGAATGTCTATAAGGGTTTTGATGTTATTTTGCAAGGTGACAAGAATGACACTTTATATTTCCCATGAGGTTCTAGTGTTTTTTGGGTCTTTTTTTGTTGCATCTTCAAAGGTTTACAAGGAGGATATGACTAAGTTATGTTATATGAGACTTGGTCATTTTGGAGAAAGTGGGATGTAGATTTTGACAAAGCAAGATATTATTGGTGGACACAAGATCACGAGTCTTGACTTCTGTGAGCATTGTGTCCTTTATATACTACATCGCAACGAGTTTTTTTTAAAGATATACACACGACAAAAGGCATACTTGATTATATCCATTCCAACTATTGGGGCCCAGCTAACGTTAAGTCTCTAGAAGGCTAGATGTATTTCTTGACTGACATTGATGATTATTCAAGAATGACTTGGTTATGAAAGAGCCTAGTTGCCGAGTGTGTGTGTTGAGGACCTAGATTTGGCCTGATCCGCCCCTGCGTGACCCAGAGGCCGCCCCTGCGGTTTGCCTGGGCCACACCTGCGCCTCACAAGGTCCGCCCATGCGGCTCTATGTGGCTGCAATCGTCTTTGTAGACCCTTGACCAGTGCTTTACTCTTTTCTTCCTTTATAAGCTTCTTTTCTCTCCTTCCTGATGAGGGTTCTTCATTTGCATCTCCATCTTCTCCCTCACGTTCATATTCTCCTTCTTTCTCCCTTGGATCTCTTCTTGATCTTTGTTGGAGTTTGTGTGAGTTTGTGTGCTTATGAGCTTGGCTTTGTTGTTGATTGTGATGGTTGTTGTTGTTGTGCTTGTGATGGAGCCAGCCTTGAGGTGTTGATGGAGTTCTGCTCTTGTTTAGGTTCAACTTGATGAGATCTCTCTCCTTCTCCTCTTTCTTTCTTCTTTTCTTACTTTCTATGTTCTTTCCTTTCTCTTTAGCTTAGGATTGTTCGCCCGTAAGCGTGCGTGCAAATAAGCTTTACATTATAAAACTGAAATCAAAGCAAGCAAACCCGCAGTGTACGGATTGGCATAGTAAAGCAAGAATTCAAGAGTATCGAACTGAGGGATTTGGGGGGAACAAAATTAATTCACAAGTTGTCGAATAAATAAAATAGAAGCTTTGCAAATATATTAGGAAAACAACAATTCTAAAGATCCAGGTATCCAATTGTGGCAATTGATTCAAGATATTCTATAGATATAAGGACAAAGTCGGGATTGCAAAGGTATAACTAATGTAAGGTTATGTACGGTGAAGTTCCAAACCTATATGTCTCACCCAAAGACTCTCTCTATAAAGGTTGTTGAGGCTGCAATATAAAAAGGATCTAAAAATAAGAATTACTCTCAAATACCCATGCCCAAACCCAAGGAATCAAAGATAGTCCAAAACAGTTAAGGTTGTGACACTCGAAACCGAAATAGAGGATGTTGAGTCTCACTACTACCTAGAAAAGGCAAGCCAAGGCTAGTTTACGACAAATCTCTAACTTTAGATTAAAGCAAAAGCAATTAACGTACAACAGAGGAAAACCACGGTTTGATCTCGAGGAACCACGGCCGTGGAACTCAAGAACAGACCGTGGAAAAGGTTGTCGACGAAGTTTTTCGCAACTCTCTGGGTCCAATCTGTTTTGGTTCAATCTATCATCATCTAAGCCACAACTATCAACCCTTCACCTTAGAATCGGTAAAGGGTTTTAGCCAATAACCATCATTATTGAATCAATAATCAAGTCAAAAAGAGAGAAAGGATAAAATCTCGAAAACTCAATAATAGTCAAATATTCAATCTCAAACCCAAACAACAAGCACGTATGTTTGATGAATGCGGAAAAGGGAACAAAAATCCTCACAACAATCTCAATGATCAATGAAGAACGGGATCTCAATTCGTCTCCAAATGCAAACCCTAAGATAATCTCTAAGTACGCAATCTCCAAATCACGTCCATCTCGGGATCTCCCTTGTACGCAATGAAATCTTCCTAAGCAATGATCCGAATATCACTCTCTTCGGGGGTGTAAGCAGCCGTCCCTTTTTTCTCCCTCCTTCAGTCTTCTTATAGGGAAAAGTAGAGTTACGAAAAAACCCGATAACTATTGTTGACGTGGCAAAAATGACACGTGGCAACGTCATGAAAATCACGGTCTAGTACAACATTCCACGGCCGTGGTTTTGGGCGTGGAACCTTCTGATGCTCTTCAACATCACTTTTCACAATCTCAATGCTAGAACCACGGTCGTAGTTCTCTTGATTTGGCCGTGGAAACTCAAAATCCTTTGTAAAAGGCTTTGT
Source organism: Fagopyrum esculentum (assembly GCA_033239045.1). Taxonomy (NCBI): domain Eukaryota; kingdom Viridiplantae; phylum Streptophyta; class Magnoliopsida; order Caryophyllales; family Polygonaceae; genus Fagopyrum; species Fagopyrum esculentum. Next base: position 16,416,920 of record BSUD01000004.1, on the reverse strand, counting down.
TTCGTAAAGTTCTCTAACCATGCTCCTTCCTTAGCTTCTCCAATGTGTCCTCTTGACATCTAGCATGATCAAATACTCCTATCCCTCTCATATATGCTCCAATTCAAGCATTTATTCACCTAAAGACATAACAAAGCTTGTGTAGATCTCTATATCGACAAAATAAGTGAGTGTGCTCATAAATGCTTCAAACTCATATCCATGTACACAACTAATAGGGAAAAACAATCAAAACAAGTGCCTAAAATAAAGTCATATTTCATGCTATCAAAATACCCCATACTTGTCACTTGCTTGTCCCCAAGCAAGGTTTTCAAAAGCTTAGAACATAAGGTAGAATGAAATATGAATGCAAAACAAAACAAAAACAATCTTTTTGGTAATGTGCTTCTAGTCAATAGATCATACTCAAATCTTGCTTCATGCCTCCTTGAAAACATCCATATACATAAATCAAAAAAATGCAAAGCAAAAGAAACATCATAAATTGCATAAACTTCAAGACAAACATCATAACCTTCAAGCAATATCAAAATCAATCATGTGAAAATTAAATTTAGATCACCAAGTCATACAACATTCTTATGACCTCAAGGACTTTCAAAGTAAGGTCAAGAATGTGAAAAGGTGGAAAACTTGTAAGGGAATGTGGTGTATGAATCTGAGAAAAAGGAACAACACACCTCTTTTCTTTTTACCATTTAAACTAACACAAATTTAGAGCTTTGCCCTTTACTTTTGCACATAATTTTTCAACTTTACTTTTGGAAATATGGACAGCGGTGCACAAAAACCGAAGCCTAGGAGATTGATGTTTTTCAATTTCTAGATGCCTCAAACCCTTGATGCACATACCATAATCCGTTAGGAATATCGCTCAATTCGACTTTGGCAAGACACAAACACCCGGCTATGTGAATGGTGCCGAGTTACTCATCAAACATGCCAAATTCAACTCTTCCTAATTCCCGGATAGTTAAAGGAGGCAAACATTTTTATTGAGGGGCTAGATGATCAAAGAAAGAAGTAAGAAAATCGAGGTGCCTTAATCATTTCATAAAAAGTATAAGAACTTATATTGTGATTTCAACCTTCATTCCTCACTATGATTTAGATAAAACTTTCACATTATGAAACTTGCAAGAAAGGTTAAACAAAATACTCAATTTCTTCACAATTCATCAATCAATTCAAGCATATAAATGTCATCAAAAATTCATTCCACGAGTAGATTCATCATAGAATTCATCTTCAATCCTAGAAGCACATTAATTTTCAAAATTTTCAAAATTTTAATGGGTTTTTTAAAGCTTTTCAATGCAATGCAATATAGAATTGTGTAAAATGAAAGAAAGATGCAAGTGTTCATAGAAATAAGCGAAGAAAGTCTATCGAGTTATTACAAACGAGAGTCACACCCCACCCCATATGTAACATACACATATTCCTCAATGTTTAGGAAAATAAAGAAAATAAAAGCAAAGAAAACTCACAAAGGCGATAGAGTGGCTCGAAGCATCCATCATCAATCACTATGGAGGAGGTAGCGGTGGGTATGGAAAGAAATCCGAACTGAAGGGTCACCCAAACTGCTGACGATAAACATCACGAAGAACTCTCGCGTTCTCTTCCCTCTCTACGTCATCCTGTTGTTGGCGAGCCTCTACGTCATCCACCCTCCTAGATAGATCACCTGCCCACGCCGGCTGCTGATACCAAGCAGGTGGTTGTTGAGTCCAAGGTGGAGGAGCTCCCATCCAAGCCCGTTGCTTCCCGTACCAATCCGGCGCACTACTCATCCATCTGGGGCGCTCAATAACACTGGCCCCGCGGGAGAAAGAAGAAGCTAAAGGCCTCCGCTGATAGGTGGATCTCCTAGGTGGCTCCGGCATATCCACTGGCTGCTCCGGGAATGATCCAAAGTCTTGCTCATCCCCTCCTGCATCCGGATAGTCACTTCCTCCCATCTCCTCGTCCTCCTCAACTGCAGTTGCATCTGGAACCTCATCGGGAACATAAGAAGGAGCTACTAACCTGTTAATATACATCGGAAGAAACGTCTCCTTCCAGTTATGGTGGCCAAGCATAAGAGAGTACTCCGGGAGCCATGAAATGCCTCTACCACCTCTCTCCTCCCAAGGCATGGCTGCGGTAGGTGGACCACGGTGGCGAGGGAAGATAAGTCCTCTAGTCATAAGGCCATTGAGACCCAAAGGTATCGCAGGTAGACTCGTACAAGCGGAATAATCAATCTCCAACTGGTTAGCAATGTGTGTCACCATACCTCCATATCCTATATTCCCGGCTGATTTGTTCTTCACCTTACTAAGGGTGGAGGCAAGCAATGTTGCACAATCCGGAGAATGACCGGAAACCATGCAATATAGGATGAAGAGCTCATCGGCCTTGACCTTTTGAGGTGTTTTGGTTCTAGGGATAAGGCATTCCGAGAGGATCCTATGGGCAATCTTGATGGCCAAATGGTAGATGATTTTGGCCTTAGAATCGGCCGGTTTCCAACGATCCTCTGAAGCTACTATCATGGTTATCTCTCTCCAAAACTCTTTAGCTTTCACTCCTCTAGGAAACGTTCCATTGAACGTCTCATTGAACCCAAACATGGTCCCAAACTGCACAATGGAGAACACATAGTTGTGCTCCATCAATCTAAAAGATCTCGTTCGATTAACGACACTATGCTCGAAGGAAGTTATGAACTCCCTTGTAATATCTTCACACACATCCTCCCTTATGGAGGAGAATATTATCAACCCAACCCTATCTAGCAACCAAGTCAAATCATTAACCACATTCAGCTCTTCAAGCTCCTCCATGACAATGTACCTAGGACCTATCACATCTCTCTTAGAAATCTTCTCCATGGCTTTTCGGTAATCTTTATGGATCGTGGGGACTCTAGGGCCTGATGGATCTACAAGAGGAGGTTGGGAAGAAGACCCATCACCCTTTGACTTCTTGGTTCTATTGGATTTCCTCGTTCCAAACATTTTCTCTCAATTCAGAAGAAACCACGGCATGCTCTTCAAAATACCACGGCCGTGGAACTATACGGACCCGTGGAATTTCTCGATTTCGCTCACAAATTAGCAAATGCACATCAAACTCAACAATCACAGCACTAAACTATTTCTAATTCCAATTTCGTCCAGTTCTCCTAGAAACTTGCAAGAAAAACGAACAAAATCAACCAAGAAGAGATAGAGAGAAAACCTAGGGTATGGATTTGAAAAAATCCAAATTCCCTTTCGATTGTTGATTGTTTTCTCAGTTTGTTGATGGAATCTTTTAGAGGATTCGATTTGCTTCAATTTAGGTTGAAGAATCGTTCGAATCGGTCACCGGATGAAGGATTACAAGTATGGGCTATTTCCGCGTTTTAGGGCGTGGTTTGGGGAGAAGAAGTGAGTTTTTGTGAAGAAGAGGGAAAAATATAGTGGTCGTAAAAATTTGGAAAACCATTGCCAGTCGGGGTGTTCCAAGGCCGTGGTTTTGCCCGTGGAATCCTCTGATCTGTGCCAAAAATTCAAGTTTCGTGAATCTTTCGGCTTTTCCTCCCTTCCCTTGCTCATTCCTTATTCTTGAAATCCAAAAACACAACATACCGGAAGGTATCGAGGGGAAACAAACAAAAACAACTAAACTAATCAAAAAAAAAACTAAAACGAAAATGCAATACCTTGGGTTGCCTCCCAAGAAGCGCTTTGTTTTGGGTCCATAGCTAGACCGTTCCTATGTTTAAATGAGGGCAATCGGAGCGATTTTCTCAGCTTGGAGCTCCGGTGAGTACTTCTTTAGTCGTTGACCATTCACCTTGAAGCTTCCGCACTTCTCACCCCATACTTCAACTGCGCCATGGGGGAAAACACTTTTAATCACATAAGGTCTTGTCCAACGAGATTTAAGCTTACCTGGAAAGAGCCGAAGTCTAGAATTAATGAAGAGAACTTGATCTCCTTCTTTGAGGTCCTTTGGAATGATGTGCTTATCATGCCAACGCTTCGCCCTTTCTTTGTAAGTCTTGGCATTCTCATAGGCGTTCAAGCGGAATTCTTCTAGCTCGTTAAGATCTAAGAGGCGCTTCTCGCCCGCTTCCTTCATGCCGAAGTTCAACCACTTCACAGCCCAATACGCCTTGTGTTCCAGCTCTACCGGGAGATGACAAGACTTTCCATACACAAGGTTGTACGGTGTTGTGCCGATGGGAGTCTTATATGTTGTCCTATACGCCCATAATGCGTTATCCAACTTTAATGACCAATCCTTCCTTGTTTTTGACCCGTCTTCTCAAGGATTCCTTTGATTTCTCTATTTGAAATCTCCACTTGTCCACTTGTTTGCGGATGGTAGGGAGTGGCGATCTTCTCGAGTCACCCCATACTTAGCTAGTAGAGCTTTGAATCGTCGGGCTATGAAGTGTGAACCTCCGTCAGTAATGATGGTTCGTGGTGTCCCAAACCTTGGGAAAATAGTTCTATTAAAGAATTTGACAACCACCATAGCATCTTTAGTTGGAGAGGCAATAGCTTCAACCCATCTCGAAACATAATCTACAGCGAGAGTATGTATTGGTTTCCGCAAGATGATGGGAGTGGTCCCATGAAATCAACTCCCCAAACGTCAAAGATTTCCACCTCTTGAATGTTGTTGAGAGGCATCTCATACCTCCTAGAGATATTTCCTGTTTATTGACAAGCATCGCAACAAGCAACAACGGTTTGCACATCCTTAAACAAAGTAGGCCAAAAGAATCCGGATTGCAATACCTTAGCGCTAGTTTTATGGGAACTAGCGTGTCCTCCACAAGGAAGTGAATGACAATAACGAATGACACTTTGCATTTTGTCTTCCGGCACACATCTTCTTATGATGCCGTCGGGACCTCTTTTGAAGAGTAGAGGTTCATTCCAATAGTATTGGCGGACATCCCTAAAGAACTTCTTTCTTTGTGCATAGGATAGTCCAGAAGGTATTTATTGACAAACCAAGTAATTTACAAAATCAACAAACCAAGGTTCGTTACCTCTAGAAATCTTATCGATGCACTCTTCCATTATGTGTAAGTGTTCGTTCGGGAAGGAGTCAACGATGGGTAAGTCGTCGCCTTCGGTATGCGGTAAACGACTCAAGTGATCCGCAATAGAATTTTCGGAGCCTTTCTTGTCGCGAATCACTAGATCGAATTCTTGGAGAAGAAGAATCCATCTAATCAGCCTTGGCTTCGCATCTTTCTTGGCGAGAAAATACCGTATTGTTGAATGGTCCGTGTATACAATCACCTTCGCTCCTACAAGATAAGAACGTAACTTTTTAAAAGCATATACAACGGCTAAAAATTCCTTTTCCGTCCTGGCGTAGTTGAGTTGCGCTTCATCTAGCGTCTTGCTAGCATAGTAGATGGCATGAGTGCGGCCTTCCTTCTTTTTTCCGAGCACCGATCCAACAGCTACGTCACTTGCATCACACAAAACCTCGAATGGAAGATTCCAATCCGGAGGTTGGATTATCGGGGCTGAGATGAGAGCTTCTCGAATATTATAGAAGGCATCTAAACATTCCTACGAAAAATAAAAAACCGCATCCTTCATCAATAGATTAGTTAGTGGTTTAGAAATTTTCGGAAAATCTTTGATGAATCTCCTATAAAACCCTGCATGTCGTAGAAAACTTCTTATCCCCTTCACCGAAGATGGAGGGGGAAGCTTCTCTATCGTCTCTATCTTAGCCTTGTCAACTTCGATCCCTCTATTAGAGATCAAATATCCTAGCACAATCTTAACCATGAATTGACACTTCTCCCAATTTAGAACGAGGTTAGTGTCTTCCCATCTTTGCAAAACAAGAGAAAGATTAGCAAGACAATTGTCAAATGAGGAGCCATAAACTGAAAAATCATCCATATAAACCTCCATGATTTCCTCAATATATTCCGAGAAGATGGTCATTATACACCTTTGAAAGGTGGATGGAGCGTTACAAAGTCCGAATGGCATCCTCCTATAAGCAAACGTCCCCCATGGGCACGTGAATGTGGTCTTCTCTTGATCGTCCGGGCGAATCGGAATTTGAAAGAAACCACTACAACCGTCAAGGTAACAAAAATAGGACTGTTGTGCTAACCTCTCAAGCATTTGATTGATGAATGGTAGCGGGAAGTGATCCTTCCTAGTTGCATTGTTCAGCTTGCGGTACTCAATGCACATCCTCCACCCTGTTACGGTTCTTGGCGGAATGAGTTCGTTGTTCTTGTTGGTCACAACGGTCATTCCTCCCTTCTTTGGGACAACTTGAACGGGGCTTACCCACTTGCTATCGGACATAGGATAGATGATTCCTGCGTCAAGTAACTTAAGGATTTCCTTCTTCACGGCCTCTTTCATGATCGGGTTTAGCCGTTTTTGAGGTTGTCGTGAAGGCTTGTAATCCTCCTCCATTAAAATCTTGTGCATACATAAAGATGGTGTAACACCCAAATCTGCGGGACTCGGTATGTCACATTGGGCTAGGATCTCACAATGGATCCTGACCCTAGCTTGACAACAAGTTCACTAGACCTTACAACATGGCACTGACAGATAATAAAACAAATACATAAAACTGTGTAAATTGTACAACCAAAGGTAAACAACATCATAGCCGAGTATATAAAATAACATCTTCACATAGGAGGCACACAAGATCGTCCTCTCGCAGGAGGGAAACATACACAACCCCAAACCAACCACCTAATGTACTAGAGTCCTCAGCCTGTCACCCTGCCAGATCACTCAGCAGCGCCTATCCTGTAAACAACTACAACACGGCATGAAACCGTTAGCTAACCATACATATATGAGGTAATGCATAAGCACAAGCACAAGCACGATCATGAAAGATAAACACATCAACATGCTATCACACATTTACCCATTTATTATCTTTATATAATAACCATTCACTCAAAAACCGTATATATATAGATAGATGAAAGTATGTGACACGAGGACCGATACATCCTCGCCTCTGAGTGCAATGTCCAGCTGTACGAGTATCGGTCACACAATCCGTGTACCCTATGGGAGTGGATTGCGTCATTCCTGTAAACTAGTTTGGCCCGACATCAGAGAACCTCCCAGACTCCTCGGCGGGATGAAAGGGAAAGGTTACCACAGCCACGCATACGGGGAAACCAATAAAACATAGGTCGGTATAAACGAAATCTCATGTTATCATAGCAAACACCTAAAGCACACACCACTCATGCAAACACCCAATATAGGGATGGTAGCTAAGTAAGTCCTACGGACTTACCTCAACCTCGTACAATCACAACCACGATCAACCTCCAATCCTGAGAGGGACATTGCCAAATAACAAGGCAAAAAGAGATATCAATACTCCTATCAATAAAAAAGGTCACACCTAGACCCAAGGTATCAATAAGGATCGTAATCAATCTATAAGCCTCACAACCAACTAAACCTCAATATCTCAACATAACTCACAATTCCTCAAATCTCAAGGTAGTATCTAATCAACATTCCTCAATCTCACTTCTAATCCTAATTTAATTAATTAACCTTTAATTAATTAATTAAATTTCGCTAGAATAACGTTTTGCCCTCAGGCAATTTCTAAACCCCTGTCATCAGATTTCATCAACAAACAACCCATAATCACCAGAATAATATAACGACCACAATGGAATTTCTAATTATCCATTTTGACAAGCCTAAAGTCAATTAATTCCAAATCGCAGCACGGAAAACGAATAAATTCATAACTTATTCGTTACTAACCCGATTGACGATTTGAAAGAAGATTCGGAATCACAACGACGCAAGCTACGCATGGACAACATCAAATTCCCTGGAATTTGAGCGACGGAACCTGCCTGGTGACATATATGCTCGACCAATCCTTCGTCTGCTCGGAAATGCAGAAACTCGGTACCAATATAAAGAGAATGAAGAGAGGAATCCAGAAACTCAAACGGAATTGAAATCGGATTAGAAGCAGAGAGTAGATCTGAATTTGAAGGTTGAGAGAAATTAGAGCTTTTACGAGGAAACGTAAAAGGAAATAAATTAATAAAGGATTTTCCGCTATTTATAGTGAAGACGATAATTATCCTTTAACGAAGTCGATAATTATCCTTTAACCGATCCAAAGGCAGGTCGAATCTCCTTCTCCAAACTTCTCGAGATTGGAATAATAAATCTGGAATATTGTAGGGATAATTATTCTAAAACTGCCTCGGAAAACGTGTATTTCTAAGCCGTCTTTCTTAGCCGTTAAGAAACGAAATAGCGACACTTTTAACCATTTTGCCTCTCCATGTTATTTCATATCTAGGACATATCTGATGTCCTGGTCATTTCTCTCAACTGCATTTTTATTAATTGGAGCTCCCAAATACTCCAAATAACACCAAAGGGTAAAAACAATTACCCCGGGAAATAAGTAAAAATTTCCCCAAACGTCCAAAATTACGCGAGGAACATAACGGTGGGACTCATATTCATCACTTGCGAAATCTTCGCGAGTTATATGTCAATTACTATCAACGATTAAGTTAATCAACATTAATTAGAATTCGGAAATCCTAGTTATTACATCACACACCCCTTAACAAAAAGTTTTGTCCCGAAACTTGAACAATTCCTAAATCCTCTCGGACCCATACGCCGAGGTCTAAACACTGTCTCTATCGGAGGTATCACATCTCCGTTCAAAGGTATCAACCTATATCAATCTATAACCTCAAAAAATAATCATGGAGGAATCATCAACTCCAGAAAACAAGATCATAACGCTATCCCCAAAGGCATGAAGGTAAAACATCTCCAGCAGTCTAATCCTATCCCAAAGGTACATAGGTAAAACAACTCTGGCACTATATCCTTAATCATAGCATGGAGTAAAAACATCTCCAAGAACTATAATCACTATAACAGTATGGAGGAAATACACCTCCAACTGGCTTACATCAAAAGGGGATGGAGGAAAAACATCTCCAGCTACCAACTCATCATCAAGGAGGAAACACATCTCCAAAACACAATTGACCGTATGGAGGAAGAACATCTCCAGAAATCTCTATACCTATATCCCAAACATGGAGGTAATATCATCTCCAACTAACCTAATCTCATTCTACAGCATGAAGGTAGAACCATCTCCAGCTGACCTATACATGATGGTATGAAGGTAGAACTCTTCCAATGGTAAAATCATCGCTCGAGGGCTTGGCGGTAAAACTTCTCCAGCCATAACATAACTCGCCCTAACATAACAAGATCCACTAGGATCACCAATAATCTAGAACGTAAGAGAACATCACATATCACAAAATCACATAATCATATAATCACATCATCATATATCTCATAATATACAACCATGGCTTGCTCAACAAGTCTACGGTGCAACCTTCTCTGCATAAACTCGGATTAGTTCTTATGGATACTATCCTCAATCACCCAAGTGGCCTCGTCTTCGTCACTATACTCTCATCATCAGAATGTTCTTTAAGCATAAACGTCTTATACCTCATTCTAAGACTGCAATAGAATATTCAACAAACATGTGGTCTGCCTCGACCACTAATTCATCATGACTTATAGTGCGTCTTGGATCTGGTATATACTCTCTTAGCTGAGACACGTGAACAACGGGTGAATACCTTCTAACCTCGGAGGCAAAGGTACTATGTATGCTGCCCTCCCAACTCTATTCAGTATCTAGAAAGGACCGACATATCGGGGACTCAACATCCCCCCTTATGCCAAAATGTCTGACGCCTCGCGTCAGAGATACTCTTAGCCAGACAGGAGCTCTGTTCGCCACTTAGCGTGCGTGCAATCAAGTCTTAAATTTATAAAACTAGAATAAAAGCAAGCGAACCCAAAGTGTACGGATCGGCGTAGATCAGCAAGTATTCCAGAGAAGAATAAAAGATGAAACCCTTCACCTTAGAATTGCTAAAGGGTTTTAGTCAATAACCATTGTCATGATATCAATATTCAAGTTAAGAAGAATGAAAGATGAAACCCTCGAAAACTCAAATAAAACTCAAAACCAATTCTCAAATCCGAAACACAAGAAGCAATGTTAATGAATTCAAAATATATAGCACTAAACCTCACAATGATCTTAGGCAAGCACGAAGAACGGGATGTCAATCCGTATTCAATATCAAAACCTAAGAGAAGGGCTAAACTTCCGCCACAACCAATCTTCGAATCTCCAAATTGCCGGCGCTTCCGCAACTTTCGGCGGTCTCGATCAACCCTCAGCGAGTGTCTTCAAACTCCAAGCGGGGATCCCCAAAACTCTCTTTTTCAGCCTTTTTATAAGGTGAGAAAAAGATATCGTTCAGGCCCAACACGTAGATGATGTGGCAACTAATAACTTCGTCAAAAGATTGCCTAAATCACGGTCTCACATGGTTCCACGACCGTGGTTTAGGGCGTGGAAATGGATTACGGTGCCTCATGCTTTCTACGACCGTACTTTATACCGTGTAACTTACTGGGGTGCTCCAAACTTAAGTCCACGTACATGATACCAAGTCCACGGTCGTGGTTTTGGGTGTGGTCTTCAAATCCACTTCTCCACGACCGTAATTCAAGGCGTGGAAGTGTAAAGTGCTCGGTTTTTCCTTTGTCTCGTGCCATTCTTCATCCTAGCTCCTTCCTTAACTTCCTCGATGTATCCCTCTATCCTCGTGCATGATCGATCACTCCTTTTTCTCCATCAAACGATCCGATTCCAGCTCTTATTTACCTGTAATCAACACAAAGATAGTGTAGACCTCTATATCGAAAATATAGATGAACAAGCTAATAATTGCTCTTATACCTTATCCATGAACACAATAATGAGAGAAAATCAATCAAAATAAGTGCCTATAATATCGCAATATTTCATGCTAACAAAATACCCCATACTTGTCACTTGCTTGTCCCCAAGCAAGGTTTTCAAAAGCTTAGAACATAAGTTAGAATGAAATATGCAAGCAACTCTAAACAAAACATCTTTTAGGTAAATGTGCTTCTAGTCAATAGATCATCCTCAAACCTTGCTTCATTCATCCTTGAAAACGCTCACATACATAAACCAAAGAATGTAAAGTAAAGAAACATCACAAATTGCTTAGACATCAAGACAAACATCATAACCTTCAAGAATTTTCAAAATCAAGTATGCGAAACTTTAATTTAGATCACCAAGTCAAATAGCACTCTTTTGATCTTAAGGACTTTTCAAGTAAGGTCTAGAATGCGGAAAGGAGGGAAACTTGTAAGGGATGTGGTACATGAATCCGGGAAAAGGAATAACTCAACTCTCTTTTTTTTTCTTTGATTTGCAATATCATCAACTTAGAGCTTTGCTCTTTTCTTTTTCACATTATTTTTTTCGACTTTACTTTTTGGAAATATGGACAGCGGTGCACAAAAACCGAAGCCTAGGAGATTGGCGTTTCTCAATTTTGAGATGACTCAAACCCTTGATGCGCTTACCATAATCCGTTAGGAATATCGCTCAATCCGAATTTGGCAAGACACAAACACCCGGCTATGTGAATGGTGCCGAGTTACTCATCATCATGATTGACTTCCCCAAACCTATTGTTTCTATTCTTTGAATGCACAAATGCTTTCATGGCCCTCCCACATCAAACATGCCAAATATCAACTCCTCCAAATTCCCGGATAGGTAAGGGAGGCAATTACTTTTATTGAGGGGCTAAATGATCAAAGAAAGAAGTAAGGAAGTCGAATTGCCTTAATCATTTCATAAAGAAGTATAAGAACTTATCATGTGATTTCAACGTTAGTTTCTCAAATGATTTAGATAAAACTCTCACATTATGAGACTTGCAAGAAAGGATAAACAACATATTCAATTTCTTTTCAATTTATAGTTTCGTTTAAGCATACAGTTGTCATCAAAAACTCAATCCGCAAGTAAGAACTATCATAGAAATCATCTCAAATCTTAGAAGCACAAAACTCTTTCAAAATTTTCAATTTTTTCAAATTTTTATGGGTTTTTTAAAGTGTTTTTCATGCAATATAATAACGAAACGTGTGACTATGAAATGAAACATGCAAAGTGTCATGGATAGAAGCAAGCAAATGACAAGACTTCCCATACACAAGGTTGTATGGTGTTGTTCTAGCTCCACCGGCAAGTGACAAGACTTCCCATACACAAGGTTGTTAAGGTCCAAGAGGCGCTTCTCGCCCGCTTCATTCATGCTGAAGTTCAACCACTTTACCGCCCAATACGCCTTGTGTTCTAGCTCCACCGGCAAGTGACAAGACTTTCCATACACAAGGTTGTATGGTGTTGTTCCTATGGGAGTCTTGTACGCAGTCCGGTATGCCCACAATGCATCATCTAGCTTCAAAGATCAATCCTTCCTTGTCTTCGAAACTGTTTTCTCTAGGATGCCCTTAATTTCTCTATTTGAAATCTCCACTTGTCCACTCGTTTGTGGATGGTAAGGAGTGGCGATCTTGTGAGTCACCCCATACTTAGCTAGTAGATCTTCGAATCGTCGGGTTATGAAGTGTGAACCTCCGTCACTAATAATGGTCCGCGGTGTCCCAAACCTTGGGAAAATGGTTTTATTGAAGAACTTTATGACAACCGCGGCATCATTAGTTGGAGAGGCTATGGCTTCAACCCATCTCGAAACATAATCCACAGCTAGGAGCATGTATTGATTCCCGCAAGATGATGGGAAAGGTCACATGAAGTCGACTCCCCAAACGTCGAAGATCTCTACCTCTTGAATGTTGTTAAGAGGCATCTCGTTCCTTCTTGATATATTTCCTGTTCTTTGACAAGCATCTCAGAAGGAAACAAAGGTTTGCACATCATTAAATAAAGTAGGCCAAAAGAAACTGGATTGAAATACCTTAGCGCTAGTTTTGTTGGAACTAGCGTGTCCTCCACAAGGTAGTGAATGACAATGACGGATGACGCTTTGCATCTCGTCTTCCGGCACACACCTACAAATGATGCCGTCCAGACCTCTCTTGAAGAGTAAGGTTCGTTCTAAAAGTATTGCCGGACATCCTTGAAGAACTTCTTCCTTTGTGCGTAGGACAGTCCGGGAGGTATTTCCTGACAAACCAAATAGTTACCAAAATCAGCAAACCATGGTTCGTTACCTTTAGTTATCTTGTCGATGCACTCCTCTATGATGTGTAAGTGTTCGTCCGGGAAGAAGTCATCTATCGGTAGGTCGTCATCTTCTAGGTGTGGTAGACGACTCAAATGGTCCGCAACAGAATTTTCCGAGCCTTTCTTGTCGCGGATCTCAAGATTGAATTCTTGTAGGAGAAGAATCCATCTAATCAGTCTCGGTTTTGCATCCTTCTTGGCAAGCAAGTACCGAATCGCCGAGTGATCCGTGTATACAATCACCTTTGATCCTACAAGATAAGAATGAAATTTCTCGAATGCATATACAACGGCCAAAAATTCCTTTTCCGTAGTGGCGTAGTTGAGTTGCGCTTCATCTAGCGTCTTGCTAGCATAATAGATGGCGTGTGTGCGGTCTTCCTTCTTTTGTCCCAGCACCGCTCCAACAGCTACGTCACTTGCATCGCACATAACCTCGAATGGAAGACTCCAATCCGGAGGTTGGATGATCGGGGCGGAGATCAAAGCTTCACGGATCTTGTAGAATGCATCTAAACATTCATGCGAGAAATCAAAAACTACATCTTTCATCAATAGATTAGTAAGCGGTTTTGATATCTTAGAAAAGTCCTTGATGAAACGTCTATAAAATCCAGCATGTCCTAGAAAGCTTCTTATCCCCTTCACCGAAGATGGAGGAGGTAGTTTCTCTATGGTCCCAATTTTAGCTTTGTCTACCTCAATCCCTCTACTAGAGATCAAGTGTCCGAGTACAATGCCTTCCTTCACCATGAATTGACACTTCTCCTAATTAAGAACTAGGTTAGTGTCTTCACACCTTTATAGCACAAGAAAGAGGTTAGAAAGACAATTATCAAAAGAGGAACCATAAACAGAAAAATCGTCCATGAAAACCTCCATAATCTCCTCTATGTACTCCGAGAAGATAGCCATCATGCACCTTTGGAAGGTGGCTGGGGCATTGCAAAGCCCAAACGGCATTCTCCTATAAGCAAACGTACCCCACGGGCACGTGAACATGGTCTTCTCTTGATCGTCCGGATGTATCGGAATCTGAAAGAAGCCACTATAACCGTCAATATAACAGAAGTATGAGTGTTGTGCTAACCTCTCAAGCATTTGGTCGATGAATGGTAATGGGAAGTGATCCTTCCTCGTCGCGTTGTTCAGCTTGCGATAGTCTATGCACATCCTCCATCCCGTCACGGTTCTTGTAGGAATGAGCTCGTTGTTTTTGTTGGTGATGACCGTCATTCCTCCTTTCTTCGGGACAACTTGTACAGGACTCACTCACTCACTATAGGAGATAGGATATATAATACCTGAATCAAGTAGCTTAAGAATCTCCTTCTTGACAACCTCCTTCTTGGTCGGATTTAACCGCCTTTGAGGTTGTCGTGAAGGCTTAAAATCTTCCTCCATTAGAATCTTGTGCATGCATAGTGATGGTTTAATTCCTACAAGATCCTATATAGTGTAACCTAAAGCCTTTTTATGTTTTTTTAAAATGACTATCAGCTTATCATGTTCATCTTTGCTCAAATCGGAACTAACAATTACCAGAAAAGTAGAATTAGTTCCTAAGAATGCATACCAAAGATGTGTGGGGAGTGGCTTCAATTCCATTACCATTGGAGTCTCTAATGGCCCTTGAGGAGTGTCCAATGCCTTTTTAGAAGTCTCTAAGGGTGTGGGAGTTGTTGAAGAAGGCTCAAGAGATTTGGTGGAAAGAACGTCATTGTCTTCAGAATCTCCTGAAATTACGGTACCTATGATACTTCCACGGCCATGGTTTTGGCTGTGTAACTTACTGGAGCTCTCTAAATAGCTGATTACGGTCATCATGGGAGAAACTACGGCCGTGGAATAGCACGACTGATCGTGATTCCTCACGTTTTCTCACCCATCGTAGAGTTTCTCAAACTCTTCTTTATGCACTTCTTGTAGCTCCTCTAAAGCTTTAATCTCCTCATTGCAATCCTCTTCTTTTACTCTCTCCGTGATGCTCATGGTGATAACCTTCTACAATGGGTCCTTGAATAGAATCGAACTTACTTCCTCTCTAGGTGCCTCCTCGTCATAGATATCGAACATGTCCTCTCCAAGAGATGGCTCTTTCACCAAGGTTGAGAACAAATTCAACCTTCTCTTCTCCTATGTCGAAGGCAAGTCTAGCATTCTTGCAATCCACCATGCAGCCGGATGTTGCAAGAAACGGTCTTCCGAGTATGATCGGGACCGGACAATCTGCAGGAATGTCAAGCACTACGAAGTCTATAGGAACATAGAACTTACCAAGCTTAACCGGGATATCTTCGATGATACCGACGGGACGAGTTACGGATCGATCTGCCATGTATAACGTCATCTTCAGCGGTTTAGGCTCACCTAAACCGGTCTTCTTGCATAGAACAAGCGGAATGATGCTAACGCTTGCTCCCAAGTCACATAAAGCGTCATATGTGACATCTCCCATTCCGATTGGAATGCAAAATGACCCCGGATCCTTCAAATTTGGGGGCATATTCTCCTTCATTATTTTGATGAGATCCGATGATTCGGAACTCAACTTGACTTCTCCAAAGTCTTCTAGCTTCCTCTTGTTAGTGAGGATCTCCTTTAAGAACTTCCCGCAAGCTGGCATACCTACAATTGCATCGATAAAAGGTATGTTAATGTGCAATTTACTCATGAGTTCAATGAACTTACCGAACTGCTTGTCTAGATGCGCTCTCGCCCTAGATTGCGGGAATGGTAGGGGAGGTTTGTAAGATGGAGGAGGAATGTAGATATCTTCCTTCTCCTTCCCCTTTTGCTTCTCTTTTTCGGCTGGGACTTCAACAAATTTAGGCTGCGGATCGGTTGTAGTAACTCCACTCCTAGTTGTGATAGCCATCACTCTTCCTTTCGGGTTGTCCTCCGTCTTTCCGGGAAGTTTTCCTTGATCTCTATGAACTTCCTCGGCCTTGCTGAATAGTTGGGTTTCTAAAGTCTTTTGAGCTTTATCAACCTTAGTGATGTGATCATCAACTTTGGTGATGTGATTCTCCAATCCTTGGAGCTTCCCCAAGATCGTTTCCAACATGGGATCGGGCTTCTCCTTTACCAAACTGCTTGAGCTATTAGATCCTTGCCCCTGGCTTTTCAAAGGGATGGAAGAGGAAGATGGTGGTGTTAGTGAATTTCCTTGGATATCTTCAGCTTCAAAGTTCACGCCTAGGCGACGTGGTTGTTGGGTCGGATCCATTCTTTGACCAAGCGTTCCCGGCTCTTCTTCTACACGAACGGCTCTTGCACCCCCAACTGGGATACGAGGATTAGTGGCTGGTCTTGGATCATTCCGGACTGGATTGATCGTTGGATCAATGTCCTCTAGCGATGGCATAGAATCATCACTCTCATCGTCAGATGATTCAGCTCTAACTGATTTAGTCGGTTTTCCCTTCTTATTCTTCTTGGAGTTACTCATCTCCAACCACATTTGCAACATCATGGCCTTGAGCTCATCAATTTCTAGTTGATGACGCTCCGATTCTTCCCTACGAGTCTTCTCACTCCACCTAAGTTGAGCTTCAGAATCATCCAACTCCGCTTGGAGATCCCTCTCTTTGATTTCATCCATCTTTCTTTCTTTGAGCTTCTTTCTTAAAGTCTTCTCAAGTTCTTGATCAAGAGGTATGAGATCCTTGATGGATCTAGACCTGCACATATACCTAAGATAACCTGCAAATATCACTCAAAAGAGATATCAAATAACAAGAGCAAAGCTCCCAAGCTCGACAACCGATAACCGAAATCGGCCTAGACCAATTCCCCGGCAACGGCGCCAAAAACTTGTTCGTCACTTAGCGTGCGTGCAATCAAGTCTTAAATTTATAAAACTAGAATAAAAGCAAGTGAACCCGCAGTGTACGGATCGGCGTAGATCAGCAAGTATTCCAGAGTATCGAACACAGGGATTTGGGGGGAACAAATTCAGTTTCAAGTAATCGAGCAAGTAAATTGTAATAAGCTTTGCAAATATTGGGAAAACAGCAACCCTAAAGATCCAAGTATCAAATTGTGGCAATCGATTCAAGATATACTAAAGAATTAAGGACAAAGTCGAGGATTGCAAAGGTATACTAAAGCAAGGTAATGTACGGTGAAGTTCCAAAACCCTATATGTCTAACCCAAAGACACTCTCCATAAAGTTTGTTGAGGCTGCAGTATAGAAAGGATCTAAGGGTACAAATTGATCTCAAATACCCAAACTTGTAACCCAAGGAATCAAAGATAAGCCAAAACGGTTAAAGTTGTGACACTCGAAACCGAAATAGAGGATGTTGAGTCTCACTACTACCTAGAAAAGGCAAGCCAATGCTAGGTGTTGAGAGAAAAATTTTATACAAATATGAAATGTTCATATGAAGTATAAATAATATCGGTCCAACTCAAGCGGAAACACTCAATTGAGGCATCGGTCATTATGCGCCAATTATGGGCTAAAAAAAAAAACGTTTGTGACGTGTTTATGGCGGGATCTTTAAATCCTCGTAAGCCCAAAGTGTCAAAGTTAAGTAAAGAGTTGGAGACTTGATTATCGAAAAATATATTTCTAGCCTTCACACACTCTAACTACTTTGACCCTTAATTTTATTCGTTAACTTAGCCGATTAAGGTTCCCGTTTGTTCAAGTTGGTCTCTTTTGTAAGAACAGTATATGCAAGCACACGTCACTTCATAAAATTACTAGTCCTAAGTAACCATTCAAATAAAAGACAAATGGACTTTTAACTCTATTTTATATTTATATATGGAATAGATGAAATGATAAGGAAGGGGAAAGAGGAGTCACGTGGTGGCCAATTCCACTATTCCAGTACACAAAATAATAAAGTCTCATTAATGGCTTTTGACTGGAGTTACAATTTGGAATGATATTTTTTTTTCTTGCTGACCACGGATAAAATTCTGAAACGGCTATCATTAGTGCTCTCAATAAAAGTCAATTTATCAATATATAAGGAAGGGATGAGCAAATGTTAAAAAAAAGGAGAGAAGAAAGAAGGTGTTGCAGCGTAAGCAGAAGAAGAGGAAAGACAGGTGCTGCAGCGTAAGCAGAAGAAGAGGAAAGACGGTTGCTGCAAAAGTGAAGACAGAACCAAGAGGATAGAAACAAAATAAAGAAAGGAAAGGCAACGACCAAGAGGATAGAAACAAAATAAAGAAAGGAAAGGCAACGCATGAGAATCAACAGTGAAATATGAGCTCTCCTATAAGCCTTTAGAAGCAAGACGGCAATCTACCATTCATCTGATTAGTAAGTTCTCTGTAAAATTATTCTTTATTCATCTTCACCTTGAGCAGGAATTGTTCTCCAATGCATGAGGACGTCACATGAAGATTTGCGATTCAAGAGTGAAGCGGAACCATGGCCAAACGATTCAAAGCTATACGAAGGTCTCAACAAATTTTGGGTGAAGTTCATGCTTCATATAAAAGGGAGTTCGTCTCTGGTTCCAATTACAAGAAATTAGATTTGCACCATGTTGACATCGCATGAGGAATGAAGGAGACATACGCCGTCGATGATCGAGATGGCCTGCGACGAGAAGCCTTCTAGTCAGAAGATGAGTACCTCTCACCATGCCGTTACAACTTTAAATGGACGGAGTGATTGCAACTGGAGTCGAGCGTTAGAATATAGGGTAAATATGAGGCAAGGAATCCAAAGCAAAACCATGACTAGGTGAAGTACCTATCGGGTTGGGTGAAGTCAAGAATTGGCTTTTCATGTAAGAAAGAGAGCTTGTGTTGCGCAGGGACTTCAACGTCACAATAAAAATTCAGTTTCCTTCTTGTGGTTTGTTTGCAAGTGAAAGGTCATTGGTCTTTATATTTCCACAACATGAGGAGGATTGGAAGTCAAATATATATATATATATATATATATATATATATATATATATATATATATATATATATATTATATTTATGGTGTCTAAAACCATAGTTTCTACGTTCCTGAACTACATGTCTCTTGTGTTCGGCTTATGGACAATGAAGCATGTATCCTCCCACTACATGAAGATCATAGTCGTATCTTCGTCAAGACCATATATACAATGTGTACCATGTTGAGTACTTGTCTAGTAAGGATATGTCAACATAACAGGGAAGGTCGATCGAAATCTATAGTACTCAACTACGAGCACGGTCCAACACCGCCTCGTTTCCTACTGGCATCATAAACGAGAAGATCGTGTAGGCACTTCATGTGAGAAATCATAATACGTGAAGTGGGCAAGAGAAATCAACTTTTCATATTATGCATGTCTTATGTGTTATCATTAAAGACTATCACAAAGCTTATGTTATAAGCAAATAGAGAGTTATTGTTTTCAAAAGCTCTTAAAAGAAATACACAAAGAAAAACATGGGGCGTGAAGATGCCATGTGCAAATGGAGAACAAAACAAGACCAAAAAAGCGGGTCTTTAAATTTCGTTGTCAAATATCCCAAACAACAAGAGACAACAACAATAGGTAGTAATATACTCGAGTTGTCTATTCTCCAGCAGGAACCCTCACAACCTACTAAGAACGGGTATCGGTCTTTGTTGCAACTTTCAAGCGGGTATTTGTGTGTTGTGACAGAATATACTTTGAATCGATACTAGGCAAAAGCTAATATTGTAGGTTCAAGAAGAATGTGTAAATGGCTTGTTGATTATGAGAATGTGTTACTTTTCAAAGCTTTGGCTTGAATGATTATTCAAAGGGGTCTACAAAAAAAAAAAAATCCATGAACCAGTGAAGTAAAAGAAGAATGTGTGGAGAGGCAAGTAATTATGTGGGTACATATTTGCTCATGAAAAGTGGAGATGGAAGTATATATACATATAACACAATTTCATTCAAAAAAAAAAACGTAGCAAGTGCAAGATCGTTTGAATTCAACTTCGACAATTCAACGCTTTAAGCAAAGAACGAAAGAAGAAATGTGATACAATCGCAGTTCTATAAAGAACTACGTATGATTTGATCCCTATGAAAGGGTACGTAGGAAACTCAATTTCACGGCTATTGAGTTCAATCACAAATTCCAAGTTGATACCCAAACGAAAGTTCTATTGCGAACTAAGCGCGGTTTGATCCCTACAAAGGATACGTAGGAAACTCGTCGTGTTCGGTCATACCCCCAAACGAAGAGAAGAAAAAGAGAGAGATACTCAATTATTTAATTTCGTATGCGCACATGATAGTCGGATAATTTGGAAAACCCTTCATAGAAGGTGGGTCCGAGTGATTCCGGTGATGCGTAAAAAGTGGAGAAATACAAGTGATAATTGATGCGGATTGTAGACAACCCGTCTTAAAAATTGAGTTTGGATCCGACATGTGACACATGAGGGTTAAAGTCCGCAAAATAAACATATGAACTACGTAAGGCTTGATCCTTCTAAGGGAAGGTACGTAGGCAACCCGTCGGGTGCAGCCCAAAGACTCAAGAAAAATTCAAGAGGTCGTCCAAAGTGTAATCAGTATTATTTTGGAATCGTGAGGATAAAAAGAATAAGGGTCGAAATTTAATAAATATATTTCAAATGAAATGTGTTACGCAATTTTATTTTCTTGTAATATTTTTGCCTAACATATTTTTGGCACGCCCAGTGGGACCCTTTTTTCTTTCTTTATGATTTTAGAATTATATTTATTTAAATTATACTAATATTTTTATTTTCTTTCTCGGAAGAAAAATATGGCACCAAGAGCTTTGATCAAGTTCAACCAGCTTCCGGCCACCTTCATTGTGAAAGGGGGGCATTGGGTCCGTCGACGTTTATTCCGCGTAGTGATCAACGTCACTCGTGATGCAATTGAAGCTGAAATACCGTTGAAAAATTCCTATGGACCTCTCCGGAGCTTGGAAGAGGGAGAATTCTCAAAGCTCAAGAAGAGTAAGGCTCAAGGGCCGACAATCCAAGTCCTCAAGACTAACGGTGGTTCTCACCAAGGATCAAAGATACCTACCTATACCAAAGTCAAGAGCAAGCGTAACCGGAGGAGGGGACGGAAGAACGGATCCAAGAGACAAAAATCTGGACCATTGGTTAAGCTCGCTCCTTCACCAGCCTTGGAATTGGTCAGATCTACCTTATGGGAGGCCGCGCGAGGTTTGGTGGCTCCTCAAGAGTCAATCATCATACCGCCAAAAAGGCAAATTCTCATAGGATCAATACCTATCAACCTGGACCGTGTGGAACAAGTCAACATGACCTCTTACAAGGAGAAGGAGGATACCCAAACATTGGCCTCCAAGGTGAAGGTTCTCAAGACCGCTCAACCCAAGAAAGGTCAAACTAGCAAGACATCTCAAAGTTCTAAGCAGATGGAATCTCAAACTAGTACAAGACCAATCACAAGGTCGAGGGCTAAGGAGATGTCATTCATGGAAGTAACCTCTCGACCGCCCAAACACACAACACCGAAAACGTTAGAAATTGTGGAAAAGGAAGTAAGCTCTCCTTTGTTTGGGGACAAGTCTTCACCTTTTAAAGAGAAAGACTTTCCGCCTATTTATTGTCAAGACAAAGGTAAGTCTCTCTTGGAAGATGAGAGAGATAACATGCCGGTAATGACGACAGGGACCTCCGACACCGAGGAACAACTCCGAGAAATGCAAAGAGCAATGGACGAGAAGGATGCTCAAATCGCCGCTTTGACCGCACGAATAGATAATCAAGTCCAAGGGAGCTTATTCAATCAAGGAGGAGATAACAATGGGAGTCAACCTGAAGCTTCTGGTCAAACCGGATCCCTAGGTATATCTCCCCAAGAAATTAGAGAAATGATTGCAAAAGGGATAAAAGACTTCTAAATTTCTCAAAATCCACCGGTGATTGGATATAGGAAACCGTACCCATTGCACTTTGATGCATTGCCTTTCCCTCCGGGATATCAAAGGCCAAATTTTGACAAGTTTGACGGTATACATGGTTCGCCACATGAGCATCTTGCTCACTTTTACTCGGCTTGCGGTGAAACAGCTTTGAGTGATGCCTTGCTCATTAGACAGTTTGTCCAATCACTCAAAGGGTCGGCATTCACGTGGTACACCCAACTGCATCCGGGGTCGATAGAAACATGGGATGATTTGCAAAGGGCTTTTCTTGCTCAGTTCGTGAGTACAAAGGCGAAAGTTTCTAACATGGACTTGGCAAACACACACCAAAAACCAAACGAGCTTGGAAATGACTTTATAGCAAGATGGAGAAGTCTAAGACTCCAATGCCCCGAGAAAATTAGTGAGTTAGCATGTGTCCAAATGTGCACCAACAACTTGCTCCCATAATTAGTTGTACACGTCGGTAGTGCGGAACCTCTATCCTTTGATGCATTGGTGTCAAAGACTTGCAATGTTGAACGTCAACTAGCTCGACAAAAGGTAGCAACCGCTCGGACACAAACAAATGAGTTCAAGAGAGACGAAGGAAGAAAACCAAAAAAGAAGGGTGAATCTATGAGTACATTCGTTAAAACCGGTGGAAATTCCTCTAGTGTTGGGAATAACTTGAGAGCTCAGGGTAGGGAAAGAGGGCAAGAGAATAACAAGAAGCTCACTTTACAAGAAAGAAAGCAAAAGAAATATCCCTTTGACGATGATGATGTTCAAGGGATATTTGATGAGCTTATGGCTGCCAACACTTTGATACTTCCCGAGCCGAAAAGGCCTAATGAAGTGGGTATGATAAACGACCCAAAGTATTGCCCGTTCCACCGGATTCTCGGTCACCCGATACAATAATGCTATGTTCTCAAGGATAGGATAGAGTGGTTGATCAACAAAGGTGAGATTGAGATCGAAGGAAGTAAGTCAAAAGGTTCATCGGCAACAGTGAACTCGGTTTCAACATCGGAGGTAGAAAGAATGCTACAAACATCCACACCAATCCACGTAAATCCGGAAGTAGACGAGGCACCTTCAGAAGATTTAGAGAGTGAAGGCATCCCTACAGCTCCATTAACTTTCATGGGAGTAGCTGTGCAATTTCGGGTTGACGATGATGTCCGAGTAGCATGGGTTTATCCTGACATGCCAAGAGATGGACCGGGTATACCGACATTGTATGAAATCATAATGTGTTCTGATATTGAGGATCTATACTCGGACAAGGATGATGATAGTCTTTTCGAATGGCAATTGTCCAAAAAGCATAGAAGCCCTCAACAAGCGGTTACTCAAAAGTCTACTCCTCCGGGCTTTAGAATGATCGGAAGAAATCCCGATAAGAAGAAAAACAAGAAAAATAAGAAGAAGAGTAAGAAAACAAAGAAGCCAAAAAATGATTATGAGGAAGAGTATGTTCAACCTCAACGGGTTCCTTTTACCTTGAAGGATTTCATTCCCAAAGAGTTTACCAAGGAAGACTCATCAGATGATGATGAAGACTTATTTTGGGGAGAAGAAGTTGCCCAATGTTGCATGGTCTCTTGGGCCGATGAATGTGAAGAAGCGCAACAAGAAGCAGATGAAATCACTCTTCGATCTGGTCGTCAACTACCTCCCCCACAATCAAAAAGAAAGGAAAAAAAGGTGGTGTCACCTTCCGAGGAAATGACAAAGGTGCTAAGTAAAGAAAAAGGTGTTGATAACCAGATACTTGTAGAGAAAGTAAGTAATAAAGGACCTCATGGCCTGGATCAGACTCATCGGATCCCCATATCAATACGAGATGCTCCCCATAAGGAGAAAGTTCGTTATGATGTTGTTAGCCATCTTAAGCGCATCCCGGCACGCTTAAGTGTATCTGATGCCTTACAGATGTCTAAAGATCTAAGGAAAGCCCTAATTCAAGCTCTTATGGATCCCGAAGATTACAAAGATCAAGTTGACCCCATCGAAGTCAATGACGTGTCATTGTACCCATCATCTCATTGTGACTCATGTATGGCCGCCATCACCTTTTCAGACGAAGATCTCCAATTGGGGAGTGATGGGCACAATAGGCCGTTATATGTGACAGGTGTTATCGGTGACACAAAAATAAACCGGATTTTACTCGATGGCGGATCAGCAGTAAATCTTCTTCCGTTAAAAGCTTTGACATCGATGGGATTAAATGCCCGACACTTATCCCCAACGTTGCTCACAATTCAGGGTTTCAACCAAGTGGGGCAAAAAGCTTTGGGGACCATTGCATTGAATGTGGAGATGGTGAATTATACAAAGACGCTCTTTTCCATGTCATAGAGGCAAACACCTCGTACAACGCTTTGTTGGGGCGACCTTGGCTTCATTCAATAAAATTCATCCCCTCAACGCTCCATCAATGTTTGAAATATACCGATGAAAATGGGAATGAAAAAATTATTAGAGGAGATCCGAACCCTTTCTGTGGAGAAGATGTGAACTATGGTGATGCAAAGTTCTACAAGGTGGTAAATGTTGACTCCTCTATAAGTAATATTGAGAATAAGGAGCCGTGGAAATCTCCTAAGAACTCAATAACTCATTTCGGTGAAAAGGTCCCCAAGTTAATGGTTGAAAGAGAAGACAAGGAAGAAAGACCTCCACGTAGGGTGTTGTTCAAATACACACCAAAAGACAAAAGAGAGGCCGGTCAAAAACCGATAATTCCTATTGAGAAAGTGATGGATTCTCTCGTGACAAGCTATACTTTTCCCCTTCGAAAAATTAACCGAGTCTCGCAGCACAAGGCACTAACCATTCATAGGATTTTTGGGGATGAACAAGAGAAGAGCACTAGAGTAGTACTACGAGGCACATCTTTCGATCAGTCTATAGGAAGAAAAGAAAGAGATGTTGAAATCAAAAATCCAAGGTCCTCTATAGAAGATACAAAGTCATTAACGGGTGATAATTTCAATGATCTTGACAAACTTGTGGTATCCCATGAAGATGGGCTTCTAACCGCTAGCATTGAAGAACCAATGACCCTAACACCGATAGAGCAAGAAATGTTCACAGAAGAAGAAACGTCATTCGAGCCTTGTGTGTCAGTGTTTGAAAGGCTTGACACATCCTTTGTAGGTGAGGTGTCTCGACCTTCGGTTTTTCAAAGGCTTGAGAAAGTTGAGGAGTCAACAATAAAGATATTCCGAATCAAGAGGAACCGGAAATGGAAGCTCAAAAAGAGGAACCGGAAATGGAAGCTCAAAAAGAGGAACCGATTTGGAGAACTCATAAGAAAGACAAGTGAAGATCAGGTCGAAGAAGTCGATGTTGTGACTTTCCTTAATAGGAAAGATTCCCAAGATATTAAGTCTTTTGAGATGACTTTCCAAAACAATCGAGCCGAAGAAGCGAGCCTTGAATTAGATCCATCGGATTTCATCAACACAGTCAAACCAGCCCCACCAGAAATGGAGGAAGGTGGACAACCAACGGTTGATGATCTCGAGGAGATTAATCTTGGAACCCTTGATGACCCAAAACCTGTTTTTATTAGTGCTTTGTTAGCAGACGAGGAGAAGATGATATATCATCAACTTCTTGAGGAGTATAAGGATGTCTTCGCTTGGGGATACCAAGATATGCCTGGATTGGATCCACAAGTAGCAGTTCACAAGTTGTCTGTGTCTAGTGAAAAGAAACCAGTGAAACAAGGACAACGGCGCTTCCGCCCCGAATTGATGGTTCAAATCAAGAGCGAGGTCAACAAGCTTATAGAGGCAGGATTCATCCGTGAGGTTCAATATCCGGTATGGTTAGCAAACATCGTTCCTGTAAGAAAGAAAAATGGCAAGCTCCGCATATGTGTGGATTTTAGGGATTTAAATGAAGCATGCCCAAAAGACGAATTTCCATTACCAATTACCGAGCTTTTGGTTGATGCTACTACCGGTTTCAAAGCTTTGTCTTTCATGGACGGATTTTCCTGTTACAACCAAATCAAGATGGATCCAGAAGATGAAGAACTGACAGCTTTTCGTACGCCACATGGCACATTTTGCTACACAGTGATGCCTTTCGGTTTGAGAAATGCGGGAGCAACCTATCAAAGAGCCATGACAATCATTTTTCATGATTTCCTTCACAATACAATAGAATGCTATGTGGATGATTTGGTTGTCAAGACAAAAGAAAGAAATAACCATCCAGCTGATCTTCGGAAAATCTTTGAAAGGTTGCGCAAGCATCAATTAAAGATGAACCCCCTCAAGTGTGCATTCGGTGTAACATCAGGAAAGTTTTTAGGATTCGTCGTCCGATATCGTGGGATTGAAATTGACCCAGATAAAATCAAAGCCATTGCGCAAATGCTTCCTCCAAAAAATTTACAAGAGCTCCGGGGTTTGCAAGGAAAGTTAGCTTACATCCGTCGTTTCATCTCAAACTTAACAGGAAGATGTCAACCCTTCCTAAGGTTAATGAAAAAAGATACACGATTTATATGGGATCGAGCTTGTCAAGACGCATTTGAAGACATCAAGAAATATTTAATGGATCCACCAGTTTTGATGGCACCAATACAAGGGAGACCTCTTACATTGTACACCGCAACACTTGATCGCTCCTTAGTTGCAATGCTAGTTCAAAATAACGATGAAGGAAAGGAGAATGCCCTTTACTACATTAGCAGGACGCTGGTAGGAGCAGAGCAAAACAACTCATCCATGGAGAAGATTTGTTTGGCTCTAGTGTTTGCCGTTCAAAAGTTACGGCACTACCTTTTATCGCACCAAATCATATTGGTCTCCAAGGCCGATCCACTGCGGTTCCTTTTGTCAAAAGTTGTGCTATCAGGAAGATTAGCCAAGTGGGCCATGCTTCTAGCCCCGTTTGACATAAAATATGTTTCACAAAAGGCAGTAAAAGGGCAAGTCCTCGCTGATTTCCTCGCCGCCCACCCGACATCGGAGCATGAAGAGTTGCCATGATGAAGAAGTTTTCACCATTGAAGAAAATTCTTGGCAATTGTACTTCGATGGTTCTGCAAGGAGAAGCGGTGTTGGGATCGGAATCGTGTTCATTACCCCTTCGGGTGGTTTGGTGCCTTATTCTTTCTCTCTGTTAGAGAATTGCACGAATAATGTAGCCGAGTACGAAGCGCTTATTGTTGGTCTTGAAATTGCTCTCGAAATGCGCATTGATCCACTAAGAGTATTTGGGGATTCTCAATTGATCGTGAGACAAATAAATGGGGAATACGAAGTGAAGAATCTTGGTTTGATACCTCTACACCAGAAGGCAAATGAACTTATTTGTCAATTCTACCAAATAAAGGTCAACCATGTCTCAAGATCGGAGAATGCAAAGGCGGATGCCTTGGCAAAGTTAGCAGCATCGTTAACACTTCCCGATGAGCGGGAGATCCAAGTTACTATTGGTGAACGACATTTGCTTGCACCGGTATCAGAACGAGTAGGCCCATCCGAAGAAGTTAGTGTTGTTACAGTCTATGAAATTGATGAAGAGCTAGATTGGAGACAACCGATGATTGACTATTTGAAGCATGGGGTTTTACCCGAGGATGCAAAAAAGAAAGTAGATGTTAAAAGACGAGCGCCAAGATTTCATTTGCAAAATGATACGCTATACCGAAGGGCTTTTGACGGAATGTTACTTAGGTGTTTGTCAAAAGAAGAAGCTAAGTACATCCTTTTGGAGACTCATGCTGGGGTATGTGGAGCACATCAAGCGGGTCCCAAATTAGCCGATCAAGTTAAGAGGTTAGGATATTATTGTCCATCTATGGTGAAGGACGCAATAAGTTTTGCAAAGGCATGTCATGCATGCCAGATCCATTCCGATTTTATTCACCAACCACCCCAACTTCTCCATCCAACTATTTTATCATGGCCATTTAATGCATGGGGCCTTGATGTGGTAGGGCCCATCAATCCACCATCCTCTCGAGGTCACCGATATATTTTGGCTGCAACTGATTATTTCTCTAAATGGGCTGAGGCTTTACCATTAAGAGTGGTGGGGGCAAAAGAGGTAGCAAACTTCATAAGGATTCAACTAATCTACCGATTTGGAGTCCCTGTGAAAATCATTTAAGACAACGCTTTGTACTTCAAGAATCGAATGTTGGTGAAGTTAGCTGAAAAGTTTGGATTCAAACACAGTTTTTCATCAAGCTATAATCCATCTTCAAATGGCCAAGCTGAGGCGTTCAACAAGGTTCTCTCAAAGATTTTAAAGAAGATGGTGTCAAAATCAAAAAGAGATTGGCATGAGCGTCTACTTGAGGCCTTGTGGGCATACCGGACAATAGTACGAACATCAACTGGATGCACACCATACAATCTGGTTTTTGGCTCTAAGGCAGTATTGCCACTTGAAGTACAACTACCATCTCTAAGGGTCGCAGTGCAACTTACTGATCCGGAAGAGAATACCAAAGTCCGTTTAGCCGAGCTCGAGGCTCTGGATGAACGGAGATTGTTGGCACAACAGAGGCTCGAGATATATCAAGCTCAAATAGCCGGGGCATTCAACAAGCGAGTCAAATTTCGGTCATTTTCGGTTGGGGATCTAGTACTTACAATAAGGCGTCCAATTGTCATTAATCGAAAGTCGCAAGGAAAATTTGAGTCAAAATGGGAAGGCCCATATGTCATCACCAAGGTCTTCTCCAAAGGCGCGTACGAGCTCTCAAGCGTAGATGGCGGTGTCATGTATGCTTGTGTTAATGGGAAATTTGTAAAGAAGTTCTTTGCTTAGAGTTCCATTCTCAAGTAAGAACTACGTGAAGACTTGATGCCGTTTATCGGCTACGTAGGAAATTTTGTAGAAAAAGAGTACTGAATCCAGTCGCACAAAAAAAAATCATTATCATCTTTTTATGCAAATGATAGTCTAGATAATCCGGAAAACCCTTCATAGAAGGTGGTTTCGGATTATTTCAGGTGATGCATATAAAAAGATTTTAAAAAAAATCAAATCAAATCAACTTGATTCACCAAGAACTACGAACGGCTTGATCCCTCAAAAAGAGGGTACGTAGGCAGTTTAACTAATTACACGTTAGATGCAGCCACAATGACCAATAAAAATAAAATAAAATAAAATAAAAAAATAATAAAAAAAGAAAAGAAAAAAAAAAGAAAAAAATGAGAGGAGGTTATGGAGCTAATGGAAGTTGTATGCAACAAAATAAAATAAAAGTACGTCACATTATCCATATTTCATCAATAAAAGAAGATACGAAACGACTTAAGGAAGTAGAGCGGAAAAAGAACAACCAAAGTCGTTAAACACTAGAAGTAAATGAAGTAAAATTGTTGGTTATGGTCTTCAGTAAGGCCTTCTTCAAGTTGAGCTCTTCAGTCCTGGCCTTTTTGGTCTCCCGAGTTGCTTCCAAACTTCGCTTCTTCTCTTTATTAAGTTGAACATGCTTCTTCACTCTTGATATATTCTTCTTCAACGCTTCCTTATCAGCGGCTAGGTTTTCTTCCATCTTCTGAAGCCTTACTCTTGCCTCCAAAACCTCTTGCTCGCGCTCTCTCATAGCTTGAGACATGTTGTTCAAATCAGCTAGCTCCTTCTCATATGACGTAAGTTCCTTAGTCCAAATAGAAAGGTCATCATCAATCTCCTTCAAGGACAAGAATTCATCACTTCCTTCAATCTTAGCCACCACATCAGCGATATCAAAGAATTCTTGGACTTTGGAGTTGAACCAAGATAAATTTGCATCATCAACCTTGGCAACCTTCGCTACCATTTCCAAAGATTTTAGCATATCAAAGGTTTGATCTTTTATTGATGACAAATCATCAAAGGAGGTTTCCAATTTCTTCACAGCTCCAACAATCTCCTTCACTCCTTCTACGATGGCCCGGCGAAGAAAATCTGGCTCCGAAGCAGAGAACCAAGTATGTAAGGGAGTTGGTGTACCTCTAGGAGGTGAAGAGAATAAAACATTCTCTTGAAGCTCAATGGGATACTCTTCAACTACGGTGGCAGAATTGCTCTCTTCCCTGACAAATCTCGCAGGAGGATTCTCGGCACGTTCAAATGGTTCTTTTGATTTTGGAGTAGTTGACTTCTCATATCTGATCCTTTTGAAGTTCACATCATCACTCGAGGATACCTCTCGGGAAGATCGCTTTGCCGTAGAAGAAATAACAGCTGGAGCAAGGGGTAGTCGGTTGGAAGACGATTGAGAAGTTGCAACAAACCTCACAGCTCCTCTCAAATCGTTCACTACATGCTTCATATCATCAATCATATAATCATTAGCCTTCAAGGGAGTTGTGTTTGGCTTAAGGATTAGATTAACCTTCTCAATGGATTGACTTAAATATGGAGTTGAAGACGTCACCCACCAAGTACAAAAGCTAGCAGTACACCTTTCCTCATGAATTGAGCGGGGAACACGGAAAGAAACACTAGTATTTCTCCTGAACAAGCTAGCATAACAGGTTGAAATATCTTCAAGAATTTTCCGAGGCCTTTGATGGAGGCTAAATCTCAAAGAGTTAGAGGGAACACCCTGGTCAAAACCAAACTGACGTGCAAATCTATTCGGATAATATGGATCTATGACCAAAAGCCTTCCGACTCTAATGGGTAAGGTACCTGAGCGTATGCAAAGAAGGCGTTCAAAGTGACAATCTGAAATCCCTTCTGTATCCGTATGATCTGAGGCGACTTCTTCACCAAAAGGAACACTTCGGAAAACAACATGCTTCGAATGCCTCAATACAAGTCTAGCTTGATGAACAGAGAGCGGTTTTGCTTGCACTCCTGCATAACGTGCCAGGATGGGATAACCTCTAGGAAACTCTTTATCCGGGCGACACCTGTACAAACAAGGGAAATACTCTGCCATCCAACCAATTACGAAATGAAGACCGAATGTTGGACTAACTTCACCCGGACGGGACTGGTGGGAGGCTATCTGATTCAACCCATAATAAATATACCCCAAAACGGTCGGAGCTAAAGATACCTTTCTGCCTTCGGCCATGATACACACCATCACAAATGTCTCCGGTCGAACCAACTTATCTTGTGGTAGCACAAAACGACTCAGTAATAGGGACAAGAAAGCTGCTAATACCCCCTTCTTACTCATGGAGTACATCGGTAGACCGTCTCCTTTAGAAGAAGCTTTGACATTTGAAGGAAACATCAGGTTGTCATGTACTTTTTGTGAATCATCAAACCCTTCACCAAAACCAGCATAGATCTTTTCTCCTCTATAAAAATAGGACAACCACTTCCACCATGATATCTCTTTTGTGTCAAAATGCTTGCAAAGTGTGGCATGAATTCGCAAGAGCTCTGAAACTGTACTTGGAAATGTCGTATCTTTCAATAGTTGAGAATTAGATGGCAAGTACTATTCATAAGGTTCACCGAGGATGGGAAGACCTCCAACATGCTTCAAATCGTTAAGTGAGATCCCCAATTCGCCTCCCGCGTGATGCAAAGTATTTGTTAAAGGACTCCAAAGCTCAACGAAAGCTTTCCATACATCATCATTGTGCATATATGGGAATTGAAAAACAGCAACAAGACCATAAATATCTGCTTGGTGTAGCACCTCCCCATATCGATCCAAAATTTGCTCAGTCCATTTCATCAAGCAAGGCATAAATCCTGATAAGCCATTGAAAGAGGGTTCCGGGCCCCAAAAGGCTCTCTTACGCAACAACCTTAAAAGCAATGGACAAAACTCCTCGGTAACTTTGAACTTAGTAGCACAGTTGTCATCGGTACACACTTTCTCAAGGAAGAGGCCGTTGATAGTCTTCCCACGATTCCTACCGGCTTGCACACATACTCTATCTTTGGCTTGAGAAAACTGCAAGAAACATTCGGATACCTCCTCTTTTTTAGTCAGTTGCACATCAACTTGTGAACGGATGTTGGCTTTCACTTCCTTGAAGGATGTGGATCGCCGGTAATATGGACCATACTTGAAAAGTCGACCGTTTATGTCAGTTGCCCGTTGAGGTTGACTTTCTCTACTAACTCACATTCCTGAAAAGACAAAGTAGAGAGTTCGGTACAAATATCAAATAGATGGACCTTCTACATGTTCGTCAAAGACTCAGATATACTAAGTCCGGGGACAACTACGGAGGGGTATACTTATATATGCATATACACTCAATAGCTTAAATATATATACAATAAAATAGAATTTGAGATTAAAAAAAAATTCAACTTATATGAGCAAAGCAGTAAATGGGTTTTAATTACCCCTTAAATTCATTTAAAAAGAAAAGGAAATTGTGAACTGATCTAAAACAAATACAAGAAATGCTTTTGATGTTGACAGGTGAAAGGGCACTAGTAGTCAGAGCAATATTTATGTAATAAAAAAAAAGAGAGAAAATGACGTTACTTTTTAGACTCATCATCCCTATAAAAAAAAGAGGAGAAAGGGTCAGCAAAAAAAAAAAAAAAGGATGAAAAGCAGATCGTCAAACACAAGAGAAGAGAAGAAGAGCAGAAAACACAGAAGCGTATTGGATCGAGTAAGAACGCAACCCGTCTTTGCAGATCGACCGACTACGAGTATTCCCTCGGTGTGTATGGGTAATAACGGACTCGCCGATTGCAATGAGTAAACACGCTGCTAATAGCAACAATTAGTATAGATCTTGTAAAATCAGAGCACCAGAATAACCAGACATACTTACCTCAAAGATGTTCAGAAGAAGGTGATTGAAATCAAACAATTTAAGCCAAATGAGATGTTCGTTTGTGAGTTCGATCGAATACTTATTTTTAAAGTGGATGGTTCTCTCTTCTATATAAAAGCCCCCCATTTTCCATAAATACGACCCAAATATAAGATTCGATGATATCGAAATATTGGTAATAGTTTTTATGGAAATTGAAAAATATGCAAGTAGTTTAATATGGGAAAGCTAATCGGATTGTGTCCCGGCGAAGAAGGAAGAATCGAGATATTCTTTTATCACAGTTTTATAAAAGGGGGAAGCAAGAAAATTTCTTTTTTTCTCTAGTGATAATTAAAATTTACAGGGAAAGTCCGTGGGTGACAAATTAAAGGTTGGAATAGAAGAATGACTTGTGATGTTGTTTATGGATAGTTAAATACAGGACATAAAAAAAAAGAATCAAAGGAGACTTGATTGCTATCAGAAGCAAAAGTATACAAATCCAGTCATTCGCTTGATTAAGGAAAAAGATTGAACATGGTTTATATCGATACTGAACAAATTCGATCACCGTACCAATTTCTAAAAAAGAGTTTGAGTTCAGGGTTGTTTCGAACAATCTATTCAATGAAATTCACGTTGATTAAAAAAGCACTACAAGCGAATTAGGATTCATATGCACAAACGTTAAAATCTAGAGTGTGTTTTCAATTGCTACTCCGAGACGGTGGAGGTACAAAGCCAAAAGTCATCCCATTGTGCAACAGTGAACGCAAAAGTGAGAGGATATTTCAGGTGCTTTGTGTTGTCGCGTGTCAACATGAATTCTGAGAACGTAAACCAACATTATAAACTGATGGAGGTTCCAATATAGGTAGACGCCATGGTGAATTATCAAGGAAGGTTGGTAACGTTTCGATCGAGATATCAAGAGAATTCCTTTATCAATAAAAAGCAAAGGGGGCAGAGATGGGGAAAAAGTATCAGCGGGCATGTGCTTACAAACTCGTGACTAAGCTACCATAATGGAAAAGACACCCTTACACTGTTGTAACCGATTGTATACACCAAACAGAGAGAAGTGGGTTTGGCCATTGATGACTTCCAAAATCAGCGGGAAGGTGTTTGTTCCGAGCTGTTGCTGGAGCTACTAGAATCTTTTGATCCTCTTTACTTAGAACATACATTCAGTGAATCAAAACGGCGAGCAAGGAACTTTGAACGTGCTTGACAGGACTCACACGTACAAAGTTTGGGGGCAACTGTTGAGAGAAAAATTTTATACAAATATGAAATGTTCATATGAAGTATAAATAATATCGGTCCAACTCAAGCGGAAACACTCAATTGAGGCATCGGTCATTATGCGCCAATTATGGGCTAAAAAAAAACGTTTGTGACGTGTTTATGGCGGGATCTTTAAATCCTCGTAAGCCCAAAGTGTCAAAGTTAAGTAAAGAGTTGGAGACTTGATTATCGAAAAATATATTTCTAGCCTTCACACACTCTAACTACTTTGACCCTTAATTTTATTCGTTAACTTAGCCGATTAAGGTTCCCGTTTGTTCAAGTTGGTCTCTTTTCTAAGAACAGTATATGCAAGCACACGTCACTTCATAAAATTACTAGTCCTAAGTAACCATTCAAATAAAAGACAAATGGACTTTTAACTCTATTTTATATTTATATATGGAATAGATGAAATGATAAGGAAGGGGAAAGAGGAGTCACGTGGTGGCCAATTCCACTATTCCAGTACACAAAATAATAAAGTCTCATTAATGGCTTTTGACTGGAGTTACAATTTGGAATGATATTTTTTTTTCTTGCTGACCACGGATAAAATTCTGAAACGGCTATCATTAGTGCTCTCAATAAAAGTCAATTTATCAATATATAAGGAAGGGATGAGCAGATGTTAAAAAAAAAGGAGAGAAGAAAGAAGGTGTTGCAGCGTAAGCAGAAGAAGAGGAAAGACAGGTGCTGCAGCGTAAGCAGAAGAAGAGGAAAGACGGTTGCTGCAAAAGTGAAGACAGAACCAAGAGGATAGAAACAAAATAAAGAAAGGAAAGGCAACGACCAAGAGGATAGAAACAAAATAAAGAAAGGAAAGGCAACGCAGGAGAATCAACAGTGAAATATGAGCTCTCCTATAAGCCTTTAGAAGCAAGACGGCAATCTACCATTCATCTGATTAGTAAGTTCTCTGTAAAATTATTCTTTATTCATCTTCACCTTGAGCAGGAATTGTTCTCCAATGCATGAGGACGTCACATGAAGATTTGCGATTCAAGAGTGAAGCGGAACCATGGCCAAACGATTCAAAGCTATACGAAGGTCTCAACAAATTTTGGGTGAAGTTCATGCTTCATATAAAAGGGAGTTCGTCTCTGGTTCCAATTACAAGAAATTAGGTTTGCACCATGTTGACATCGCATGAGGAATGAAGGAGACATACGCCGTCGATGATCGAGATGGCCTGCGACGAGAAGCCTTCTAGTCAGAAGATGAGTACCTCTCACCATGCCGTTACAACTTTAAATGGACGGATTGATTGCAACTGGAGTCGAGCGTTAGAATATAGAGTAAATATGAGGCAAGGAATCCAAAGCAAAACCATGACTAGGTGAAGTACCTATCGGGTTGGGTGAAGTCAAGAATTGGCTTTTCATGTAAGAAAGAGAGCTTGTGTTGCAATAAAAATTCAGTTTCCTTCTTGTGGTTTGTTTGCAAGTGAAAGGTCATTGGTCTTTATATTTCCACAACATGAGGAGGATTGGAAGTCAAATATATATATATATATTATATTTATGGTGTCTAAAACCATAGTTTCTACGTTCCTGAACTACATGTCTCTTGTGTTCGGTTTATGGACAATGAAGCATGTATCCTCCCACTACATGAAGATCATAGTCGTATCTTCGTCAAGACCATATATACAATGTGTACCATGTTGAGTACTTGTCTAGTAAGGATATGTCAACATAACAGGGAAGGTCGATCGAAATCTATAGTACTCAACTACGAGCACGGTCCAACACCGTCTCATTTCCTACCGGCATCATAAACGAGAAGATCGTGTAGGCACTTCATGTGAGAAATCATAATACGTGAAGTGGGCAAGAGAAATCAACTTTTCATATTATGCATGTCTTATGTGTTATCATTAAAGACTATCACAAAGCTTATGTTATAAGCAAATAGAGAGTTATTGTTTTCAAAAGCTCTTAAAAGAAATACACAAAGAAAAACATGGGGCGTGAAGATGCCATGTGCAAATGGAGAACAAAACAAGACCAAAAAAGAGGGTCTTTAAATTTCGTTGTCAAATATCCCAAACAACAAGCGACAACAACAATCGGTAGTAATATACTCGAGTTGTCTATTCTCCAGCAGGAACCCTCACAACCTACTAAGAACGGGTATCGGTCTTTGTTGCAACTTTCAAGCGGGTATTTGTGTGTTGTGACAGAATATACTTTGAATCGATACTAGGCAAAAGCTAATATTGTAGGTTCAAGAAGAATGTGTAAATGGCTTGTTGATTATGAGAATGTGTTACTTTTCAAAGCTTTGGCTTGAATGATTATTCAAAGGGGTCTACAAAAAAAAAAAATCCATGAACCAGTGAAGTAAAAGAAGAATGTGTGGAGAGGCAAGTAATTATGTGGGTACATATTTGCTCATGAAAAGTGGAGATGGAAGTATATATACATATACACACAATTTCATTCAAAAAAAAAAACGTAGCAAGTGCAAGATTGTTTGAATTCAACTTCGACAATTCAACGCTTTAAGCAAAGAACGAAAGAAGAAATGTGATACAATCGCAGTTCTATAAAGAACTACGTATGATTTGATCCCTATAAAAGGGTACGTAGGAAACTCAATTTCACGGCTATTGAGTTCAATCACAAATTCCAAGTTGATACCCAAACGAAAGTTCTATTGCGAACTAAGCGCGGTTTGATCCCTACAAAGGATACGTAGGAAACTCGTCGTGTTCGGTCATACCCCCAAACGAAGAGAAGAAAAAGAGAGAGATACTCAATTATTTAATTTCGTATGCGCACATGATAGTCGGATAATTTGGAAAACCCTTCATAGAAGGTGGGTCCGAGTGATTCCGGTGATGCGTAAAAAGTGGAGAAATACAAGTGATAATTGATGCGGATTGTAGACAACCCGTCTTAAAAATTGAGTTTGGATCCGACATGTGACACATGAGGGTTAAAGTCCGCAAAATAAACATATGAACTACGTAAGGCTTGATCCTTCTAAGGGAAGGTACGTAGGCAACCCGTCGGGTGCAGCCCAAAGACTCAAGAAAAATTCAAGAGGTCGTCCAAAGTGTAATCAGTATTATTTTGGAATCGTGAGGATAAAAAGAATAAGGGTCGAAATTTAATAAATATATTTCAAATGAAATGTGTTACGCAATTTTATTTTCTTGTAATATTTTTGCCTAACATATTTTTGGCACGCCCAGTGGGACCGTTTTTTCTTTCTTTATGATTTTAGAATTATATTTATTTAAATTATACTAATATTTTTATTTTCTTTCTCGGAAGAAAAATATGGCACCAAGAGCTTTGATCAAGTTCAACCAGCTTCCGGCCACCTTCATTGTGAAAGGGGGGCATTGGGTCCGTCGATTTTATTTTCTTGTAATATTTTTGCCTAACACTAGGTTAAAGCTAATCTTTAACTTTGGATCAAAGCAAAAGCAAAGTTCATAACCCAGGGGAAATCACAGGTAGTTCTTGAGAATCACGTCCGTGGAAACCAAGAACAGGCCGTGATTTTGGGTGTCTACGATGTTTCTCGCACTCTCAGGGTCCAATCTGTTTACGATCGATCTATCATCATCTAAGCCACAATTATCAACCCATCACCTTGGGATTGCTTAAGGGTTTTAGCCAATAACCATTGTCATGATATCAATATTCAAGTTAAGAAGAATGAAAGATGAAAACCCTCAAAAACTCAAATAAAACTCAAAACCAATTGTCAAATCCAAAACACAAGAAGCAATGTTAATGGATTCAAAATATATAACACTAAACCTCACAATGATCTTAGGCAAGCACGAAGAACGGGATGTCAATCCGTCTTCAATATCAAAACCTAAGAGAAGGGCTAAACGCCCGCCACAACCAATCTTCGAATCTCAAAATTGTCGGCGCCCAGCGGTCTCGATCAACCCTCAGCGAGTGTCTTCAAACTCCAAGTGGGGATCGCCAAAACTCTCTTTTTCAACCTTTTTATAAGGTGAGAAAAAGATATCGTTCAGGCCCAACCCGTAGATGATGTGGCAATTAATGACTTCGTCAAAAGATTGCCTAAATCACGGTCTCACATGGTCGCATGACCGTGGTTTAGGGCGTGGAAATGGATTACGGTGCCTCATGCTTTCCACGGCCGTACTTTATACCGTGTAACTTACTGGGGTGCTCCAAACTTAAGTCCACGTTCATGATGCCAAGTCCACGGCCGTGGTTTTGGGCGTGGTCTTCAAATCCACTTCTCCACGACCGTAATTCAGGGCGTGGAAGTGTAAAGTGCTCGTTTTTGCCTTTGTCTCTTGCCATTCTTCATCCTAGCTCCTTCTTTAACTTCCTCGATGTATCCCTCCATCCTCGTACATGATCCATCACTCCTCTTTCTCCATCAAACGATTCGATTCCAGCTCTTATTTACCTGTAATCAACACAAAGATAGTATAGACCTCTATATCGAAAATATAGATGAACAAGCTAACAATTGCTCTTATACCTTATCCATGAACACAATAATGAGCGAAAATAAATCAAAATAAGTGCCTATAATATCACAATATTTCATGCTAACAACCTCTTATTGTGAACTCTAGAGGCCGGCGCCTCTTGTCTACATACGACTTC
Source organism: Fagopyrum esculentum (assembly GCA_033239045.1). Taxonomy (NCBI): domain Eukaryota; kingdom Viridiplantae; phylum Streptophyta; class Magnoliopsida; order Caryophyllales; family Polygonaceae; genus Fagopyrum; species Fagopyrum esculentum. Next base: position 16,378,239 of record BSUD01000004.1, on the reverse strand, counting down.
TAGCGACTTTGTGCCGCCAACATCCTCTTCCTAAACAACGCTACTCGAGCCATAGCACCCTGAATCTTCTCTGGTGTTATCCCACCGGTACTGCTAGGCTCATCCCAGCATAAAAGTGTACGGCAACTACGCCCATATAGTGCCTCATAAGGGGTCATCCTAATTGATGTGTGCCAGTTGTTGTTGTATGAGAATTAAACCAATGGGAGGTATCTGACCATCCTTGTCTCCAATCCAACTCACCAACTTGCAACATATCCTCAAGGGTTTGGATGGTCCTATATGACTGACCATCGGTCTGGGGGTGAAACGCAGTCGTGAAGTGTAGACTTCTCCCCAAAGCAGTCTGAATCTGCTGTCAAAATATTGAGGTCAAAATCCTAGGTTAGCTCAAACCACCTACGCTGGCGGTTATTCAATTCCAATGCGTAAAACTATACTTCAGACTCTTATGGTTTGGGGAGAAAGTACATGAAATATCATATAGGTACCGTCTTCAAATCTTCAAGGCTTGAACTACCACTGCTAACTCTAGATCATGAGTCAGGTAGTTCTCTTCATACGTTTTCAGCTGTAGACTCACATATCAATAACTCTACTCCTCTGTATTAACACACGTCTTAAGCTTAGCTGGGTGCATCGCCGTAAATTACGGGATCCCTAGAACCTTCTGATTATAACAGAATAGAATCAGAGGTCAAGTGCCTCCTCAACTCCTCAAAGCTCTAGCATATTGCTTTGACCATGCAATTCTGGTGGTATTCTTCAAAAGACTCGTAAGTGGATACGCTATCACATAAAATCTTTCCACAAAGCGTCGGAAATGATCGGCTAAGCTGAGAAAGCTACGTACTCCCTTACTGTTCGTCATTATCGTCCATGCTACAACAAACTCAATCTTCGCCAGATCAATCTTAATCCATAGACAATGTGCCCAAGCATAGCAATCTCAAACATTTGGAACTCAAACTTAGAGGGCTTGGCATACAGCTCGATCTCTATTCCTCAAAATCTGTAAAATTGCCCTTAGATGACCGGCATGCTCCTCTCTGCTACGAGACTATACCAAATTTTTCTCATGGAAAACCATCACAACTGATCAAGGAAGTCAATGAAAATACTGTTTATCAACTTCATGAAGATAGTTGGGCATTCGTCAGCCCAAATGGCGTCACTACAACTCGTAGTGCCCATAACGGGTACGAAATACCATCCTATGCACATACTGCTCTCTCACCCTCAATTGGTGATATCCTGAGTGCAAGGACATCTTGGAAAACACAATTGCTTCTTGAAGCTGACCCAACAAGTTGTCAACACGACACAATGTATACACTAGGGCGAATGAAGCCCTTCTCTACCCACTCCTCAAGTTGTCTCTTTAGCTCTAACATCCCAACAGGCGCCATACGATATGGGGCCTACCAAAACGATCTCATACCACACTTCAACTCGATATCAAAGTCCACACTCCGTTGAGGCGGCAAACCAAACGGTTCAGTAACACGTCTATAAGCTCATAAACCACTGGAATATCCTCCAACGTTAAACTATCTATCTCCTTCATGGCATAACACTAGAAAGTATCACTCCCTATGTCATTGGCCTCGCTGCTCATATGGCACTAATGACAAAACCCGTCTCTTCAAAGGTCTTAACCTCGGAAGACCTCTATCTAATATATCTCAATAGAGAGTATAACAGTCTTCCAACTGACATCTAACACAGCACGATATATATCCGTCCAATCCATACACATAATGACCTCCTCATGCACCTATGGCATGACAAAGAAGTCTACAAGCAAAACATAAATGGGACAATCACATATCTCGCGGGTATCCCAAACCTCTTACATCAGGTAACTCTATCAAAGAAGGTCTACCCTCTATTGTATAAAATCAATCTATACATACATCAAAAGCGAAGAGTGCATAGCACCCCTATATAACACTCCACTAGGTAAACCATTAACGAGAATGGTACCTATAACAGCTAATACCAGTAGCTCCATTGCATATCATCACTCAACCCCAGACCTATGCTCCTCAGGTATCACTGAGGTTATCGTCATATCCTCCACTTCTACTCTTTTTTCCCCGGAAAGAGGAAGGTCTTGCAAAGGAGAAACACTACCTTGCTGATAGAAAGGGGCCAGATGGCCTAATTCACCACAGGTGAAGCAAGCTATGGGTGCCAAGGGGAACCCAGAACGCAAATGACCTGGATCACCACAGTTGAAACACAGTCGTCCCATCCTTGCAACCTGTGCAACTAAAGGGTAACTCGATCTTCGTCGTCCACCCTAAGTAATCATACTCCGGGAGGAAACTTGTAGAGGCAACGCCTTGCCCTGTCGAGAAAACTTCATTCTATGCCTTGCTTTACCACACGTAAAGCATATTATTGGCGCCTTTGGGCACACAGCTCGCCGGTGTCCAAACTTCCCGCAATTAAAAACACTATAGTTCCTTACCAATCGTCTTCATGGCCAAAGGACCACTTGATTGTCCTGATGTCTGACTTGGTCCACGATTCATCATCTTTACTTCTCCATTAACTGATTCATCCATTGCCTCTTCTCTGATCCGGAATCTTCAATTGGTCTCACAGATGTTGGTAAACCCGGTGTAGGTCTACCCTCTCTTACAACCTCATATACTCGGTGCATATACTCTTGAAACTCAAATCTACTCATGGAGACATGATCAGCCTCTTCAAACTCGTTCTCTGCCATAGGCGAAACAACAGCGGAAACTGGTCCCTGACTTATCATCACAGGAGGAAGAGGGGATGTACCCCTACCTCGTCCCACTACAGATACTGCTCTAGTTTGAGCCATCTGTAAGATATACGCACCTAATCTCATAAGGCTATATATATAAAATACATCCACATAATCCATAGTATACACACATATATATACACATACCTACGCTGCAGAGATCCATGGTAGAGGTGACGACTTCTCGTACATTCTATCCCAAAACCACACTTAAAAATAAAACGTTTTAAAACGTCACACCCCTTTTGGTTCTGTTTATTTTACCTATCAAACCTTATTGCAGGTAGCAAGTGCCATTATTGTCAACCTAAGGCTCTAATACCAACTCTGTAACACCCCTAATCTACGGGACTCGGGATGTCACATTGGGCTAGGATCTCACAATGGATCCTGATCCTAGCTTGACAACAAGTTCACTGGACCTTACAACATGGCACTAACAAATAATAAAAACAAATACATAAAATTGTGTAAACTGTACAACCAAAGGTAAACAACATCATAGCCGAGTATATAAAACAACATCCTCACACAGGAGGCACAAAAGATCATCCTCTCGCAGGAGGGAAACATAAACAACCCCAAACCAACCACCTAATATATGAGAGTCATCGGCCTGTCACCCTGCTAGATCACTCAGCAGCGCCTATCCTGTAAACAACTACAACACGGTATGAAACCGTTAGCTACCATACATATATGAGGTAATGCATAAGCACAAGCACAATCATAAAAGTATGTGACACGATGACCGATACATCCTCGCCTCTGAGTGCAATGTCCAGTTGTACGAGTATCGGTCACACAATCCATGTACCCTATGGGAGTGGATTGCGCCCTTCCTATAAATCAGTCTGGCCCGACATCAAAGAACCTCCCAGAGTCCTCGGCGGGATGAAAGTGAAAGGTTATCACAGCCACGCATACGGGGCAACCAATAAAACATAGGTCGGTAAAAACAACATCTCTTGCTATCATAGCAAACACATAAAGCACACACCACTCATGCAAACACCCAATATAGGGATGGTAGCTAAGTAAGTCTTACGGACTTACCTCAACCTCGTACAATCACAACCACGATCAACCTCCAATCAGGAGAGGAACACTGCCTAATAACAAGGCAGAAAGAGATGTCAATACTCCTATCAATCAAAAAGGTCACACCTAGACCCAAGGGATCCATAAGGATCATAATCAATCTATAAGCCTCACAACCAACTAAACCTCAATATCTCAGCATAACTCACAATTCCTCAAATCTCAAGGTAGTATCTAATCAACATTCCTCAATCTCAATTCTAATCCTAATTTAATTAATTAACCTATAATTAATTAATTAAATTTTGCCAGAATAACGTTTTGCCCGCAGGCAATTTCTAAACCCCCTGTCATCATATTTCATCAAACAAACAACCCATAATCACCAGAATAATATAACGACCATAATGGAGTTTCTAATTATCCATTTTGACAAGCCTAAAGTCAATTTAGGCCAAATCGCAGTACGGAAAACGAATAAATTCATAACTTATTCGTTACTAACCCGATTGACGATTTGAAAGAAGATTCGGAATCACAACGACGTAGGCAACGCATGGACAACATCAAATTCACCGGAATCTGAGCGACGGAACCTGCCCGGTGACATATATGCTCGGCTAACCCTTCGTCTGCTCGGAAATGCAAAAACTTGGTACCGATATGAAGAGAATGAAGAGAGGAATCCAAAAACTCAAACGGAATTGAAATCGAATTAGAAACGGAGAGTAGATCTGAGTTTGAAGGTTGAGAGAAATCAGAGCTTTTACGAGTAAACGTGAAAGGAAATGAATTAATAAAGGATTTTCCGCTATTTATAGTGAAGACGATAATTATCCTCTAACAAAGTCGATAATAATCCTTTAACCGATCCAAAGGCGGGTCAAACCTCCTTCTCCAAAATTCTCGAGATTGGAATAATAAATCTGGAATATTGTAGGGATAATTATTCCACAATTGTCTCAGAAAACGTGTATTCGTAAGCTGTCTTTCTTCGCCGTTAAGAAACGAAATAGCGACTCTTTAAACCGTTTTGTCTCTCCGTATTATTTCATATCTAGGTTATATGTCATGAAGCACAAAGGAGAAGCTTTCGAGAATTTCAAGAATGAAAAACGTTAGTGGAGAATCAAACGGAGAAAAACATCTAAAAGTTGTGAACTGATAATGGTTTGAAGTTTTGATCGTTTGAGTTTGATTATTTCTGGAAGGATGTTGGAATTTCTCGTCACCATACAATCGGACATATACCACAACAAAGTGGTGTAGAAGAGATGATAAATCATACTCTACTAGAGAGAGCGATGTTACTAGGATATAGATGGCCCATAGATAATCAGGCCCATGATCCATGTATTGCTGCTATATATATCTACCAATGTAACAGTGAACATTCAGGCAATACACAAATACATTTCTCTGCATATCGTGGTATGGTATCAGAGCCACAAGAGGACAAACGTCCATTAAAGAATACAAATCCAAAATGTCAGAAAGTGATTCTCCTCCCCCAAACCCTTCACCAAATTCAAACAATTTTACACCACCACCACCACCACCTCCCCCATCTTCCCTGTCGACAGCAACACCACCCAGCACCCCTCTTCCTGGTTTTTCCAGCTTCATAACCATCAAACTGTCACCCAGTAATTACCTACTATGGAAAACTCAAGTTATTCCAGTGCTTCGTGCCTACAATCTTTTCAGCCATGTTGATGGCACTTCTTCTTGTCCACCTTCAACCTCTCCTATACCAACACAATCTACCATTGACTGGCTCTCCAAAGATCATCTCGTTCTTGCTATCTTAACCTCCTCCCTCACTGAAGAGGTCCTGACCCATGTTATTGACTGCACCACAGCTCATCAGGTATGGACAACCTTACAAGACCTCTACACAGCCCGCTCTAGTGCCCACGTTTTACAAACTCGTCTCCAACTTGCCTCCATCAAGAAGGGGACTGACTCCATCACAGTTTTCTTCAACAAGGTAAAAGCTCTGGTTTCCACTCTTCAAGCTGCTGGCCAACATATCTCAGACTCTGAACTTGCTGCTTACCTTTTCTCTGGCCTACCCCCTGATTACGACCCTATCATCACATCTCTCAGCACCCAACCTTTCCTCCCCACTTCCCATATGATTCTTTCTCACCTCTTAAACCATGAAGCCAGACTACTACACCATTCATCAACCTCCCTTCCTAATCTGTCTGCAAATTACACTTCTCACTCTTCTGAAAACCAAGATTCCAGAGGCCGCAGAAGACCCTCAAATCCCAACCCAAACAATCAGCAGAGAAACAACAACAACAACAATTACAGAGGACAAGGTCGTTCCCCAAACAACACCAGCAATTACAACACCTCCCAAAGAGGTTCCTCGAGTCGTGGCCCTAACACCCCACCTCTCAACTTCAATGCTCAAACAGATACTCGCCCTACCTGCCAAGTGTGCCTAAAACCTGGTCACACTGCCCTTCAATGCTGGCATCGCTTCAACCATTCGTATCAGGCTCCTGCTCCAACTTTTCAAGCACACTCCTCCACTTCAAACTGGACACCAGATACTGCAGCAACCAACCACTTCACACCAGACATCACTCAGCTTGCTTATGACGCTCAGACCTACCATGGCTCAGATACTGTCTCGATTGGTGATGGCTCGTCCCTACCAATTCAGCATTACGGTTCCTCTTCTTTTCCCTCTCCTTCTTCACCTTCAGTTAATCTCTCTCTTAAACATATTCTACATGTTCCTTCTCTTAACAAAAATCTCCTTTCCGTTCGTCAATTCTGCGCTGATAACAATGCCTTCTTTGAGTTTCACAGTGATTGTTTTTTTGTGAAGGATCGACACTCCCGGGCAATCCTCCTTCAAGGCACCACTGAAAATGGCTTGTATGTGCTTCCCTTGGCAAACCCTAACCGCCCAGTTCAGGCTCACATTAGCACCATCTCCAATTTCAACCTCTGGCATCATCGTCTTGGTCACCCCTCTTCCCGAACCACTCAACAATTACTTCGCTCCCTGCGAATTCCATGCTCTACCTCACCGGAGTACCCGTTTCGTTGCATCTCCTGCTCCAGAGCAAAGGCCCATTCCCTACCCCACCATCCTTCATTGTCTAGATCGGCCCAACCATTTGGGCTTCTGTTCATGGACCTTTGGGGACCAGCCCACACGATGTCTAATAGAGGAAATCGATTTTACCTCTCTATTTTGGATGATCACTCAAACTATTTGTGGATTTTCCCGTTATCTAGTAAAGCTAATACCACATCGTATATTCAAGCGTTTATTTACTTTGTCGAAAATTATTTTTCCGCCAAAGTTAAATCTATCCAAACCGATGGTGGTACCGAGTTCAAACCTCTCAAACCGTTTTTTGCTAAACACGGGATAAATCATAGACTCACTTGTCCGTATTCTCATTCTCAAAATGGAAGTATTGAAAACCGACACCGTCATATTGTTGATACCGGCCTTGCTTTACTAGCACATTCATCCTTACCATTCTCATTTTGGGATTACGCTTTTGAAACAGCTGTCTATCTCATCAATCGCCTCCCCACACCTACCCTTCAAAACACATCCCCATTTCACATCCTCCATAAACAACTTCCTACTCTCACCACCCTTCGAGTTTTTGGCTCACTTTGCTTCCCTAATCTTCGCCCCTACAACACCCACAAACTTAATTTCCGCTCAAAACCATGTGTCTTTTTGGGATATGCTCCAAATCATAGAGGGTACATTTGTCTTGACTATGTATCACACCGCATATACATATCTCGAGACGTCATTTTTCATGAGTCACAATTCCCGTTCCAGCAAAACACAACTTCTCAGCCCACACCGCATGAAACAGCCCATCAGCCTACTTCACCTTGCCTTTTTCCAAATCCGCTTCCCTCCATTGCTGACTCACAGGCCCAATTCACTCAGCCCACTTCTATCCCTCCAAGCCCATCTTATACTAATGATGCTGGGCTCCTTCCAATCCCTGCATCCAATACTTACAATAGCCCACAAATGCAACCATCTCCTTCGGTACCCTCCTCACACACTGATTCACCATCACATTCCACAAATCATTTGCCTCTCTCTGAGTTATCTCCACCGTCATCCAATACCTTACCAGATCCCCTTCCTCCACATCGTCTCATTAGCACCCGCTCACATAACAATATATTCAAACCCAAAGTGCGGACTGATGGTACCATTCCTTGGCCACCACCCTCTTCTTCTTCCACCAACACAATTCCTGAAGAACCCACCTCCTTTACTCATGCCTCTTCTTTCTCAGAGTGGCGTGACGCCATGGCCCATGAATTCCATGCTTTGCTGTCCACAAATACCTGGTCCTTGGTTCCTCCCAATCTGAATACAAAACCACTTGGTGTCAAATGGGTTTTCAAAACCAAAAGGAATTCAGACGGCACTCTTGAACGTAGGAAAGCTCGTCTAGTGGCCAAAGGCTTTAACCAAGTTTCTGGAATTGATTTCAATGAAACTTTTAGCCCTGTCATCAAGCCATCCACAATCAGAATTCTCCTCACCCATGCTGCCATGATGAACTGGTCTGTGAAACAAATAGACATACAAAATGCCTTTCTTCATGGTGACTTGACCGAGGACGTGTACATCACACAGCCACCGGGTTTCGTTCATCCCCAATTTCCGAATCATATATGTAAGTTACACAAATCACTCTATGGCTTACGCCAAGCTCCAAGAGCATGGTTCTCCAAACTTAGTGATACCTTGATTTATCTTGGTTTCACTCCATCCAAGGCTGACACATCTCTATTCATCTACAAAACCAAAGTGGATACTGTCTATGTCCTGATTTATGTTGATGACATTTTAGTCATAGCCTCCTCCAACTCTCTTGCTCAGAAATTCATTTCATCCATCTCCACACACTTTCCTGTGAAAGATCTAGGAGATCTTCACTACTTTCTTGGCATTGAAGTGTCTCGTACACCATCTGGCTTTCTCCTATCCCAATCAAAATACATTCATTCTCTTCTCCAGTCCACTAATATGCATCTTTCCAAACCGGTCTCTACCCCTATGTCCATCAATTGTGACTTATCTTCATCAACTTCCCCTCTTTTTCCTGACTCCACTCTGTATAAAAGTGTTGCTGGCAGTTTGCAATACCTATCATTCACACGTCCAGACATTTCCTTTGCAGTAAACAAGATCTGTCAATTCATGCACCAACCCCGTCAAATCCATTGGCAAGCTATCAAACGTATTCTTCGTTATCTAAATTCATCAATCAACTTGTCCCTTCATCTTTCCTCTCAATTATCTCCCACTTTGGCCGGATTCTGTGATGCTGATTGGGCAGGTGACCTCACTGATCGACGCTCCACTGCAGCCTACTGCATTTACTATGGTTCCTCGTTGGTATCTTGGGCATCGAAGAAGCAATCCACAGTCTCCCGCTCCTCAACAGAGGCCGAGTATCGTGCCCTCGGACAAACCACATGTGAACTCACTTGGCTTCAACACCTCTTAGCGGAACTGGGCATCTTCCTTCATCAACCACCTATCCTCTGGTGTGATAACTTGGGTGCCACCTACTTAGCTGCAAACCCTGTGTTCCATCAACGAACAAAACATATCGAGCTGGACTACCACTTTGTTCGAGAGAAGGTTGCTGCCAAGACTTTACGAGTAGCCTTCATCACCTCCAAAGATCAAATTGCAGATGCTCTCACAAAACCACTTACTTCTGCTAGATTTACCTTACTTCGATCTAAGCTATCCCTCTGTATTGCTTAGCTCGAGGGGGCATACTAGGATATAGATGGCCCATAGATAATCAGGCCCATGATCCATGTATTGCTGCTATATATATCTACCAATGTAACAGTGAACATTCAGGCAATACACAAATACATTTCTCTGCATATCGTGGTAGATGTGTATGCTTTCTAATGCAAAACTAGATAGAAAGTTTTGGGCAACATCAGTGACTACAACATGTTACTTGATAGCCGTTGAGAAACAAAATAACGACTCTTTTGGCAATTTTGCCTTTTCATGTAATTTCACACCTAGAAAATATCTAATGTCATGATCATTTCTTTCAACTGAAATTTTATTAATTGGAGCTCTCAAATATTCCATATAACACCGGAGGTAAAAATTATTCCCCGGATGAAAAGACAAAAATTGTCCCACAAGGTCAATTTCAATCCGGAAACCCAAAAGTGGAACTCATGCTCGTCAATTCCACCCCGTGCGCAAGTTAAGCGAATATTACTATCAATGATTGAGTTTAACCCGCCACCTTAGTAATCATTGTTTAGGATTCGAAAACCATAGCTTTTACATTGTCCATAATGTTCGCATGTCAAGCGAAACTTGCAAATACTTTTACTATTTAGCCATGATGATTTTGTTACTAACATCATATTCTCTGACCTCGCCATGAACTAGCTTAATTGACTAGGTTCTCTCTATCATGGAAAAACTCGTGAAGCTCAATCATAGCTGAATAATATGTACCGGCATCAGGTGAATAGTCCGAAAGTCCCGATTTTAAATAAATTACCTACTATTAATGTCTACCTAAGAGAAGTAATATTTCCACGATACTAACAACTAATATTTCGTAGATAAAATCATAATACTGAAATGATTAATTCTGAATAATAATGAAATTACAAACTTCATAACAATTAATAACAAATTCAAATAAAAAAAAACAAATCATAATCTTACTTGGATATGAGAAACACACTCATCTAGATCGCTATATCTGCAATTGTCGAATGGAAACGTGATTTCGTCTTCACTTTCTGTCATCTTCACTAAGCGTTAATAAGAACTTTGGGTAAGATACGAAAAAAGTGGGATATGCATTATTGGTGTTTTATTTGTATTTATAACCACCGAATATCCCAACGGATATAATTCAGCTTATATAATTATAGTCGTTTGACAACATTAGAAACCAACGGCTATATCTTCAAGTTCAACGCATTCGACTGACATTGAGTTTGAACAATTTCAATGTCGTCGACCTGCGTTGTAACTATGCATTTCGTCATTTTTTTGTCCGTGCATATAACATACCCCATTTTAATTGTTTCATATTTTCATTTTATGCATATTCATAGATTTGACAAAGTAGGTTATATATATAATAAGATCATATAAAAAAATTCATTAGGGAGTGAAAACATCTAATAATCTTACAATACAACCATTCACACTCTACAATCCACATTAATAGCTTTTAAGTGTCCAGTTAACTATTTTAAGAGGTAAAATATACGCTTACATTATTTATGGATGAACAAGATACCATTCCTCCTCCAACACACAAAAAATTCATACACATTTGTTCTTCATCAAAACAATATAGTCCAACAATGGTAGAAGCTTATCCAACCAAGAAGTCGAGTTGATCAAGGCCAACGAATATAACATATGACGAAAACAGAACATAAACGTGAATGTCGAGAGGTTTATGATTGATTCGAGATGATCAATGCAATTGGTCGAGCCGATCAAGACTAAAATAGAGGGGGGATTTTTGAAAAAGACGGGGGAGAGATCTAATCTATAAAAATTAAGGGCCCGTTTGGTTTTAACTCCGGAATTGGAAACGGAATGGAAACGAATCTAGTTAATACGTATACCCTTATTCATTAATATTTTTGGAATCATTTATTGTGGTTTGTAGTAATTGGATGAGAGTTTGATTACTTTTGATACCCTATAGGGTAACAAAATGTGAGGAAGCAAGTGCATTATTCATTAAACCATGGAGAATGATTCCATAAAATTTCATGAATATGGATCTACATATGGACTAAATTCGTTTTCAATCCGTTTCCAGAGTTGGAACCAAACTAACCACTTAAGAAGTCTAGCACCACATCCCGCTAGACCAACTGAGTATTGGTTACCGCCTCATAGTTAGACAATACATTATCCTCAATGTATTAGAAAAGAGATATAATAGGATTACTCACAAAGTCATGCAAGGGTGGAAAATAGCGTGTGATGAGTTGTCTCTCATATAATACTTCTTTGAAGTCATTAATTGGACATACTCCCTCCATTCATCTTTTTAGGTTGTGAATTCTCTTAAACACAAACAACAAGGTAACAACAAAAATATATCAATATAAAGATATTTAAGAATTCAAATCATCACAACAATGCATTATAGAATCTCAATCCATAATTGTTCATATCTAAATTCATATATAGTCATGATATGAAACAAACAATCATACACAACTATCGCATCTTGTAGGATATTAAGGTATAAATTCGAGTATCTCTCGCTTGTTGCATATAAAACTTTGAAGAACATGTAGACCCTACACGCGACTCTCGTTTCTTGCGTTGGATGAACATTGGATTATCATAACATATAAATTTAAGAAAAAACAATCGATGTACATAAGCAATCATAACTATCATAGAACTATCACGCAAAAGTGAGGTTTTAAGACCCTAAAACGATGAGAAATTAGCAAGACATAACTTACATAAGTTCTCCTTTATTGAATATGGAAACGGACGACAATCAACCCGATCAATAGGTTCAATCGAATCGATCAAGAGTATTGTGGCCAGCCCACTCTACAAACTTGAATGAAAATTCGAAGCTAAACGATGACCCTTAAAGCTTGAATGAAAACTAAATGTTAAACCATGACCTTAAAGCTCTTATTATGGGGAAAAAAGGTTAATAATGATCCTACGAGAAAAAAGATAATAAAAAAATTCAAGTGAAAGGTTAAATCATATCTCAAATAAAAAAGGATTAAAAAAACAAGAAAGTTATGATTGGATCCGTGGATAAAGATTTGATCTTTGATCAAGACGATTGGTTATTCAGTGAGCCGAGTGTGAGACACTTTAATAAAATCAAGTTTCCATTGTTGTGGTTGAAATATAAAATTCATGAATACTACTTTTATAGGTATCTCGGATATATACAACATTATAGTTCACATGAAAGTTCAAAAAAAAATGGGAAAATTGAGATTTTCATAGGATTGATGAAACGCTTGACTTGCTTCCTTAACTTTTGATTCCAATCGATCCAGTTTTCATGAAAACATTCTCAATCACATGAAGAACTTAGCTTAATGTAGACATTCCTCCAAATTAGTTCCAAAAAGTGTTTTATATGGTCTCGGATGATTGTATTTCAGTAAAAGCACAAGTAGACAACCAAAAACGTAAAACCAATGGAGCATACTCTTGACGTCATGCAAAACTACACTATATGAAATGAATAAGGTTGAGGGTATAAAACACGCTAAAATAGATGTTATCATTTAACTCATATGCTTGCGTGTTGGGCTTGAGGAACTGGACCCAAATTTTATATTTTGGCACATTTTTATTGTGTTGAAGTTCTTACCAAATTTAGACGGATTAAACAAAAGAAATCATTGAGATTGATTTTTTTTTTTAAGAGTTAATTAGAACACCCGGTTCGATTGACTTTGCCGATCTACGTCCGGATCGGGTAGTAAATCGTGGCCCATTGCTGGGGGATACCCTCCCGATATCAGTTTTTTCCAGGCTAAGGAGTCTAACACCACATCCCACTAGACCAACTGAGCATTGGTCATTGAGATTGATTTTCTTTTTAACTTGGACGCTTTCTAACATAGCCCAAGCTGGTTTTTATTTTTTAATATAATAATTTATTTTGAGTTCCTTTAGCAATTCCTCTTTATTTTTATGTATGAAAAGTGAAATAGGGCATAATTCTTACCAAATTAGAAAGTCACTATTTATCACTGCACACTTATACTCCCTCCACATAATTACCAAAATTCCATTTCTTTCTATACAATATTGGGTCGTTTTCTCTATTTTTTTATTGGTTAATACTTAATAATGAGTGTTGAGTCGACATTCTGCATGTTATTTGAACTTCAATATGATTATATCTTCACAATTCTCAAGTCTAAATCTAGTCAAAGACGAGAAAATTCTCAAAGTCACATTTATAATCTATGATTGCCCCTAGTCAAAAAGTAACCAAAATTGAAACCCACGTTTTTCAAGCCACCACTATTGTTGTTTGCATAGGTTTGTTCCCTTTGTCACACTTGTTATCCGAAAGACCGATCCAAAGATCGTAGAGGTTTTGCCCTGTTTGGTTGTACCTGCGAAAACGAAAACGAAATGAAAATAAATATAATTCAGATGTATATCGTGTTTATGAAACTTTTTGAAATTATTATTTGGGGTTTCATGCAAAATGCATTAGATTCCCCATTTTATTTTCTCATAGGATATCAATGCTAATTAAATGCTACTCCAATTTGTTCAAATTACAATAAATGATTCTAAAAAGTTTCATGAACAATAATATACGGATGGACTAGATTCATTTCTATTTTATTTTCATGTCCGAAGTTAAAATCAAACCGGCCCTTTAAATTTGAAACTCGTGAATAGATTGTTGGTTGTTTGTATATGCTCGTTCTTTACTAAGGATGTTAACTAGACCGGAATCCCTAATTGGGATTCCGTCACGGGGATGGGATGTCATTCCCCGTATGCAAGTGAAGATGAGGTTAGAAGTTTTTATCCCGATTCTTTGGGAGTTAGCAAGCGAATCCTCAATAAGTAGATTTTATAAATATTATTAATAATTTATGATTGTATTTTATGAGATTAGCTTAAAATTAAAATTTTATATTTAACTCATATAAATTAATAAAAAGAAAATATTTAACAAGAAAGCTTACAAAAAAAAATGCGATAATTACTATAAATATGAGAAAATTAGACATGGAGATTTTATACGAAAACAAGTAAATAGCACAAGCTTACATTTTTCTTGCATTTTACAGAAGATCAAACATGAAAATTTTAATTTCACCTCGAAATCAAAGATTGAGATCATTATCTTCCACAGCTGCACCTTCCTCCATAGCATGACAAGCTTTACAACTCTTGACAAAAGACCTGAAAATCCTCTTACAAAATCCCTTATCTTCATCAATCTTCTTAATCATCTTCTTCTTAGAACTCACAAATTCCACAGAAGATCTCTTCCTTCTCGAAACACTCGGACCCAAAACCGGTCCAGGAGTAATAATAAACCGCCAACTCCGGTTCGCTATCAATCTCTCTTTATTCACAATCTTCTTCTGAATCACCTTCCTTTCACTTACATCACTCGAGCTCGTCCTTGCGCTCGCACATGGCGTCGGGGTGCTACTCCCGCTGCTACTCGCGCTGCTGCTCCTTGACGACACTAGGGAGCTCGACACCGAATCCTTGCTACTGCTTATACTGCAAGAAGAAGTTCTTCTTGTGGAGTTGGTTCTTGCTTCAATGGGGAAAGAATGGGGAAGAAGACGGCCATTGACGAAGAATTCATCGGCCGGAGAGACTGCTCGTCTCGGATCGGAAGACGGTAATGCGGGTTTCATGGACCCGAACTCGAATTCGTTGGGTTGTGAGGAAGATGATGAATCTTTTTCCATTTGGAGTGAGGCTTGAGGAGGTGAGTGTGTAAGTTGGTTCATTTATATAACTTTCACTTTAAGAGTTATGGTTAACCGATTTGAGATTTCGGGTAATTGAATTTGTGGGCCATGAAATGATGGTTGATTTGTGTTGGGCCAATTGGGAAGGAGAGTCAAATGACATGGATGGCCCAATGAAGTAGTGCTTCACCCTTCTTCTTTAGAGTGAAGCACAAGTGTCCCTAGATACACACTTTATTTCCAACATTTTCCTTATGTTGGGGAAGCAAAGCAAAAGACAAAAAAAAAAAAGAAGAGAGAAATATTAGAATTGTCTTTTAATCTATTTTTAAGGTTATGACTTAATGTTTTAATTATCTTTTTTAAAATCAATTTTATGAGATATGTTTAGTATTTATAATGATTTTTAACTTGTAGCTAGGATATAAGCTAAAAACAACAATGTTAAGAGTTGGATGAAGATATTGATGGAGAAATAGGGTTAGTTTGGGTTCATTTAAAATAAAATCGATTCGGGTCATTCACAATGATAAAATTACCGAATTGTCTGTATTTATAGGAAATAATAATAAAATATTTGAAATTGGGTTATTCATAATAAAACTGACGGACTTGGGACGGGTGTTAAAACGCTAACGTAATGTATATTTTCGGGATGACAAACCATTGACGTAAAGTTTTGCACTCGCTATCATTGAACATGGTGAGAAATCGTATTGCATCCTCATATCTCTCGCTATCACTATCGATACGATTGCCCGCCAATGTTGATGTTAGAGGCTTTGGGCTTTGACTAGGCTTAATCTCAATAATAGTGTTTTAGATTGTAAGGGTTTTAATTTGTTTTTTGAAATATACAAAGGCCTAGTTTGAATTTTAGATATAAAAAAAATCTATTGAATCTTCACATATGCGAGATGTAAGACCCCAATCTTTCGTCTTCACTGCCCCTGCGGTGAAGTGTGCCGTCCTGCGGCAAGCCATACCCGCGGCAGGGTCAGCCGCCCCTGCGGCTGACTACAAATCACGCCCGATCTTTCTTTCGTTCGTTTTATCTTCTTTTCATAGATAGAAGATTCGATCTTCTATCTTATGAGTCGGCTTCCTCATCTTGTTCCTAACCCTAAAACGTCATTCCTTCTATCTTTCCAGCCCTTTTCTATATATTCCCGTCTTTTCTTCTTTTTCCCGTTTCTTGCTTACGTTTCTTCAACCCTTGAGAGTTATAGCCGTCACCTTGCTTCCTGCGACCTTGCTGAACGTGTAAGTTCATCTCTTCTAATTTCTTCATCACGTTCATGTAGTTGTTGCATGCCGTTCTCTTCTGTTTCGCTTCTTCCCTTCGTTCTTCCTTTTCTTCTTCTCCAAGGATCAAGATCGAGTCTTGATCCTTGTTGTTGGTTCCGTTATTGATATGTTGATATTCACAGGCTCCCTTGGTTGAGTCTTGAAGAGTTGGATTAAAGGATCGAGCTTTGGATCCCTGGCTGGGAAGTTTTTGTCGAGAGAAACCTCGACAACGCCTTTTGTCACGCAAACGCCCCCACGCCTGCACATCCCCGCCCCCGCGGAAAGCCGCCCCTGCGCCTTGCTCCGCCTCCCCTGTGGTTTCCTCTGCGATAACTCCCGTTCTTATGAGTTGCTTCCTTCCTTGCTTTCCTCGTTCCTTTCCTTGATTCTTATGAATGTTCCTTGTCCCCTGAGTATGCTGTAAGACTAAGGTTGAGCCCTTAGGTTGTGGAGATCTCTTAGAGATGATTGAGACTAGAAGTTATAGACTTCTAGCAGCCGTTTCGTTCCCGATTTGTGATGCTTGTGTGAACAGGCTTTCCTTACTCCTTTACCGAGGGAAACAAAGTTGTTCATGAGTTGTTGTTGAGTTTTGATTACCTTCGAGTGAGGTAAGTCTCTTGGACTTACTTAGCTTCATTCCGCGTATTAGTTGGATTGTATTGGCTTGTTTGGTTGTTTATTCTTGTTATAACGGATAACTGGAATACGATTTACCCTTTATAATCTTAACTGACCCAAGTGCATGATAATCGGGTGGTGACCACTTGTCTAGTTCTACAAGAGACTAGAATGTGCTCTTGCAACCCAGGCTCATAGGTAACGAATAGTACTGATTTATTCTTATTGGTAGACGGAAGCGGAGGCGAGTTTCAGGAGATTCTCGTGTGACAAAAGAAGTTTAATTACTAATGGATAACTTAATAAAAAATAATAATCGGTTGAGTGCGAGCATGCTATATGTTTACTTTACCTTATGTGTGTTTGTGCCTTTACATTCATGCTTATATCTAGAATGTTAGCTAACAATTTATATTGTTGTTGTAGATGTTCCTCGGGTTCGGGATGTTGCTGAGTGATTCGGATGGTGTGGTCAGCCGGGGTTCCCGTACATTATAGGACGAGATCGGATTTATGCTATGTTGTTGCTTTCACTTTTGTTTTGAACTCGGCTGCGAGTCTTTTACCCTTTCCTTTGTTTAAACCTTTGGTTTTATATTGAGTTTTGGTTTTCATTCGTCTATGTCTTGTTGTAAGATCCGTTGTGATGTTGCTACGCTGAGGGTCGGGACCCATTGTACGATCCTAACCCGTAGCGCTTCGAGTTCCCAAATTTGAGGTGTTACACGAGATTACGTACGCAATATTACAAATCTAATTAAACAAACCTATCTAACTATAATTTTGGATCCCGAGTAGCACAAACTTACTCAACTATTTGTATTGTAAAGTCTGAAGTAGATTATTTGTGTTTGAAAACTATTTATATCGGAACATCTATATATACTACTAAAACACAACGCTCTTAGTCCACATGTCAACACATTAGTCATGTCACCTAGGACTTTTTGACAAATAATTACAGATATGTTATATTTTAATTACAGATTTGCCAAATTTTAATTACAATTTTAATGCAAATTTAAAATATTTTCCATCTCATCATGTCAATTCATTAACAAGAATACCATCTCATCATGTTCGGTATCTTTTTTTTAAAAAAACATGTTCGGTGTCTTACGGTTATAACAATACGATATTGTTTGGTACCAAATCTAGAACCCTCTATAACAACTCATTTGTGAGACCTAAATTTTTTGGCAACAAAATTAATATGCATTGGTATAATTAGGGTAATTTATTTATAAGCTTAAAAAAGATATGTTTTTAAAAAAAAAGTATGTTTTAAAGTATAAATAATGAGACACTTCTTTATTCGCAAATATTTTATTATCGTGAGATTAATTAAATGCCTATTATAATATTTCGTTTCTATATCATTAGTTTATACATATACAAATTGATGACATATTATTAAAATTCCAATATATAAATATATTATATTCGCACAAAATGCGGAGTTTATCCTTAAACATCAACATTTTCTTTTTTTCCTTTTCTTATTAATAATGTTTAATACGATACAAGGCAACTAGGTATCTAGGACCTAGGGGTCCCTGCTCACTATACATGGTGAATATGTGATCTATGATGTTCAATGAAAGTCGGTGACAAAGCGCAGACTTTGCAAATTCTGTGTCCCCGTTGAAATCGACTGTTGTTTTCTATCAGATTGAAATAGGAACTTCTCTTGTGGGGCGTTTCTGAACAAGTGAACTGTTGGGTTTATCCATTGATGATTAATTAAATTATCTAGGGTTTGCCCTAGGATTCTAGCGGAGGGAAATTCATTTTAAATTTAGGGTTTTCTGTAAGTGTGGCCGTACTTTCTTCAATTCGATGCATAGCTCCGATTTGTTGAATAGATGAGGAAACCAATTTGGTTTGTAGCTCTTCCCATCACAATTCGGCTAAGGACGAACAATAAAAAAAGAGGGAAAATGAAAACCCAGAAACAGAAGAGAGAGAAGAAATGGGTTATGTGGCACGAGAACAATGGCCGCCATGATAATCGGCAAACACTTGGCTCTCCAAACAATGGCGTGTCATGCTTTAGAAAGTCTCAGTCTTTCTCTCTCTTCTTCCTCATTTCTCTTATGTCCTCTCTGTTTATGTGGTTTCCGTATCTTTCTCCTCTCGACACATATTACCCAAATTTCCGAATATAAATCCTAGTGTAATGGAAAAGGCCAAGACAGGGAAAGAAATCATGAACAAAGTGAAGGTAAATGTGCTACACTATTACCCATTTTCTTTCTCTTTTCGTCATCTGTGATTTATCACTTGCATCATATGTAGCAGCCATCTGGATTCCAACTTTTGCAGTTTTTCTTAGTGAATCGTCCTGTATGGATCAAGGATTTCATTCTGTGTATCAATTAGTCATCATATTATGTTGTTGATCATTTGTTAGAATGTGTCTAAATAAGCCAGCTATGGCTAATGAGAAAGCAGGAAATCTTCCTGGGCACTATTGAAATCTGGATGTGTCTAAATCGTCCTGTATTTGCAATTACAGGAAAAAGTTGGGTTAGGTTCCTCATTACCTTCAACTGAAACTGGTAAAGGGAAAAGCAAGATTTCGAAGCATGTTACACATGGCTATTACTGTGTTAAGGGTAAAGCACATCATCCAATGGAGGATTATGCCTTTGCTCAGTTTAGGCAAATTGATGATAATGAACTCGGTCTCTTTGCCATTTTCGACGGTCATTTGAGCAACGATGTTCCTGACTATTTGAAGTCTAATCTGTTTGAAAGTATCCTAAATCAGGCAAGGCCTCCATCTAATTGCTGCTCTTCAATCCAGTTTCTTCGTATTTTGTTCTGTCAAAGTTTCTTTGTTTCTGTATTTTGAACTAGTATGCTCAGATATATGATTTCCAGAAAATGATTCGACTGTCTGTATACAATCTTTAAATGATGAGATATCTGAACATTTCGAGTCAATTGAACTGAACTGATTCAGATTAGGCGGGAAATCCGTTCCTATCGAATTTCCAAATGAAATTTAGTAACCCTTGAGTGGAAGTAAGCAAAACAGAAGATGAGAAGATGTAAAGAGATGTGTGACAACAAATTGAACTTTTAGTGCCCGTTTGGTTGGAGTGGTGGAATGGAATCGTTTTACTTTCATGTGTTAAAAGACCGCTAAACAAACATAATTTTTTTTTTATTGATTCGGATTCATTCCGTTACCTGAATGATTCTTAGCTCTTCCAAACAAGACCTAATTGTAGCTGTTATAGTCAATTCCTAAACACGAGCTGTGTGATAATGTAATGCTAGACTTGTTGTACTTGAAAAATGTGTCGATATCTGATGTCGGAAACATTCAAATCAGGCATTCAGATCATAGCAATATGTAGACCTTTGTTGGTCCTTATCTTATACATCGAATATTTTGCTGATATTATGAACAGACAAATTTTTGGACAGACACGGAGAATGCTGTGAGAAAAGCATACCTTGACACAGATGCCTATATACTGGAGAAGTCAGTTGGCCAAGGGAAAGGTGGATCAACGGCTGTGACAGCTATACTGATCAATTGCCAGAAACTGGTGGTAGCAAATGTCGGTGACTCCAGGGCCGTCATTTGTAGAAACGGGAAGGCAGAACAGCTCTCTGTGGATCATGAGCCGAATATAGAGAGGGACGACATTGAAGGGAGAGGTGGATTCGTCACACAGTTTCCAGGTATAACTAATCCATATATCAAATACAGCTAAAACTTAAAATGGCCTTGTCTGAATTGTTAACTGGGTTCAGGGGACGTCCCACGAGTTGATGGACAGTTGGCAGTGGCGAGAGCGTTTGGTGACAAGAGCATAAAAGATCATCTGAGCTCGGACCCACATGTAGTAACAGAAACAATAGACGATAATACAGAGTTCGCCATTCTTGCTAGTGATGGAATTTGGCATGTTAGTACTACATTCACTTACTAGTGATGCAGTTTGCCATTCTGTAACATGACTTGTGGATTTTTTGTTTGTTACAGGTAATGTCGAATCAAGAAGCCGTCGACTGTATCAAGAACGTGAAGGAAGCAAAGTCAGCATCAAAAAGCCTCATCGAGTTTGCGTTGTCGCGTAATAGCACAGATGACATCTCTGTAATTGTTGTAAAATTCCAGTGAAGTTTATCAGGTTAAGCTTTGCCTTTTATGTTTATCATCTTCGAATTCGGTCATGTTTTATGTGCTCTTAGTTTCCTTTAGCTCCTCGTGAAAGACGTGATGTATCCATCTATACTTGCATTGTGTAAACAGAGATGTGAAAGCCTTGTTTTCATGAATGTGCCTTGCTGTTTTAAAGATCAAGGAGAACATGAGACATGTACTTCTCGGGTTAGGATATTTTCCGAGTTTAGGTAGGTCATTTCCGTATGATGCGGATACCCGTCCAATTCAGATCAATTGGGTATCCGATTCGAGTATTTTACGGATATTTTCATACTAGGTTGATAGCAGAGAGATGTGAAGATACAATACAAATAGACAGACAAGTATATATAGCAGCAGAGTACACATAGTGACATACATATAGGTAGCTACATTGATTGGACATGAAATGACATGAGAAGCAATAGAAACATAAGCTATGACATTCATCAAACTGCTTAATATGACAGAAGAGAGGGAGCAAAGCGCCTTGATGTGCGGTTTTATCTTTATCCAATCTGGAAATGCTTGTAAGCAGAAGTAGCAGATGAGTTCCCTGCTGATGGTAGGCTCATCCCAGCTCTGTTCTTCTCATCAGTTACAGACCTACACTGAGCCGAACCTAAACCCGACGACGATCCGACCCGCATCCCTCCACTCGACCCTTCTCCCGGTCCATCCGATAACGGCCCCTTCCTTCGCCTCTCGTTATGTCCCGCCAATCGCCTCCTACAACTCCTTTTCGCCTCGTCGAATTCCGACAGCTCGTGGAACCTGTGAGAACACGAAAATCAGCCAAGGCTGAAGCCCTAATCTAACTAAAATGATCAGAAGTTAAATACACAGAAATTCAACACGACAAGCAACAGCAAAATTGAAGAGAAAGGGAGAGTTGGATGGAAATTAATGAACCTGCTACATTGCTGGCAGAAACGCTGCCGGAGGCCGGCGACAGTAACAACGGCAGCTTTAGCATGAAACTCACAAACCTTATGCCGGCGATGGTAGCGTTTGGCTTCTGTCAGAACAGCTGGACACGAGTCAGCCTGACAGCTAGGCGGAGCAGCTCCTCCGGTTCCAGCTCTCTTACCGGCGTTACCAGAAGCAGGTCTTTTCCTCCGGTCATCTCCGGCGACGGGGGCATCTCCGGCGAGATCATCGTCCTCCAAATTGAAGCCGTTTCTGGTACGAAACTGATCCATGGAAGTAAATGAAGAGAAAATGGAGAGAGAAGAGTGGAGAATGAAGCGTTTTTGTAGTTTGAAAGTGGGGTTGAGAATGTGAAGAGAGAGAAGAGACAGGACCACACAAGGAGTGCGCCATTGTCATTCATTTTTTTCACCTGTGCTTAGTTAAGTACTGGTAAAGAAGGTAATGAAATGTGACTGTGAGTAGCCATTTTTACGTTTCATTACGCAATTGGTTGCCTCTACTCACATCAATTTTGCAGTTTTTTTTTTAAATTCGAAATGGGAAATTCATCTTCATTCAATACCATTACCATGCTTTGATGATGACGACCTTCTATCTAGTACAAATATTGATTGAACTAGAGGTGGATTTTTGTAGCTATGATCCAAGACCGGTAAGAGTGTCGTACAAACTATTATTGCACTCTCTTTTGACATGCTAGCGTCACCCAAACTACGTAACTTAGTACTCGACTCGGGTTAAATCCGAATCTCATCTCATAAGGTTGTCCAAGCTCGTTTTTATTCGGTTTTGATTATAATTTAGTAGTAGAATCTTGAGAAGATAGGAAATGAAAGGCAGAATGTAAAGTATTTATGAATAATTTGAAGTAGGGTTCTATAATTGAATATAAATGATGTTTATATTGTTACGTACCCCCACCGTTGATGTTGGATTGAACATAGCCCTACAATATGGAACATGAAACAATAATCAAGTATTATACACTTTGAAAGAAGAACTCCAGTCCTCCACTGACATTGCTTCATTCCACTAGGCAAAGGTTTGATTTTTGTATGGAAAGAACCAACGAAAGTTGTCTAAGTCCATATTGCAACTTATGTGAAAGGCTAATGTTATGTTTTTTATTCTTGTTATACAATGTAACACAGGATATTGAGTATAAAACTAGCACTTACTATTATGGTCTTGTTAGAGTTATGTAAATTGTGTTCTTGTGATAGTTTGTTGTGGTTGATCTTGATGCCTACTATGATCCAATGTTGTCACTTAGCTAGTCTAAGTAGGGTAGATTGGTGAGTAGTATGGTGACTAGATCATCTACATTCTTATACTATTATGTGAGTTAGGAGATGCTTAAGTTGTAAATTGCATGTGTGTGTTATACATTGCTCCGGCTGAAAATTGAAGGTTGGGCTTGGCAGTCCAATTGAAGTCCATCTTCTGTTCCAGTTGGAAGGCCTGTTTTCTGGTTTGTTAGTGACCCGATCACTTAAACATCTAAACCGGATTTTGATGGGATCTAAGTGAATGTGTTGTAAAACGCTGCGTTTGGACTTGGTTGAGCTTGGATATACAAACTCTCTGAAGTAGCTCCAAAAACCCTAGATTGACAACGTGCGTGCTTCGTCTCACTTAGAGAAAGAGAGAGAACAGAGAAGGAAAAGAAGGCGGATCTTCCAAATCTTGCTTGAAGCAAGAAGGATCCGTAGAAGAAAGAAGAAGAAGAGAGATCTGTCATCTCTTGGTCATCTTCTCAGCATTGCTTCGTTGGATTGCAACAGAGACGAAGATCAATCTCAAATCTTCGTCAAGGTGCCTGTGAGGGGGCTTTTGTTCATCTTTGCTTCTTTGTATCTTCTGAGTTTTTAGTGTTTGCTTTCTTTGCTAGACCATAGGAAACGTGCTAGTATCTCTTGTCTTGTGTTTGTAATCGGTGTTCTTGGAAACCTAGTGAAAACTCGCGACCGGATCTCCCCTTTTGAGGTCCCGCAAAGTAGGGATAATTCTTACCACCGAACTACGTAAACAAATCTCTTGTGTGAATGTTGTTTGGCTCTTTAGTCGGATCTACGACTAGGGATATTAGAAACTTTAGAATTAACTATCACAGCTAATAAGAAAACGGACCTAAATGTCTCATGTAAAAATCGAATCAGAGTTGTATGTCAATTTCAAAAGAAAATAAAATAAAGTGTTTGTTTACGATGTTCGGAAACTAAAATTCTAAGTTCTCATGATCGTAGATATGCAGAACAAGATATGCAGAACAAGATAACATAGAGTACAAAGAAGGAACAATTCGAGGTCGAGAGTTCAAGGACTTTTTTCATGTCCACGCAAATGATGGTTCTAACAGACGCTAGGAAACTATAGAAGAGCATTTTTCGATCTCACTATCGAAGAAGAAGAAGAAGAAGAATGAAGTCGGATTAGAGTTAAAATGAGCATCAAATAGCCTTTATTTTACTATACCAGCTCTTCAAACGTTGTCGTTCAAGTTAGTAGATGACTCCGCCTCATGTCGGTTTAATATATTTAACTTGGATCCAAGTTTGCGCTCATGATTTGTTATTACGAGTAGCCGGGCAGACTTGTGGGTTTCTTTAGGTTTGGGCCTAAACAACCTAACACGCTTAACGAGCCATCAACAAGTCCAAATCCGATACGGGGATAAACCGTAAGGAGTCCGTATCTTTTGACACCAACAACGAATAATAAAGAATCTGATTCTTGATGGAAAATTGGTTGGAAAGGGGAGAAGATGAGAGGCGGCGGTACTAGTAGAAATAGAGGGATGATCCGGTGAAATGATATGTATCGGTCGATCGAGGGATGATCCGGTGAAATGATATGGATCGTCGATGGATAGATCGTTGTTGAACCCTATAAAACAACTTAGAGCACCCTATGAAAACTAAGACCCTAAATCACAACGGTCCAAGATATAAGGTCGAACGAGGCTTCACTCACCTACTCTTTAGAATAAAAGAAAACAACACGTGTGTGCAAAGATAAATTTCAATATAATTCAAGGTACCGAAATTATGTGCATTTGTCACATATTTAATGTGAAACCTAAGACCGGAAAATTCAGGTTAGAACCTTTCTAATCGGGACTAATATGAACCAAAACTTAATTCAAAACATGGGTTAAAAACTAATTTTAAAAGGCTCAATTGTTTAAACAAAACCCATAATATGAAGAGTTTAATTATGGATTGAAAATTAAGATCCAACTCCCCTTGTTACATGTCTCCATGCATGCGTCCCTCTTGCTTGGCTCAGTTCCTGCTTCTATGCAATTCTTTTCTTCTTCTCCTAGTTGTCCTTGTGATCACTTGAGCTTTCCTTCCCCCTTGAGCTATCTTCCTTCCTTTGCTCCTACAAATAGTTGGTTCCTAGAATGCTCCTAGATCAGATTCTCTTCATTATCAGTATGGATTTTACTTCGTATCAAGGTTGAGAGAAGGGTTCAACACATTGCAACTTCGAGTAATCACACCAATAACCATTACAACATAATACAAGTACAAGAATTACTCTTTACATTATACATACACATATATGCACTTAGGGTTGTTATGTGAATTAAATGAGTCAAACCTAAATTATACTAAATGTGTTCATATTCACCCTGTTTAGAAAACAATGAGTTTGAGCCAAACTTTTTTAATCGAGTCCGATGAGCTCATTTAATCTAACAATCACATAGTGTTATTCTAGCCTAAGGAACCGAGATTTGACATGTACAAGCTCGGCTCGTCTATAAACGACTCGAGCCTAAATTTAAATCAAACTTTTAAACATGTTGATATTCTACTCGTTTAAAAAAATAAATGAGCTCGAGTCAAACTGAACAAAATAGCTGGTCTCATATAACCATCCTTTTATCCAACAATTGTGAGAGTTGATACGTGTTAAGAATGTGTTTCTCATTGGTTACACAAAATTCTTAAATTATCCCTTTTCAATTTAATTGAGCTTAAATGCTAGAATTATTAGGGTTTGTTCGACAACTCTTGTGTTTTTTCACGTAAAAGCTTTAGTATGGTACTAACATTATTTTTTGTTACACGAAGGTATGATACCATATGCTCTTTAATATGTTTTGTTAAGTAAGAGTGCGTACACTAAACAATAATCATTGGGGCTATCTCTAACATCGTGATGCAAAAAAAGTTAAAATATATTTCGGTGGGCCAAGAAGTACGGTTAAACCAATTTCATAACCGAAAGCTAAGTTCGTTAGATGTTCCACTACACTACTCACTTCGCGACTAAATAATCCAATTTCTTTTAAGGAAGTCTTGACGCTAAAGTACTGGATTTGTGAGAGTCATACAATACCCAAGTTTTCCATAAACTTTCGTTGTCACTCACCCAAATTATTCTTGTTGTGCGGAATTAATAAGAAAATTCAACAAACATGAAAGACAACATACACAAATTTATAGTGGTTCACCCAATAATGACTACGCTATCTTTCTAGAGAGATATTATTGAGGACTTGAGGAGTTTCAAAATATAGACAAACAAATAACAAATTATTGGAGGCAAATGAAACGCTACATTATATATAGAGTAATGAATCCGGAGGTTATACTTGGATGCGAAGTATAAGTCTGAGCCAAACATTAAAGGCTTAAACAGATGACAAGCTCAATTCAAGGTATATCAACAAATCTCCACCTTGACTTGAATCTTCACAGATATACCAGATGCATTAGTCAATGTCCAAATTAACTTCTCTCTCTATCCAGATGTGCCCTAGGGACACTCAGCAATTTCTAACATTTAGAAAGTCCAAACAATGTTAGAACTTAATGCAAGGTACCGGCTTGGTGAACATATCAACATGATTATCGTCAGTACTGATAACAAGATTTATGACTTAGGATTAGGTAATCATTTAGATAGATTTCTCACTCATTCATGCACGTTTTGGCATTGGTTCATGACGTCTTCGCTCAATTCAAGCATATTTCTAGAAAAGACGTCTACACTACCTTTTATCGGTTTTGTAGGTAATTCGGGGATCTATTGGACATTAATCGATACATTTGAGGGCCAAGCCTCATGGTGGTACACATCCAAGGCTAAAGAGGAGCATAAATGGAGCAACAAGGGACACAAAGACCACTATTGGTGCAAGCAATGGATCAACTCATGGCTAAACGAGCATAGCATGTTTCTGCTGGAGAAAATCGGACCAGCTAGCAGCTAAATCGGACGATTTTCTCCTACTGGGTCGATTTTTGGGCATTTGACAGCTTAAGCCACGTGTCCCACGATCTCTTGTCCGTCCTTGCTCTTGGTGGAGAATATAAGTGGTCCTGCAGGTGGTTGCTGAGCATCTCTCCTCTCCCACACTCTCATTCACAGCTCATCAATTTGGGGGAAAGATTGGAGGAGAAGAAAAGCTCTCAAGGATTGAAGGAAGAAGAAGAACACCATTCTAGGAGTTTAGTGAGATTTTGAGTGACTTTTGAGTGATTTTTGTAATCTTGGATTGAAGAACTATTTCAAGGGTTGTTAGGAACGTTTTGAATCTTCATTTAAGAGTTTGTAAGTCTTGCTACAACTTAGATTTAGCTGGGATTTATTGATTTTGCTTGTTTATCTTTCATTATCCATCTATGAACACCATGTATGCTTGTTTGATGATTTTGGATCTTGACATGCATATTATTGGCTAGTTTATTGTGATTCTAGAGTAATGGATTGATGGTTATGGCTAGGGTGATGATAGGATGGGCTTATATGTTAGTTTAGGATGATTTATATGCACGAAACTCACAACAGAAGGAAAAATCGGCCTGTTCATCAGATAAATCGGCCGATTTTTCTATAGAACAACCCGATTTATTCTCCTGTTGCTCTTTAAATGATAAATCTGAATGTTAGGGTCCTTGGTTGTTTAAATCCTAGTGTTTATTAAGCCTAATTTAGCTTAGGATCCCCTAATGCTATCAACCTAAGTGAGGGAAGAGATCTACCCGATGATTTCCGATCTTAGATACCTTAGAAGATGAATTCTAGGTAGTAGCGAGCCTCACAAGCCGCTATTGGATCGAGTGTGCTAGGATTATTGCTTGAGATTTCCCTATTCCGAGACTTACCCGGTAAGGAGAGGGTTACCCCTTAAGTAGTATCTAGTTTGTGTAGAATTCCTTAGTCTAACCCCTTGAGACCTACCTAGTAATAGGAGTTTGATGCGGGTTTAGTGAAGTAAGAGACCTACCCGGTAATTGCTTCCATTAGTGAAACACTCTTTCCCCCAACACCGCAGCTTGTCCTTAGAATCTTTAGAACCTTGAGTCCAATGCCATAACCGGAAATCTTGACCTCTAGAATCTACTTTTCTCTCTTGATCATATACTTGTGCTTTGTGTTACTTGTTCGTTTGCTAGCTTGAGTTGTTAGTTGTTTTATTATCTTACTTGATTTGTGATCTTTGTTTGATCACCACAAAAACCAACAAAAACATTGTGTTTTTTTCATTTTCCTTGTTCCTCATCTTATCTTAGTCTAGATTCACACTATCTTTGATCATTGTTTGACTCGATTTCACCTTAGTCTTTGTGTTCGACCTCGGAATACTATCCCTACTACAAACGTCCCGTACACTGCGGGTTCGCTAGGAGTTAGGATAAATATAACGAGTATAAATTTAAGACTTATTGCGTGCACATCACACGATCTTAGCGTAACAAGTTTTTGGCGCCGTTGCCGGGGACTAGGTCTAGATTGAGTCATTTTTGTGATTGTTTATAGTGTAGATCTTTCTTGTTGCTTTTGATCTCTCTTTGGTTAGTGTCTTTGCTTTTCAGGATGTCTCTTACTCTTTAGGTGTATGCGAAGATCTCGTGGTAAGGATTTAGCTCCATTCGATCCCGAACCGGAGAAAACCCTTAGATCTAGATCCAAGAGCATCAAAAAGGGAAAAGAGATGGCCGGAAGAGATCTCCAAGCTGAATTGGATGAAGCCTTAGAGCAAATAAGGCTAAGAGATGAGCTTTTAGAGGAAGAAAGGAGACTTGCCAATGAGAGGCAAGAAGCAACTAGGAGGGAGATTGATGAGATTAGGCAAGCCCTTGTGCAAGGAGAGCTTAATCGTCAACAACCTCCACCTCCTCCACCACAACCGCAGCCGGCGGCGAATGTTAGGGTTGTACCCATTGTTATTGAAGAGCCACAAACTTTGGGGAGACGTATGGATCCGGCACAAAGAGCACACCGTCCGGGTGTGAACTTGGGAGATCCCGCAGCCCACAACTATGAGCTCCGCCCTCAAGTTCTACAAATGATCCGGCATAATCAATTTGGAGGGATGGAAGGAGAGTCTCCTCATCAACACTTGATGAACTACGAGATTTTGATGGAGACTCTTAGACCGCCAAGATTGGAGAGCAACAACCATAAGCTAAGGGCTTTCTCCTTCTCTCTTTAGGATAAAGCCTTGGCTTGATATCAATCTATTCCACAAGGGCGAGTTGGTACTTGGGAGGAGATGACAACCGAGTTTTTGACTAAGTTCTTCCCACCTTCCAAGACTACCGAGTTAAGAGGGAAGATCAATGCCTTCGTGATGAAGGATAGAGAGAGCTTGTTCAAGTCTTGGGAGAGATTCAAAGACCTTCTCCTAGATTGTCCACACCATGGCATACCAAAAATTGAGCTATTGGAGATCTACTTCAAGGGACTTGATGAAGATAGCCAATTCAAGCTTCAATCTCTTTCCGGTGGGACATTTATGGAGAAGCATGTAGATGATGCTTGAGAGTTTGTGGAGAAACAAGCTCTAGTGATTGAGAAATACTCTCATAGGAAGAGTGAAGGGAGAAAGGCGGGAGCATATGAGGTGAGTGAAGTCACCATGAGCAATTTCAAGCTTGACGCCATCAACAACGAATTAAAGTCCTTGAGGGAGTTGTGTGCTACAACTTTGAAGAACCAAGCAACTCCTCAAGTACTCCCACAAGCTAACTTATCTTCCAAGGAGGAGGATGTGAACTATATGGGAAGGGGCAACTACAACAATTATCAAGGCCCAAGGAACTTCAACAACAACCGGCAATTCAACAATTACCGGCCCAACCATAACCATCCCAGATTCTCTTATTCTAACCCGGATGGAGCCTTGAACCCTCCCGCTTCCACGAGCACAACTCCACCACCAAAAGCTTTACAAGAACCTCCACCCGGATTTACTCAACCTCCAAAAGATAGAACCGAAATGATGTTTGAGCAATTGCTTGGAAGGTTGAGTGGCCTTGAGAGCACGGTGACTTCAATTTCTAAATCTCAAAAGGTTTTAGAAGCACAAGTGTTCCAAAAGGCGGGTGAAGCACATAGAGATCCGGGGAAGCTCCCCGGAAGGACTGAAGAAAACCCAAGAGGCCAAGTGTTGGCTATTACAATGAGAAGTGGGTTAAGCATGAAGGATCCTTTACCCAAGGAGAATGCTAAAGGGAAGCAAGTGGTGAATGAAGGAGAACTATTGCAAGAAGATGGAGGCAAGAGCAAGGATGTAGAGCCAACATATGTGGCACCGCCTCCATACAAACCACCACTACCGTTCCCTCAATCACGAGCAAGAGCTCGCTTGGACAATCACTTTGGTAAGTTCCTTGAACTAATGTCTAAATTGCATATTAACAGTCCGTTCATGGATGCTATTTTAGGGATGCCGGCATATGGCAAGTTCTTAAAGGAAATACTCTCCAACAAAAGGAAGTTGGAGGAGTATGGTGAGATAAGGATGACTAAGAGATCCTCGGAGTTGATTCAAACGATGAAGGAGGAGATGCCTCCTAAGCTAAGGGATCCGGGATCCTTTTGTGTGTCAATCGGAGTAGGAGAAGTAAAGTATGACGCCCTATGTGATCTTGGGGCAAGTGTAAGCATCATCCCGCTTGCACTTTGCAACAAGGTTGGGCTAGGAGAGCCAAAGCCGGTCAAGATGACCCTTTACATGGCGGACCGCTCGATCATTCATCCGGTTGGAATCTTGGAGGACATTCCGGTGCAACTAGGGAAGTTCTATGTGCCCATAGACTTCGTTGTTTTGGACATCCCGGCGGACTATCCGGTTCCTATCCTCATGGGGAGACCTTTCCTAGCTACTTCCGGATGTCTAGTAGATTGCAAGAATGGAACCCTCTCCTTCAACATTGGAGAAGAAAACATCAAGTTCAAGCTGTCCACAATGATGAAAGGGCCAACCCTTGATGAAGATGTATTCAACATAGTTGAAGAGGAAGAGTCTAGAGAGGTTGTGAGCTCAATCTTGCTCAAGGATCCACTTGAGAGGGTTCTTAGCTTAAGCTTGATGGAGGAAGGAATTGAGGAGAGTAGCAATGAAGAAATCAAGGCTTTGAATGCATTGGACGAGCTACCAAGTGTTGGGTTTGAAGTGCTAGAAGAAGAGGAAAACAGACAGAAAAATCGGACTGGAGGGCAAAAATCGGCCGATTTTTGTCCTTGGGCTGAAATTTCAGCCAATTTTGCAAAAACAAAAACTCAGATCGACCCACTGCCAGAAAAATCGTCCGATTTTTTCTCCTGGGTCGATTTTCTAGAGTCTTTTCAGCACCAACAACTTGAATGTGAGCAATCATCAAGGGACTTCAAGGAGGCTTCCATGGCTTTGCAATCATCTCAACCTACATTGTATGGATCGTCTCCAACCGAAAAAGGTCCTCCTCAACTTGATCTTAAACCTCTTCCCTCTCATTTAAAGTATGCTTTCCTTGGTTCAAATTCTACTTATCCGGTGATTGTGAATGCATCTTTGAATGATGATGAGCTTAATAGATTGTTGAATGAATTGAAACTGCATAGAAAGGCTATAGGATACACCATTGATGATCTTGTTGGCATCAAGCCATCTTTGTGCATGCATAGGATAATGATGGAAGATAATCATAAACCCTCTATTGAACATCAAAGAAGATTAAATCCCATAATGAAAGAGGTAGTCAAAAAGGAAATCATTAAGTTGCTAGATACGGGAATTATCTACCCTATCTCGGATAGTAAGTGGGTTAGTCCCGTTCATGTAGTACCTAAGAAGGGTGGGATGACCGTAGTAACCAATGAGAACAATGAACTAATCCCAACTAGGACGGTTACGGGATGGAGGATGTGCATTGATTATAGAAAGTTGAACATGGCCTCTAGGAAAGATCACTTCCCTCTCCCTTTCATTGACCAAATGCTAGAAAGGTTAGCTCAACATTCTCATTTTTGCTACCTAGATGGCTATAGTGGATTCTTCCAAATCCCCATCCACCCCGATGACCAAGAGAAAATAACCTTTACATGTCCACGGGGTACTTTTGCATATAGGAGGATGCCATTTGGGTTGTGTAATGCACCCGCCACCTTCCAAAGGTGTATGATGGCTATCTTTTCGGAATACATTGAAAATATCATGGAAGTGTTCATGGATGATTTCTCTGTTTATGGTTCTTCCTTTGATAATTGCTTGGCTAACTTGTCATTAGTATTGCAAAGATGTGAAGAGACAAATCTTGTCTTAAATTGGGAAAAATGCCACTTCATGGTAAGTGAAGGTATTGTGTTAGGACACTTGGTGTCTAACCGTGGCATTGAGGTTGATAGGGCCAAGATTGAAACGATAGAGAAGTTGCCACCACCTACCTCGGTGAAAGGGGTAAGGAGTTTCTTAGGGCATGCCGGTTTTTATCGGAGGTTCATTCAAGATTTCTCTAAAATTTCTAAGCCTCTCACTAACCTACTAATGAAGGATGTTGATTTTGTCTTTTCCAAAGATTGTCTTGAAGCTTTTTATAGGTTGAAGAATGCCTTGATCTCCGCACCTATCATGCAACCCCCGGATTGGAGTCTACCATTTGAGATCATGTGTGATGCAAGCAATGTAGCCGTTGGGGCTGTCTTGGGGCAAAGGAAAGATGGGCGCACTCATGCCATTTATTATGCTAGCAAGACGTTAGATGACGCCCAACTTAACTATGCCACAACCGAGAAAGAGTTGCTAGCGGTGGTGTATGCTTTTGAGAAGTTCCGCTCATATCTTGTTGGAGCGAAGGTCATTGTCTATACGGATCATGCTGCGATCCGTTACCTCCTTACAAAGAAGGATGCCAAACCTAGGTTGATTCGGTGGATCCTTCTTCTTCAAGAGTTTGATTTGGAAATCCGGGACAAGAAGGGATCCGAGAACTCCGTGGCGGATCACCTTAGTAGACTACCTCCCTTAGAGATTGAGAGAGATGACATCCCGATTGATGACTCATTCCGGGATGAGCAATTGCAAATGGTGGAGGAGTGCTTGTTCCAAGTGTCTAGAGGAAGTGAGCCATAGTATGCCGACATTGTGAACTACTTGGTGTGTGAGGAAGTGCCTCCCGGATTGACATATGCCCAAAGGAAGAAGTTCTTCAAAGATGTGAGGCATTACTATTGGAGTGAACCACTTTTGTTCAAGAGAGGGCCGGATGGAATGTTTAGAAGGTGCATACCGGAGGACGAGGTGGAGAGTGTAATCCGCCATTGTCATTCCTTGCCATGTGGAGGGCATGCTAGCGCACACAAGACATGTGCGAAGGTGCTACAATCGGGCTTCTTTTGGCCAAATTTGTTCAAGGACGTGCAAGGCTTTGTGGTAGCTTGTGATGCTTGCCAAAGGACGGGCAACATCTCAAGGAGGAATGAGATGCCCTTGAACAACATCCAAGAGGTAGAAATATTTGATGTATGGGGTGTGGACTTCATGGGACCCTTCCCTTCTTCATGTGGCAACCTCTACATCCTATTGGCGGTTGACTATGTTTCGAGATGGGTGGAGGCAATCGCCTCTCCTACAAATGACGCCAAGGTTGTGGTGTGGTTCTTCAACCGAGTGATCTTTCCTAGGTTTGGAACACCAAGGGTGATCATAAGTGATGGAGGGAAGCACTTCACCAATAGGAACTTTGGGGCACTTTTGGCTAAGTATGGGGTGACTCATAAGGTGGCAACACCTTACCATCCCCAAACAAGTGGCCAAGTGGAAATCTCCAACCGGGAGATCAAGGGGATTCTCAAGAAGACGGTCTCAAGGACGAGAAAGGATTGGGCTATGAAGCTCGATGATGCCTTGTGGGCATATAGGACCGCCTTCAAAACACCAACTGGCACCACTCCTTACAAGCTAGTCTATGGAAAGTCTTGCCACCTTCCGGTAGAGATGGAGCATAGAGCTTATTGGGCCATTAAGTGGCTAAATTTTGATCTCAAGGAGGCGGGAGAGAAGAGGTTGCTCGATATAAACGCCCTTGAGGAGATCCGGTTGGATGCTTATGAGAATGTCCGGATCTACAAGGAGAGGACTAAACGATGGCATGACAAGCGCCTCATCCCAAAGGAGTTGAGTGAAGGCGACCTTGTCCTTCTCTTCAACTCAAGACTGTGGCTCTTCCCCGGAACGCTCAAATCAAGATGGACCGGGCCATATGTGGTGAAGAAAGTTTTTCCTCATGGAGCGGTGGAGATAGGAGGAGATCATTGTGGTAACTTCAAGGTGAATGGGCATAGACTGAAGAAGTACATCCCGGAAGCCCCGGTGGAAGTGATTGCCCCGCTTCACCTTGATTGAAACGCTCCTGAATTTGGTCAAGCTAATGACCTTAAAGAAGCGCTTAATGGGAGGCAACCCATTGGTACATATTTTTCCTTTCTTTTTCTTGCTTTTGTTTAAATCTCACTCTTGGTGTACTTTGTTTTTCTTTTGTGTTTTTGGGTGCTAGATCTTGTTGATTGTCGTGTGTGACGAGATGTTGGAGGTCATGTGATAACCTCATGGAATGGTTGAAGGTGCAAGATCCGAGCACATGGACAAGGAAGAAAGCACCCAGGAAATCGGACTGTTCATACACAAAATCGGCCGATTTTCCTGGGTTGTTTGGCCGATTTTTCCTTTGTATAAAGGAAAGTGATGATCTCCAATCAAGCATGGGTGGAGCAGACGTGGAATTTGGACGGCTTGCGGTGCCAAGCGCGGGTTCCGACACCATAATGAACATCAAGAGCTCTCTACCATCCTTGATCGATCATCCACCATCATCATCCAATGTGAACCGAGATACCAAAGCATCACCAATTTTACATTGTGAGGACTCTCTTTCACTTCTTTATTTAGTTTACACATTAGGGACAATGTGTTTCTAAGTATGGGGTGGGGTTTTCATAATCACTTGCATGATTAGCATCTAGGATAGTTCAATTTTGTCACATGTTTCATTATGTCTTGCATTGTACATACATATTTCGAAAAATCCAAAAAATCAGAAAATTTAAAAATTTTAGTGCTTCTAAAGCTTGGGAATGACCCTTATGATGAATCTTGTCTTGTAAATTGGCTATGAATGGCCTTATGTGTCAAATTGATGATAGCATATGTGGACTTGAAGTACTTATCTTGAATCCCATGAATGATTTGTGATCATGAATGTTTGCCTTGATTGAATTGAGTATTGAAAGTCGAAATTGCATGCTAGTTCTTGCACATCATTTAGAAATGAATGAGGCAATTCATCTTTCTCTACTTCTCATCTTGATCATGTTGTTTGAGCACCTCAATTGATGAAAAATTTGACCTCTTTTGACCCATCCGGGAATAGGAGCATGATAGTGTGTTGATGTGTGTGAAAAGCAAGTGTGGGGTGAAGTTGTTGATGAAAGAATGATGTGAAGGAAATGCTGAAATTGTTGTGAAAGTGTAGACAAAAATATAGGTTTGGGGACGTTGGTTTAAATGACAAGTAACTCGGTACACTTCACATAATCGGGTGTTGGTGCCTTGCCAAAGTCAAATAAACCGATAGTCCTAACGAGCTTTGGTATGTGTGCCCGGTGTGGATGCATCTCGAAAAATAGAAAAGCCCGAGAATGGCTAATCACCAAGGTTTCGGCTTTTGTACACCAATGCCATTGTCTCAAAAATAAAGAAAGAAAAGAAAATGAAAAAAAATATACACTTGAGGGAAGTTGATAAGAAATTTGAAGTTGTAGTTGTTTAGTTCCTTTCCCGGATTAGCATCACATAGCCTAGAAAATTCCAGCCTAATCACAACGTTTCTTGGCCTTCTATTTTACAAGTCCTTATAACCTACTTGCATGTGTGTAAGACTAAGTGATTTAGATTGGATATGCTCGTGATCATCTTGACTTCTTCATCTTTACATTTCATTGCATGCTATCAAGTTAAGTGTAATTGTCTTTCCATGCCTTCATTTATTTGATACATAATTGCTTGTCCATTGCCATGAAATATGACTATGAAGGTGATCCAATATTAGAAGCACAAACCCAAAAAGATTTTGCCATTTTTCTACATACATAAATCATGTCATCTCTTAGTCTATAGTTGGGAATTTGCTCGGGGACGAGCAAACCTTAAGTATGAGGTATTTTTGATAACAAGATTTATGACTTAGGATTAGGTAATCATTTAGATAGATTTCTCACTCATTCATGCACGTTTTGGCATTGGTTCATGACGTCTTCGCTCAATTCAAGCATATTTCTAGAAAAGACGTCTACACTACCTTTTATCGGTTTTGTAGGTAATTCGGGGATCTATTGGACATTAATCGATACATTTGAGGGTCAAGCCTCATGGTGGTACACATCCAAGGCTAAAGAGGAGCATAAATGGAGCAACAAGGGACACAAAGACCACTATTGGTGCAAGCAATGGATCAACTCATGGCTAAACGAGCATAGCATGTTTCTGCTGGAGAAAATCGGACCAGCTAGCAGCTAAATCGGACGATTTTCTCCTACTGGGTTGATTTTTGGGCATTTGACAGCTTAAGCCACGTGTCCCACGATCTCTTGTCCGTCCTTGCTCTTGGTGGAGAATATAAGTGGTCCTGCAGGTGGTTGCTGAGCATCTCTCCTCTCCCACACTCTCATTCACAGCTCATCAATTTGGGGGAAAGATTGGAGGAGAAGAAAAGCTCTCAAGGATTGAAGGAAGAAGAAGAACACCATTCTAGGAGTTTAGTGAGATTTTGAGTGACTTTTGAGTGATTTTTGTAATCTTGGATTGAAGAACTATTTCAAGGGTTGTTAGGAACGTTTTGAATCTTCATTTAAGAGTTTGTAAGTCTTGCTACAACTTAGATTTAGCTGGGATTTATTGATTTTGCTTGTTTATCTTTCATTATCCATCTATGAACACCATGTATGCTTGTTTGATGATTTTGGATCTTGACATGCATATTATTGGCTAGTTTAGTGTGATTCTAGAGTAATGGATTGATGGTTATGGCTAGGGTGATGATAGGATGGACTTATATGTTAGTTTAGGATGATTTATATGCACGAAACTCACAACAGAAGGAAAAATCGGCTTGTTCATCAGATAAATCGGCCGATTTTTCTGTAGAACAACCCGATTTATTCTCCTGTTGCTCTTTAAATGATAAATCTGAATGTTAGGGTCCTTGGTTGTTTAAATCCTAGTGTTTATTAAGCCTAATTTAGCTTAGGATCCCCTAATGCTATCAACCTAAGTGAGGGAAGAGATCTACCCGATGATTTCCGATCTTAGATACCTTAGAAGATGAATTCTAGGTAGTAGCGAGCCTCACAAGCCGCTATTGGATCGAGTGTGCTAGGATTATTGCTTGAGATTTCCCTATTCCGAGACTTACCCGGTAAGGAGAGGGTTACCCCTTAAGTAGTATCTAGTTTGTGTGGAATTCCTTAGTCTAACCCCTTGAGACCTACCCGGTAATAGGAGTTTGATGCGGGTTTAGTGAAGTAAGAGACCTACCCGGTAATTGCTTCCATTAGTGAAACACTATTTCCCCCAACACCGCAGCTTGTCCTTAGAATCTTTAGAACCTTGAGTCCAATGCCATAACCGGAAATCTTGACCTCTAGAATCTACTTTTCTCTCTTGATCATATACTTGTGCTTTGTGTTACTTGTTCGTTTGCTAGCTTGAGTTGTTAGTTGTTTTATTATCTTACTTGATTTGTGATCTTTGTTTGATCACCACAAAAACCAACAAAAACATTGTGTTTTTTTCATTTTCCTTGTTCCTCATCTTATCTTAGTCTAGATTCACACTATCTTTGATCATTGTTTGACTCGATTTCACCTTAGTCTTTGTGTTCGACCTCGGAATACTATCCCTACTATAAACGTCCCGTACACTGCGGGTTCGCTAGGAGTTAGGATAAATATAACGAGTATAAGTTTAAGACTTATTGCGTGCACATCACACGATCTTAGCGTAACAAGTACCTACTTTGTTCACCTTGATCCTCTTCTCACTTCTCAAGAAATGATATTTGATGTCAATATGATTAGTCCTCTCATGATCAACATGATCCTTGGCCAAACAGATTACACTCAAACTGTCACAATATGAAATAGCTTGATCGTGATGTATACCTAGATCACTAACCAATCCCTCAACCAAAATCCCTCTGAGTTCCTTTTACTAATGTCATGAACTCTCTCTATATGGTAGACAAAGTAATCGTGGGTTGTAAGGTTGTCTTCCAACTCACAACAAAAACCTCAAGAGTGAAAACAAAACCGATCATAAATCTTCTAGTATCAATATCTTCTATATAATCAGAATCAGAGTACCTTGTGACCAAACACTATATATCATTCTCAAAAACGATCCCAATGATGGATGTACCTCTAAGGTACCAAAACATCCTCTTCATAGCTTGCTAGTGTTCTTTTCCTAGTTGTCTCGTGAGCCTGTTGACGACAATAACAACTTGTGCAAGATCCGGTCTTGCACAGACCATATCATACATCAAACTCCCTACTGTACTAGCATAAGAGACTCGCAAGATATAATCCTTATCCTCATCTGACTGAGGTAAAAATAGCGTGGTAAGATCGATGTTAGCAGCACTAGGTGTATCAATAGGTTGGGTAATGATATTCCGAACCTTGATAACACATTTTCAATGTAACATTTATGTGATAAGAAAAGCTTCTTATGATCACTATCTCTAAGAATCTCCATTCCTAGAATTTTCCGAGATACTCTCATATCCTTCATCTCAAACTCAACACTTAGGAGACCCTTCAACTTTTGAATGACATACTTGCTATTTGTAGCTATTAGCATATAATCTACATACAAGATCAGATCAATGATAAAATCACCATTCAACTTGTTGTAGTACACAGAACAATCATAAGCCCTCTTATTGTAACCGGTTATGTCATATAAGTGTCAAATATCTTGTACTAATGTCTCAGATACTACTTAAGTCCATATAAAGACTTATTTAACCTGTAGACATAGTTTTCATTCCTTGGAATTTGGAAACCATTCGGTTGAGTCATGTATATTTCTTCTCCTAACTATCCATGTATGAAAGTTGTCTTTACATCAATTTATTCGAGCTCTAGATTTTGATGTGTCACTAGCACTCTAATGGAGGTATGTTTGACTACCGGCAAGAAAATCTCATTGTCATTCACCCCCTCTCTTTGATGAAAACCTCTTGCAACAACTTGAGCCTTATTCTTGACCCCTTCAATATGTGACACCCCTTCCTTCTTCTTGAAAACATATTTGCAAGTAATAACCTCTCTCTCTAGGCGGTATGACTAACTCTTAAGTCTAATTCTTATGAAGTGACTTCATCTCATCTCCCATTGTTGCAAACCACTGTGCAACTTCAAACCTAAATACAACTTCTCTATAGGTGGATGATTCATGAGTATCCATCTATTCTGCAACATCTAGATCATAACCAACCATATCCTCGAAATATGTATCTTTGTGGAGGTTTTACTCCAACTCCTCTTGAGTGTCCCTCAACTAAGCTCTGGTGAATAGTTTTTTATGGTTGATTATATGATGTTGTAGATTTTGGTAGCTCAACTCCTGATTATGGTAGTTCCTCTTTTTGAGAAGGAAACTGGATTTCTACCTATGTATCAACGCTGCTACTCTCCCTTGACTCCATTGGCTTCGCTGCCGAGTTAAACATAGAACTCTCATCAAATACGATACTCATACTCAAATAACTCCTTTCTCAGATGGAGACCCCATCTCTACACTCATTTATTTGCTCGAGGCTCTAGTTTACCCTCACTGACATGATAGTAAAACGCTACAACTAAAATCCCTCAGATCATATAGTTAGTAGACTTACCAGATCACATCTCATAAAGTGTTTTGTAGTTTATGTCAATGTGAGGTATGCGGTTTATCAAGTAACATGGTGTAGTCACTGTTGTTGCCATAACTTAGTCATATCAACCTTGTAACCTCTGAAGATGCAACAAAAATAGACTCATAAATAGTAAAACCTTGTAGGAAATATAAAGCGTCCTTCTTGACACCTTTCAAAATAACATCAAACTTTCAGAACTCCACCTTCACCTTTGAAACAAAACCCCTTGCTATACAACATACTTAGAAATATCTAGTTTTGCATTAGAGAGCATGCACCTTGCTCTTAGTAGATTCTGATTCATCCTCACTACTACACTATTTTACTGCCGTGTATGTCTAACTGTATGATGACGATTAAATCCAACATCCTTGCAAAACTAATAAAACACAATTAATCATTAACTTGCTTGTTTAGAAACGAGCCAAACTTGGGTCTAACATAATGTATTATCGAGTGAGCTTAGTACTAAGATTGTGATGATAGGAAAAAGAAATGATTTTATTGGTATAGAGCATTAATGATAGCAATAAACCGAGAAGAAAGAAAGGGAAAAAAGACATGGGTGTGCATATGATTCTTATATGTACAATTACAGTCTGGAGCACAAAAAAGACATTAAACATTAACTTGCTTGTCTCAATCGTTACGTAAGTGATCATAGGAATATACATTGGAGAAGAAAAAAAATAAAGTTTAAATATGCTTTTGGCCCTTCTTTTTAGGGCCTAGTAAAAAAAACCGTCCATTAAACACAATTATCAAAATTCAGAACAATTGCAAAAAATAGACTTGAGAATTTGGCGCTTCATATCACCGAATATATATATTTATATATGTTTATTTGCTTTATGTTGCATGTTTCATCGTGACGAATCCTCCTCATTTGTACTTCTATTCACTCACCTCTTTTTTCTCCTCCAGTTATTTTAATACACTTATTATTATTATTATTATTATTATTATTATTATTATTATTATTATTATTATTATTATTATTTTGGTGTTATGATATGAAAAAATCTCATAGTCTTGTCATCTAAATAATATGCATCTGGATTCAGAAATTTAGATGTAACCGATAATAAAAAAAATACTTAGAAACTTGATACGCATTGAAATGTTAAGGTTGTTTTATATTGATAACATATGATGTTACAAGTCTATTATATAATGTTATGGGTCAATCCTCCTAGTATAAATTTATTTTAGTGTGGAACCTTGTAATTTGTAATCTAGTATGGTGATTGCACTCAAATTAACGTTATTTTATCATCATTCTATTACATTCTATTTTTTTTTTAGCTTAATAACATATATTGTCGGTTCTTTCCTATTAGTGTTTCGGAGATCTACCGTTTAGTTTATGATTCTGGCAGTTGTGGAGCTTAAATGAGCTATTTATGAAGGAATTGGCTCATACACACTAAAGATTTACTTGCGGTTGAAGAAATCAAGGCCAAGACGGAAATAACTATGGGTCCGTTCAGTAGAGTAAAAAGGAGGGGTTATTGAGATTAATTTGAGGATTATTATACCACCTCATAAATAGTGGTGTTTGGTGCATGAAGATTAATGGGATGAAGATTATTTATGGGGATGAAACAGCGGATGAAAATCAGCATAATTTTCATTCATCTAGGTTGAGATTATTAAGATTATTCAAGAGGTGATAATAATTTTAGATAACTATGCCCTTCGCATTTGTGACACGTGATTCATTAAAAATTTTATATCCATATCCATTTTTGTAATTTTATCTGTAATAATCTCCATTCATACCAAACACATGCTAGATTATTTTTTATTTCATCTCATCAAATCATCTACTACTTTCATCTCCTTTCATCTTCATCTTAATCTTAATCTTCATCTACGATAATCCCCGGATCATCAAACGGACCCTAAGATCCTAGAGTCGAGAAGACAACATCAGGAAACGTGCATGAGCTATCGACAAACAGTAAGGCCCATCGGCCTTATGCTGATCCTCCTTACATGTGACCTACAAATGAACTTCAATTGAAGAGCGACGTCTAGAGCAGACCCAACAACCTAATCTAGTAAACCGATCCATCCTATAAGATGACGGGCTCACTTCAAACAATTATCTTTCTTCTTTTATCCTTTTTGTTTGAATTGGACTTTCGGCCCATCCACTATATATTTTCTAGTCATTTGTATAATTGATTTCTTTTAAATGCTTCCACTATTAATATATCTTTGTGTTACATAAATATTATATGAAAATGTTGCAAAAAAAATATATGAATTGATAGTGTGTAAATATTTGAGTTGTTTGAACACTCTGTATGAATTATTATTATTATTATAAAGTTTCAAACTGATAAATATTATATTAAAAAATTAAACTTTTATTATATTAGATCAAAACTTGGGTGTTATTAGTTCGAACATTATGTTTTATTAGTTGAAACATTGTGTTTTATTAATTCAAACATTTACAAGTAAAAAAGTGTATAAAAACATAACTAACAAATAGAACAAGATAATAGATGAACTTATGATAATAATAAAAAATTAGAATTAATAGTATATAAATTTGAACAAAATTTTAAACCGACATATTACAATCATTTCTCGTTCAGATTACAAAAATGTCACCGCGTCTAACTTTTTTCAAAAGGACAAAATTGACACCGCACCTTTTATAAATTATAAAATTGCAACCCGCACCTCTTTTAATAGCGTATAATTAGTAAAAAGGCTTAGATCACTCGATCCCGTCAATCAACATTTCAAATTACTCCATAGTTTCACACTGCGCGCCTTTACTTGATCAAGTCCCATATATATTTACTTAGAAGTAGATAAGTACATAAATATTATATGATTGAAGGTTGTTTGCTTATCAATAAAACAAGTTCTCCATATCTACTTTGAACCGGATGATTGAAGGTTGTTTATCAATAAAACAACAAGAATAATGAAACTGTATAATTGTTCAATTGATATGATATAAATTTGGGTTATATTTTTAAGTTGACGTGATAAAGATAGAAAAAAAAATTTTAAAAGGAAAAAGAAAGAGGATAATTTAAGATTAATCTTTCTAATTCTCATATTGTATTTTATTCATACTATTTTAAATTTACTATCATAATTAAAAAGTAGGCTAAAATAATTGGGCTCCACATTGATGGGCTAGTCGGCCCAAAGGGTTCCATGAATGTTGCATTATCCATCGAACAAATCGAAGCGATAAGATATGTGA
The DNA here is from genome assembly GCA_033239045.1 of Fagopyrum esculentum. Classification (NCBI taxonomy): domain Eukaryota; kingdom Viridiplantae; phylum Streptophyta; class Magnoliopsida; order Caryophyllales; family Polygonaceae; genus Fagopyrum; species Fagopyrum esculentum. The sequence continues at coordinate 16,334,470 of BSUD01000004.1, read as the reverse complement.
ATTCATACCTATCAAGACAAAGAAAAGAGCAAAACACTAACTTAGAATATGTCACAATTTGAAGTATACAAACCTCCTTAACTAAAAATAGCAACCACCATGCCTATCCACGCCAAATCTTCACGTAACCATCGCCCACTATCAACAACTATAAATACCCTAAAATGCTAAACCTAATCCATCAAACCCGACCATAAACAAACCCGACAAAAAATCATGGCCATTTCGAAAATTACATTCATGATTCTGGCTCTCATTGTGGTTACCACCATATTATCGAGTCACGGTGAAGCAGTCGAGTGTGGGCCGGTCCAAGCGGCGCTAAAGCCGTGTTTGGACTACTTGAACGCCGGCGGGGAGCCAGGGTCGGCTTGTTGTGATGGTATCAAGAGTTTGAAGGCACTAGCCACCACCACCGCAGAACGTAGGGCCGCATGTGCTTGTGTCAAGGAGGCGGCCGCCAAGCTCCCGACTAGCATAGACGCAAACGCCGCCGTGCTTCCCGACAAGTGTAACGCTCCCATCGGATTCCCCGTCTCTCGTAACATTGACTGCAACAGGTACGTACATAAACATTTCATGTTGTAATGTACATATATTATTAGTTATGTGTAAGTTGATTTTCGGTTTGCTTTTGTGTAGTGTTAACTGAAGAGAATAAGAGATCGATCGGCGCTTAAGTACGAGGTTGCTATGCAGACAAATAAATTAGCGGATAGATTATTAGACATGTTTTTCATATGTTATATCACGTGGTGGCTTGTACGAGTTGGAGCGTCGTATGATATAGATTAATAAAACGAGCTTTTTACCTTATGTCCATGATTCAAAGTTTTGCTTCATTGTCCATTAACGATTTTGGCTTTTCTAAGTAGTAATGTGACTAGATCGAATTTAGTTACAAACCTTAATTTAAAATAACAATAAACGCACACGGGCGGATATATATATATAGAGAGGGTATGGTTCCTATGAGAACACCCCTAACGTGTATACATGAGAACAATCTTAGACCGTCGGATGGTGAGTATTAAGGGTCGAGATTTAGTGTAGATATCATAATTAATAATAATTACGAGTAATAATAATAATTAGAAATAACCACAATAATTACGAATAATACACTCAACCAACAATAACTACGAATAATACATTAAACGATATGACACATTCGTAACAAAACAAATAATAATTACAAATTTGTTCTCATGTATACACGTCAAGGGTGTTCTCTCTCTATATATATATATAGGGTTAGGATTCAATGGGAACGTCCATGATAAAAGGTGTATAATAAGTGTTAATGGGGGAATTTCACCATATTAATCTTATATTATTCACTAAAAGTTAATAGAATGTTGTATTATGAGATACAATATCTTATTTATGGATAAACAATTCATTTAATAAGCAAAAAATGAATTTCGTGACTTAAAAAAACAATTGTTTAGCGATAGTTAAGCAGTTTTAACGATTGTTAAACCTGATTAACGATCGTTAAACCTGATTCAACGACTGTTATGAAAAAAATTATCGTTAAAATTGACTAACGGAAAAAAAAAAAAGAAAAATTCTTTAATGGTCGTTAAATATGCTTAACGATCATTAAACACTCACGTCTTTCTTTTTTTTCTTTTTTTTTGCCACGTACAACTATATGCAGGTTTCCTTGGAATGAGTATGTCATGTTCAACGGTAGTTAAATAGGCTTAAAATTTATTTTTTCCCTTAACTATTGTTAAGCTTTTTAATAATCGTTATAGTTGTTAGCCTATGTAAAAAAACAATTGTAACGATCGTTAAGCAAGCTTAAATAGATGTTTACATAAAATGAACCAAATGATCACAAAAAAAATTTGTGATCATTTTGCTAAATGAACAAATTTGTTATCCTTAAGCAATCGTTTTAATAATAGTTACAGTAGTTATTATTATTATTATTATTATCATTATTATTATTATTATTATTAT